>CM056599.1:38573965-38653965 GCA_029721355.1 Tegillarca granosa | reverse complement strand
AATATATTCCAAACATGTTCAAGCATTTTTGTTGTGGCCTAACTGTTAAGTGTTTTTAAAATCTCGAATATGGGTTGATACTTATGATATTTTTAAAAAAAAAATTTTTTATTTATTTATCTATTTATTTAAATTTTTACTTTAGGTTGTATAAGAACTAGGGATTTCGATCCCAGTAAATCGGCCGAGGAAAGTTTAGCTTCTGTGCTTCCTGAAACAAGAAAAGTTGTGATTGTTTTTTCAGAATGTTACAATCGTAATTATTTGAAGGAATGTTATACAATAGTACGATATACAAATCCTGATGGGGAGAGAAAAACGGCTGAAGAAAACAGCTTCATAATACCAATTCTGAGAGATGTCAAACATCTTCCAGAATGTCTGAACTATATTGAGCCGCTAGAATTCTCTACACCGCCGTACGACTTTCAGAAACTTTGGTGTGCTCTCTGTGAGGAATATGCTTGTCCGATGTCACAATCTGTGGACAGTACTCAAATGCAAATATCCGATTCTGACAGTGACACCGAATCAACAGATTCTTACTTTACAGCGATCGGAGAGCAACAACAAGATTGGTCTTGGTCCTCCAACATGTCACTTGACGAAGATTCTTAACTTTTTGGAAACAGTGACAATGAAACACTAGTACCGTGCAATATTCAAGGAAATTTGGCTTGACAGTTCTTGTCGCTAAAGTTTGAATAAATTATCGTGACAAAATGGACTTTTTGGCTCACCCGAGATGAAAGCTCAGACGAGTTATTGCGATCCATTTTCGTCTATCGTGTGTCGTGCTACGTTATTCGCCCTACATGCGTACACTTTTAACATTATCTTCTTCTCCAACACCACTTGGCTGAATTCAATAAAACTCGGACACTATATCATGGTTGAAGCCCTGTCATATTATTCAAATAAAAGGAGTTATGTCCCCTTGGTGTCCTATAAAGAGGTGATTTGAAAAAAATCTTATTCTTTGAATGTACATGACATATACCGTTGTTATTTTATATATAACATTCTTAGGTAATGTAGTTTCAGATTTACAAAAGAGGTCAAAGCTGTGATTATAAAATGTGCGGAATGTTTTTTTTTTTTTTTTTTTTTTTTTAAAAAAAAAAAAAGAAAGAAAGAAATATGTTTTTTGATTAAAATTCGTAAAATGTATACCTTATTGTTTATATGATATTGTATTGTAAAGTATTGTAGAAAAGAAAACATTGAATGCTCGATTGTTGGAAACACGGTTATACCCTTATTTGTCAAAATAAAAATTTTAAAAATCCCAATGTAATAATGTATATGATTATTAAATATGCCTTTGTTTTGAATGATTATCTTGATGTTTTTGTTTTCATTTTATTTTATTTTTTTTTATTCAATAATTGTATATGTAATATAATGTATTTTGTAAGTTTTTTTCTTCATTTTGTTCGCACTGTGTTTTTATGATAAAGCTTAACGACATGATTTTTGTATTGTTTGAAATATCACTAGTTTTAGAACGTTTTAGAATTATTTGTGTTGTCATGGCGACATTGGTATTTACATTTCAAAATTAAAGTATAAATTTTCAATTTTAATGAAATTGCTAGCATTTGAGATTAACAAAAACAGATTAATTCGAGACAGATTAGCAAGCTTCGATTTTTTAAATTTGAATTTTATATTGTAACAGTTTGTTTGAATAGGTTGTATTTAATTAAATCTTTTCAATAATCATAACATTCTGTTCATATTGAATCACTAAGAAGTTAACGTTACTGTAGTTTAACATACCTGATAATGATCTTACATATTATACGCACGCGCTGATACACGAGAATGCACTGTATATTCACATTTAAGTTTGAATATATTTCATGTTTAATTTGGCTGGTTGCCAATTTTTTATTTACTCTGTCATGCAATTTCTTTTTTTTTTTTAAGTTTAAAATGATTTGTATTAAAATTCGAATAATAATCGCACAGCAAACATTGTCTTTTTGAAATAAACAAAATATAGTTATGTAAAGAGTTATAGAATTTATTTAAAAGATCTTATTAGAGGCATTCAGAAATTAACCTCAACTGAAATATATTTCTTACACAGGGACTCGTTTAACGAACCAGTGATCTCCAATCTTCATTTTATTGATTGCACGTGTATATCTATTATCTGTTGTTGCAGAACATGGGTCGTAAGCACAGTAAGCGGTAGCGCCATTTGTTGGATCAGCTTCGTGTCCACAGAGAGCCCCTTTAGCTGCCTGAATTGCATTTTGATATACCGATGTATGGTGAAGTTTAGCTTCAGCCCATTTGTGTTCATTTGAAGCTACGTCTAGAGCATTGTATTCGTAATAAGTATGTCCGTGTGATGTATAGGTCGCGTAAATAACGTTATGAAAGGTATTGGGATACACAGAACTGTGTATCCTGTTGACTATGGTGTAAGCGACCGCTAGTTGTCCTCGTTGTATTTGATTTCTAGCCTCTCCAAACACAATCAGTCCAACTTTGTCAATTTTGTCGTCGGTACTGAAATGATAAAGAAGGAAAATGATAGATATTATCACATCAGTTTTGTCGTTCTTGCTCAAATTATAGAAATAATCTTATCAAATTTGTAGCCGGTGCTGAAATAATAAATTTTATCATATCAATTTCGTCGCCAGTACTGAAATGATATAAAATTAAGATGATAGATATCATATCAATTTTATCGTCGGTGCTGATTTTTTTTCCGTATGCATCATACGAATGGGATTTTTTTTTTTTTTTACGTTGAATTCAAACTGAAGAAGTGGTATGGTGCCAGAACCGTTACTGAGTTTGGTGAAACTGCAGATTCAATTTCCTTGTTGAAATCATTTCTATATGAAAGATTAAATACTAAAATGCGAATTCCATACTTTATATAAAAAGGAGCTGACAGCGAAAATAGATAATTACAATCCAGATCTATCTTTTTTAACAAGCTCTGTATAACAAAATTTATATAAACATTTTAGTATTGATAATCCTACCAGAGGTTTTCAGCATAGCAGCATGTAAATGCCAACAGCAAACAGAATATAAGCTTGAGGAGCATCTTTCTTGGTATCCAAATGGTGATTAATAGCAAATTGTCCTGTTTGTTTTTATACTTTGCGGCGACAGTTGTTGTATTCTCAGAAGACCATTGACCTTAAATCGGTAACTAACCTTGGGTTGTCTATTGACTGTATTCATGATTTTCTTATCAAATGCACATGTCCTTAACATGATACTGATTCTTATATTACAAGGTTAGATATATATATTTTGAAGCACAAGATTATGTACCGTGAATTACTTTGTGCGCATATCAATTCGCATAGGGATGAAGTTGTAAGTGTTTTGTGAATCATCACTATTTAATGAGTTTAAAACTTCTGTAACAATAAAAATAAAACATTGATCTTTAAAGCACATATACAAAGAGAGAGAGAGAGAGAGAGAGAGAAGAAGAAGAAGAAGAAGAAGAGAGAGAGAGTGTGTGTGTGTGTGTGTGTGTGTGTGTGTGTGTGTGTGTGTGTGTGTTCGATAGAATGATGGTTATCTTGTTAAATACTATACGATCTGCATGCAAAAATATATTAAATGTACCATCAACAAAATGTTTGAATTTTTTGATAGACAATGTAATTGTGTTTGGTAATATACAATATAATTTTCAGACAAACAATCTGTATACATATGAATTCAAACTGATGATGTTTCACATCATAAAAATCTCCGATAAAAAATGTCTTGCATTGAATGACAATACAATGTAACATACAACACTTACCTTTTTTCAAATAGATTTAGATTAGATATACAAACAGTCGATATAAATCATGTTCTTTATTTTTAACTTCAAACACTTTAATTTTCATTTATAACTAACTTTAATTTTAGCGTCCATTTTTACACTTCGCGTGCAAAAGCCAATATCATCAAATATCGTTTTATAGATATAAGTCTCCGAAACGTAGTGAGAGACTGCTTATTATTATTATTAATATTTTTATCGCATGTTTGATGTCACTGAATCTGAGCAATTAATTAAAGCTATCCAATACAGACGTCACGGGTCTCTGAATATAAAATAATAATAATAATAATAAAACATTGACTATAGATTCAAAAATTCTTAAAAAATTATTCTTCAACCTGTAAGCAACGTGAGCTAGATGTATACTCTCGTTTTTGAACGCTTTCATTTTCAAGTTTAACATAAACAAATGTAAAAGAATAATGCGGTTTTATACTTAGACAAGATTTTTTTTTCGAGGCGGACCTTCTTTGGTGTTTAGGAAATCGTAATGTCTGGTGGAATCTAACAACTCTCGTCAAGCGAATTGAGAATCTTTCCCGGATTCGGACCCCGGTCGAATTATACATAAGACTTTAAAATTTGAGATACTGCTTCCCCACCTGACACTCGGCATAAGAGACATAGTATCGACAGGTTCAGCTGATGTCAGGATAATGTGGCTAAAGGAGTGGTAAGCTTGTCTCCGCATATTGATTAGGTAAGTATCTCAACAAAATGCCTTTCTCAGTGCGCGCTAGTACAAAGTATATCAAAATACACACTCACACACCAGAAGCATACATGGACATGTTTTTAGTTTATTTCGAAGAGATTTATAGCCTTGCAAAAATGCTGATGTGACGCTAAATACCATTAAAACCAACCAACAATTATCAACACAATCCCCATATTTTAATCACGTCTGAAACTAAAAAAATTCAAGTCAGTTGGGAAAGAACGATAACTCTTGTACGTAGATTTATAATCTAGATAAATGCTGATTTGACGTTAAATAACATTAAAACCAACCAACAACTACCAGCCAAATCTCTATACTTCAACCATGTCTGAGACTGAAACGAATTCAATTCAGTTATAAAAGAACAAAAACTCTTATACGTAGATTTATAATCTTGCTAAAATGCTGATGTGACGTTAAATAACATTAAAACAACCAACAACTACCAACCCAATTCCCTAAACTTTAACCACTGCATAGACGGACAAAAAAGAAAGAGCGACAACTCTTGTACATAATATTTCTAATGTCTATTATGACAGGTTAAAAATTGTGGTAAACTACTTCATTTCCTGTGTTACCCTTATCTGAAATATTTAAAGGTACGTATGTTATCGGGTAGGTATGTATAACGGGTATTTATATGCAACATGTAATAACCTCATTTGTTTTCTCCACCAGAAAACAGTAGCGAAATAAGGCGGTGCCCCTTCCGACACCACTTGGTATCGGAAAATCACGAAGATATTGTTTTGATCCTACACTCAGCCGCCCAAGCATGAAGCGTGTTAGGGTCAGAGAAAAATTCGGATTAAAAAATGATACATGATATATATACTGTAAACCATTACATCGCTAACCCTGATCATGAAATTACTGTGTATATTAGAAAAAAAGTTATTTTTATTACGGACTAATGAATATTATATCTCGATAAAATCTATTTATCTTATGAAATGAGATATACAGAATACATGTATATGTTTTGATTGTTGGGGTCGATGACCGATTCATATCCATTACATTAGCGGTTCGACTTTTTCACACTAAATATTTACGTTTCAGTAAGAACATGTTGAGGGCCGTGAGTGACAGATGCAATATTCCGGAATGGATCTTGATGACAGGGTTAGGATCTGCCAGTGGTGCACTGGTAACTGTCATGGTATACAAGAAATGGAAAAGATACAATACACAAAAATGCATTAAAGACCGAGGTGACAGGGCTGCAGCGGATTGTAGAAAACTAAAAGAAAAAACAGAAAGCTCCAAGGTATATTTATTACTAACATTATAGGCTAAGGTAAATGATGTAAGTCGTCTTAAATAAAGGTCGTTTTCGATATGATCGTTTTGGCACAGGTGAGTCCATACTTCGACACGCTTTTACAAACACCTTCAATAGACCCTGTATAATAAACATTGTCATCAGATTGTGAATGACCTATATCTGTTTGACATGCCTCTATTACAAAAGTGGTCATTAACTTAATACAGGTATATATATATATATATATATATATATATATATATATATATATATAACCAATAATGAAATAATGGAAAATATTTAACTGATAAAACACATATTTTCACAGCAGTGAAAATATATGTATTTCACTCCGAATTCCTTCACGTGCAATGGGCCGATAACACTATAACACTATCAAGTTGTCACCTCCTGATCCGCTAGAGGGCTACTACTTCCGGGGAGTTCACTGTTGTAAACAACTTGGTTGCTACTATTATGTATCTATAAAATGCTCGGTGCATTAGTTTTAATGCATCGATTCTTTTCTGCAAAAAGTTATACATAGACTGAACTGTTGTTTTAAATACACCTTTTACTTAAAATTAATTATCTTTACTTGTCTTTGAAATTTTACAGTGTCGATTTTATACGATTTGACGATGCGTATGTTGGCCTTATCTGGACACGTGCTCAGTTAATGGGGAGGGTTAGCCCATAGAATTTATCAGTAATGGGGGAAAAATCATCACATGTTACAATTTTTATCATTGCTGATATGGCTGTTATCAGTGATAGAGAGAAAAGACTCGTAGTGATTATGAGTGATAGAGAGAAAAGGACCTGTAGTGATTATGAGTGATAGAGAGAAAACATAGTAATTATTAGTGATAGAGAGAAAAGACCTAGTAATTATGAGTGATAGAGAGAAAAGGAATTGTAGAGATTATGACTGACAGAAGAAAAAACGTAGTGATTATGAGTGACAGAGAGAAAAGGACTCGTATTGATTATGGCTGATAGAGAGAAAAGGTCTCGTAGTGATAATTACTGATACAAAGATAAATAATAAGTGGTTTTTAATTACGTTTCAATTTTTATATTAACAAAATTTATACATGGCTGGTATAATAATAAAATTTGTTTAAACGGGCTCTTAGTAACTGTGAAATATGTGAAGATTATCTCAATTTGAATACTAACTATGGTTGTTTACTGTAAACAATTTCCTTCCATCAAATATACAAGTGTCAAAAAGTTCAATGTATTTTGGGAAAATAAAAACCTTTGATGCATAGAAAGTCGGGATAAGTGTGTATATTAGACCACAGTCAAGGTGTGGATATACACAGGTATCATCAAATACCTGTGTATATTCACCCGTCGATATACATGTCAATTAAAGATAAATGGTTGTATCCTTCTCCCAGAGACAATCTTGTAAACATGTAAAGTTTTAGTTTTAAGCATGCAATATATGTTGAATTCAATAGGTCAAGACCTCCCCTATTACCTGATCAAGTGTCGAAATTAAGTCAACATACACTTCAAATCCGATTGCAAAAATCGTGTTTTTACACTGTTTGATTTAAATGACAAGTAGATAAAATAAAAATAAAATACTTTTAATAACAAAAAAACTTCAAAGTTCATATATATGACCATTTTACATAAAACAATCGGTGTATTTTAACTGAAACACCAGCCTTTTAAAACATAAAAGATAGTAGCAACCAAGTTGTTTACAATCGTGAACTCCCCGGAATAGTATCCCTCTAGCAGATCAGGGGCCGTAACTCGATAGTGTTATCGGCCCATTTAGAGAGTTTTTTAATTAGAGTCACCCCCCTTTTTATTTGCGAACGGGTGCCCTCTACCTGCACTTCGGTGCCGCAGGTTTTTTCCGACTTGCGTCAATCATTAGACGAGCGAATAACAGTGTACCTTGTCAATGTTGTTTATTATCGTCAACAACGGTCACATCTGTACGTCGACGGCGCATTCCATTGTTTTAATTAACCAAACATGTCAGATACAAAAACAATTCAAACAGTGATATAAAATAAATAGAACATTTAACAGTGAAATATGAATATGAATTTTATTTTGTCTTGTGAAGTGAGAAAATCAATATTTTCACGAGACGGCGCAGCCGTCTCGTGAAAATATTGATTTTCTCACTCCACTCGACAAAATAAATTTCATATTCATACTTCACTGTTAAATATCCTCTCTCTCTCTCTCTCTCTCTCTCTCTCTCTCTCTATATATATATATATATATATATATATATATTGGGGTCAAGTGTATTACACATTTACAGTTTAACGGATAATCCCTAAATGACTGAAAATTCACCTAGACTTGGAACGAAATAAACAATGATAAATTTACCGATCCATAGAAAAATAGTAAAATTGATTGATTGACTGTTTAAGTTTGACAATTTGTGATGAAAAATATTTAGAATTAGCTTGATTTTTAAAAATACTCGAAACGAGGAAGGGGTAAATTAAATTATGTATTTAGCTATAGCTATACGTAACACAACGAATTAATTAAACATAACACCATTATTATATATCAGGTGTACTTGTCCAAACAATTTGGATGCTTCCGCGCTAACGGATCACGGCGCCTTTCACTGCTTAGGTTCAAATCACATTTGAAATCTCAGTGTGAGAGAAAGTTTGTGAGTTTGCTTGCCAAAAGTTTGGGTGGATTTGTCCGGGTACTCCGGTTTTCTCCACCATTCCAGAACTGACTGTATCGATATAAGACGTCGGATACCTCCGATTATTCCGGTTTCCTCCACCATTCAAGAACTGGCTGTCTCGATACAAGACGTCGGATTTCTCCGATTATTCCGGTTTCCTCAACCATTCCAGAACTGGCTGTCTCGATATAAGACGTCGGATTTCTCCGATTACTCCGGTTTCTTCAACCATTCTAGAACTTGCTGTCTCGATATAAGACGTCGGATTTCTCCGGTTTCCTCAACCATTCCAGAATTTGCTGTCTCGATATAAGACGTCGGATTTCTTCGATTACTCTGGTTTCCTCAACCATTCCAGAACTTGCTGTCTCGATATAAGACGTCGGATTTCTCCGATTATTCCTGTTTCCTCTACCATTCTAGAACTGGTTGTCTCGATATAAGACGTCGGATTTCTCCGATTATTCCTGTTTCCTCAACCATTCCAGAACTTGCTGTCTCGATATAAGACGTCGGATTTCTCCGATTATTCCGGTTTCCTCAACCATTCCAGAACTTGCTGTCTCGTTATAAGACGTCGGATTTCTTCGATTATTCCGGTTTCCTCTACCATTCTAGAACTAGCTGTCTCGATATAAGACGTCGGATTTCTCCGATTATTCCTGTTTCCTCAACCATTCCAGAACTTGCTGTCTCGATATAAGACGTCGGATTTCTCCGATTACTCCGGTTTCCTCAACCATTCTAGAACTTGCTGTCTCGATATAAGATTTCGGATTTCTCCGATTATTCCTGTTTCCTCAACCATTCCAGAACTTGCTGTCTCGATATAAGACGTCGGATTTCTCCGATTATTCCGGTTTCCTCAACCATTCCAGAACTTGCTGTCTCGTTATAAGACGTCGGATTTCTTCGATTATTCCGGTTTCCTCAACCATTCCAGAACTTGCTGTCTCGATATAAGATTTCGGATTTCTCCGATTATTTCTGTTTCCTCAACCATTCCAGAACTTGCTGTCTCGATATAAGACGTTGGATTTCTCCGATTATTCCGGTTTCCTCAACCATTCCAGAACTTGCTGTCTCGTTATAAGACGTCGGATTTCTTCGATTATTCCGGTTTCTTCAACCATTCCAGAACTTGCTGTCTCGTTATAAGACGTCGGATTTCTCCGATTATTCCGGTTTCCTCAACCATTCTAGAACTGGCTGTCTCGATATAAGACGTCGGATTTCTCCGATTATTCCTGTTTCCTCAACCATTCCAGAACTTGCTGTCTCGATGTAAGACGTCGGATTTCTCCGATTACTCCGGTTTCCTCAACCATTCCAGAACTTGCTGTCTCGATATAAGACGTCGGATTTCTCCGATTATTCCGGTTTCTTCAACCATTCCAGAACTTGCTGTCTCGTTATAAGACGTCGGATTTCTTCGATTATTCCGGTTTCCTCAACCATTCCAGAACTTGCTGTCTCGATGTAAGACGTCGGATTTCTCCGATTATTCCTGTTTCCTCAACCATTCCAGAACTTGCTGTCTCGATGTAAGACGTCGGATTTCTCCGATTACTCCGGTTTCCTCAACCATTCCAGAACTTGCTGTCTCGATATAAGACGTCGGATTTCTCCGATTATTTTGGTTTCCTCTACCATTCTAGAACTGGCTGTCTCGATATAAGACGTCGGATTTCTCCGATTATTCCTGTTTCCTCAACCATTCCAGAACTTGCTGTCTCGATATAAGACGTCGGATTTCTCCGATTACTCCGGTTTCCTCCACCATTTCAGAACTGACTGTCTCAATATTAGATGTCGGATTTCTCCGAGCGATTACTCCGGAATAAGTGTAAGAAACATGACTGGGGCATTAAACACGATTAATTCAATCCAATTGAGATCAAATCTTATTAGTTGCAAAACCAATGAAGCCTTTTATTTACTACGTAACACGTTGTTTGCATATTCTTTGCCATTTTAATGGTATATCACATTCCTTCATGAAGAAAATAGAACTGAAAATTCTTTAAAACATCATTGTCTCACTAAACGATTTAAAGAGTACTTTTAATTTTTTTTGTAATAATTGTTTTACATACTATTTAAATTTAACATATCGAAAACCGCGTCGGCATTGTTGAGGGAATAAAGTAGTTTTAGCTGTTTTAAATTCATACTTTAAGTCTCCTTTTGATCGCTAAGTGAAATGCTTCGTTCTGAGAGTCACCTATGCGTGGTGTAACAACGGTACAAGAAGTAGTATCTAACGTAATAGACATTAGTAATTATGATGATACAGCGACGTGTGGAGAATAAATTAAAGACTTTGACTTGCACTTAATTATGCCAGATGGTTCGTTATTATTTGGACAAGCATTAGAGAATCTTATAAGTGATGAATTCGGCGTATAGCTGTATTAATTTGAACCATAAAAACGGGCGAATCTGATGAATAAATTGAGTCGTCGAGACCCGAGCTACTCGGAACTTATGACTGGTTGCATTACTATTACAAAAAACACGCAATGAGTTTAATTTCTCAAATACACGAAAATTTATTATGTTTTCGACATTTCGAAAGAATTAGATATAAGTAGGAATGAACCGATTATTGGATGCGTACTATTGAACAAATTGTGACACCAGCTTTAAATGAAAAATGACAATTTCACATTTACCTAAACTCACCCCGTAGAAATTACAACTTTTTTGTGTAATGCATACTCATGATTAAGTTAAACTGAAATGTAGATTGCTTATAAAGTAATCTGGTGGCATTCCATTTCCTCGCGTAATTCAAGTTTGTTATATAGTTCTATTCAAATGTCCAACGTTTAATTAAAAAACGAGATAATAATAATAATAATAATAATAATAATAATAATAATAATAATAATAACAACAACAACAACAATAATTATTATTATTATTATTATTATTATTATTATTATTATTATTATTAACATTATTATTATTATTATTATTGATAACATAAAGTGTGATATTCATGTCTGCATGTTATATGTACATGTGTACATTTGTGGTTTGACGGTATACACTAAATCTTTATTTCGCTGATTTCGCCATCGTAGGCATATTTCTGTTGTGACGTCACTACACGGAGCCTCGATATTGACTTTTTAGGCTTGGGTTTCTGGAGATGTATTAAAAAATTCACCGATACCATCCTTAATTCGGGATGGATTTTTATGAAATTCAAGTTTGATGAATAAAATATTTCAAAACTGAAAATCGTTACAGATACTCTTTAATACACAGCATCATAATAGAATAATCATTTCTGTCTGCGAACTTGAACTGTATTTATTTGTATTTAGATTGATCCTGCTTTGGAACAAAAAGTTCTGAAGTATTCCGTAACAGAATTGCAACAAGCGCTAAAGTCTGGAGAGATCAAAGCTGCTGATGTCCTCATTATTTACCAAAAGAAGGTATGTTTAATAATAATTCTAAGGTAACGATTGAAACATATTTAAACACCACAAACACAGACTTTAAATAGACCTCAACGCGGAGTTAAATTGATGAGCCATAAACTAGTTTTGTATGTTTTTGAAAATAATTTTTTAAATTTTACGACGTGTGTCAAATGGCTCAATAAATTACTGCACATTCATGTACTGTATCGATTTAGAAAGCTCAAAAGACAATTTTTAAATTTAAACAACTGACTAAAATTCATATTTATAGTTTATTTAGCAAAATTTAATCATTTTAACAAACCGTTTAAATCAGCAACCCAATTGGCAGAAAAAAGCTCTTGTTTGATTTTTCATATTAAATCTATCATTATAACAAAGTAACTTACATGTACCCATGCATTTGCAAAATTCTCAAGAACCTGTTTAGAAAGGTCTTGCTTCTGGAACTAGTAATCTTTGCACTTTTATTTCTTTTTTTTTTAGACTTTTTTTTTTTAAAAAAAAAAATCTTTAGACATTCTTCTATAAGATTTTGTTTTATGTTCTCAGGCTATGGAAGTACATGAAACGTTAAACTGCGTAACAGAACCATTGAAAGATGCAGAGGTATGATAAACTTTCAATAGCTTAAACTTAATATTTATGTTAATCAATATTTACATTCCAAAATTATCAGCATGAGTAAAATTAACGATCCTTCTTTAATAGCGTTATTTTATTTTACTTGTTTATTAAGGTTATGTTTAAGCATGCGTTCAAGTCCTACATCTGTTCCCAATTTTCAGTAAAGTTTATATTAAACTTTTATTTACTTATTCTAAAATCATAAATCGTGCTTAATCGACAAGACGCTGTAATTAATTTTGTGTACTACTCTGACCATAACTTTCATAGAGGCGGATCCAAAATTTTATGAAAAGTAGGGTGGAGGATTTTAAAGCCCCCAGCGGCGAATGGTCTTAAGACTAAAGGATTTCAGCGGATCTAGGGCAGAACCCTGTAGGGGGGCAAGGGTACGAAGCCCTCGTCAAAAAATTGAATTTTTAATATTTCTTGGAACTTTTTACCTTTTTTTTTTTCTCCGTCTGTCTTTTGGATTTTCCAAAGGAAGAGGGGAGTTGCAACCCAAGCAACCACTCCCTTTTAATCGCCAGTGCTTTCTCAACAATGTGTTTCGGGCAGAAAACGATCTTTTAAGATGGGATTAGTTTCTACATTAAACGTTATGCTATATGGAATGGCTGTAGGGGATTTTTCAATAAATAATGAAAATTTGAAAGTAAAGGTTCATAATCAGAATTTTTCGACAGAAATAAATTGGTTTTCCAATAGCACATAGTATTAAGATAAATTAATATTCCGTCGGTGTGGTTTACGCATTGTCACCTATCAAACATCTTCCGAAACCCTAACCCTTTTCTCGATTTCTTTTAAAGTGATTATTTTGTTTATAGAAATTTGGTTCGTCAGAAAAGAGCAAATTTTGAACAAAATAAACAATGTATTTAAACGTATTTGTATTTTCGATGTATACATGTAGGTTTTAGCAATGAAATGTGATATGGATAGAGACAAGAAAGGGTTACTGCACGGTATTCCTGTCAGCGTTAAAGAAAACTATCAGATACAGGTATATTTAGCTTTATCTATACTTTTGGATAATTTGTATTCACTTAGCATTCTTGTACTCATGTTTTTTTTTAAATTTATTATTTATTTATTTTTTTTATTTTATTTCATTTTTTAAAATATATCGTTTTTATGGTTTTATTGTCTTCGACATCGTTTTCTTGATTCATGTTGATTTTAAATAAATAATTTCTCTATGACTTTGTCAAAGTGATACTGTGGTGCAACTTTGAGCCAAATTTATCTTTCAATTGACACCACGTTTCAATGTTTGACTTTGAAGTCATGTTTAAAATGAGTTGAAATGAGTTGAAAGTTAAACAATACCTTGGGTATAGTTCTATGACGATTTTATATATTTATTAATGAAGAAATTTTCAAAGTTGTTCCGCTTTGGTTGTGTCTCTTAAGATTGGAGTGGAGTAATGGTGTTTTACGCCCCAGTCAAGAATCTTTCACTTATTTCGAGGCGGTCAGTTCTGGGATGGTGGAGGAAACCGGAGTGCCCGAAGAAAACCCCCGACCTTCGGCAAGCAAACTGACAAACTTTCTTACACTAGGATCTGTCCCGAGTGGAATTCGAACCAAGGCGGATAGAGACGCTGTTATCCGTAAGCGCGCGCTTTAGACCACTCGGCCACCGAGGCCCCTGTCTCTTAAGAGTGATCAGAGGAGGTACTTTGATGTAAAAGATTTTGTCCTAGGTTTTTCAATTAAATTAATAGGGTTTGGTATATTAGCACAACTTCACAAGAGTAAAAGAATAAAAGTGTATTTCTGACATTTCTGTAATTAATTAAGGGGTTATTAGCTCCCCTGACAAAGCCAAGGTGAGCGTATGGCATGGTACATGTAGATGTAAAGCATACATGTACGTGTGTTCGTCCGTAAAAAATAGCCTTTTTCTCTTAAACCAATAAGTCAAATAAAATAAAATCGGTTATGGAATGTCCTTGTTTGATAAGGATTGAATATTGTATCCTTACTATAAATAGAAAAAAGAAAACTATAAATGGCCATTAAGGGTTAACTGATGTAGCGATTTTGTTGAAATTTAGAATATAAAAAATAGATGTCGGAAGATAAAACATATACAGTCAACCTTGTCTATAAAAGCCACCAATGGAAATCAGTAAAGTGGCGTTTATGGACAGGTGGCCTATATAAAAGTTGAAATAATATGAATAAAGAACAAGTGGGATAGAATTATTTAGGCCTTAATAGAAAGGTGGCCTTTAAGGCAGGTTTGGCTGTATAAAAAGGTTTTCTGTACAATTTTTTGATTGCGCAATAATTATGTAATATGCAAATAAGCTGTATCGTAGTTTAAATCTTTGAAAATATTCTCATCTAGAAGTAGACGGTTAATTAAACGAAAATTTGGCATGGTAGGTACTTCGGTGGTAAAGATGATAATATTTGTCGTGTTTGTGTAAAATGCCTGACAACTGCTTTTACCATAAATAGGATGTGTTTTTAAGCCTAAATATGAAAATATTTTTGTCTAAAAGTATTTGGACAAATGCGTTTTTATCTAAACTAGTATATGATAAATATTTTTGATATATCAGGAAAAACAACATATTGCTACTGCAGTTTGTTAACGCTTGGATATTTGAGTTGAAAAAAAGTTTGAAAAAAATATATAATTGAGTATCATTATAAAAAAAAATAAAGGAGTGTTTCAGGTGAGCAATATTGGCCCTATTTAGTTTCTTTGTTATTTCTAAAAATTGGACACTTTTTAATAATATTTAAATAAATCTCGTCTATAAAACATGTTTGGAAGCGTTAAGTAAGGAAAATACATCAATCACTTTATTATATTTTAAGGTGTGTTAACTTTCACGGTTGAAGTTATTTTAAGATCGTATTATATTTATTAATGTTACATAAGATATATGACTTCCACACATCGAGTAGAATCATACATTGTATATCATCCGCAAATTATGACTCAAGGCTAGTTGTATGGTGATATTTTGTATATTATCTTTATAAAAATATTGAACCTTTTTTACAACAATTTTTAAATGTTTTAACCACTTATGTTCATCTTCTGAAAATAAATTTCATATAAATTTGTTTTTATTCAATTTTAACTAAGGCTGTGATAAAATCTCTCTCTCTCTCTCTCTCTCTCTCTCTCTCTCTCTCTCTCTCTCTCTCTCTCTCTCTCTCTCTCCGTTGCTTTACTACTAGTTTTTGTGCCTGTGTTTAATCTGAGTCTGCATTATGAAAACTAACAATCCCACTTCTTTGTGAAACACAGTAAGGCACCAACTAAAGACTTATTTTTTTTTTTTTAATTTTTAATGTTGAAGTACGTAATAGTATTATAAATAATTTTTCGAAAATGTATTATAAGTGATTTCCCGAAATAGTATTATGATTGATTTTTCTGAAAAAGTGCTATGTGTAATTTTCCGAATTGGTATTATGGATGATTTTCTGAAATATTATTATGAAAATAGAATTATGAATTATTTTCCAAAATGTGCACATATGACACATCAAAATTTAGCCAATATTTTGTATCATGGTTATTTATTACATGTTTCAAAATGGTTTTGTTAAATGAATAGACTAGTGTTTCCTCTTTTCTTTGATTGCAGGGTTATGATTCAACACTTGGAATAAAACAAAACATTGATAGACTTGCGAAGGAAGATTGTGTCCTCATTAAGGTAAAACATTTTGTTAGTGAGATTCAAATTAAACAGCCGAATAAAAAAGAAGATAATTTCCGTCGTTCCAATCATCATTTACGGGACATCATTTAAAATTTGACCTATAGCTAATAATCTTTTGCTTTTTGACCTTCCGCATTTGGGATATGTAGCATCCTGTCTCTTGTTCGTTTACATTTTCATTATTTTTTTTTTCAAACCATCCACAATATTGGATGTTATGGATGTTATGGAGCTAATACGTTATAAATATAGATACAAAAGCCAACAGTCTCAAAATGACAAACAGTTGATACCTACATACCGGTACCCTTTACCCCTTAAACTTCTCTTAGTTTAAACAGTATTTTTTTCGTTAAGTCATATTACAAACAAATTTACTTTACACAAATAAGGGATTCCAGAATAAGAGTAAGACTCTATATAAACTAGTCTCCCTGGAAATAACTTGATAAATATATAAATTAATATGAAGTTGCAACAGTTATATAATTACAGATATATAAACTTCTTTTCTAGGGGGACAGGAGGGATTATAAAATGCAATTGCTTGAAGTACAATAGCTACCATTAAAAGATTGCATAAATTTTCAAGATGTTATTTATTTATTTATTTTATAATTATTTTTTAAAACTTTACCACTTCATTTCGTACAGGACATGTTCGCCAGATATACGTTAAAACTGTGAATTTGCAGAACATCAAAATTGTTGTTTCTTATCAAAAGTTTATACTTAAAGAATGATTTTCTTTAATCAATTCTTCATTGTTATTACTAGGTGGTAAAATCGCAAGGAGGAATTCCGTTTGTTCGAACAAATCTTCCACAAACCATGCTGAGGTAAGAGATTATTATTATTTTCAATAATATTCTAATAATATGCTTTGATTAATTGAAGATTAACGTTGTATTATTCTTAATGTCGTGTGTTTTTTAAATGCGCGATTTTGTAGTTTGCAATGTTTATATGAACATCTATAAAAGGAAAACAAATCTCTTATTGGTGATTTTTTAAAATAAATCATAGATACAAGAGCCAACAGTCTCAAAATGACAAACAGTTGATACCTACATACCGGTACCCTTTAAGTTTGAAGTTTGCTAAAAAAATTTACATTGTTAGTAAGGAAAGATATAAAACCTTGCTGAGATACGAATCTTAATACTGACGGATTGTTTACTACAAAAGAAAAAAAAAAAAAAAAAAAAAAAAAAAAAAACAAAAAAAAAAAAAAATTCTGGAATACGGCCGAAACATTCAGAACCGGTACAAATGGCGAGCGATAACTTCATCATATACGTCATAGTTAATTTAGCAAAGTTTACATTTTGTACACGGTTCCACCAATAACATTAATCTAAAAAAGATCTTATTTTTTGTAGTTTTGACAATTCCAACCCAATTTATGGCAATACATTGAACCCACACAATATTACAAGGACACCTGGCGGATCATCAGGAGGCGAAGGTGCTTTAATTGGCGGCAAAGGTTCAATTCTTGGATTGGGCAATGATATTGCCGGGAGTATAAGGATCCCGTGTCATTTCTGTGGCGTTTATGGGTTGAAACCAACCGTTGGCCGCCTAAGGTATAATCTAAAATTATCTTTTTTTATGAAAGCAACCAATCTTTAAACTTATTGCAAACAGCTAAATCAAAACAAGACTGAATAGTTTTTAAAGCAGGATCCAAAATTCTGACCTATTGCCTTTTGCGACAACCAAAATGCTTGTATAGTGAATTGGTTAGCGTGCAGTTTGTCGATTTTGCCATCAAGAAGATGTTCATTAAATGTAATCAATCATAATCTGCTTAATATACCGATGGTTCATCTAGGTAATACACCATACAGGCTTTTGAAAACATATTTATTTTAGATGTAAAGCAAGACACTTGTATAAATATTTTATGTTTCGTTTTTGCGTTAAAGTAAATACTAAATTAGTTCGAAGAACCTATTCCATATTGTGTATGAAATATTTCCTCTATTATTTTTTACCTTTAATTTAGACGGATATGATATAAATTATGATCATATTTTTCACAATTGTAAATTTAAATCTTGTAGCACGAAAGGTTCACAGAATCTCACTGGAGGACAGACTGTTGGTAATCTCTCTCTCTCTCTCTCTCTCTCTCTCTCTCTCTCTCTCTCTCTCTCTCTCTCTCTCTGTGTTATCAATCGATTCTAAGTCTAGACATCACAAACTACATTGCTTTTGTTTTATAACGGTTTTTATTGTTTTTGCATTATAAAAATGAAATAAAATGGTCTGTTTATATTCAATAAAGTACAAGAACTAATAAAAACTATAATATATTTTAACGATTTTTTGTGGTAATGTACCCAATTGTTAACAAATTTTTACTCACAACTATGTTGGTTAAGAAATCCGCATTGCTAGAATTCAATACATTTAATGATATAATACTAATTTGAAAAATGAGTTCTCTCTTTTTTGAATCCCAGCTAGAAACCGATTATTGCTATGCCTAAAATCGTACTTATTTGTATTGGCAGTTCGTGGAACCTCAGGCCCGATGGCCAGAAACATGGATGGAGTTATATTATTGATGAAAGCGATGTTGGTACCTCTTCAATTTAAGCTTGATCCTGAGATAGTGCCAATTCCATTTAGAAATGAGGTTTGTTTTTTTTTTTTTACTGACTCAAGACTGACGTACTTTGCTGCTTATGTCAGCTAGGCAACTCGATGGTTCGACAATGTTTTCTTGAATAGCTTTGAATTAATAATGCTGTGTGTGCTTTATGTTATCTCACACACAACTGGAGCCTTTAGTTACAAAAAGAGCACTTGCGGATGATTTTGCTCCAGGGGTCCATTATCCCGACACAACGTAACTTAGAGCAAGTGTAAAGTTTAACAACTTCTCTTAGGTCCCATGTAGCTTAATGGGCTTCGAACTATCGACCGAGGAAACTGAGGACTGACCCGCTGGGGATTGCGCCCCATGTTTCCTAATTTCGTTTGACCACCCCATGCACATACATTAATGATATGATATTTTTCATAATTATCACACAGTAATATTAAATGATGCTTGACCAACACCGAATACCTTAAATGTTAAGCATTTAAAAATCGGAAACATATACTTTTGAGTGCAAGTTGAAAATAAAACATCAGACAACCGAGTAAAAATAGGATAAGTCCTGAAAATAAACTTGCGTCTCTTGATAGAAGTTTATGCTTTCTCATAATCGTTATTGTCCCCCGCTTTCACCGAAAGGGGGACATTAAGATGGGTTTGTCCGTCTGTCCGTCTGTCTGTCTGTTCGTTATTCCGTCCGTCACGTTTGGTTTCCGTTCAATAACTTCAGTTACAATTAAATGTTTTTAATGAAACCTGGCACAGAGGTAGCTTATGACAAGAGCCTGCTTGGAATTGATTTTCAAGTCAAAGGTCAAGGTCAATGTGACTATAAATAAAAACTCGGTTTCCTGTCATTTAAAGGTTAACAGTTCAAGATTTTTGTCCCCCGCTTTCACCGAAAGGGAGACAAACAAACATAGTTCCAAATTCTCTCTTTGTATTTTATGCTAGGACTGTCCATATAACCCCTCATATATCATTACAATTACAGAAGTCTGTTTCGTTTGAAAGCGGGAGACATAAATTCTATGAATTTGCTTGTTATAGCAAGGAAAAGGTCTCTTGGTCTATGTTATTTCCTTATGACATAATAAGTTTTCTAAAATTCAGTAAAAATTGAACATGTTCATTTTAACTTTACAGATATTTGAAGACAAGAAGCCATTAAAAATCGGTTATTATACATTTGATGGATGTGTTGTGGCAGTTCCTGCTTGTCAAAGAGCTGTTTTGTTGGCTAAAACCGCGCTTGAAAAGCAAGGTCATGAGGTAATGTGACTTCCTTCTTGCTTAACGCAAAGTTCAGTGAGTTTTACAAAAACTTTAAATTAGAATAACATTTCTCTTTGTTCGTCTAATCACTATTGAGTTGAGCTTAGTTATGATGTTTAACGTTCCTCACAAAAACGTACCTTTTATATAGAGGCGGCCTGTTTGGATAGTGGAGAAAACCGATGTGCCCGGATAAAAAAACTGACCTTTTGAAAGTGAACTGACAGACTCTCTCACACAAGAATCTGCCCGAGTAGGATTCGAACATTTGCGATGAGAAACGGTGAGATATTTAAACGCGCACCACCATGGCTCCTCCAAAAAATATTGATATGATCATTATTTGTACGAGAAAAAGCTTATAGGGTGTGATCAGTTTTCATATCATCTTTTTAATAGCGAAGTGCAGATAATGATTGTTCCCATCTTTTATGCCATTTTAAGCAGACTTTTAAAATATATATGTTAGAGTTATTTTCAGTAGACTTTTAAGTGTGTTCAGGTCAGTCCACTGTTTATTTTCAGATACTTTTAATTGTATTAGGGTCAGCCCATTTTTAATTTTCAGATACTTTTTATTGTGTCAAGGTCAGTCCATTTTTTTTAGTTTTAAAAGACCTTTAGTGTGTTATGGTCAGTCAATTCTTTATTTTTCAGATTGTTCCGTTTAATCCACCTGAGGTGATGCATGCAGTATGCTATCTCTATTTTAAAACCATGTCTGGAGACGGTGTTGAAACGATTCTTGAAGCTTTGTAAGTAGTCGTGTTTAATTTACCACAAGTAAGCAAAACTAAATATTATTACACTAAATTGTATGTGAGATGTGTAATAATATCGTTCTCATGAAATTGATCCTTCATCAAGTGTCTTTTAAAGCTGTATTAAGTTTTTTTAATTTTCTGATTTTTTCTTCTAAAAATATATTTTAAAAAATAGATATCTTCTAACCACGATCCGTGAGATTCATTTTCTAAAATTTTATTCCTTTTAGCTGTAAATAAACGGAATCCTCTAACCAAAGGTTGGTCAATGTTTAACGATGATTATTATGAGTTTGGAGCGTGTACGGATGTACGGAAAATCGAATGAATCGAAGGTGAAACCTGACAAATTGCATTAATTGTCCGTCATTAATATCAAGATGTATTTAAAATGGTATTATGTATCCCTTACTAAGTCACAAATGACAAATTCAACGAAGTTCTGTGTTTTTTAACGTATTTCATCGTTTTGAAATTTGTGTTTAAATGACCCGGTTTTTTTTTTTCACGTAACCATGTTCTAATATTAGATCTACATCTCGCTGAGAAATTATTGATATTTCTGTATTTATTCGAGCTTTTATGGTTAAACCAAATGTAATATTGTTCATTAGGAACATAATTAATTGGATTAGCACCGTTTTAATTTTTTCCTTGAAAAAATTAATGCAACTTTAAAGTAAGAAGCAATACAGTCAGTGGTATAAATGTATTTTTGATTTGTTCTTTTTCCTCTCGGCTACTTATTGCCCAAGTTCATTTTACAATGTTCTTGTTCGATTAATGCATTGAAGAAATTTTATTTCGAATGACATGTCAAGTCATTTTTGTAATAGAACTATCGTCCAGATGACGATTAGTGATTTATATTAACCCTCTTAAGCCTCAACTACGCATTTCTTCGTTCTTGTCAGAAATATCAAAGCATAGTTTTTGTTTGCCTGTTATTTCGTTGATACTCGTTAGATGTTGAAAAAAAGTATCATACGAAAATATCTTTTAGCACTTTAATTTTTTGTTACCAAAATCGCTAGAAAAGACAGAAACAGCTGTAAAAAACAACTATAATTTCAGTCTGAATTCAACTCAAAATCCTGAAGATTAAAGGGATGTAAGCAGAAGATAATAATATACAGGGTGCGTTAAGATGCGCATTTACATATTTTTGTACAGTGGATAGTTTTACGTGAATAAAACAGTTTTTTTATTTAAACTCTGAACTATATTTAATTTAATTTTTTTTAAACAGAACGTTTGAATAATTTATAACTAAAATATTGATTATGAATCCAAAAGCAGTGTACGACTGCATTTATAATGATCTTTAGTATAGTACAGATACAATTAAATTGGTTTTTTCACTCAGAATTAAACAACTTCACATCACGTGGTAAGTTTAATTTTGATTTATTATATTAATTAGAAACGGTGATGTCATTGATTCAGCTATATCAGCCATGGTTAAGACAGGTTCGTTGCCACACTGGATAAGAAAATGTTTGTCCTATGTAACAGGATGGATTTTTAACGTAAGTAATGCATTTATTTCTTTAGGTAGTCGTTCGTTATATTTCTTGCATCACATTATAATTTTAATAATCGGTGATTTTCTCAAAAAAATCTTTCAACATGAAAAGAGAAACATATGGCCATGATTCTCACAAACAGGACTTGAACAGGGTCTCCTACAAGTTGTGAGCTAAATATGTTTGGACCAATCACTTCATAAATGTTTCAATTGATAAAACTCGCAAAATGACTATAAAAATTAATGCGCAAGTTCAGTGTCATTAACTCTTCACAATCATCATCAATGTGATTTTAATAAATACATTTTATTCTTTTATTGGTTCATGTTTCATATCAATGGATTTTCCAAAACATATAGTACAGCTACAATTAATGAATGAATTTGAAAGTACTCTCCATTGTAAGTTAATACTTTCTTATTCTGTTTTTAGGATCCCATTTTACAACAGTGTTTATACTCTATGACAGGATGTAAGTAAGTATATTATTATCTCAGACATTTGAAAGCTTTTATTACATTTCAATAAGGTTCGTCTAAAAATAGGATACTAAGGGTTCTCTGTAACAAAAGATGCCAAATTTGCATTGCCTTTAGATTTGATACCAAAGTAGGAAGTAAAAAGTGTAAAAAGTTAGCTAAACGTGACATGTTCCATCGATGTAAAACATGACTGAATCATCATAAAGACATTTTCAAACAGGTTTTATTAGTTTTATTGAGGTTTTACATTCTAGTCAAGAATATTTGACTGATATTGAGACGTCACCAGCTATAGGGGAAGAGGCAGGATTTGACTTTTGCAGTATGCTAAGGGCAATGTGCAAGGAGTGCTGCCGTGACAAGACAAGGGACATAAGTTTTTGAGGTTCCCTGCAAAGGACCCCGTTACTTTAATTTCTAAATGCCGAGTGCTTGTCAAAAGAACAGTCACTAGCATATTTTAATCAGACCCCGCCGGGATCCTTACCTTGCCCTCCAGTATACGAAGCGTGCATTCTACCAACTGAGCTACCGTAGTAATATTTTTAAATAGATGTAGTGCTACTAAATATAAATTATGATATTTTAAGCATACAATTCATTAGCATTTAAAATTAACCGATGCATTGTTGTTCATATTTGATTTATTCACAATAATTGGAACACTGTTTTTCAAGCGAACATCGCGATGTTCTTTGTCAAATGTACTTGCATGTTTTTCTTGTTTTAGATCTGTCAAAGACTGGTGGAAATTTACAAAAGAAGTTCAGGTCTGTAGATCATTTAAAAAAGAAACAACTGTATCGTATTCTCTTGCAAATACAAGAACTTGGTTGTTATTCGCATTTTTACTGTGACATTGGAAACTGCCTAAAATATTATGTTGAAAAAACATTGTTGACCAGTGATTCTGGTTGACTGGTTAAAATAATTACGTTTCACAAATATCGGTAATTTTAAAAAATCTAAGGTAATGTTAAATATATTTATTTTCTAATATATAATTACCAGAGTAACTCAAAGCTACTTCCGCTCAAAATGTCTAAGACCTAAGGAATAAATTTCTCATTTTTAAGTAAATTCAATTGCTTTCACTCAAGTTTAATTTGACTTATATACAAATTTCAAGATAAACGTTTAAGTAAAATACGTATATTTTAATCCTTTATTTTTCAAGAACATGTATATTACGATTGATTTAGTTAATTTCCGTTTGATTAGGAATACCGATGGAAATTTGCGGAAGAGTGGAATAAAGCAGGGATAGATGCTGTCATTTGTCCTGGTTTTGGATTCCCAGCTCCTCCTTGCGGGCAGTATAACAAAACGTTTGGTAAGCAAGGTTAAAAACCTTCAAAAAATTTATATAAAGAACAAAGAAACAAACGTTTAGGTCCATTGTTTGGATTAATATTGACTTTGACAAACTAGGTTCAACTTTCGCGAAAAAAACGATTTTTTATTTAATTTGAATCATCCTTATGAACATCAGTTGATGGTACGCTTATGACTTTTGTGCACGTAATATGCTTTATGATAACTTGAAATTATGGTTATATTTAAAAAGCTATTACACATATGTTGCAAAATTACAAATGAACATTCAAAATACTAAGTGTAGAAACAATAAGAGGCATGTTTTACAAATTTCTCCTCTATACCACCGTTGTCCCGTTTTGGCCTATCCTTTATTTAGTTATTAGATCATGCAACCAAAATACAGGTTTATAGGAGTTAATATGAAAGGTAAAACATTGTTTCCCTGAAGTAATTGTTTCCAATAATGAGTTTATTTTTTCCCAGGCGGTTGTACTTACACACCTTTATACAATTTACTGAACTATCCAACTGGAATAGTTCCAGTAACTACTGTATCAAAAGCCGACGTGGACAAGATGGAGAATTATCCCACTGAAACTTTTTTTCAAAAAAATATTAAACAGGTTAGTACTGCGTAAATTAATTAAACGTTATGCGTTTTCTGATATACTACTAAATTTTATCTTGCATATCTCAAATTATTTTAAAAATGTATTTAATGTCATTCAACATTTTTGACAGTGCTTATCGGTTAGAAAAGTTTACGTGATCTGCAAAAAATTAAGCATAGTGCTGTTAGATTGTGTTGATTAAGAATTGATTATGTCATTTTACAGACATTACCTGGAGATTTAAATACACATTATATTTTACAAATTTGTTTTAATAATAATACTGTTATAATTTCAATTTATTTTTCAAGCAAGGCATGGTATAATATTTTTTCTGCTTTTTAGGCACAAGTTGGATCTGAAGGGTTACCTGTTGGTGTTCAGGTTGTAGGTTTACCTTGGCAGGAAGAATTGGTCTTGAGAGTAATGAAGGATATTGATGATGAAGTCAAGTACAAAATCTAAAATATCAAATGCATCTATGAAAGGCAGCTTATCAGTGAGGGACAAATAGATTTGCTTTTTACAGTGCAATTGTTGTTAAAAATCTAACAAGAGATAACTCCGGTGAAATATGGCTAGCTAATAGGGAACTTTAATAACTAAAAAAAGATTTCCTTTTTTATTTCAATTTCTGTATTTTATTAGGTCGATTTATGACATATCTTAGTAACTTTATAAAAAACCTGTTATATTATTATTAACAATATAAATTTGATATGATTGATGCTTCCTAATTAACTTAACAATTTACCGTGAAAAATTAATTGTTTTAACTGTAATATATATAATTATATTGATTTGATGCATTTCTGGTGTTTAACGCCAAAGTCAATATTATTTTACTTACATCAGGTTGCAAGTTTGAAGAAAACAGTACCCGGATTAACTACCTATATTCGACAAACGAAATGACATACACCAGGATCCGCCCCGTGTGGAATTTGGCGGTGAAAGGCAATGTAAACTATAAACATACACTTTAGATCTAAAGGTCCTTGATATTGCATTGAATAGCGTTGTAGTCGGACATTTTCGACTATTTCTCTAGACAGTGATAGGCGTACACATATCTGGGTCATTCAAGATTAGATGTAAGAATAATTTCTTTTATCTGTGTGAGGTGAAGCTTATAAACCAGTTTTATTATACATACATATTCAATCGTATATCACATATTAAAAGCCATTTGAATTTAAATGGCATTAGCACATTGAAAGGCGTTGGGATAAGAAACCTTATCAATATGTTTTTCACGTATTAATATAAAGCCAATTAATTATATCATATCGATATGTATATGTTTATTCTGTTGTATATGTGTTATCTAATAAAAGGAGATTATAATACACATATAGAACAATAAATCATTATAAAAGCTTATGTTGTTGGGCATTTACGCTTTTTACTAACTTGCTGTGGGTCAGTTTCTCCCTTTTTGTGTTGTGTTTTGTTTTACATTTAGTAAATAAATTTAACTGGTAAATCTAAAGTTATCTGCCAAACCTTATTTTACTAACTTTACGAATATATATATATATATATATATATATATATATATATATAAAGAGAATCTATTACGAGTTTGAGGTCGAGATTGGGAAATTCCCAACGAGTGTTCAGATTTTTCATCTCAAACGAGGCTCTGCCGAGATCGGAATTTTCCCATCTCGACCTCAGTCGAGTAATTGATTATTTTTCTCGCATAAAATTTACGAAAACAATACCGGAATCCCTTCGATATCATTGCAAGATTTTGCTTGCGGATTAATACAAAACACGCAACAATTACAAATAATGTTTCATATACAGCAGAATGTAGACCTACGCGTATACAGCAGAATGTAGACCTACGCGGTAAAACAAAACAACGATTTATCTTTTATATATATACATCATTTAGTAAAAATGATATTATTGATCATAAAAAAGTTTTTTTTTGTCTTTTTCATATAATTTTTCCCACAAAATTATATCCCTTGCCAATTGAAAAAAATGGAGTTCCCGTTCAATTGAGATAGGCTACACGTGCGCACGCGGGGTGCGATATGGAAAAAATATCGTACCACCCATTCAGTGAGATAAATCTATCACATATGCGATATAAATATATATATATATATATATATATATATATATATATATATATATATATATATATATATATATATATATATAAAGCGGTACATTGACGAATCTGTACCAGTTTATATTTATTTTTCTATTTATTACAAAAACAGCACCCGTAATAATAATAACAAATTATCAACATTCAGAGTTTCAAATGCTTTTTACCATTTTTAATGAAAATTTATAACAAATATAAACATGTGAATAAAGTGCATTTTGTCATTAAACGGCAAAATTTCATCAATCATATTAATTGAAAACTCTTAAAAGAGAATTCTATGACAAACAGTGAAAAAAAGACTATACAGTTACATGAAAACAATCAGACTTTACCAAGCATACTTAACAATAAGATCATACTAAACACATAAAAAGAATAAAACATTACCAAGATGACGGATGCCAAACACATAAAACAAAACCAATTTTCCAAACACAAAAAACAGGAAAACCTCTAAACATTAAAGACGATAATAGACGCATAAGGCAATGAGAATCTACTAAACATTTAACAATAAGTCTCTATCAAACACATAATTCATAAGACTCTACCTGCACATGAAACATGAAGACTTCTTAACACATAAAAAACTAAGACCATTACATAAAACATAAAAAACTCTATCATCTACAATACTACCAAACATATAAAACAAGAAGAGTCTACCAAACGCATGTAGCAATAAAAATCCACCAACACATAAATCAGATATTTCTTAACAAATAACAATAGAAATGTACCAAATATGGTAACAACAGACTAAATGTGACAGAAGACAAAAATGAATATTAGCATCAATGAATTAGACAATTACAAATTTTCTACTTGTAAGAACTCTAGTTTCGGGAATAAATAGTGTTCAGTAATTTGATAATACTATGAGTGAATTTATAACTATCACAGTTATTTTAAAACCGATGGTGTTTCAAAATTACATTCAATTTTATTTTATCAAACAATGAATCAACAAGCTGACATTTGTTTATGTCGTCATTCATACAAATATAAAAATTACAACCAGCAATTTTGGAAAAATACTACTAGGGAGTTCGTAACTACCTTATTAACTTTATGACCCCTGTTACTTGAAGACAAACCTATTTACTGTATTTTTATAAAACAATGAATAAATAACCTGTCATTTTATTTATTCATCATACATACACAGTTTAATATATTTGGTAATTTCAATGTTAATTTGTTTTGTATTTTTAATACAATTCTGAAAACCGCTTTATTGAAATCTGAACTTTTGAAAATATTTTTTTTGTGGAATTCTGCATGAAAATTTTTAAGTGGCTTTTTAAATTTCCAATTGATCATTTTGATTTAGCAATTGCTTTAAAGGCTGGTAGTTAAATTCATTTAAGGAAAAAAGAAATACATACATGTATAAAACAATTAAAGTATTTAAAATTAAATTGAGGGATAAAACATTACATTTTAGATAAACTACCTACAGATCATCTAACATTAGGTTATACGGAATAAAACTAAATTAGAATATGTCATATGTTATGTTAAAATGTGTCTCCGTACATTAAAAAAACAACACTATTTATATAGTGCCAAAGTTCAAAGTACAACCTTCATCTACAAATAATCTTCAACATAGTTCAGATATCTATACAGTTATTTCATTGAATCAATAGTTTAAATCCAATAATCTTCTCAACCCATATTATTGATTTATCAACAGGTAACCAATGATTTTATAAATTTTCACAATGATATCTGAAATATGACTTACAGTTGTCAAATTGTAGCATGATTTGTTTCCTTAGCAATAAAGCTTACCCGTGTAAAATACCTTTGAAGAGACATTCACATATCCTTCTTTAAAGAAACTTTGGATTATCAGTTTAAACTACCAAAATGGCTTTTTATGTTCAACATATTCTGTGTGTTCTTCTTGTTTTGTTGTTTTTTGGTGAGTATTGTATTTTAAAATTGCATCTACCAATTCAACTTACAATTATTTTATAGAATTTTCATTCACAATGTTTTGTATCTAGAATTAAAAAATATTTTTTTCTCCTGTTTCCGTGGTATTAGATTTTTCTTGGATGCATAGATATGTTTCTCTCTTTCTTTATTTTTTAATTAAAGTCATATACTTCATTTCAATAAAGTAAAACATATCTGTTTTAGGTGAAAGAGATCGGTTTTATAAATACATGTCAGAAAAAGCTTATTCAGGGAACTTCTATACTCGACTCCCATTCAAAATAGAGATTGAATACACTAAATTAGATTTGTAAAGTAACATAAACTTAAAAATAACGCTTCAATTAGTTTATGTATCGGGGCTTTCAACAAAAAATAAATGGATCAAACTTTTTTAATTGGGACAGTAATGTCAATGTCGACATTGGTCCTCATAAAATATGCAAAGCGTGATGTAACAAGTGATATTAAGTAATGAACTCAGCACAATTCAAGGCCAAAATTGTAACAAAACACAAATGAATAGTAAATAATCAAATAGATGTATTTAGCAATGATCTTTTTTATTGTAATCATTGTAATTTGTGTAATCAAAAATAACATTTATGATTAAAAAAAGTTTGCAAGAAAATATATTAGTAAATATCAAAGTATATATTGTCAAACCAACTGTAACGAAAAGTATAGTAAAATTAATTAAATGAACTTTGGTTTCAAGAATATGTACTGTTTTGTTTAAGGATACTTTGAGACTGACCAAATTCAAACCAGTTTCTTAATCTTACGAAACATTCAAGTTGTGTCCGAATTTTTTGACAAAGACGCTATAATAGAAACGTAATTTTCGTGAATTAAGTATAAAAGATATCATAAAAACATAATTTCTGTATAATATGATACAGTATATTTTGACAATGACGTGATAAAGGGAATGTAATTTACATACATGTAAATTAAATAGAAATTATAACATTTGAAATTATAAACATGTTTCAATACTAAGCAAATTTCGTTCTTTTTCTTTCTTTTTTACATGGTTTTTCTTACCTTTGTTATTCTCAAACTTCACATCTGCCTAACACGATGTAACACTTACCGAAATAATCATGAATATTTTGATTTCATAACCAGTTCGACAAGGTCAAATAACTAAGTCTTCTCATAATTTTACAATCCTTACTTAATAAATACCATGTTTTGAATGACGCCGTTAAATAAGGCAAAGTTAACATATTCAGAAAACACCAAATTTATTTTGTTTTTATTTTAGAACGGGTTTCTATAAATGATTACTAAATTATTATCAGTAATTCTCATACAAATTTTGACAGTCCTTAAATAGGACCTTTAGAAAAAAATCTGTCCTTAATCTGGTATCAAACAAATGTGGATTTTAAAACTTCTTAAAATTACTTGAAGAGTTTTTTCAATACTTTTCTCCTATAAAATCTTTTGATTTTGCACTTTTCACACACTCTGAACTAATAGAACTTCGTAAACAAATCAGTTGCTTATTAATCTTTAACACAGACGATATTGAAGTAAATTAATAAATATTAAATGCTTAACAGGGGTATTGTTTATTTTGTCAAACATCATACGAGTTTTTGCTAGACAACATATTTGTTGTGTTTAGCAATATTATTTATTTTTATTGTTTTTAAAATAGTCATTAAATGGACACAAATTGTGAAATATGGACTATTGTTTGTTGAATTGTTTATTTATGTTCATTGTAATTTTTTATAGATATTTCAGCTGCAGATTTGTGTATAAAAAACCAATATTATTTTCTTCATAAAAATACTGTTTATATGTACTGTTCTACGTCATGTTGTGGATCTATTACCAATAGTTATTGTTGTTATCCTGAGTAAGTTTGATTTTACTAATGAGATTTTAAAACGTCGAACCATATGATATTCTTGAGCTACAATAGATGGTGATAGATAAGTCAACAGATTTTTGAATGAAACTTAGTAGATAAGCAATATGAATGCTATCTGAAGGGCACATTGCCGAAAAATTAATTCAGTATACACTATGACCTGTTTTATTAATTATTGATTTTTGTTTTTCTATCTTGGCTAAACACATGTAGTAACCTCTAATCTACCTCTGCAATAAAAGAACTTTGCGTCGAACGACTTTTATACTATTTCTTTTATGAAGAATTGAATGAAATTATGCCTTATTGAACAGTTTCGTTGAGATTCAAATTTGATGAAATTATTTAAAAAAAAGTAATTTTTTATAAAATATCAATTAATCATATATTAATCATTTGAACTAATTCTTAACTTTATACTGTACATATATATATACACCGTCTTTAATTTACTTTCAAACGAAATAACAATAATGATAATAATTAACATTACTATTATTATTATTATTATTTCGCATGGAATTACATATAATACTTAATTTGCATAGAAGAAGGTGATTCTGTTGTTTTGTTTTATTTCTTGTTTTTTAAGTATTTTTTGTTACAAATTTCTATATGCTTGTGTTATGCATTTTACAAGTTACCATTCATAAACGATGCCTTAACCATTATAATTTAAGAAATTACTATTTTTTAGCGTCGGATGGACTACTGGAAGAATAATTGGAGCTGCCATTGGCGGATTCGTTGGATTTGTCCTGTTATGGGTATTAATCACTCTTATCTGTGCGAAATGTAATAAAAACACCAGACATGGAGCTGTGATTCAACCTCAAAACTCAGCAAATATTACAATGATTTCAAGTTCACAACAACAACAACCTGTATTGTGTTAGTATACATACATAAATACATACATACATACATACATACATACATACATACATACATACATACATACTATTATAAATATAATGATTATAAGATGCAAGGATAAAATATTTCTTTGATTTAAAATAAAACTTTTCATACTTGTTTACGATACCCATTACAACTGTATAATATTTAAAGTTCCGGTGGTTCTCTATAGCTTAGTGTTATACAGCACCCATCACGCCTACAATTATATCCATCCTGTAAATCCTAGTTTGAGAATGTTAGACTGATTGCCGAAAAGCGGTTTTTGCCGGGTAACAAAGTTTTAATAAGCAACTTTTAATTTCATTTCATAATAATAATTCTCTTTCAAATTTATTGAGTTATTCTTTCTAAACCACACGACGAAATACACGCATACATAATGTCCAAAACATTCGCAATCGAAGTGTAACAAAGATTGGTTAATGGATATTTAAAATTTCGAAATCCTTATTTACACGATTTACTTTTGTTTAAATTATATATATATATTTATATATATATATATATACTTCTATGTTTCTGTTTTAGATCCTGGTTCTGCTAACCCTCCTTCTTATCCACCTCAGTCACAGCCGTACTTCCAAGGACGACATCCTCAACCAGTGCCACCACCACCATATACAGAAAATGCGCCATTTCAGATCAAATAATAAAAACAGACTGATATTACATGATTTTGACACATGAGAATTTGATCACATGTATGTCCTTGACATCCACCAAGTGTTTGTGTCTATGTATTTAAGAAGTTTTTTGTTAATTAATTAAATAAGTCTTTTTAATAAAATAATTCGACAATAATAAGAAATTGTATTGCTAAAATAATTATTTTTTGTCATGAATACGAAAATTGTACATACATATTCTTTATATAAGACACGTAAGTTATACATCTACATACATATACCCAATAGCTCCAGTAAGCTTAACCGGTTGGTTTACGAAAATATGAATGTTGTATCTCAGTCTATATTTTTAAACAAGAAAATTACACAGACACATTAAAAAATTTGCTTTACGCATAAACAATTTGACTGTACTAAAGACATAAAACAATAATTGTATGTAAGAAATATTACAGTTTATATTAAGATGATTATTGAAATCACTGCATCATAATCTACCTGTAACAGTTCTAGTTTCTAGGAGGAAAAAATGTTCCGTTATGTTAAAATGTTACTATCAGTCAGTTTATACCAACTTTATTTATTTTACAACCAGGTACATTTAATAATAATAATAATAATAATAATAATAATTTTGTATGTTACTTCGATCTAGACCCATTTATTTATTTATTTATTTATTTAAATCTAAACAAATTAATAAAACCATTAATAGTGGCAAATATGTGTAAAAACCAATTTGCTATGCCTGCAATTACATTATTATCATACAAAATAAAGAAATATTGTTTTTTTTACAACCGGTCATGCTGTTTTTATACTTTGCGGGAGATCAAACAAACCGGAGCTAAAAGATAAACAATTTAAAGTATTTATGAGGAACGAATTTCCGAAATATGCACATCCGGCACATCAAAATTCAACTGGTATTTGTTTTATATACTTAATAAACAATGAATTGACAAGCCATCACTGCATATACTTGTTATCGATGACTTCAGACAGTAAATTCAATGGTTATATTTTATAACTTTGTAACGCATTACACAAAACCGTGTGTTTAAGAAATTGAATTTTGTCACATATTGTCAAAAATACTGCCATTTAAAAAAAAAACAACTTTTTATCTACTTTTCCTAGGTAAGTGTATTACTAGCTTATATAGTATTGGTATTGTGTACATGTATTTTATACTTTATCATTTTGGTTAGAAATATTCATGTATCTTTATTAAGTTTAAATCACCTTGAAAAATAAAGCTTAGATAAAACAATTAATATATTTAACGATCGTTTTAGTTTTGATATACACCACGTTAGATAAATTAACTAGAAGTTACTTTAAATTATATTATCTGATAGTAAAATTAAAAGACGTCCTATGTTAGGTTAAAAATGCGTGTTCTTAATAAAATTAAATATATAGCACTGTTTATATGATATTAAACGTCAAAAACAAAACTTTGTTTAAGTAAATAAAAATATAATACAGACAAGGAAGTAGAGAAAGGTCAATCTTTAAAAAAAAATCAAACCACATAATTTCTTTTATCAACAGGTAACATTATCGATTTATATTTGTGAATGTTAACTCAAAAGCCGAATTGTAGTAGTACGTTTTCTTTGTACTCTCAATAATAAAGCTTACCTGTATTAATAAACTGTAAATGTCAATTTATCTTTAAAACAAACTTGAAGATAGGATAGTCTGTTAAAATATGAAGATGAATTTTTACCTCAAACAAGTCCTCTGTGTTTTTATTATTTCGTTGTATTTTGGTAAGTGTGTAATTTAAACTTGCTCCTTCATATTTGAAATATAATTTTGGAGACCTTTATAAATGAACTTTTTCGGTAAAACTTCACGAGACTTTCACTATTAGTTGTGATTCCAGTGACTGATTTTTTAGGGGGGGGGGACTTTTTTAACTTTTAACTTTTTTTACAGTTTGTTATTTCTATATTAACAATCTTTAAATAAGTTATCATGACAGAAAATTAAAATTATCGCTTTAATCAGTTGCTGTATCGAAACTTCTAACAAAATTGAAAATGATTAATCAGTATTTTTAAAAGAAATAGCAATATCGGCGAGGGTAAGGGTACTGACCAATCAAACAACGCATGACGTAATATGATACTAATAAAAAAAAAAAACCAGTCCTCGTCCATATCACAATCCCCAAAACAACATAAAAACTTTGCAAACTGGCAAAATATGTTATACACGTGAACTTCCATCAAGGAAGTGATGCCTGGTGCTCCGGAAGGGTAAGCACCTTCTGTCTAGCTAGCTACACCAGTCACGTGCAAGTCAATTTTGAGAATGAAAGGAACAAAGAACCATGGTAAGTCAAATATATCCAACATAAGTTGGGATACAGTGACTACATACTTATCAACAATATTGTGATGACGGCTATAAAACTTTTTAAGGGCCCTGATTAGCCTAGGTTTGCAATATCCTTGTGTCAACAATTTAATTGTAAGCAATTTGCTTCGTTGCAGAAAGTTCCCATAGTGGGAACAAGCTCTACCGTACCGTATTAACTGTGAAACATATACACCATACGCAGGAGAAGCAGGGATATTACTGCAAAGAAACGGAAAGTTGACAATAGAAAAATTAAAGTCATCACGTTTGTCGTATAGCTTCATATGTAACCTTTCATGGGTGTCATAATTGAGGTATAAGTCCAAATATGAAGCAGAACATGGAGAATCTGTCGTGTCTTTTATTTCAAGCTCACTTGGATAGACGACATTCATATATTCTCCAAATTTGTGATTATTTAGAGAAAGAACGTCATCTATATATCTGTATGTATGTTGAATGATTTAGTGACAGTCTTTTTTCCAGATTTGGCAAGGTTCTGTAAAAATTCTGATTCATATGAATAAAGAAACAAATCAGCAAGCAAAGGTGCACAGTTTGTGCCCATTGGTATACCGATTGTTTATTGAAAGATAATATTGCCAAACACAACAAATATGTTGTCTATCAAAAACTCTAACATTTTGTTGATGGTATCTTCAGGATATTTTTGTTTGCAGTCTGTATGGTGTTTTACAAAATAACCAGAATCCCTGTTGAGCACTAGATATTTATATCTTTGTTTACCGTTTTTTTAAAAGAATGAAAAGTGAATGATTTGTTTTAGACGTTCTTTCAATTTAGCATGAGGGATAGTGGTGTAAAGGGTAGAACAATCAAAAGTTTTTTTTATACTTTTTACCGAAGAAAGAGTATTAGAGACAAAATGTTCAAGTAGTTCAAGATGCCACATGTAGAATAGACTTTATCTGAATAAGTCTGAAGGCCATCTTTGACGACTGTCAAAATTTGTGTTAGAATTACTGATAATGATTTAGTAGTACATTTAGAGGGACCTGCTATATATCTTTCCTTGTATGGATTTTTGTGAAGTTTTGGAACCCAATACAAGTAAGGCAGGTCAAGTTCCTCCTTTTTTAAATTGATACCAAAAGACTAAAGGACTCCCCTATGATTGGAAAGAACTTCATCTTTGGTAAAATTAGTTTTGGTATAAGTAGGATTCTCCGATATACTTTCTAAACCAAGCTCCTTAATAAGACATTCAACATAGAATCTCTTACAAACGAAAATAATGTTATTAGAAGCTTTATCAGCCGGGACAACAGCATACCTGTTGTGTATGTCAGTAAGGATTGCAGAAACCTCAGGGTCCCTGAGTACTAAAGAAGGTTTACTAAAGATGTACCCATAGACACATTAAGTTTTGCAATCCTTGACTCGACAAAATTTCTAATTGTCCTTATCCAGTCGGATAAAGTATCAAGCTCTACGTCTTCTAATTTAGCCCAACCTCTAGCATACTCTTCAACAGAATCCATAATAATTTTGAAATTCTGTCCCCAAGTAAAAGGTTGAGCCTCCCTGTATTTAGGGCCTTTTGAAAGAAGACATCTTAATTTAGTATTCTCAATAATATTGAGATCACCTGTTACTACATGCCCGGCTGGTTTATAAATATATGGGGACGCTGAGCAAGAGCAGGTAGGTGGAGTAAAGGTATGAAAGTTTAGGCACCGCAAAGTATGTTTATAGTTGAAAATTTTGGATGCAATGGGTTTATTGTAGGAGTAGGAAATTAGAAGTGGCGAGTTATATTTGAAATAAGTAGGGACTTAAGATTGTACAACTTTGTTAAGTAGTATATTAGAAATATTAATAACATCTATGCCTTTGTTTGCATAATGTAATTTAAGAAATTGGCGACGGTTGTCGTCCTGTATATTGTGTTCCTGGGCGGGTTAAAATAACCTTTTAAATGCAATATCCATGATGATAGCGTTAAGTTTAAACTCTGGTGTATTAAAATCTGTAGTAGTTTTGTATATGCATTCTTCTTGTAACTGATTTAGACGGGAAAGTGGTAAAGAGTACAGTTCGGTACGAATATGGTGTAATCTGAGAGGTTTCTGGATGAATGGTAAAAGATTAGAAAAACTAACATCATGGATATTGGGTTTATTGTAACTTCGATGTCTATGACTTCTAAATGAGGAAACAATGGCACTCATTGTTTCTAAACGCGATTCAAGAATACAAAATACGTTTATCTAACAAAAAACTAATAAAGTTGTAAAAATTATTTATTCTTTAATAAACTTCAAAAGTGTCAAATGACACTTAAAGAAAATAAACATGAAAATACGTCCTGTAATATTATGGTACCTTATGGCCAAATCAACTGTAACGCAAATATACTGGAATTGTTCTATGTACATTGGTGTAAAAGGATAAGATTTATTTTAGATATATACTGACAAATAATAAACTACTGCAAAGTTTTAATAAGCGCATTAATCTTCCATTTTTGATTGCGTCTTAATATTTTGACATGGAATGAAAATTGAATTTTGTGTTCATTAAATTATATAACATGTTGAAAATCATAAACAATTCTATATATTTTCTCTTAATGCAAATTTATCAAATTCAATATTGCAAATAATCACTTTTATAGATCCGTAGACAATTCTCCAATCAAACAATCGTTTGATTTGCAATATGACATATAGTAACGCCTATCATTATATAAAAATCTCGTCTTTCAGAAGTGCTGAATTTTCAGAGTAAAATTGCAAGTTTGACATGGTATGGATGAATGCAAATTTATATTTAATCTCGCACGAAAATTTAATTTCAAGGTTCTGACTTTATTTTTAAAAACAAATTACTTGTCAATTTATAAGTTTTTGTCATATGTGGCGCCAAGATTTTGTCATAAACGTCACGTCCTTGTCTTTTTCAAGAAATTTAAAACTTTACGTTTCAATTTTACGTAGCATTTGTCGCTGAAAATATTTTGTCCCTTTTTTTGTACAGATTTAGATACAAATTAATTTCTGATTCCACTTTTGTCTCCAAATAAAACCAGATAATGTCATTGTTATCTCAAAATTGATTTAAACAGAAATTGAAAAATCTTTTTCTAGTTAAGTGGATATAGCCAGTTTTTATAAATATTGTAAGAGAAAAAACGTATTATCAGAAACTTTAATTTTTGTGACGTCAGTGGCTTATTACTGAACCTACGCTTTTGACTAATTAATTTGAGTCTCTAACAGTAATCAATATTAGTGTAACTTTTAAACTGACTAAAAGTTACCACGACGTATAATATAAAATAAGTTGAATATCTATTTTTAATTTGATCTACTCATAAAAAAGTAAAAGCGGCAACTTGGGCAACTTTAATCCCCAACGTAATTATTTTTTGTTTTTGTTGTTGTAATATTGTTTATCTATTAATGACAAGAGCGGGGTTAATTATGGATTGGTCTGTTTGATTTGTGCATGTGACTGATATACGAATGTCTATTATATCCTGTTATGTAATAATGCGTACTCAGAGCGACTTGTTTTTAAAGTACTAGCACAGCGAGTTAATATGCCCAAGCCAAGCTTGTAATCCCCCATTTAAATACGTTGGGAACGAGTAAACCAGTCGAAACTGAGTATAATGCCAACTTATAAAAGTCCAATCAGACAGTATCTACTCTAATACACTGAATTTCGTTTTGTAAATAACAGTTGTTTTTATAGACAACTATATCCAAGTAAACATGATAAGCAAATTTAAAGTTTTTTCAGCTGTGTTATGGTAAATATTATTAATTGATGAAAAATTTAATTAGCAAAAATAAATTATTACTACATTTCTATCAGTATCTACCAATCCACTATTTTTTTTAGATTTTACAGCAGCAGTTTATTGTTCAGAATACAATTACGATTACTATACCGGCCTGCGTTACACAACTTATATATACTGTTCTACGTCATGTTGTGGATCTATTACCAATAGATACTGTTGTTATCCTGAGTAAGTTTGATTTTACTAATACAATTTAAAACTTCGGGCCATATGATATTTTTGAGCTACAATAGAAAGTGATAGATAAGTCAATAGATATTTGAATGAAACTTAGTAGATAAGCAATATGAATGCTATCTGAAGGGCACATTGCCGAAAAATTAATTCAGTATACACTATGACCTGTTTTATTAATTATTGATTTTTGTTTTCCTTTCTTGGCTAAAGAAATGTTGTAACCTCTACTCTACTTCTGCAAAAAAAGAACTTTGCGTCTACGACTTTTATCATATTTCTTTTATGAAGAATAAAATGAAATTATGCTTTATTGAACAGTTAATTGAGATTCAAATTTGATGAAATTAATTAAAAAAGATAATTTTTTTAATATAATATCAATTCATCATATATAATAATTTGAATTAATTTATTTTACTTTCATACGAAATAACAATAATAATAATAATTAATATCATTATCTATTATTTTATTATTATTATTATTATTATAACATGTTTTATTATTATTATTATTATTATTATTATTATTATTATTATTATTATTTCGCATCAAATTACATAATACAAAATTTGAATCTAAGAGGGTAATTTTGTTGTTTTATTTTATTTCTTGTTTTTTAAGTATTTTTGTTACAAATTTCTATATGCTTGCATTATGCATTTTACAAGTTACACTTCATAATCATTTACGATACCTTAATAATAATTTGAGAAATTACTTTTTAGCGTCGGATGGCCTACTGTAAGAATAATTGGAGCTGTCATAGGCGGATATGTTGGATTTTTCCTGTTATGGATGTTAATCACTTATATCTTTGCAAAATGTTATAAAAACACCAGATATCGAGCTGTGATTCAACCTCAAAACTCCGAAAATATTATAATGATTTCAAGTAAGAAACAACAACAACAACAACCTGTATTGTGTTAGTATACATACATACGTACATACATACATACAAACATACATACATACATACATACATACATACATACATACATACATACATACATACATACATACATACATACATACATACATACTACATACGTACGTACGTACGTACTACGTACATACATACATACATACGTACATACATACATACATACATACATACATACATACATACATACATACATACATACACACACACACACACACACACACACATACATACATACATACATACATACATACATACATACATACATACATACATACATACATACATACATACATACATACATACGTCGATCCATCCATACATCCATACATCCATACATCCATACATACATACATACATTCATACATAAAGTTCCGGTGGTTTTCTATAGCCTTGTGGTATACAGCACCAATTATGCCTACATTCATATCCAACCTGTAAATCCTAGTTTGAAAATGTTAGACAGATTGCCAAAAAGTAGTTTTTGACGGTTAATAAAGTTTTAATAAGCAACTTTAATTTCATTTCTTAAATATAATTCTTTTTAATTGAACTGAATTATTCTCATTAAACTCATACATACATACGTACATACATACATACATACATACATACATACATACATACATACATACATACATACATACATACATACGTACGTACGTACGTACGTACGTACGTACGTACATACATACATACATACATACATACATACATACATACATACATACATACACACACACACACACACACACACACACACATACATACATACATACATACATACATACATACATACATACATACATACATACATACATACATACATACGTCGATCCATCCATACATCCATACATTCATACATCCATACATACATACATACATTCATACATAAAGTTCCGGTGGTTTTCTATAGCCTTGTGGTATACAGCACCAATTATGCCGACATTCATATCCAACCTGTAAATCCTAGTTTGAAAATGTTAGACAGATTGCCAAAAAGTAGTTTTTGACGGTTAATAAAGTTTTAATAAGCAACTTTAATTTCATTTCTTAAATATAATTCTTTTTAATTGAACTGAATTATTCTCATTAAACCATACAACAAAATACACGTACACATAATGTCCAAAACATTCGCAATCGAACTGTAACAAAGATTGGTTAATAGATAATTAAAATTTCGAAATCTTTATTTACACGATTTGCATTTGTTTTAATTTTTTGTCTTTTATATATATATATATATATATATATATATATATATATATATATATATATATATATATATATATATATTCTTCTATGTTTCTCTTGTAGATCCTGGTTCTGCTTATCCTCCATCTTATTCAGCACAGCCATAGCCGTACTTCAAAGTAGGACACCCTCAACAAGTGCCACCGCTAGCATTTACAGAAAATGCGGTTGCAGGACAACCGCCATTTCAAATCAAACCATAAAAACAGATTCATATTACATGATTTTGACACTTGAGAATTTGACATCCACTAAGTTTTTGTGTTTATGTATTTAAGAAGTTTTTTGGTAATTAATTAAATAAGTCTCATTAATAAAATAATACTTAAATAATAAAAAATTGTATTGCTAAAATAATAATTTTTGTCATGAATACAAAAATTGTACTTAAATATTCTTTATTTAAGACACGTAAGTTATACATCTGGACATACATAAGTTCGGTTAGCTAAACTGGTTGGTAAACGAAAATATGAATGTTGTATCTAATTCTATATTTTTAAACAAGAAGATTATACAGACACATTGAACAATTTACTTAACACATAAACAATATGTAAGGACTGTACTTAACACATAAAACAATAACTCTACGTAACAAATATTACAGTTTATATTAAGATGATAATTGAAATCACTGCATCATCATTTACCTTTAACCGGTTTAGTTTCTAAGATCAGACAGTTTATACCAACGTTATTTATTTTATAACCAGGTATATTTAATTAATTTCCCTAATGCTATGAAACAAACCAAAAAAAAAAAAAGAAAAGAAAAAAAACCAGACAAACAAATAATAATAATAATTGTGTATGTTATTTACTTCGTTCATACGAATTAAAGAAATCTAGACCCAGTTTCACAACCATTTACTGAAATGAGTGTACACTCAACTTATATATTCCTACATTTCTCTCATCAATACTTTTGAAAATAAATAAAATTCTATATAAGAAAATATGTTTCTTTGTTCAACAATCCAACACTAAAGATTTTAAATAAAACATTAGATATTTACTTCCAAACAATCAATAGAAGTCGTTTAAAGTTCTAGATCAAGTAAACATTTTTTTGATATTGGCGGGGAAGGGACGTCACTATTACAAAATAGTTTCACATGACACAAACCAATAGTTTTTCCTTGTGATTTGTAGTCCTTCTAAATAAATAATTATTTATTTATTTTTTATTATTATTTATTTATCTTTTCATTTTATTTATTTTATTATTTATTTATTTATTTGTTTGAAAATCTTCAAAAGTCTGAAATACTGAAACGATATAATTAGTTGAAATCTAAACAAAATAATAAAACCACCATTAGTGGTGAAAAATGTGGAAAAACCATTTTGCTGTGCCTACAATTATATAATCATTCATACAAAATAAAGAAATTTTTTTACACTACAGGCCATGCTGTAATAATTCTTTGAGGGAGTTCAAACAAACCGGAGCTAAAAATAAACAATTTATAGTATTTAATAAACAATGAATTGACAACCCATCACTGTATATACTTGTTATCGATGACTTCAGACAGTAAATTCAATGGTTATATTTTATAACTTTGTAACTCCATTACATAAAACCGTGTGTTTTAGAAATTGAGTTTTGTCACAAAAATTTCAAAAATACTGCCAATTTTTAAAAAAACAATCTTTTTATCAACTGTTCCTGGTTTTTGGATTACAAGCATATATTGTATTGATATTGTGTACATGTATTTTACACTCAACTTTTTTGTTTAGAAATATTTATGTATCTTTCAGGTTTTATCATGTTTTTTTATCTTGTAAAATAAAACTTAGATAAAAACAATCAATTTATTTAACAGTCAGTTTAGGTTTGATATACACTACGTTAGATAAATTACTTAGAAGTTACTTTAAATTATTTTATTTGATAGTAAAATTAAAAGATGTCGTATGTAATGTTAAAAATGCGTGTTCTCAATCAAACTAAATTTATAGCACAACATGTATTTATATGATATAAAACGTCGAAGACAGATCTTTGTTTAAGTAAATAAAAATATATACATAGACGAGGAAGTAGAGAAAGGTCAATCTTTAAAAAAAATCAAACCACATTATTTGTTTTATCAATAGGTAACATTATCGATTTATATTTGTAGAATCTTATCTCGAAAGCCGAATTATAGTAGTAAGTGTTCTATGTACCCTTAGTGATAAAGCTTACCTGTATAAAATAACGGTAAATATTCATGTTTATCAACTTTTAAAATAAACTTAAGGATAGGATAGTCTTTCAAAATATGACGATGGGTTTTTACATCAAACAAGTTCTGTGTGTTTTTATTATTTTGTTGTATTTTGGTAAGTATGTAATTTGAAATTGCTCCTTAATATTCGAAATATAATTTTGGAGACCTTAAAAAAAAACTGTTTCAGTAAAACTTCACGAGACCTTCACTGTTAGTTGTGACTCCAGTAACAAAGTTTTAGGGGAGGGGGTTTTAAACTTTTTTTAAAGACAGTCATGTCCTTTTTTAGGAAATAAAAAGAAATCTTTCGATATAAATGTATTCAATCAGTATTATTAATGAAGTCAGAAAAAACATGATCACTTTGCTGAGCCTGACTCATTTATAATCCTCAGTAAATACATTTTATCAGTTTGTTATTCTTATATTAACAATCTTTTTTTTTAAATAAGTTAATATGAAAGAGAATTAAAATTATCACTTAAATCAGTTTCTGTATCGAAACTTAAACACAATTGAAAATGATTAACCAGTAAAGAGATAGCAATGTCGGCGAGTGTAAGGGTACTGACCAATCAAACAACGCATGACGTAATGTGATACTAAATGAGGAAACGATGACACTCATTGTGTCTAAAACGTGATTCAAAAACACGTTTATCAAACAAAAAAAAATTATAAAGATGTAAATATTATTTATAGTGAAATTAACTTCAAAAGTCAAATGACACTGAAAGAAAATAAACAGGAAAATACATCCCGTAATATAATGGTACTTTAATGCAAATTTATAAAATTCAATATTGTAAAAAATCACTTTTATCTATCAGTAGAAAATTATCAAATCAAACAATCGTGCACCGTTTGATTTGCAAAATAGTTCAACCATGACATATATTCACACCTAACATTATAAGAAAATCTCGTCTTTCAGAAGCCATGAATTTTCAGAGTAAAATTGCAAGCTTGACACGATATGGAAGAATGCAAATTTATATTTAGTCTGATTTTCAAGATTCTGACACCCTCAACAAGTGCCACCGGTAGCATTTACAGAAAATGCGGTTGCAGGACAACCGCCATTTCAAATCAAACAATAAAAACAGATTCATATTACATGATTTTGACACTTGAGAATTTGACATCCACTAAGTTTTTGTGTTTATGTATTTAAGAAGTTTTTTGGTAATTAATTAAATAAGTCTCATTAATAAAATAATACTTAAATAATAAAAAATTGTATTGCTAAAATAATAATTTTTGTCATGAATACAAAAATTGTACTTAAATATTCTTTATTTAAGACACGTAAGTTATACATCTGGACATACATAAGTTTGGTTAGCTAAACTGGTTGGTAAACGAAAATATGAATGTTGTATCTAATTCTATATTTTTAAACAAGAAATTATACAGACACATTGAACAATTTGCTTAACACATAAACAATATGTAAGGATTGTACTTAACACATAAAACAATAACTCTACGTAACAAATATTACAGTTTATATTAAGATGATAATTGAAATCACTGCATCATCATTTACCTTTAACCGGTTTAGTTTCTAAGATCAGACAGTTTATACCAACGTTATTTATTTTATAACCAGGTATATTTAATTAATTTCCCTAATGCTATGAAACAAACCAAAAAAAAAAAAAAAAAAAAAAAAGAAAAGAAAAAAAACCAGACAAACAAATAATAATAATAATTGTGTATGTTATTTACTTCGTTCATACGAATTAAAGAAATCTAGACCCAGTTTCACAACCATTTACTGAAATGAGTGTACACTCAACTTATATATTCCTACATTTCTCTCATCAATACTTTTGAAAATAAATAAAATTCTATATAAGAAAATATGTTTCTTTGTTCAACAATCCAACACTAAAGATTTTAAATAAAACATTAGATATTTACTTCCAAACAATCAATAGAAGTCGTTTAAAGTTCTAGATCAAGTAAACATTTTTTTGATATTGGCGGGGAAGGGACGTCACTATTACAAAATAGTTTCACATGACACAAACCAATAGTTTTTCCTTGTGATTTGTAGTCCTTCTAAATAAATAATTATTTATTTATTTTTTATTATTATTTATTTATCTTTTCATTTTATTTATTTTATTATTTATTTATTTATTTGTTTGAAAATCTTCAAAAGTCTGAAATACTGAAACGATATAATTAGTTGAAATCTAAACAAAATAATAAAACCACCATTAGTGGTGAAAAATGTGGAAAAACCATTTTGCTGTGCCTACAATTATATAATCATTCATACAGAATAAAGAAATTTTTTTCACTACCGGCCATGCTGTAATAATTCTTTGAGGGAGTTCAAACAAACCGGAGCTAAAAGATAAACAATTTATAGTATTTAATAAACAATGAATTGACAACCCATCACTGTATATACTTGTTATCGATGACTTCAGACAGTAAATTCAATGGTTATATTTTATAACTTTGTAACTCCATTACATAAAACCGTGTGTTTTAGAAATTGAGTTTTGTCACAAAAATTTCAAAAATACTGCCAATTTTTAAAAAAACAATCTTTTTATCAACTGTTCCTGGTTTTTGGATTACAAGCATATATTGTATTGATATTGTGTACATGTATTTTACACTCAACTTTTTTGTTTAGAAATATTTATGTATCTTTCAGGTTTTATCATGTTTTTTTATCTTGTAAAATAAAACTTAGATAAAAACAATCAATTTATTTAACAGTCAGTTTAGGTTTGATATACACTACGTTAGATAAATTACTTAGAAGTTACTTTAAATTATTTTATTTGATAGTAAAATTAAAAGAAGTCGTATGTAATGTTAAAAATGCGTGTTCTCAATCAAATTAAATTTATAGCACAACATGTGTTTATATGATATAAAACGTCGAAGACAGATCTTTGTTTAAGTAAATAAAAATATATACATAGACGAGGAAGAAGAGAAAGGTCAATCTTTAAAAAAAATCAAACCACATTATTTGTTTCATCAACAGGTAACATTATCGATTTATATTTGTAGAATCTTATCTCGAAAGCCGAATTATAGTAGTAAGTGTTCTATGTACCCTTAGTGATAAAGCTTACCTGTATAAAATAACGGTAAATATTCATGTTTATCAACTTTTAAAATAAACTTAAGAATAGGATAGTCTTTCAAAATATGACGATGGGTTTTTACATCAAACAAGTTCTGTGTGTTTTTATTATTTTGTTGTATTTTGGTAAGTATGTAATTTGAAATTGCTCCTTAATATTCGAAATATAATTTTGGAGACCTTAAAAAACTGTTTCAGTAAAACTTCACGAGACTTTCACTGTTAGTTGTGACTCCAGTAACAAAGTTTTAGGGGAGGGGGTTTTAAACTTTTTTTAAAGACAGTCATGTCCTTTTTTAGGAAATAAAAAGAAATCTTTCGATATAAATGTATTCAATCAGTATTATTAATGAAGTCAGAAAAAACATGATCACTTTGCTGAGCCTGACTCATTTATAATCCTCAGTAAATACATTTTATCAGTTTGTTATTCTGATATTAACAATCTTTTTTTTAAATAAGTTAACATGAAAGAGAATTAAAATTATCACTTAAATCAGTTTCTGTATCGAAACTTAATCAAAATTGAAAATGATTAACCAGTAAAGAGATAGCAATGTCGGCGAGTGTAAGGGTACTGACCAATCAAACAACGCATGACGTAATGTGATACTAAATGAGGAAACGATGACACTCATTGTGTCTAAACGTGATTCAAAAATACGTTTATCAAACAAAAAAAATTATAAAGTTGTAAATATTATTCATAGTTAAATTAACTTCAAAAGTCAAATGACACTGAAAGAAAATAAACAGGAAAATACATCCCGTAATATAATGGTACTTTAATGCAAATTTATAAAATTCAATATTGTAAAAAATCACTTTTATCTATCAGTAGAAAATTATCAAATCAAACAATCGTGCACCGTTTGATTTGCAAAATAGTTCAACTATGACATATATTCACACCTACCATTATAAGAAAATCTCGTCTTTCAGAAGCCATGAATTTTCAGAGTAAAATTGCAATCTTGACACGATATGGAAGAATGCAAATTTATATTTATTCTGATTTTCAAGATTCTGACTTTATTTTTATAAACAAATCATTTGTCAATTTATAGGTTTTGGTCATATAAGGCCCCATGATTTTATCATAAGCGTCACGTCCTCGTGTTTTTTAAGCAATCAAAAACTTTTCGTTTCAATTAACATAGCATTTGTCTTTTTATTCACTGATGAGGAATGAATTTCTGAAATGTGCACATCCGGCACATCAATATTTAACTGGTATTTGTGTTATTTATTTAATTATATTGTTTCTTTTATGTATAGATTTTGATACAAATCAATTTCAATTTTTTTTTTTTTTTTTGTCCTGCGAATGAAAAACTGATGTTGTCATTGTTATCTCGTAAGTGATTTAAACAGAAATTGAAAACGCTTTTTCTAGTTAAGCGATTATAGCCAGTTTTTGTAATATTGTAAGAGAAAAAACGTAATATCAGAAACTTTAATTTTTATGGCGTCAGTGGCCTATTACTGAATCTACACTTTTGACTAATTGGAGTTTTTAACAATATAATATGTATGAAAATTAGATTAACTTTTAAACTGACTACAAGTTACCATGCCTATTAATATAATAATATAAAATTAGTTGAATATCTTAATTTTTTATTTTGTTCTACTGATAAAAAATTAAAAGCGGCAACTTGGGCAACTTTAATCACCAACGTAACTATTCTTTGTTTTTGTTGTTGTAATATTGTTTATCTATTGATGACAAGAGCAAGGTATTTATGGATTAATCTGTTGAGTTTGTGTATGAGTCTGATATACGTCTGAATCCCGTAATGTAATATTGCGTACTCAGAGCGACTTGTTTTTTAAAGTACTAGCTCAGCGAGTCAGTATGCCGAAGACAATCTTGTAATCCTCCATTCAATTATCTTGGCAACAAGAAAACCAGATGATACTCAATTCTCTTATTACCGAGTGCCAGGCGAAAAGGTAATATCTCAAAATTTAACATCAAATGTAAAACCTGGTCGGGGTTCGAACCCAAGACCTTCCACTTTTGAGGCGGAGGCTATGCTACTTATTTATAGAGATATGGAATTATTTAAAAATTTAAATATTTTGTGAACACTAATGACAAAACTCTAATTTTTACAAAGCTGTTGTCAAAACTTAAAAAAAACAATGTTTTTTGTAGTTCAAGTTTTTGGTTACTTCAATTTAAGTTTATAGCAATTTGCATTATATATTAGTATAATATCAACTGATTAATTGGTTTTATTGTTTTTCTTATAGTCTGTTAGTACAAAAAGTCCAACCAGACATATCTGCTCTAATGCACTTAATTTCGTTTTGTAAATAACAGATGTTTCTCAAGACAACTATATCCAAGTAAACATGAAAAGCAAATTTAAAGTTTTTTATCTCTGTTATGGTAAATATTATTGATTTATGAAAAATTTAATTAGCCAAAATAAATATTACTACATTATTATCATTATCTACCAATCCACAATTTTTTTTAGATTCTACAGCAGCTGTTTATTGTACAGAATACAATTACGATTACTATACCGGCATAAGGTATACAACTTATATGTACTGTTCTTCGTCATGTTGTGGTTCTACTTCCAATAGATACTGTTGTTACTATACTAAGTAAGTATGCTACTTTTAAACTGTTTGAATTGTTTTGAAAATGACATTTTATTATTTGTTGTGCTTACTTGATAACAGACGCTATATCGCTAAGACAAATTTAGCTTTCAAGGCAACCGGAGTTATAGCAAATATTTTAACATTTGTATTTCGTTTTTTCAAATCTTCATTATTGATATATTTATTGTTTTAATTAATTATTTAATCCTTGTTTTGTTTTCTTTAATTATAAATTCTGTAAAAATGCAAAAACACTGCCACTAACCACATGTACATCTCGTCGCTTAAAAAGCAAATAATAAGTCATGCCTATAGCAATAGAAAAAAATAATATATAAATAAATAAATAAATTGATTAATTGATTAATTAATTAATAATATATGGATAAATAAATAAAATAAAATTTCTTATACATTGTATAATTATATCTGGATATTTTGTATTGGGTTGCTTTATTTTTGATTTCGCGATCCTTAAGTAAAATATTTTGTACAAATTTCATTATCCTTCTGTTATAACAATTTAAATACACAATAAGCAAATGATATATCTTGAATTGTTATTTTAAAAACATTTTAGCTTGGGATGGACTATTGGCGCAATAATTGGATCGGTTATCGGCGGGATTGTTGGATTGATTCTGTTATGCGTACTAATTGCTTGCATCTGCTCTCAATGTAATAAAACCACCAGAAATGGAACAATAGTTCAACCTCACAATGGAACAAACATAACGATGGTTTCAAGCGCACAACAACAGCAATCTGGAATGTGTAAGCAACCACACACACACACACACAATATATATATATAATTGATAAATATACATTTTTAATAAATAAAAACGTCACGCCTAAACGAATAGGAAAAGTTATTTAAGTATACCGGCGAGAGAGAGAGAGAGAGAGAGAGAGAGAGAGAGAGAGAGAGAGAGAGAGAGAGAGAGAGAGAGAGAGAGAGATGTACTATAGGCTGTCACTGGATACAATAGAAGCATGGTAAAAATTTGGTGTAGTTAAACATTTGTATTACGACGACTGTTTTAATTCATTGGGTTAAATCAATCTCATCTGCTAATTTTAATAATAATACATGTATTTTAATTGTTATAAGTATGTCTCATCACATCGAACGCAGTTGCAGGACAATACTATACCAAATATAAACTCGGTATTTGCCACATGTGCTAAAGCTTTTTTTCAGATTCGAAAATGAAAAAAACTAGGATATTTTAATAAGTAATTACAATTTCAAAATTATCAATATATATATATATATATATATATATATATATATATATATATATATATATATATATATATATATTTATATATATATATAGTATAATATAATATAATATAATATAATATAATATAATATAATATAATATAATATAATATAATATAATATAACATAATATAATATAATATAATAAAATATAATATAATATAATATAATATAATATAATATAATATAATATAATAAAATATAATATAATATAATATAATATAATATAATATAATATAATATAATATAATATAATATAATATAATATAATATAATACAATACAATACAATTTAATTTAATTTAATTTAATTTAATTTAATTTAATTTAATTTAATTTAATTTAATTTAATTTAATTTGGTTTGTTTTATTATATTATATTATATTTTATTTTATTTTATTTTCATCTTTTATTTATCATTTGGTGATTCAATCATTTTTATCATACACTCTTTCTTATACTTAATAGCATTTTTACATTTTTACATATTTATATTTTTTTATTTTCTTATCGAAGATCCTGGCCCGGCTTATCCTGCATCTTATCCCCAGCCTTTTTCACCTCAGCAACAACCGTTTAACCAAGGAGGACCGATGCCACCACCAGCATATGCAGAAAACGTGGTTTCAAGTCAACCGCCATTTCAAACTAAACAGTAAAATGGATAGATATGAGACATATTAACCTTTTTTATAATTATATAATTTGAATCTTTGGAGATTAAATCACCTCCATATTGGTAACAACCAATTTGTGACTGTGTCATTGCATTATGGGACTTTTTTAATTGTCAATGATTAAATTACGAATTTCAACAAAACAAAATTATTTATGTCAGGAAAACATTTGATGTATTTTAGCATGCTTTGAATACAGCGAATAAGATATACGCCTGGACATAGTTTTTCGAAGCTCATTTAGATATTAAAAATTAAATCTAGTGATTTAGTCAATGTTTTTTTAAATTTCTTTTCAAATTTAATATATATATTGTTTAATTTAGAAAAAAAATTAGTCAAAAGTTTTTTATATGTACCTTTAGTAACATAAATTCCCATTCGGTTAAACTAATGAAGCCTTAAACATCCAGTCTCAAGATTGAAATGTTTATTTATTTTATTTTATTCTATTTCATTTTTTAAATCTAATCTAATTTAATTTAATTTTATTTATTTATTTTATTTTATTTTATTTTATTTTATTTTATTTTATTTATTTATTTATTTATTTATTTATTTATTTATTTATTTTTCATTTATTTATTTATTTATTTATTTATTTATTTATTTATTTATTTATTATTTATTATTTTGCTTTAATGTACTTGTGTGTAGAATGGTAATTTATAGTGTCAATGTAAATTGGAAAATATTATTAAAACGAAATTGTAAAGAATAATGAATGCGATGCAATCAAATTGTCATATAGTGTTCGATTCTAAATCAGATTTTTTTTTCATAGAATAATTTTAATTTAAAAAAAATTATTAAAAAGTTGGTCATTTAGAATAAGACATGCATAAATAAATTGTTTCCCAGATTTGTCAAATATTAAATAAATCTTGATTAATTTACAAGAATTGTGAGATTATAGATGTTATTTTAGATCAGATTTTAAGCATCCATATGTTTTATTTATCAAAACATTGTATTTACAGTCATTTAAAATTTGTTAGTGTGTAGCATTTGCTTTATTTTAGTTGGGGAAATTCTTTGTGGAAAGATGGTTTTAAAATAAGGACATAAGTACATTTTCTTAACTACATTGTATGTTCTTTTGATTCATCATCTGTTTTTTACAGTTTGTGTACGATATTTATGGCTTTATCATTTTTGTTGAGTAAAATCTCTCACTGAATTTGTCAATATAATTATAAACACATTTAGCACCAGTTATTTATTTATTTATTTAAAAAAGTAATCTTTTAAAATCGTTGCTTTATGCCGCATTAGCAATTTTTGGCCATTCTCGACATGAGCAATGCCATTATTCTCTAATTAAAAAATACTTAAAAAAAACTTATTATTAGGTTGTATGTGTATGATGGTCTGCCTTTACTTTACAATTAGGGTGACATTTGTTTTTTGTGAAGATGCTAGCTTACCGAATCAGTAGGCCACATCGTAGCATGTCACTTCCCCAGTTACATTATTCTGATACCAGTTGAACCAATAATAATGCAAGGAAATTGGCGACTTTCATAAAGATGAACTAATGTCAATTTGACAATTATGGGTTATAGTTTATGTCATATCTATTTGATAACATGTAGATTGAAATAGAATTGAAAGATACTAAAGTTTATTTCCTAACAGAGTTATCGTTCTTTGAAAAATATCTTCCTTTTTTAAATTGTTTTGTTCATTGATATTGTTTAACGTTGCATCAACTACATTTTAAATATCAATAATATTCAGGCCATTCCTTACCTTTTAAGTTAATTTCCAAACTGTTTCGAGGTTTCAAGGTCAAGAGTGAAGTTTACACACAAATTAATGTCTTAAAAAGCCAACTTGGTCGTCATTTCATATTTATCATTAAACGGAAAAAATTTTGTAAGTGATTTATTTATCGGATTTGTATCAGTTTGTATCAATTTAGAAAATAAATAAAGGAATTTTAAAAGCTAATTACCTTTTTAATTTTTCTCTATTTATTTATTTATTTAGTTTTATTAATTTACTTAATTTTATCATATTTTTCTTTCAAACATTTAATTGGTTCGTTGTAGCCAAATATCAACAGTGTGATTATTGACTGTTGTTTCAAAATTTATACTTTAAAACCACAGCTAATGGTATGGTTTTGTTTTAATGACAAAACAAAAACAAAAGAGTACAATCGCTTTAATATTAAACCATTTGTGAAACAGAACTGGTTAATTTTATAAAGTAGCCAGAAAAACTATGAAAATTATATTATAGTAAAAGAATAAAATGTAATAAAGGAAGCACCGTGAAGGGAGTAGTTAATTGTAGACAGAGGCTACGTTCAATTACTGCATGGACATAGCCAGTAACACTATTTGTTAATTTAATATACTTGAATAAAGCCAGATATAGTATTACTATGAAAATTATATAACAGTAATAGAATAACCTTAATAGAAGGAGACACACTTTGAATTATGATAGTATTCAGAGGCTATGGTCACATAGTGCATGAACACAGAAGCAAGAGATACTGACCGTTCATTTTACAGCAGCCAGACCAGAACCACTGCAAATTTATTACAAAGATGGTTGCCAAAAATAATGTAGCTTTAACTGGCAAGGCATTTTATTCAAACAGTCAGGGAAATAATTGAAAGTGATGACAGATATACGATTTGTTATATTGCATTATATTTGGTATATTTCTATCCAAGTGCATTTGATTTTAAAGCCTATTTTGAACGACGACAGATATTTGCCTGTTGGACATTGCATATGGGTATGAAGTCTATAAACATCCGTATGTTGTTCTCAGTAAAAATGTAAACTGATTTTGACAGGCTATGATTGGTTTTCTCCTATGCTTTGCCATTCCCCATGTAATTGAAATTCTTTAACCAACAATACGGATATTGATTAATTAAAATGATGAAATTTCTTGACAAAAATGATTTATAAATATTTAATAGATTTTATATGATCATAACTGTTTATAATGAAATTACAATAGTTTTTACTGCGGATCTGACTCCATATATTAACATCAAATAATAGCTGAAAAATTCAAGGGTCATGCAATGGTTTACCGGTATGGATTTTACTTCTACAAGGTTTTAGGTTATCATTTTTCATGCACGGTGCTTAACGAATAGTACAAACTTAAAACATCAGCACGCAAAGTTGTACTACTTTACATTGAAGCCAATGGTGTTTTTTATAGATTCATTTGTATAATGAAATTGAAAATATTATGTTGCTACGGTTGCACATGCTCAAGGTTTGAAAAGTTCACATCTTTACAAAATATCAAGCAAGATTGAAGTCAAATTCTTTTATTTTGCCTACCTCATGGATTTTAGAATATGGGGTGCTCAGTTTGCATCTGGCCACGGTCAAATAGGAGTTATCTGGTCCGTAGGCAGTTTTGTAAGAGGCAGGACAAAGCCTATAGGCTAGACTGGATGTGCTTTCAGAAGCAAGTTGCATCTCACCATGATGCATTCGACCTGATGGTGCATATGTCACACCTATGGCATAACATACTCCGCATAGAGCACACCCTCTCATTTTGTTTTGGAAACCAAAGTCATAAATGAAGAAAGGAAACATTTTTAACTTCAAAGAATATGCATTTGCACCCATTTTCCATTATGTATATTTTAAAAATAAAAAAGATTAATATATCAGTTTATGATAAGAATGGTCACCTCTTTTCTTGATTTTTGTTCACAGTGATGCATCATTGGGTTTCGAGATCTCGAGTCGCGGCATATCATTTTTTTTCTTATATGTTACATCCACTGCATGTTTTGCATACTTTCCATAAAATTTGTATGCTATGCTTGTTGTTCCTGCTCAAAGTTTTCAGGGTTTTTTTTAATGTTTCCTGAGTTTGTCCATTTTTTGTTCCGTTGAGATGTTGACATATACCTTACTACTTTGTACAATTGGACATATAAAGGCTTGCTAGACCCATTTTTACACTGTGTACAGCACTGTGAGCTTGACTTGTGAAGGTCTTTGAAACACCCGGCCTCACTTCTTTGATGGAAGTTCACAGTGTATAACATATTTTGCCAGTTTGCAAAGTTTTTACTTTGTTTTTGGGATTGGGATATTGACAAGGGCTGGTGTGTTTGTGTTATTATTATTACATTTCTAGGTAAGCTTATTCCCTGTGGTCTATTAGTAGCCTCAACTTTTGAGTGGTTTTACCAAATTCGGTTATTTCAAGGACTTTCCGACCAAGTCAGAACCCTATCCATTTTCTGAGCCTAGTTTCATTTAACTTTTCGAATGGTTTAAAAAATTCGGTTGTTTCTAGGACTTTCCGACCAAGTCGGAACTCTGTACATTTCCTCAGCTTAGTTGCATACTTGAAATCATGTCTATTTTTCAGTCAGAACAAGGATATGCGCTTTTTCACCCAGACGCAGTCTTTATTTTTGCAAACATTTGAATTAACTGTACACTTCTGGGAAACATTTATTTGATAAGTTTATATATATTGACAGACAACCAAAAACGGTATGAGTACAAACCGCTTAGAAATTGCTCAAAATATATCCCAAATTAAATCAAACAACTTGCAAATTTTGTTACGGATGGCAAAAAATGGATTCACTTTTTCGAACCAGTAAAAAATTGGAAATAAAATACAATTTATTAAACATAGTAGAATCACATACAAAATCCGTACAAAATATGTTCGTCTACTTCATGATAATGTTCCATCATGCATCTAAGCTTCTGAGACAATTGGAGATTTATAGCCGAAAAGGTTACCCTTATGCCACACCCAACATACTCTCGAGATCTAGCCCCATGCGAGATTTTCCTTTTTTTAAACTGTAAAAATTCTTATCTGGTAGTAGTTACCAACAATCGAGGAGTTCCAGAAATGTCCGTGATCCTCAGCCATCAGTCATTGCCTCTGGTCTACCTAAATCAGTGTAATGTCACGCATTTTAGAAATGGATTCCGAGATTGATATTATACATATCAAATGGCGAAAATTAATTTGGGAACAATGTTATGTTTGTTTCACTGTTTGAGTCGAATGCTTTTAAGATATCATACAGTTAACTTTACATATCGAAAAACCAACGCATTTAGCAAGTGTATTTGAATTATTATTATTATTAAATTTAAAAAATGCATTTAACAACTGAAATGTTTAAAATGATGCTCATTGAAAATATGAATGCAAAAATATTGCAAACAAAGTGTATAACACAATAGCACATCATGTACATCAGGAGGAGTCCAACAGACGGAGGAGCGAAAAACATGCACGTGCATTTTAGACCGAAAACGTGAATTTCGACCGAAATATAGTCCACAATCAACAACATATGTATTTCGGTGATATTCAAACTAATATTTTTATTTTTTATCTTATATTCTCAAAAACACATGATGTTAATGAACCGTTCTTGTACGATCTCGTGAATAGCGTTTTAGCAGTGTCAACCAAGTAGTTCCGGTAAGCTTCGAGAAAAAGAAATTCACAAGGCAAATAAAAATGAACAAATAATTTGATTATAAGCACAACCTACATAGAGAGGGCAGCAAATTGTTTTATGCACATTTTTGCCACTAATGCTGGTTTGTTATTTTGTTTTTGATTTAAGATTTTAATAATTATTTCATCTTACTCATTAAATTAGACGACGTAAAGATGTCAATTGCTAATAAAAGATAAGGTCGAAATGTTATTTATTTTAGCTTATTGAAATCCCCAATCAGATGGAATTGACTGTCAATTTTTTTAATAATTCTCTCACACCACGATGTGCACTGGTAAGATTCAAACCTAGCGTTCCACTAGAGGCACTGAAATCTGCCGCACTTATCAATGTTTATGGTTGAAAGCATGTTCAGCATGGTCCTTAGGTGTTATGAATAGCTGAAGTAGCAATTTCTGGCGATGAATCGTTCCACTTGAGAAAGGTCCTTTGGGAAAAAATTGTACTTTGATGGTTTTATTTTGTCATGGACATTTCTGGAACGTCTGTCTCTAGTCATCAGGTAGGTGTTGGCTGGAGAGGCAAACTATTCTGTCTGCATATTTCAGCACAATACGAACAGTTGTAATATATATATATATATATATATATATATATATATATATATATATATATATATATATATATATATATATATATATATATATAGTATAGGCTTGTAGTTGAAATTGCAGAAAAACACGAATACGCTAGGTAATTCATACGTTATTAAAGTTTCGACTGTCTTTAAATATCATACCACTGGCGAGAGTTACTACTATGCAATTATTTTAAATTATTTAAAATACGCTCTGTCTTGCGCAAGAAAATGAGTCTACCTTTGAAACCATATTGTTTTTGAAAATTAGTTCAAACTTTAAGCATCAGAGAACTATACTGAAATTTAGGCACTTTTGAATTTTCCGAATAAGAAGGGGGATAAAGATTCTATTCCGTATTAATTGCAGAAAGTCATTTTGCTAACTTTATTTTTTTTTCTATTTTGATGACAGTTATGTACACCAATATGCATGAGAACTTGAGACACACTGCTATTATGCTAAATCATGGCTATGCTAGATTCTCTTTTTGTTAATGATTATGATATTTTTTTTCATAATACTTTAATAGTAGAAACAAAAAAAATAAAATAAAATAAAATAACAGTCATTTGAAAAACCCCAAACCACACGAAAAAAATATGATTCTTTGGAAGTACTTTTTTACCCCAAATGACGATTTGTTAAGGTAAGTCACTTATAAAAGTTACGAATTTCCGAAATGTGCACATCTGGCACATCAAAATTTAAATGGTATTTGCATTATATATTAACACCTTAAATTTTCGGTATTATCTCTATAGATGTGATTGATGATGATCTTCTCCTTACGTCTGTCATTTTTATGCAAAATTAAGAAAATATCTTGTGAAAAGTTAAAAATGCGTTAGATTATATGTTTTAAGCTTTTATTGGGGTTTCTTATTATTTTTATCATCTCTCAGTGAACAGTTTTAAATCGCAGCCATCAGCAGATTTATCTTCCACTGTTCTGTTGAATTCATGACAGTCCCATCTTTAACTTTTGACCTTCATCGTCAATGACGTGATATTGGGTATCTGCTAAGTACTTTTGTCAACAAGATTGAGAATCATGATAAATCGCTTTTTTCGTAACATTTTCATAAAAAAGTCGACATTATAAATTTTTGTAAGTTTCATAACGAAAGTAAGTTTTTGATGGACAATTATGTTGTTTTGGATATTTCCGTAAATAATTGTAAAAAAAGCGATTTTGAACAAAATATTTTTCACTTCCGTTTTTTCCCACACGACCTCGAAAGTGACGCAATCCACTGGTACCAAAACATAACTTGAAGGATCACTCATTTTCAATTGGTCTCCCTAGACTTTAACTATAAAGCTCCCTTCACGAGCTTGCATCTTCGGTACAAGCATTGCAGCGCTCTCTATGAACACGATAAAATTTCAAATTAATTTAGTGTTAAAAAGTAACATATAAGACTTCCTGCAGGTAATTCGATATTAAGTTTCCTAAAATAATAATTAAATAAAAACATGTATATGTAATATAAAATGTTAAAAATTGTTATCTCTGTAGAATTCAAAATTCACCACTATTTCAATAGTATCAAAGATTAGAAAACATCCTATATCTACAAATAACTTCAACATATTCAGATTTTCTACAGATATTTCGTTGAAATAATCAAGTTAATAAAGTTTAATACTGCTGATTTATTAAACAATATGAACAGTAGTGATATATATATATATATATATATATATATATATATATATATATATATTTCTACTGTTCGTATTGTTTAATAAATCTGCAATAATAATTAGTGTCTGCTGCTCAAAGTGTAATAAAAAGTACCCTTATTTCGAGATGGATAAGATCTGGAATAAAAGATACAATAGACCAAGTTCTCGATGAACAGAGTGACGATAAATATCTTGAAATGTAATCATGTATCTCGAAGTTTTTTGAGAAATTTTTGTGTAATATGTGAGAGAAAAAGAATGCCTCTATAAGTATTTGTAATGTTTATTGATTATGGTTAATATTTGGATTTTCGATCGTATGAACGAGAATGATGGTCAACAAGTACTACATATTTTAGTAAGTACGACAATAATTATATTACTGCATCGTGAACACATTTATTTGCGGTAATCATGAATTAGCGCAAAAATTGCTAAAAAGATATAACTGCTAAATAAAGTACAGCTACAATATTAGGAAGTGCTGTTAAAATTTTAAAAAACTTTTAAAACTACATTATTAATTTGATCAACAGGTAACTATTGATTATTCTAAGTTTGCCCAAGTTATCTCAAAATACATTACAGTTGTTGCCAAGTTATAGAAATATTTGTTTCCTTAGCATTAAAGCTTAACCATGTCATATAAATCTTCAAAGAGACATTCATATATCCTTCTTTAATTAAACTTTGGAATATCTATTATAATACCAAAATGGCTTTTCACATTCAACATGTTCTTTTTGTTCTTCTTGTTTAATTGTTGTCTTTGGTGAGTATAATACTTAAAAATTGTATGTACCGTTTCAAAGTACAAATTTAATTTTGTAATTTTCTTTACAGATGTTTTGATATAAAATTAACAAAATGACCTGTTACTGCTGCTTTTTGTGGAATTAGGTTTTTTTCTGGGTGTATACATATGTTTCTTTCTGTTTTTTTTCTTTATTTTATCGGTCATATGCTTCATTTCAATAAAGCAAAAAAATCTTATCTGGTAAAATATATATATATATAAATCAGAAAAAAGATAATTCACAAAAAGTTTTATACTCGGCTCTCATTTAAAATACTGATTGAATGCACAAAATAAGATTATTATTTCATGATTAAAAAACAAAAGAATTGTTATCCTAACAGAAAGTTAAAACGAACGCTTCATTAAGTTTCGGTATCGGGGCTTTCAACACAGAAAGAATGGATCAGACATTTTTAATAGGGACAACAATGTTGATGTCGGCATCAGTTCTTACTAAATAAGCAAAACGTGACTTAAGAGGTGATATTAAGCAATAACGTCATTGTAAAAATCATAATTATCATATCAAAAATTCTCAAATAACACAAAACACATTAAACTTTCTTAAAGTTTGCAAGAAAATGTATCTGAAAATATCAAGGTATCTTTTGGCCCAAGTAATTAAACGAAAAAATACAGTAAAATTGATTGAATGAACATTTGCTAAAATATGAATCATTTTCATTTGATTGATGCTTTGATATTGACAAATTTCAGACCAGTAGCTGAATCGTACTTAACCTTGGTCTTGCCTACATTTTTATGAAATAAGATTTTAAGAATATCTGAAAATTGCCCCGAGATGTTATAGTTTGGTATTATTTATTTATTTATCGATTTATTTGTTTATTGATATTTATTTATTTATTTATTTATGTATTTAGTTTTATATTTCTATAATGATATTGTACATGTAAACATTAAGTATTATGATTTAATAAATAAGTATTTTTTTTAGGTTTAGATGAACTATGGACAGAAATTGGAGCTGTGATCATCGGTGGAATCTTTGGATTTGTCCAATTATGGGTAATAATCATTTTTATCTGTGCAATTTATTATAAAACCACCAGACATGGAGCCGTGATCCAACACCAAATTGCAGCAAATATTACAATGAATTCAAGTTCACAGCAACGACAACAACAACAGCAACATTTTTTGGTAAGTAGACATACATACAAACATACACGCGCGTATATATATATATATAGATAGATAGAATGACAGGGGACGATCCATTTTTCTGAGAAGGTGCACCAACAGTGCATTTCCGGCAAACCGTTTTCAAAATTACATGAAAATGTGAGTCGGATATAAAATTATTTTTAATAAATATTGTAAATATAAGAAATAAAGTAATTTTCCAATGGCTTCGCCTTTATGCAATTTGAGACAGCCCATTATATTCATTATATTTTACAAGTTCATTGGAAAATTACTATATTTCTTAAATATTTATACATCATTTAGCTAAATTATCAGCCAGAATGAATTTGGAAATTTATTTAAAACTTAGGTTTGTTCCCTCATACAAATCCTTGGCTGGATTAATATAATTTTGGAACTTTAGATTCATAAATTGTCAACTGTTAGGCTTATTTTCTATGTATCAAACTTTTCGGCCTCTAGTGTCACTGATGAGGAATGATTGTCCGAAATCTGCATAAATGGCACATCAAAATTTAAAAGGTATTTGTGTTATTTATTTACTATCCCTGAGCAAACGGCTGCTGGTGGAGTAAATTCGACGAGGGTATCCATAACCCAGTAGGCAATATTTTTGTACTGTCAGAAAATATGCCATTTAGCAAAATTTACAGCCGTCTTCAATTTTGAAATTTATTAAAAACTAAGGTTGTTTCAACATGCAAAGCATTCCTTAGCTGGATTTGGATTCATATAATTTTGGAACTTTAGATTCATGAATTATCAACTGTTTGGCTTATGTTTTTTATGTATCAAACTTTTCGCCCCCTAGTGTTACGGATGAATAATGATTGTCCGAAATGTACATATATGGCAAAAGGTACTATTGTAAAGGTTAAATTAAATATGCTTATAAGCAAAAAAAAATTATAAAGCATACAATCTATGTATCAAAGTATATTGCATGGCTTTTTATTTATTCTATGTTTGGAATGTACATAATCTTATGTGCACGTATTTGTTTATCTTTGTAAGGTGTGTAAAGGGGAAGTTACTTCGATAACCTTAGAATTGATCATCTTTGGACCACATTCATGTAAGTTTAGCCGCCGTAAATAATATTTTAATTTTACACTTAAAGTTGACTTTGCCTCATTATCAACATATAACATTTCTCTAGTCATATTAAAGTGCTTTTTGTTTTAAACTACAAAGTCATAAGAATAAATTACTCAGCTGATATTTTTATGATCATTATGTTAAAAACATATTTCTGCATTCAGTCAAATAAGAAGAATTCAATACAAGTTTTAAGTATTCTTTTCGGATATGAGATAAAATAAAACAAATATACCAGTCCTTGTCCATATCACAATCCCAAAGACAAAGTAAAAACTTTGCAAAATGGCAAAATATGATATACACGTGAACTTCCATCAAGGAAGTGAGGCAGGGTGCTCCGGAAGGATATGCACCTCCTGTTTAGCTAGCTACACCCGTCACGTGCAAGTCGATTTTGAGAATAAAAGGAACAAAGGACTATAGTTAGTCAAATATATCCAGTATAAGTTTAAATACACTGACTACATACTTATCATCAATATTGTGATGACGGCCATAAAACTTTTTAAGGGCCTTGATTAGCCTAGGCTTGCAATATCCTTGTGTCAACAATTTAATTGAAAGTAATTTGCTTCCTTGCAGCAAGTCCCCATATTGGAAACAAGCTCTACCGTACCGTATTAACTATGAAACATGTACACTATACGCAGGAGAAGCAAGGATATTCCTCTGAAGAAACGGAAAGTTGAAAATAGAAAAATTGAAGTCATCACGTTTGCCGTATAGCTGCAGATGTTACCTTTCGTGGGTGTCATATTTGAGGTATACGTCTAAATATGAAGCAGAACATGGAGAATCTGTCGTGTCTTTTATTTCAAGCTCACATGGATAGATTGCATTCACATATTCTGCAAATTTGTGATTATTTAGAGATAGGACGTCATCTATATATCAGATTTTACAAGGTCGACAAAATCATTATGTTACATAGGTCATTTTACTGGGTATTCATTATTGTTATTTTTCTTTTTATTATAAAGATAAAGTTTTTTAAAATTGTAATGAAATATGGAAATGGAAGAAAGGTTAAATAAAACCACAGGACCGTGTTAATTTGTATCTGAAGTACCATGGTTACAAAAATTGCACCCAACGTGCTCAACAGATGTAGTTTTGGGATAAACCTTGTTTTTCTTTGCAACGTGTTTTGTTGACTATTGTCATAGTATAGTTTATACTCTGAATATTACATTTGTAAACGTTGCATTTAGATTGTATGTTATATTGTATGTTTATAATTCTGTGTACATAACATTGAGCGTTTGAACTAATTCTTATTTGTAAACCTGTGTAACCTACATTAATTTTTTTCTTATTTTTTAATTATTGCCAGGGTTAAGTGTGTACTGTTTATCATAGTCTTGTATACAGTTTTTTCATGGTTTACCAAGTTATATTATTTAAATTTATTTACACTTTACAAGCATCTCTCGGTACTTTTAATGATTAGTTTCCGGCTTATACAACGCAACAAATTTACGATGTCTCTGAAGTAAAAAAGTCATTTCACGATTTGTTTGGCTAATATGAAGAATTCTGTTCATGATGAGCCCGACTGCTATGGATTTTCTGTTTACGTTTTTTTTCTGACTACTTATTGGAACGGTGTTCACAGTATTTTTTGGCAACTGTCTTTGTACTGTGTTCGCTGTGTTTCTTGCCTTGCTATTGTGAAATGAACTGTCAGTGTCTCTGGTTATTGTCAATGCAAAATGTGCCCAGTGCCTCTGACTACTTCTCATCTTCACAATGTCTCATTCTATTATGGTTCATTCTATTGCTGTTATATAATTTTTATAGTATATAAGCTAAGTATATAAAATTAATCAGTAGTGTCTTACTTCGCCACATTGAAGATTAAGGCTTTCCAGTTTAATATCGAAGGGTTTGTACTGTTTTGTTTTTGTTTTGTCAGAATTAAAACATATACCCGATTAAAAGAAACACGTGAAAACCCGAAATGTACAATTTGGATAAAATTATTTGAGAATACTGAAATAAGTAAACTCAGTGATTTATATCATCCACTTCGGTATTAGAAAATAAATTTTGGAAAAAACACTAAATATTACACACTATTGTTATTCCGTTAAAAATCCCAATGAAAGTTGGAGAAAAAAATAAAGATAAAATATATAGTAAAATAAAATAATAAAAGTCATTACAAAAGGCTTTGCAAATATAATTATTATTTTTCTGAATCAATGAAAATCAGATTGAAAACACTTAAGTTATTTTTCGGTTATTGATAAAGAAATGACGTCCAAGATTCGTTTTCACAGAAATTAATTTGTATGCAAACTTCGAAAACTTAACCTTCGGACCTCGGATCAATTTTGATAGTAATAATAATTTCAATGTTTAGGAATAAAATATCCTAACTTGATACATTTACCTTGGTTATGATTGATGATTGAAAAAAGTTTTTGCCACGTTAAACAATATGAAATTAACAAAATACATTTATAAAGTTCGAAGAACGATAACTCTTTTAGAAAAAACTTCATTTCTATCAGTTTTATTCCACTCAACAAATATAAAATATGAAACATAACCCAAAATGATCAAACGAACATTAAATAATCTTGTTTAATTATCCCCTTTCGTTACATTGCCATTGGTTTAACCGGTAGCAGGGTAATGTTACTGGGGGAATGATATGCTATTCTGCAGTATACTGACTCGGTGAGGTAGCACCTTAAAAACCCAAAAGTTGTCCTGATTACTCGTAAAAAAGCGGACCATAATACATACATAACTTGCGGATATATAACGATTTCAAATGAATAATTTTCATAGAAAAACAAATGAATTTAAAAAGAATAAATAAATGAATGAATAAATAATAATAACTTGTTCTTAATGTGTTATTGATTTCATTGACGATTTTAGTGAAAGGTTTTACTCAAAAAAATAACAAAGATATGAAAATCGAACACAAACTGTAAATATCGGATGCTGAAAGTACAAATAGTTATAATACCTACAATGTAGTTAAGAAAATGTAATAATGTCCTAGTTTTAAAACAATTTCTTAAGAAAAAATTTTCACAAATAAAATATACCAATTGCCTAACACTGAAATTTTTTAAACGCCTATAAATATAAGGCTTTGACAAATTAAAAAATATAGATGCTACAAGCTAAAAACTGAACTAAAATAACATCTATAATCCTTTTTATTTTTTTGCAAGATAATAGTTATTATTATTATAATGTTTATTTTATTTATTTATTTATTTATTTATTTATTTTGGATATTTGACAAATCTTGGGAGAAATTGATTTATGCATGTCAAAAACGACTTATACTAATTGATCATTTGTTGTTATACAGTACAATTAAAAAAATCATTCTATGAAAAATATTACCGATTTAGAATTGAACACGATAACGATTTAATTGCCTCATAATCATTATTCTTTATCACTCATTTTTCATAATGTTTGCAATTTTGATAACACTAAAAACAACACACAATTCCCTTAGTCATTTTTTCTTTCAGACTTGGAACTTGATGTTCAAAGTGTCGTTAGTTTAACTAAAAGGTTACTGGACGTGAGATGTTACTTAAATTAAATACAAAAGAGTTTTCATCTAAATTGCTTTCAGTCTGAAATTGACAAAAAATACACGGAATTTTCAAAGAAATTGAAAAAAATAAATATTAACCAAATTACGATATTTAAGTTTTGCTATCTGACAGAACTTTACAAAACTTGGTCCAGAGGTGTAACCTTTTGCTGAATTTTTAGCATGCTAAGTTATATAAAATCTTTTTATGACAAATATATATATTTTTAAAATTGCTAAATTAATTTAATAAATTAAAGTAAAAACCTTCCAAACTGCAATGACAAAGTCACTGATTTGGGTATCACTGACGTAGAACTGATTTAATCTACGAAGATTCAAGTTATATATAAAAAGGTTTTAAGTTAATATGCCTTATATCTTCACATTTTACTGTTTAGTTTGAGACGACGGTAGGCTTGAAACCACATTTTCTGCATATGCTGGTGGTGGCATCGGCTCAGGATGTCCTCCTTGGTTAAACGGTTGTTGTTGTGGTGGAACAGGAGGTGGATAAGATGGGGGATACGACGGTCCAGGATCTATGACAACAAAATAAAAAATGTAAATATTCAAAAAAAGAAAAAAGAAATCTGTTTGTTAGAAAGAATGAATGTATAATAAAAATGATTGAATCACCAAATGATAAATAAAAGATGTAAAATAAAATAAAATGAAATGAAATAAAATAAAACAAAACAAAATAAAATAAAATAAAATAAAATAAAATAAAATAAATAAATAAAATAAAATAACATGAAATAAAAACAGTGTGTGTGTGTGTGTGTGTGTGTGTGTGTGTGTGTGTGTGTTTGCGTGCAAGCTTGTGTGTATGTGTACTTACAAATCCCAGATTGCTGCTGTTGGGAATTTGAAACCATTGTTATATTTGTTCCATTATGGGGGTGAATCACTGTCCCGTTTCCGGTGGTTTTATTACAATGCGAGCAGATGCAAGCAATCAGTACGCATAACAGTATCAATCCAACGATCCCACCAATAACCGATCCAATTATTGCGCCAATAGTCCATTCCAAGCTAAAACGTTTTTAAAATAGTAATGCTAAATGTGTCATATATTTAGTTTAACAATTAAAATGAATAAGAAATGACAAAATATTTTACTTTAGAATACGAAAGCAATAATAATAATAATAATAATAATAATAATAATAATAATAATAATAATAATAAAAACAGAACACAAAATAACCGGATATAATTTTACAATATAGACGCAATTTTCTTTTATTATTATTATTTTTTTATTTATATATAAATTAAATAATGAAGTATTAATTTTTCCTATCCGTAAGGGTGTGACTTTTTTATTGTCTTTTTTAGCGAGGAGACATGCATGTTGTAAGTTGCAACTTTTTAACTTTCTTTCAGAATTCAGAATAAAAACATAACAAAACAAAGAATATTAAAATGAATAAATTAAATAAAGAAATAATACAAACATTTTAAAATACAGCGATTACTGTGCGATAATTTTCGTTGCCTTGAAGGCCAAAACTGGTCATAACGTTAAAGCGACTGTTATCCAGTAAATCAAGATAACAAACAATAAACGTCATTTACAAAACAGTTCCTTGGTTGAAACAAATCATACTTACTTAGTATAGTAACAACAGTATCTATTGGTGGTGTAACCGCAACATGACGAAGAACAGTACATATAAGTTATGTAACTGTTGCCGAAATAATTGTAATTGTATTCTGTACAAGTAACTGCTGCTGTAAAATCTACAAAAAAGTAGATTATAAAAATAATGAAGTGATAATCACAATGTATTTTAGACGAATTTGTTGATTTTTTACACAGTACAAAGATTGCATTTTGTAGTTGTGTATATTTTTACAACTTATGTATCATACATTATTATCATGCACGCCATTCGTGATTAAAAAGCATGTGTAAAGTAGTATTGTTTTGAATTAATTTTTTGTCAATTAATGATATCTACCATTACAGAGATGATAAGACTTTAAAATTTCTTATCACGTTTGCTTAGATATGTTTGTCTGAAGAAACAACAGTTCTGTTACTTATATCAATGAAAATTGCAATAACTAAATTGAAGTTACCTAAAGTACTTGAACAAAAGAAAAATGACAGATTCTTTTATTTTGTTCATGGTTTGTTTAAGTTCATGAGTTTTGTAATCAGTCAGCAAAAATTATTTAACTAAATATTGTTTAATAATTTTATATCTCAGTAAATAATTGCTAGAGCCTCCGCCTAAAAAGTGGAAGGTGGTGGGTTTGAACCCCGACCGGGTTTTACACTTGAGATATTACTTTCTCGGCACTAAAATATCATCGATTGGTTTCTTCAACGCAGGGATAATGGGCTGGAAAAGAGTTAGACTTAGCTGTGGCATACGAACTAGATAAGCTAGCAACTAATAAACAAGTCGTGCTGAGTTGGCGCTGTTACGCGACATGTTATAATAAAAACTTGCATAACACACGCATATACAAACTTGTCTGTTCATTTATCCATAGAGATGACTTAACATTGCCCTTGTCGCCAATAGCTAAAACTTGCTGATATGAAGTAAAACAACATTAGAACAACAAAAGCAACCAATAATTACGTTTGTGTTAAGTTGCCACATTGTGCGTTTAATTTTTATTAATAAAACAAACTAAAAAGTAAGATTTTTAACAATTTGTATTTAGAGGCTTTGTTACTATTGAATCAGTTTAAAAGTTAAATTCCATTTTTGTTCAAAACTCAAATTAATCAGTTAAAAGCGTAAATAGAGTAATAGGCCACTGGCGCCACAAATGTTAACTTTCTGAAAATAAATTTATCTTTTTATACAGTATTTATAAATAATTGGCTATAATTTCTCAAACAGAAAAAGCTTCTTCAGTTTCTATTTGAAACACTTCTGAGATCATAATGACATCATCAGTTTTTATTAGCAGAAACAAAATACGATCTTTTGATGCGATGTTATCTTGCGTTTAAATTAAATTGTACCAGAGTCTAATTTGTTTTAGTTTATCAATATCAAGGAACAAAATTAATTCACCTGCAAATGCTACGTAAAAGTTTTAAACATGACATAATTTGTTTTGATTTCTTGAAACAATAGACGAGGACGTCATTTTCATATCAACATGATGATGCCACATATGACAAAAATTAATGATAATTTGAGGGATTTGTTTATGACAATGAGGTAAAAATCTAAAAAAAAAACAAAACAAAAAATAAAAATAAATCAATATATATATATATAATAAATAAATAAATAAATAAATAAATAAATAAAAAACAAGCATTTCCTGCAAGATTAAATATAAATTTGCGTTCATTCATACCATTGTGAAATTGCTCAACAATGTGTAACAAATGTTTCCAAAAAATCCAGTACAGCTGAAAGATGGGATCTTCATATAATGGATAATAATATATGTATTTAATGCAAATTATAAATAGGAGTCTTTTATAGCAAATTGAACATGCTTTTCCTAACTATAAATGATATTACAGATAGAACACACACAGAACATACATTGTTAATTTCTTTCCGTGTTGAAAAAGAAATTTTCTTTCCGTATTAAAAAAAGAAATAAGTGTCTTAAAATCAAAATCACCAAAATTTTACCCCTCTACGAATTAGATACTGAATTGACAACTGATAATGAAAATTAATTCCTATTGAAAATAAAAAGCAGATCTCCAAAATAACACTTTAAATATGTATGTGAAATGTAAAATAATACAATACTCACCGCAATACAACGAAATAATTAAAACACAGAGAACATGTTTGATATTAAAAGCCATCTTTATTTTATAGAGATTTTTCTCAAGTTTAATTTAAAAGATAGATAAACATAAACATTGACAGTTATTTTATACAGGTAAGATTTATCACTTAAGGTACATAGAAATCACAATACTACAATTTGGCCTTTAAGGTAACATTATACACTTTTATTTACACTTTATAATTTTTTTAAATCAACATTCAAGCTAAAATCGTGATTTCACGAACAATTTGTTTGTTTTTGGATATATTATCCAAATCTTATAATACTTCAATAAATTGTATCAACTGAAAGTATTTTGAGACTTTGTCACTTAACTTTAAACTTATAATTTAAACCAAGTGAATACGCACATATAAAAAATGTGCTATAAACTTAAAGACAATGAATACATTTATATAATAAAGGACAGGCATTTCGGCAAGTAGTAATAAACAAAAAGAAATGGATACCAATGAAAAGGGGAGAGGTTCGGATGTTGTTTGTTGGACCTTTAGGTTATATTTTTGTTCCCACCAGTAACGGTCCTTATCGGGGATCCTGTTTAATAAAAATTAAACAAATTTATTGAAATCGATAATGTTATCTGTTGATAAAACCAAACAAGAACTCCGAAATAATACTTCAAACTCTAAGATAAAATGTAGAAATTACAATACTCACCAAAATAAAACTGAAATAACAAAAACACAGAGGACATGCTTGATGTAAAAATCCATCTTCATATTTGGAAAGATTATTCTATCCACAAGTTTATTTCAAAGATAGATAAACGAAAATATTTACAGATATTTTATGCAGGTAAGCTTTATCACTAAGGGTACATAGAACATGGACTACTACATTTCGGCATTTAAGATAACATTCTACAAATTTATTTAAATCAATACTTTTACCTGGAGACACAATAAATCAGGCGGTTTGATATTTTTTATAAAACTCCTTTAACTTCCTTGTCTCTGAATAAAATTTTTATTTACATAGATTATATCGAATAAAATATATCATTTTATAGAAGTAATTTTATAAAAACGTTAAAGTTAACTTGTAAGCAAAGATATTTTTTAATGTTTGATATCAAAAATAGAATATTCTTCTATGTTTCTCTTGTAGATCTTGGTTCTGCTCATCCTCTTTCTTATCCACCACAGCCACAGCCGTACTTCACAGGAGGACATCCTCAAACAGTGCCATCGCCAGAATAACAGACAATGCGGAATCAGAAAAACCGTCATTTCAAACCAAAGAGTAAAACAGGAAGATATTACATAATTTTAACACATGAGATTTAAGCCACATATATGTCTTTGACAATCACTTAGTGCCTATGTCAATGTTTTCAAAAACTTATTTGTTTTAATGATTAAATTATTCTACTAAATTTTATTTTTTTTTCAAAAATATGTTATTTTTGTCATGAATCAAAATTTATGTATAAAAACATTCTTTCTATAAAACAAGTTATACATATGAATCCAATTGTTGTAAGTTCTGTTAGATTATTCATTTGGTTAACGAAGATTTAAATTTTTTCGATATTTTTAAACAAGAAGGTTCTATAGGGCATTATCATCACCACATAAACAATAAGACTGTACCAAAAAAAAATAAAACAACACTTTATATAAGAAGGAACAGTTTATACCCATAATTATAGTAATTTCAGACACTTTATTATGATATACTTCTAAGATTTGTAGTTTTCAAGATAAAAATTGATTAGTTATGTTATAATGTACTTAAGACAGTTGATACCAGCCTTAATTTTAACAACAAGGAGCATTTAAATAATTGGCCTTTTTCTACAAAACATAAAATCAACAACTATATTCTGGTTGTTACTTACTTTGTCCATACGAATGAAAAACATCTGGTCCCAGTTACACAACCATTTACTCAACTGGGTGTACACTCAACTCAAATATGCCCATGTTGTTCTTAATCAATATTTTTAAATAGATTTAGTATTACCAGAATATGAGTTGTTTTGTTTAAGAAACTTAATTATAATTTCAAAAGAAAAAAATTGATAAACAATTTCATCTATTTATTTTTTTTAAGGATTGATACTGAAATATTTCATAAACCGAGCAAATGATTTTAAAACTGGGCAATGCGTATTGAACTAATTATATGATGTGACAATACTATTAGCGAGTTCATAACTTTATAGCCTAATTCATTCTAACTATCAGTGATAATTAAAGATAAACAATTAGCTTGATTTGACAAAACAATACTTTGAACCACGACCTGCAATTGTTCCCAAGTGTTATATATTCAACACTGACATACAAGCCCATATCTTAATCACAATTCCCAAAACAATGTTAAAACTTTGAAAAACTGGCCAATTTAGTGATACACTTAAACTTCAATCAAGGAAGTAAGGCCATGTACTACGGGAGTAAACTCATTACGTGTTAAGTCAAATTTGAGAACAAAAGGAACAATAAACTATGGTAATTATCCAGCACTGAATACAGTGTCTCTATACTCATTGGCCAGTTTTCAAAATTGTTACTTTTTCAAAGGTAAGGTGTGATTTGGACATGGTCATGTTTGTTATTACTACCTTCAAGTCACTTATGCTAGGTTATCTTATGCGATAGTAAATTTAAAAGATGCTTTATGTAATATTCACAAATGTGCGTTCTTAAATTCAAATAGCTATATTATATACTTCTGATCCCACCAGCCAGTGCTGCACAGGACGAAAAGCTGTCTATAAGCCAGCTTATAGGTGGATTAAAGGTGGCTTATAGCTGGCTTATAGAAGTCTATAAGCCATCTATAAGCTGCTTATAGATGACCTATAAGCCATCTATAAGCCAGGCTTATAGATGGCTAATTGGCATTCAAAATATAAGCCACCTATAAGCCATCTACAAGCCATCTATAAATATTCCTAAATTTAAAAGTTGAAGTTATTTACAACACATCCTATAAGCCATCTATAAGACTTTACAACCTAACAATTTTTTTTTAATCATACTCGTGCATCATTTGATAAAAATGGATTCAAGATCTAATACACTGTAATTATACATTAAATGTACCAAGTATATTTTTATAATGTTTCGCTTTTAGTGAAATTTGTATGGTAATAATTGTTTTAGTAGTATTAAATAAGATAATTGTCAGTCTAAAAGCCACTTCATATTTGGCTTAGATCATCATTGTTTACAACTAAACACTTATATGCTGACGGAGCATATTTTGCATACTCACATAGAGTACAGATCATTACTGTAAATGTTTTCTATGAATGGTTTATATGACTGAGTGTAGTGGTAAGATTTATAGTGGTTTATGTCCCAACCAAGATTATATCACTTATTTAGAGGTGGTCATTTCTGGGATGGTGGAGGAAACCGGAGTGCCTGGAGAAAACCACCTGACCTTTGGCAAGTAAACTGACCAACTTTCTCACACTAGGATTTGTCCATAGTTGGATTCGAACCCAGGCGGTTAGAGACACAGTGGTTCGAAACGCTCTCTTTAGACCACTCTTGTTTATATGATGCGAAATACAGATATACAAAAAATTAAACAGACAAGCATAAAAATGATACTTTAGGAAGATATGTAAAAACTTATAGCTGATCTTAAACTGCTTTGTGTTATGATTTTATGAATCAAAGTTCCAATATTATATGAAAATCCAAATCTAACTCTTTAATCAATCTATCAGTATTATAGAGCTCAGCAGATTTCAACCATGCTATTCATGCATTTATTATATCGGCAAAATCATGTCATATGCCTTCCTTATACCAGTATAATGACGTTTCCCATCTTTACACAATCTTTCATTGTTGTATGTTTTATCAAATTCCTCTATGATCTGAACAGTACATTTTCATTTTAGCAACCTTTTATCATTAAGGTTTTTCTTTTGTTCTGATATACAGTATATAATTTTACAATTCGATAAATTTGAACAAAGTTGGTAAGCCCAAATATTTTCAAAGACAAGCTTTTGAAATACAAAGGTAATGAAACTTTATTTACTTATAATTTTTGTTTACAATCTCAGTCTGAAGTAAAAAAAATTGCACATAAATCAAAGAAATTACAGTTTGGCATAAATCCCAGGTGTACGGCTATACTATGTTGAATATACAATATATCAGGTAAAATTGACTTTGTTCTAAATTTCTAGATTTGTACCCTAGGAACTCAATTAATATTTCAGTTGTCACTATCAAACAGTCATTCAAATTTTGTAATTAGATACTACTGGAATCTGGAATTCTCTTGTGTTGAATCCTTGGTTTTGACTATAATAAAATATTTGCACGGTTATTTCTGCAGTTTTTTTCATACTAAATTGATTTCCATTCTTTTTTGTCTGCAAATTTTACTCTGATGACACAATGTCTACATTTCTTATCATCTTCACTACTTTCTCTTTCACCCAGTTGGTTTCACTTCTTTTTTGTCGCTTATAAATCACCAGTTCCTTTTAGTCTAAAATCAATGAAAAAATCAATATTAACTAAGACTACAGTTTGCATTTACTGGATTAAAACTATAAAGACGCATATATTGAATCACAAACAAGAGTTATTGAGTGGACTGTGTTTGATGTCCCCGTCAAAATTTCTTTCACATATATCAAGGTGGTAAGTTCTTGGTGGAGAAAACTAGAGTACCCGCAGAAAACCACTGACCAGCAAACAGACATACTTTATTAAATTAGAATTTTTTTTTCGATTCTGGCTTATTATTTGTATTGTCATAATATTGTTCAAAATTAATGAAAAAATTCACTCCTGTCCCCAAGTACCTGTGGTTTATTTCAGTAGTTTTACAATCAATAACGTGGGTCACAGTTGCAAATTGGGATACTGTCCCAATCAAATGAGATTTTCCCGACATGTGTTGTTGTTAATCCAAAAATATCAGGACTGTTAATACAAGTGACTGTGTTATATAGTTTAGAGACAGTGGCGGCAGTTCCAAGTATGAACCATTTTTTGGAGCAATGCATGGATTTGTTTATGATTTTAATTTCCCACTAATAAATAGAAAAAAAAAAACGACTGAACCAAGGTGGGTCAAAAATTAGAATAGTTGAACACCTTGTGTTATGAGAGAGAGAGAATGTGTGTGTGTGTGTGTGTGTGTGTGTGTGTGTGTGTGTGTGTGTGTGAATTAGGTTCCGAGAGGCAATTCCGACTAAGACTAGTGCTACTTTTGATACTTTCTGTTATCTAAGAACAATAAATCAGTAGCTCAGAAATATTTTGGTCACAAAACGGAAGAAAAATAAGTTTTGCGTTTAGAAAAATGAGGTTGAAATGATAATGAAGGGAAAATTAAGTTCGTGAAATAAGGATACGATTCATTGCATCTTTTTGCCGCTTTTTATGATACGTGGATAGTAGTTTTATTTTATTTTATTTTACTTTTTTGTGGTTGTAGTTAATTACGAGCCCCTGTGGTCTTAGCCAATTTTTCAGGACGAGTTGCCGTAATGACCTATTGCCTGTGCCGAATTGACTCAGGGCTGAAATAACTTCAGGTGCCGAAATAACTAAAATTTAGTTCTTTGGATCTGTCATGCTTTTATTTAGGAAGTGACACGGCAAATTTGGTCAACCCTCAAAATATTTTCTGACTGCTAGTGTTGCTGACTTCCCATGTGAGATACAATAATTTACAATAAATAAAACTAGTCAACTCCACCCCATGAAAGAAATACCCCGCCTCTGGTAAAATCTTATACAGGTATACCTCTTCAACAAAACACTGATTTTATACCATGTAATTCTAAAGAAAACCAGGTCGAGTTCCGGCAAATATCCTCTGTTTTATTATTATTAATATTATTATTATTGTAATTATCATTATTCATAATAATAATTATAATAATAATAATATTATTATTATTATTAAAATTATTTTTTTCTGATTTTAGTTGGAATTTTGTTTTCTTATTCATTATCATTGTGGTTTCTTTCATTATAATGATATCATTATTTATTTCTCCACAATTTTATTATTTCTAATAATTTTCGAAATCAGTGCACCCTTCTTACCATGTTAATGTGACGTAAAATAAAAAAAACCTTAGAACATGTTCTTGATAGATACAAAGGTAGATGAATGAATTGTATCCTACACCTTTAATGTCTTTATTTATTCATTAATTTATTTATTCATTTTTTTAGTTCTTTTTATTTATTTATCAATTTATTAATTTATAAAAGCTCACGTAAAAACCTGAAATTCTAGGGTCCCCTGTGAAACCATAGAATATTGTATAAAAGGGAATTATAAGACTGAACAAAATGGGATACAAATCTGATTTAACCTTTAAATGTATTTGTAGCTTTTCACAATAACAGTGACAAATTCTTAAAGTAAGAGCCATATTTCAAAGGAAAAGACGTCAGCATAAAAATATGTCAAAATCCAAGATGGCTACCGATTTTTTCTAGATGATACATTTTTATTAAGATGTTTAAAAAATTATGCAGACTGTAAAATGTGAAAACATTATTGATTTATGATATGATATGTAATTTAAAAGATGCTTATTTTCTTATAATAGTATAATCCATAATATATAAAAAAAGAAACTTACAACATTTTTCAAAGCTGTTTCTGTCCTGAAGATGTTACTTTCCTCTTGTTGATGATACTGAGTTTGAACAAATCCAAAGGATGTGATTGGTCCATAAATTAGCCACTTTTTCAATCCACCAATCAAAACTGTTCATCTTAATTTATCTTCTCTCTCTCTCTCTCTCTCTCTCTCTCTCTCTCTCTCTCTCTCTCTCTCTCTCTCTCTCATGAATCATAAGGCAAACATTAAACATACAAAAAGGGTAAAGAAAATAATAAAATGCAATTTAATTGATTTTAATATTTCCTAACATGGAAAATTATATTTAATTACATGTTTTATAAATTTGAGAGAGAGAGAGAGAGAGAGAGAGAGAGAGAGAGAGAGAGAGAGAGAGAGAGAGTATATGGTTTATTGTGAAAATTAAGAATATTGAGACTGTATAAATACGGGTAATTGCCAAAAAGAAATCGAATATTAAAATATATTTGGAGATAATGTCAATTTTTAAATAATTTTTTAAAAAATAATCATAAATGTAAAAATCAGATATATGATACATTAACAATTATATCAACAATTTTGAATACATTATACCTCATCCTTGATCTAGTGTCTGATCTTAAAATATACTCTTAGATATGACCAGTGAACTAAAAGGAGGTCAAATGTTTTTACTTAATGGACTACTAACAAAAATTATCAAGTTAGTTTTAATTAATTAATTAATAAAAAATAATAATTGTATTGGTTTAATGGATGAATAAATAAATAAATAAATAACTAAATAAATAATACTTTTATTGGTTTAATAAATAGATAAATAAAATAAATAAATAATTGAATGAATGAATGAATAAATGAATAAATAAATAAATAAATAAATAAAATGGCAATCGAATTTAAAATAATTGTGTTACTAATAATATGATTATAAATTATAAAACGTTTCCTTACTTTTTATGATCTTCACAATATTCAAAAATATGTCTCACATGGCATAAATAATAATAATAATAATAATAATAATAATTTTACATTTAATAGTACTTATTGTATTATAATTCTCGTGTCATTCAGTATATTATTTGAATTAAAATTATAACATTTCATCCATTTGACATTTTCTGTACAGTGAATTTACAAAATAATCTAACATGCGAGAAGTTAGAAGATTATCAATAATCTAAGTCGGTAAACATCCTGTTTATTAGACACATTCCATCACCTGTAATCATCAAGATCTTACCATGCAATTTGCTAAATTGATTGACAGGTATCAATACAGTGATGAACTTGTCAATGTTATTTGTAATTTTTATTTTTGGATGTTGACAAAATATGTGGGAAGAACTGGTGTACAATATAAAATTATTAAATTAACACCAGATGATTTGAAATGATAAATCCGAGGACCGACTTGCTGACGGAATAAAATTCCTTTTGCTTAAATTTATTTAAATCTAGGAGATGTTCTTATTTAACAATATTGTTATTAAATCATTTAAATTCTTTAATAAACTTAAATTCCCTACATTTCTAGTGCCATTAATACGGGAAAAAGTTCAACAAATTGTACACTGACAAACAGACATTTCTTTTGTTATATGAAATTTTTTTTATTCATTTCAGTCAAATAATCAAATTTTCATTAGATATGACTAAAATTTTAATTAAAACTAAAATCCACACACTACATTAAATAAATGATAGTGCATTCGTACTTTGCTATTAAGCAGTTTGTATTCACTGTATCTAAGGAGGCTAAAAACACCTTTACTTGAAATGTCCGGATGTCCGGAATGATCAGTATTTAGCTATATAAATGTTTGTAATAAAAGAGAATTTTTAAAAAATAAACACATGCGAAAGTGGCATCTCAATCAAATATATTGTCATAGGACGGGGTACACTTCATAGTTGGTAGATCAAAGGCTCATACCGATTACTTAAAGATAGCAAAAAGATGAATTTCCATTTACGTATAAATGCATTATTTTTCTAGAAACACTATGAAACGTGTAAATTACGAAGTTTATACAAAACATTTTTTTTTTAAACTTTGTGTTATTACTTAAAGATAGCGTATAGATTGCGTATGGCTAGAGAATCATTAACAAATTTACGAAATGCGTAAAGATGAAAATGCACTGAAAATAATTTATAATATATATCAGATATGTATTTAACAGGAACTACATACTTTTCGTTCTTTTTTCGATAATAACAATATAAATTTTGTCACTCATAAAGATTACCCTCTTTATAAAGTCCACCTGTCTATTAAGTCCATTTTAAAACTGTACTATATTTTAAAAAATATATACCTACCATGGCTTATAGATGGCTTATATTTTGAATGCCAATAAGCCATGCTTATAGGTGGCTTATAGGAGGCTTATAGACAGAGGTGCTATAAGCTCCCAATAATCAACCTATAAGCTCCTATAAGCCAATCTATAAGCTCCTATATAAGCATGGCTTATAGGTGGTTTATAGATGACATTCCGTCCTGTGCTGGATGCACAAACGGTTCTCCTGATGATAATATGTGTATAAGCATACGGAATAAGCATGTTAAATGCAAAGATATCAAATAGATCCATTTCATTCATAACAAATGTTGCAACGAATTGCAATACTGGTCTATCAGGAAGTTGTTGTTTGTCAAAAACTAAAATTTCAAAATTTGATAACTATTGAGAAAAATTTCGGAAATCCTAATTCGTGCTTCGTGGAATAAAACACATTAAAAAGATAATAATCCAACATTTTATAAAATATTTGGTTTTTGGATTATATAAAACTAGTCTTTCTTTTACAAACTTTAATTTATATATTTATGATTCTTAAAAATGACATTTTTAGGATTTAATTTTTAACAGCAATTTTTTAAAAAAAAAAATAAAGGGTAGGGAAAATAATCCTTCCAAAATCTCGGAAACAAGATTCCATGCATATGTATTTTTAAAATTTAATAAAAATGTGTATGAAGCTCCATTTGTGTAGTTTTTTTGAAAGAAACGTTAGTCACAAGTTTTATAAAAATAGATTTTTGCGGTAAACTGTCGACGAAAATGAAAACATTTTTGCACATTTCTATAAAAATAAGCCTTTATTATTTTAATGTAATCACAAGACCAACCCCCTCTTTTAAGGATCTTTAAAGATCCTTAAAGATCCTTAAATATGTCCTTAAAGATCCTTAAAGGGGCCTTAAAGCCTCCTTATTGCCATTCCATCTTTAAGAATCTTTAAGGGACATTAAAGGACTCTTTAAGGACATATTTGAGGATCTTTAAGGAGGCTTGAAGGATCCTTAATGGAACTGAAATTTTAAGGATATTTAAGGAGGCTTTAAGGATCTTAAAGGATTTTTCATAACAACTTATTTTTTTCAATTATTAATGGAACGATGGCTATTACATTCATTCAGTTAAAAAGTATGATTTGTTTTTAGTATATTTTGAATTTTTATAGTTTATACGACATAGGAGACATAGATAACGCCTGTCTGAATTCTAGTTTCTACATTAAATTTTTGTAGAGAAGCCGTATGTAGTTTCCAAATAATACTTGTTTCTTTATTTATGAGCATTTTGACAATTGTGCTTGGAGCAACTTTAAAATCATGATATTTTTTAAAGTTTAAATGAAAATCAAAACTTAAGAAAAGAAGAATTAATGTATTTAACAAATAATTTCAAAGCGAAACTTAACGAACGATGAGTTATCTCGCTTTTAAAAAAAATTTTGTCCTGAATCAATCGAATGACATAAATAATATGATGACGAGACAACCACAGAAAGTTGTCTTGGTATGCTTGACAAGTCCGAAAGATGGCCGACTTTATTTTCAATTTAGGATATATATTCATTTATTTAAAAAAAAAAAAACAACAAAGGGAGATATTTGTGTTCCAGTTAACATTTTATTTTAACACATTTAAAAATTACTTATATTACTTATATAAAGTTCTGTATTTAATTTATTGAAATTTGAGTAAATAAAAACTTTCTATACAGGCAAGAAAGTGGAAGGAGATCAATTGACATAAAATTTAATCACTTGATTGATTGTATCAACAGGTAACTTTTTCGATTTAAATAAATTTTTATAATGTTCTTTTAAATATAGTAGTCTGTTTTCTATATACTCTTACTTCTGAAGTTTACCTGTACAAAAGAACTGTCAATATTTATGTTTATCTATCTTGAGGATAATCTCTTATAATTTCAACATGGATTTTTATATCAAACATGTCCTCTGTGTTTTTATTATTCCGTTGTATTTTGGTGAGTATGGTATTTCTACATTT
>CM056599.1:38386465-38571465 GCA_029721355.1 Tegillarca granosa | reverse complement strand
ATCGTTGGATTGATACTGTTATGCACATTGATTGCTTGCATCTGCTCTCAATGTAATAAAACCACCAGAAACGGAGCAGTGATTCAACCTCGCAATGGAACAAATATAGCAATGGTTTCAATTTCGCAACCACAACAGCAATATGGGATGTGTAAGTATACACAAACACAAACACACAGAGTTGTGTGTGTGTGTGTGTGTGTGTGTGTGTGTGTGTGTGTGTGTGTGTGTGATATTAGTACACTCTAGAATACAAATACATATAATAGCAGCATAATGATTATTTGTGCGGTTAAATTATAAGTAGGACTTTTTTCATTTATCGGTAAATCAAATGCGCTTTCATATTATTTTTGACATAAGAAAAATTAACCTGAAACACTCTACATCATATGCAATAGCAACTTAAGTCTTTAAGTGCATTTTAATCATAACAGGCTTTCTGTATCCTTGAGATATGTAGCGTATTATTGTTATTTCATTTCATTTAATTTTATTTGATTATATTATATTATATTTTATTTTATATTATATATATATATATATATATATATATATATATATATATATATATATATATATGGTGATTCAACCATTGTTATACTCTTTCTTATACTTAACAGTGTTGTTAAAATTTACGTTAATTATTCTGTTGCCATAGATCCTGGTCCGGCATCTTATCCACCTCCTTTTCCAACACAGCAACAACCGTTTAACCAAGGAGGACATCCCGAACCGATGCCACCACCAACATATGCAGAAAGTGTGATGTCAAGCCAACCACCATCACAAACTAAACAGTAAAACTGGATAGATTTGAGATATATTAACCTAAGACCTTTTTATATATGATTTGAATCTTTTCAGAAAAAAACAGTTGTATGTCGATTATAACCCATCAGTGACTGTGTCTTTACATTGTGGGACTTCTTTGTTTTATTTTAATAAGTGAATTTAGTAATTGAAAAATCATTTTTGTCATGAAACCATTTTAAGTTTGGCATGCTTCAAACACAGAAAAAAGGATAAACATCTAGACATAGTTTCCCTAATGTCTGTTAGATGGCAATAAATACATCTTATGATTTGGTCAATATTTTTTTAATTTCTTTCAAAATTTAATGTATACTTTGTTGATTTGAAACAAAATAAATTTAAGTCAAAACTCTTTTTTTTAAATTGAGCATCATTTAAAATTGCAAACAGCTTGTTGGTGGAGATCGTTTTCCCAATCACTCTATCTTCTGTTGTTCTTACTGTTGAAAGCCTGTTCACATGCATGTTTTCTTTACATTTTACATAGGTGTATGCATTGCATGGTCTTATTGGATGACAGGTATTGCACCAGGCTATTTGTTCGGGACACATTCCCCAATCTCTTTAGTCTGCCCTACTTATCGTTTAGATAGAAGCGTGTTGCCAAAACACATTTTCAAGTAATTCATTATTCTCATGTAAAAAGTGAAAATATTTATAATAGTGTTTGTAAAGTTATGTTATGTTTTGTTTATTTTCTGAGTTTATATTATTTTGTACTATTTATTGTAGTCTCCTTAATGAAGGAAAAATATATTTATAGTCCTAAGATTGAAAGAAATAATTTCGCTTTAATGAACTTGATATTTAATCATTTTGTCATATTGTTACATTATGAAAGTATTGTACAGAATAATGATTTAGAGGCAATCTTATCGTTATAACCTTTATTTCGAAATCAGTAATATAAATTCTTTTTCATGATGTTTTTTATTTAAAAAATAGTTTGTATAATAGCAAATGATCAATTAGGAAAAGATGTATTTGAAATGCACGAAGAAATTGTTCCGAAGATTTGTCAAATACCAAATAATTTTTTATTGATTTAAAAGATATTAAGCGATTAAGCGATGCTACGTTTCATTTTATATCAGTTTAAGATTTATATATATATATATATATATATATATATATATATATATATATATATATATATATATATATATATATATATATATATATATATATATATACAAATACCAGTTGAATTTTGGTTTGCCAGATGTGCGCATTTCGGAAATTCAATTCCCATCAGTGACACTTAGACCGAAAAGTTTTTTAATCAAAAACATAAGCCAAACAGTTGGAAAATAATAAATCTGAAGTTCCAAAATTAAATAAATCCAAATCCAGCTAAGGAATGCTTTTCATGAGGGAACAAACCTTAGTTTTAAACAAATTTCAATTTAAGGCAGCTGAAAATTTTGCTAAATGGTACATTTTCTGACAGCACGAACTACTGCCTACTGAGTTATGGATACCCTCGGAGAGTTTTACTCCACCAGCAGCGGTACCCGATCAGTATATAACACAAATACCAGTTGAATTTTGATGTGCCAGATGTGCACATTTCGGAAATTCATTCCTCATAAGTGACAGTTAGACCGAAAAGTTTGATAATCAAAAACATAAGCCAAACAGTTGGAAAATAATGAATTTGAAGTTCAAAAATTAAATATATATATATATCTATATATATATATATATATATATATATATATATATATATATATATATATATATATATATATATATATATATATATATAAATATATATATATATATATATATATATAATTTTTTTAAATTGTTTTAATTATTTATTTATTTTTGGTCAAAGCTTTAAATGTATCGTCCTTTGACAATGTCAGTGTGTAGTTTTTGCTACATTTCAGTTTGAGGAGTTACTTAACGGAATGTTTTTAAACTTGGTCATTATTACATTTACTTAACTACGTTGTACATATTATAATTTCTTTTGATTTAATCATTCGTTTTACATTTTGTATACGATTTTTATAGCTTTATCACTTTTGTTGAGTAAATTTTTACACTCAAATTGTCAATGAAATCAAGAACACATTTGAAACAAGTCATTTATTTATTCATTCAAAACGGTGCTTAACACGCGTCAGCAATTTGATGGCTATTCCTGACATGAGCAGGGTTATCAATCTCTAATGACTCAAATGATGAATAAATAATTTAAAAAGTATGCATCCTGCTAGTTGTGTTTGTATTATGGTCCACTTTTTACGAGCAATCAGGGCTATTTTCGGGTTATTAAGGTGCTAACTTACCGACTCAGTGTGCCGCAAATTAGCATATCATTCCCCCAGTAACATTACCCTGCTACCGGATAAACCAATGTCAATGCAAAGGAAAGGGGATACATAGATAAAGTCTACTAAATGTTCATTTGATCATTTTGGGTTATGTGTTATAATATATATTTGTCATGATGGATAGTGGAATAGAGTGGAGTGGAGTGGAGTAATGATGTTTTACGCCCCAGTCAAGAATTTTTCACTTATTTCGAGGCGGTCAGTTCTGGGATGGTGGAGGAAACCGGAGTGCCCGGAGAAAACCACCGACCTTCGGCAAGCGAACTGACAAACTTTTTCACACTAGGAACTGTCCCCAGTGGGATTCGAACCCAGGCGGTGAGAGGCGCTGGATATTGGAATAGAATTGTAGATATTGAAGTTTTTTTTTCTAAAAGAGTAATCGTTCTTCGAACTTTATAAATGTTTTTTTTATTGCATATTGTTAAACTTTATTTCAATCAACAATCATAACCAAGGTAAACGTATCCAGTTAGGATATTTATTTTTTTAACTTTCAAAATATAATTACTATCTAAATTGATCCGAGGTCCCAAGGTGAAGTAAACTGAAGTTTGCATACAAACTAATTTCTATGAAAACCAATTTGGACGTCATTTCTTTATCAATAACCGCAAAATAACTTGAATGTTTTATTTATCCGATTTTTTCATGTTCTCACATTTTTCCTTTGATCAGGTAAACGTTTTATTTCTGACAGAACAAAAACAGTACTAACTTTTCCCTTAATATTACACTTGAAACCCTTAAATATCAATATGATTAAGTAAAACACTACTGCTTGATTTATATACATTTGTATTTGATTGTAACCAAAGATACAATCAACAATTATAGTACAATACTGGAAAACCCCGTAATAGAAGGAGACACTGTGAAAAGAATAGTTTATGGTAGTAAGAGGCATTGGATACATATTGCATGGATAGTAGCCAGAGACACTGGTCATTCATTTAACAACAGCCAGACGGGAAACACTGCGAACATAGTAAAAGACAAATGAAAGAAATACTGTGAACTCTGTTTTTGAAAGTACCCAGAAACACCGTAAAACAGAATATCTCATATAGCCAGACACACCGTGAAACAAAAAACCTCGTAAAGCCAGAGTAATCATGAACAGAATACTTCATATAGCCAGAGTATTTATGAACCGAATACCTCATATAGCCAGAGTCATCATAAACAAAATGCCTCATATAGCCAGAGTTATCATAAACAAAATGCCTCATATAGCCAGAGTCATCATGAACAGAATACTTCATATAGCCAAAGTCATCATGAACAGAATACCTCATATAGCCAGAATCACCATACATAGAATACATCATATTAGCCAGAGACACCGTAATCAAGAGTTGTTTTATTCAGAGACACCATAAGTCCGTTAATTTGTATTGGCTAGAAACAAACCATTAAAAGTAATCAAAGAAATTGTTAATAGAGTACATGAACACCAAGTCGCGTTTCGAACCCCCGACATCCCGCCCGCTTTCGAAGCGGTGGCTATACCATTGAGCGACAGATGCGTTACTGTGAAATATCGGAAGAAAGTAGAAAATCACATAGTTCTTGATTGACAGGGACAATATTAACAGAAAACTTCAAAATAACGAGAGAAGTAATAGGATACCTGTTAAATATGCATTATGATTTTTAACATGCAATCGTAATTACGACATAATTTATTTTGGTTTCTTGCACGTGTCGACTTCCATAGTCAGGTCATACATGATGAAGGAAACAGAGCTTTTACATGTTATATACTATCTTAAAACTTTAAAGAAATGAAGTTACACATAAAAATAGACATTTTGATCGTAAACAAAAAGTTGAAAATATAACACGCGTCATAACGGTTTTATATACTATTTAAAAACTTCAAACATGCGTGTTAAGTTATACACCATGTATAGGCCCGGTCAAAAAGTTTTATGTTCAAAATTTGCATTTTATCTTATCAATACAACTTGATGTTGTTTATGTTTAAAATGAGATGCAATCGAACGCATTTTAATTTCTTTGCACGGCAATGAAAGTTATAACACTATACATTCACTCTGCATGACAGATTAAATTATATCTCCTTGTGGTCTTATGGTCTTGCTGACAGATATTAATGCCTTTAACCGTGTAGTTACAGATCCCACTCGGGAAGACCCAAGCGTAAGGACGTGTTTTCTCTTGGAACTCCGGTTTCCTCTACCATCCTGACTTGACCGTCTCGAGAGGTGAAAAAGTTTTAACTTGAACATAAAACACCATACTCTACTACAGTCTTCATTTTGTGATACATAGTACACAAAACAAGACTTTAGTTATTACCTCGATGAAAATATGCTTATTCGATATTTTAAAATACTTGTCTATTTTAATGCTTTAAATATCCTTGATAAAAGTAATTTTAAAGTTCTTTCCTAAATATTAACAGTTAATACGTGTTTATTGTTAGAATAAGCTTTCAAATCAATGTGATCACTATCTTTATAGCGTATCTTATGGTTAATTCCATCATTGTCCTCGGTTACTCTGACCGCGACTTAGTACATGACATACCATGGTAGTTGATTTGTACGTTTATGTCTTTTCATGTGACAATAAACAGTAGACTCTGTAACAAAAGTATGTTATAATAGGCTTATCAAAAGGTCATACAATACCCCTAGCGAGGAATGAAAGTGCATTTTGCAATGCTTATAAAGAATGTTGGTTATCACGAATTAAATATGCTTGTTTCTTGAGACTTTGTTATAAACAGACCCCTACTGTTTTTATTTTTTATGGCAAAAGAAACATACTGTTATAAAGATTTATTAACACAATACTTCTTTATTTATAAGTTGGATGCATTGATACACATCTATGTAAAGTAGATTGAACATATGAATCTACTAAAAGATATATTTAAACATTGAAACACTGTTGATAAAATTCTGAGTGATATGTAATCAAAGAAGACGATAATGTATAGAAACAATTTGAAATGAAATTCAGAAAGAGATGAGAGAAAGTGTGTGTGTGTGTGTGTGTGTGTGTGTGTGTGTGTGTGTGTGTGTGTGATTGTGTGTGTGTGTGTAATGTTGTATTGATACCAATTTCATGATAGAGAGAGAGAAAGTGGGCGTGTGTGTGTGTGTGATTATTGATATATTGGTACCAATTCAGAGAGAGAGAGAGAGAGAGAGAGAGAGAGAGAGAGAGAGAGTTTGCGTTTTTTGATATATTGGTACCAGTTTATATTATTTAAAGCTGCATTTAGTGTTTCTAATCATAATATATACACGGCGCATATGTACGTTACTATGCCTTTCATGAAAAAAGTATTACTTGGTTCCATGATAAAACCTTTACTTGCGTTGAAATTCACTTGGAAACCTACTTCTAGTTAAATCTAAAACAGATCTTATTTTAGAACATTGATCACGCAAAAGGGCATGTGTTCAATACCAATGGTGCCGCTTTGTCGTGCGTACCAAAGCCAAACTGTTGTTTTTGTACAGCAATTTTTGCATCTGAGCCTTGCCAATTCGAATCGTACGATACGGATTATGTTTCACAATTAATACGTAATGATAGAGCTTGTTCCCAAAAAAGCAAACTGCTGACAATTAAATTATTGACGCAAGAATATTGCAAGCCTAGGCTAATCAAGGCCCTTTAAAAAGTATTATGGCCGTCATCACAATATTGTTGATATTGGATACATTTGACTTATCTTAGTTCCTTGTTCGTTGTTCCTTTCAGTTTCAAGGTTGTCTTGCTCGTGACGGGTGTAGCTAGCTAGACAGAAGGTGTTACCCTTCCGGAGCACCCGGTCTCACTTCCTTAATGGAAGTTCTCGTGTATAACTAAATTTGTAAGCTTTCAAAGTTTTTACTTTGTTTTTGGGATTGTGATTTGGACAGGGACTGGTATGTTTGTGTTTTAGCCTCCCATTTGGCTCTTGTTCTTTCCTGCTGTCCTTTTCGCACGAACTTGTCTTCTTTCTGCCGAGGCCATTGTTTCCATACCACAGAACTTCCACACATGCTCCCAGCTGATAAATTAGGATTTTTCTCCATTATGTGTTAATAAGAGTGAAGTGAAGAAACATGATTCAGCACAGACCGTATTAACAATCAATTTATATTGATTAAAAATATCTTTAGAATTTTTTTTCAAAAATTGGTAAACTTAATGAAGCTTTAAATGGAATTTCTTTAGACCAGGCATGTTTTTTCCTTTAACTAGATATTCCCTTGTAACTGTTATCTATATATCGAACACAAATTAAGCGATCTCAATGTGATACTTACATAATAGAAACCGCTAGGTTAAATATATTGTATTCATAATATCCAACACTATGTGTCCATATTGAAGAATCTAAATCCAAATGTTATTGCAATGGAAATAACATGTTATGATAAATTATATAATCATTTAAAAGTGATGTAATTAAATTTAAATTTTATTGATTCTGTAAGTATATGTGTTTATTGTAGAAATCAAAAAAACTGTATTGTGTACATTCAAACAGAGTCAAAATGATCAACTGTGTGTAATAAGTATGTAACTGTATGCGTAAATTACTTTATATATAGAATTTTCAGAACTACAAATTTTTATCCGTTGAACTCTAACCCTGATTGATCGAACATAAGACTTTAAAATTGAGAATATTGCTTCTTCCAATAGAGTTCGATATTAAAAGAACAAAATACCCAATGGTTAAACCAATGTCAGGATAGTGTTATAAAGGGAGTGCCTAAATACTGAAAATTTGAGCTGGCTTCTCAACAAAAGTCTCTCTTATCGCGTGTTATTATAAAGTCATATAATAAATTTTCGAATTTTTTTAATGAAATATTAAAAATTTATAATATCACATCTAGTTGTCAACATTTTACAACATAAAGAGACCGAATGTTTTGATCCTATTAAATAACATGTAATATTATTGTGAAGTTACATTTCTTATAAACAAAAAAAAAAAAAAAAAAAAAAAAAAAAAAAAAAAGAAAAGAAAAGAAAAAAAAAAAAAAAAAAAACGAGTGTTTTTCTAACACGTGGTTTTTCTAACTGACGAAAATCCGTGAAACATCCTTATATAACATGAGAATGTATAATTACGCGAACATTCGGTACACGGATAGAGAAAGAAGTGTTCTTTACTTTTTCTTTTTCGGACAGAGTGCGACGCCAATGGAACGTTTGAGTTCAAACCTGTGAAACAATCCTCTGTAAACGTGCTCCGTGTCTTTTAACAATCCAGCGTCGTTATAAGTGCAGAACGTTGACTTTTTTATGAAAACAAAATGATTTCCCAAAAGTATAAAAGGTTGAAGCTAACTGTGCAAGATCTCGCTGAAAACTGATTATTATACTAACGTCATGTCTTTTTCACTTCTACTTATCGGATAATACCAAATCACGTGACATCCACGCATTTTCTCCGCTAAACTGACTCGGAAATGGGAAATTAAATAGAAATCTGTAAGTACAGTGATATTGCAGAATATGATGCTTTTGTATTGGTTAAGTTAATCATAATTTTACAGGTCTTTTTACTTTATAAAACAATACTGGTACTCTGGATACATGGCTTTTTCATGGAACAATACCGTTATATTATTTAATACATGCGCAATTTATTGATAAAATATGTTAAATTTGATCAGAATTTTACATTTCAAATAAATCATTTATATTGACAAATGTCTATTTAAAATCATTTTAAATTTAATCAGCAAAAAGTAATTTCGTACGGCTAACTGTTTATAAATATTATATAAAGCACTGTATAATTACATGTAACTTGAAAGATATCGGAATTTAAATTGACTATAATACAGAATTCTAATTTTATTTCAACCAAAACTTTTAAAAATTCATTTATTATCAAACAATAAGGTTTTTTAAAAAGTGAAATCGACACAAGCTAGTTTTAATTTTCATTTCATATTTTTTCTTTTGTTTAATGTTCTTAAACATTTTGGCAAACAGTTCAACATTATTTTTTTTCTTTTTTGAATGAGTTTTAAAAAATATTTTAGTCCAATGGGTATATAAATATGTTCATCAAAAACTATGTACTAAAATAAATTTTAAACCAAGACGGCCGCCTTCAAAATGGCATTCAGAGCTGTCAGGTTTTAACAAAAGCTACAGGATGGCCACCTGGAAAAATGAAATTCTGAGATGCTGTTAAGTCAAGATATAAAACCTCTCATACGGGCTTTCCCTGGATATCTGAAAGTCAAAGAAAGGTGCCAGTTTTTTTATATTTACAGTTCAACAAGTTCAACATACTTTTTATTGTATGTGTCTCCTTAAAAACTCTTTCTAAAAACACTACAATTTTCCTTTTATAATAATCCAATTTAATTTACCATATAAGCAAATTCAGTGTGAAATTAAAAAAATAATAACCTCCATTTCCGATTTTGCTTGAGTATGAGTCGGCCAAACTTCCTGACTACATTTTTCATGCACCCGTGTCTCTGACTTTACTTAAATGTATGCGTCTGGTCGTATCTTAGTTTACTTTAAAAATTCTGAAAAAGTAACACCCCTATTTGTCTCTTTCCTAAAACAGTGCTTCCTGGTGGCATGGAGGAATATTTTATAAGCCATTCTTTAATCTTGTTTGCATCTTTTTTCTGTACCTTTTATTATTTTTATTTTAAAATATTTTGTATTCAGTCAACTTAATTCTTGCAACATTTCATTTCTGTTCTCACTCATTTCAGTTACTTTTTTGGACAACATTTTAGATTAAAATGTTTATCGGATTGTATGTGTTTCTGTCCTTATTATCCGAAGCCGTGATTTTTCTTTTTCATTTCAACTATACCAGTGACCATATAATAAACCATTCCGGTACATTCATGTGGTTTGTATGTCTTGGTTGTCGGTAGGATGTGGGGTTTTTTATTTCCCGATGTTTGGGAAATATCACATGACATTTGTTGGACTTCTCCATTCTTACTCTGTTACCCTTTTAACGAGGTTCATAGCCGTGGAAAAAATAAAAATCATATAGTATGTTCTTATTTAGTGTTTGCCAATCTGTTATTTACTGTTCTACTTTATAACTGTGTTACCCTCTAAATGAGGTCCATAACAGTGCAAAAAAAAATAAAAATAAAACAAAATAAAATAAAATAAAAACCATAGAGTATGTTCTCCTTTAGTGTTTTTTAATATGCTTCTGGATTCTTTCCATCTGCAAATCTCAATTCTTAACCAAGCAGCTACGTAGTTAGTGAAATTATGTTGGATTGTGAGAAGATAGCAAAAACAACTTTTTACGTCAGCATTTGAACGCTCCTAAGTATAAATAATTTATTTTTAACAAGCTGCCTTTTTTTGTCGGTTTCAAACAACTAACAACCTACTACATGATTAATTAAACCTTTTAACGTTAAAACTGAATGATTTTATGCAGTTATTTTATATAATAAACATGCTTAACAATAAATAGTTAGGTAGAAATATGCGTGGTATTGACTAACATAAATCAATCACCAAAGGTACGGGTCTTTAAAAGCACATTATATAAATACTTTTGAACTAAGTTGAAATAACCCGATCATTTCCTTAACTGTGGTGTGTTCAGTGTTTATGTATTTTATTGTCTTGTTTTTAGAATTTAGCCCCACTTGCTAAAGTAACCCTACCTAATTGTACCACCAGGCGTGTCTTTCTGTGTTAACAATATCTACTTTCCTGAAACCGATTGACATATTTGAACCAAGTTTTGCCTTGGTGGTTGTTGATTAAAATGCTATTAGGTTGGTTGTCCGCAAAACAATAGAGATGTCTTTATTATACATAAAAACACTTAATATACATTTATTAACGAAGCGCTTTAGATAAAATTAATATGTAGAAAGTAGATGCATAGTCTCTCAATAATCATTACTTACATGTACATAATAGAATTTCCAACAAATTTACGTTACACTATAACACTGGTTGTTCAACTTTTCTAGTTATATCAAGAGCAATTAGATTTTTTATTTTTATTTTTTTTCCATTTTATGATAAATACTTATCAGTAATTTCGATTGATAAATAACACATAAGACATAAATTACGTTATTATGTTTTAATGGCATCTAGTTTATGTATACCGCAGACCAATGATATTTTAAATGTTGGAAGTTTTTTTTTCATCGTGCAATACAGATGTTTCGGGTTACCGTTTTCCCGGCCAGTTCTGGATATTATATATGCCAAAAATCACGCAATTTTCTGTTTTGGTTCCTCATGCATATTTCCGGTTTGGAGGCAATACACATCAGCTGACCATTCAAACGAGAAAAAATAGCTTGGTAAGTAATAATTGCGGTAAAATTGAAATGAATCTAGCCTTATAAGTTCATTTAATTCTTATAGCATCATACAAAGAACAAGTCTGATATTTTATGTGTTCAGCTGCACAAATGACACTTGATATCGGCCATACTGTAGCTTGAAATTCAAGGTGAATACGAATGGGACGGGTATACGTAGCGTAATATATTAGAATGGACCAGGAACCAAAAACTTTCATCAATAATTTCTTGTCTTAATATTGTTTCACCACAGTTACAGATTTGCTTGGTATGTCAATTAATCTAAATATTTATTTCCTTGAAAACTGTTGTGAAAGTGATACTTGGTCTTACCAAAATTAAAAGTTATAATGCAACCGTACATAGATTAGTTTACTATACTGCTGGAAAACCTATTCTGTTGTTTGTATTTATTTATGTGACCTAAGAGTTGTCTTTATACTGTTCAAGATGATGAGGACAATTTGTTTATTGCAATTTGAAAAGAATTTTAGGGGGATCAACACTTGGATATATTGGCTTGATATTTAATCATTAGTTCTTAACATTTGTGAAATGATTTCAAACAACTTTGTAAAAGTCCTATAAACTGCTTGAACATAAAATGTGTACTAATGATTTACATATACATGTTGATTGTGTTTTTGTTTTTTTTATAGAATGTGTACCTGATTACTGTATTATATTGCAAAATAAGACTGTTGTGAATCTGACAAGCCATTGTAACATTTGATCAGCTTGCATTGACACATTTGTTTTATTTTGCATATTTCCAGCTCATAAATATACAGCAGTAGAATATAATGTTATCTACAGTATTAAAGAAATAATAGACTGACTTTAAATTAAGTATAAAATAAATATTAACTTATGTAAATTGGAAATTTATTAAGTGAAGATTTCTTTGTGACAGAACTATATTCCCTTGGTTTTATCAGATTTTTGGAGACACTGCTAAGGGTTGTGGGTTCAGAATCCAGTCAGGCTTTGTGTCATAATATTACATTCACATTGCTTGATTGCACCTAGCTGCATAATTGATGTCAGATACTGATGGTTTACCAGATACTGTGTGAAAGGATTTCTTTGAAGGGAATCTTGTACTTCTGGTATTAGTCACTTCATGTCACAAAAACTGGGATAAGTACCAATTTGATAAAACCATAGTCTGGAGTATAGAGTTTTTAACATTAATGATACAGTCATTGGAAAAATGTGCCAGTTGGTTCCTAAGCCTTTAGTAAGGACAATGTCTCTACACAGACAATCTAGATTACAATGGCATCTGTTTAAATGGAAGCCCCTCATGGACAAGCTTGTGATAAGAATATATCACAGATTGGCATAATAGAGATCAGATAAAAATTTTCAGACTACTTGGCCCTTTGTCATGTAAACAGATTTTTTTGTGTACTCAGCACCAATTTAGTTGTAGAATAGCATAAAAATGTGTAGTTTCCTATGATTTTTGTATTTTAAAATTACATTTTGACTATTTAAAAGTATTCAAGAATAATGAGTAGAATTAATCTACTTGGTATTGTGCCTAGTGTTAATAAATATGTGTATGCTAAATATGTATGTCATTTTATCCATTTTCAATAGCATACTAATAACAACATGGTATATTTTGTTTTTAATTTTAGATTTGCATGTGTATATCTGAATGAGTTTTCTAGTCAAAGCAGCATTGACATTAAAAGAACACATGGCAGATAAAAGATGTGTCAACATATGATTTGTTATATGACATCTAAAGATAGACTTTTGTGCATTTACATGTACAAATGTACACATTTTTCAGCTAGAAAATCACTGGATGTTTGTTGTTCTTTGACTGGTTAAAGCCATCAGACTTTTGTGCATATACAAAGCGTATCGCTTTAAAAATATAGTACACTTATTGAACTAATTATAATATGACAATACTATTAGGGAGTTCATAACAACCTAATTTATTCTACCATCAGTAACAATTAAAGATAAACATTTGGCTTGATTGGACAAAACAATGGTTCAACAACCTGCTTTTTCGAAATGTTATATAATACAATAAAACCATACCAGTCCCAAATGCATTGTAACAACTTTGAAAACTGGCCAATTCAGATATACACCGTAAAGAAAGAGAGGCCGTTTGCCGAACCTCCTCTCTGGCAACACCCGTCAAGTATAAAGTCAAATTTGAAAATGAAAGGAACAAGAAACTATGGTTAGTCAACTGTATCCAACATAAGTTTGGATACAGAAATCTATACTTATTAGCCAGTTTTTAAAGTTTTAATCTTTTGGGGATGGGGTGTGATTTGGATATGGACATGTTTTGGTTTTATTTATTACTAACTACAGGTCACTTAGGTTATATTATGGGAAGGTAAAATTAAAAGATGATATATGTAATGTTTGCAAATGTGTGTTTTCGATCTAATTATATGTGTGTGTGTGTGTGTGTGTGTGTGTGTGTGACAAAAATGTTATCCTTTGGGACTTTTCAGGCATACCATGACAACTGTGGTTGTTATGACATCATACTGTTTATGACGTCATTCGATGGTTTTCAGAGAAGAGTTCTTTTAAAAGCGAGATAACTCATCGTTCATTAAGTTTTACTTTGAAGGCATTTGTGAAATGCATTTCTTTTTCTATTCTTAAGGTAAGTGCAGATTCCATGGGGAGAAACCCTGTCCAACATGACAAAACAACCGATCTGTGATAATACATATGTAAATGTATAAAAAAGTACAAAATCAAACTTTCCAGTCAACTTTACAGTCGATATACCATAATTTAAATATTTTCTGTTTTAAATTATTATTGAGTGTTAATTATTTATTTGGTAATTTAAGATCATGAAAACATTCTAAAAATTGTCGTTTAGTTGGGCAAACAAACTGGTAATGCTACACGAACTCTTGCTCGATTCGGAGGTCTCTTACACAGGATTAGATAATTCTATGAGTATAATGGTCTTGTATAAAATATCGACAGGCATTTTTGACATTATCTTTAATAGGTTATATTTGTTTTGTTCGAAAATAAAGAAAAAAAGGCATATAGTTTACCTCTGATCCCACCAACCGGTACTGGATGCACACACGGTTCTCCTGTTGAACTGACAGAGAAAAGCGACAAATTTCGATGATAATATATGTATTATTATAACTTGCAAAATATCCTAAATATTAAATTCATGTAGATCAATTTCATTCAAAACAAATGAATTGAAAAACTGGTCTTTCAGGGAGATTTTTGTGTGTCAAAAATAGGGTCTAAGAAACGGAAAACGGTTTAGACAAATTTCGGAAATCTTCAAGGAGTAAAGAGTAAACACATTAAAAGGATAATTATCGAACATTATTCGTAAAGTTGTACAAACCTTAATACTCAAATAATTCTTTAAACATGTCAATTTGTTGGTTTGAATTTTTGGATAGCAAATTAAAAAATGAGAGATGGGGGAAATAATCCTTCCCATATCTCGAAAACAAGAACGCAAGTATTTGGTTTTTTTTTTATTTGTGCAGATTTTGAAAGAAACTTTTAACAGATTTTATATGGATTTCTGTAGTAAATTGTCAACGAAAATGAAGACAAATTTTGCACACTCTGTTATAAAACTTTATTAGTTAAATGATATGTATATTACTTTATTGCGCGTCTTTTATTGAAAAAAGGATAAAAACCATAAAAATAAAATTTGGGGTATTTTTTACCTCTGGTGCTGGGAACTACTTTCAGATTTGTTTGTCATCCAAATTTTTTTTTAAATGACATGATTTTATAGTCCCCCCCCCCCCCGCACAATTATCTAAATGCTTACTTAGCTGGATTTGACGAGTTTCTGGCTAAACAATTGCGCGGGGTCAACTTTAAAATCATGTTATTTTACTTACTTTTATATATCGATCAAAACTTAAGAATAGAAAAAGAAATGTATTTTACAAATATCTTCAAAGCAAAACTTAACGAACGATGAGTTATCTCGCTTTAAAAAGAACTCATCTCGGAAAACAATAGAATGATGTCATAAACAATATGATGACGTAACAACTACAGTTGGTATGTATATATAAATTCAATTTTTCGTTAAACATCAAAGGAAGATTTTTGTTTTCCAGTTAACATTTAACTTTTAACACAATTAAAAATTTACTTATATAAAGTTATATATTTTATTTATTGAAATTTTAGTAACTAAAAACTTTATATTTATACATAGACAAGGAAGTGGAAGGAGTTCGATTGACTTGATTGATTTTATCAACAGGTAACTTTATCGATTTAAATAAATTTGTATAGTGTTATTTTAAATGCCAGTTTGTAGTAGTCTGTTTTGTATATCCTCTTACTTATAAAGTTTACCTGTATTTCATAACTATCAACATTCATGTTTTTCTATCCTCGAAATTAAACTTGTGGATAATCTCTTATATCATCAAGATGGATTTTTACATCAAACATGTTCTCTGTGTTTTTATCATTTCGTTGTGTCTTGGTGAGTATGGTATCTCTACATTTTACTCTAGGATTTGAAGTGTTTTTTTTAAGATCTTTATTTTCAATAGCGGCTTCAATAATACTTCAAGAAAATAATCTTCCATTATTAGATGTCCCTTTAGAAACTTAGTCGAAGAAGGTGTTCAAAAGTGTATATATTGATTTTTTTATTTAAAGACAAAAAACCAACATTATAATTAGGAAATAAAAAACAATAACATTTATATATATATATATTATGTGTGTGTGTGTGTGTGTGTGTGTGTGTGTGTGTGTGTGTGTTTTCAATCTGTAATATTATTTGCAGTCAAGAATTGCATGTTAATTTGCTATAATAGACTCTTATTCATAAGAGTTATTGAATACATTTGATTTAAACAGTTTTATTATATTTACAAATTTTGTATTTAAAAAAACAGGACAGAAAAGTAAAATTATCGCTTAATTAAGTTGTTGTATCAAAGCTTCCAACAAAAAGCCATTATGCTTTTTCTTATTAGGGATAGCAATGTTGTCGAGGGTTAAAGAGCTGAGCAATCAAACAATGCATAGCGTAAAATTATTAATATTTAGTTACGTTGCTATGACCCATATTGTATACAAATGTGATTAATTACTACAAATTACTGATGAGCGCATCTATTTATCTATAGATTGTGTCCGAATATTTGGCAAATGTCATAATGAATGAAACGGTTTTTTTTTTTCATTAATTGTTGAAAGTCATTAACTATTCCTAATACGTTCTCTTAATGCCAAAATTGATTTTAAACATTTCAATATTGTCAAAAATGACCTTAATATATCTATTTATTCTCCAATGAAAACAATCGTGCATCGTTTGATTTGCAGACTAGTTGAGACAGGTCATATAGTCATTCTTACCATTATATTAACACCCCATCTTTCAGCTGTACTGAATTTTCTGGAAACATTAAGGTCATTAATTTATGTGGATTAATCTTCGGACAAGTGTGTGTATGTGGATGAGATATGCGAGTGTCTATTATGGCTTGTTGTATTATAGATCGTTCTTAGAGCGACGTTTTGGTTAAAGGCAAGCTCATTGAGTCAATATGCCGCAGTCAAGCATACTACTCCCCAAGTCAATTATTCTGACTCCGGGTAAAAACCAGTCTCTTAATGTCGGCCCCTGATGAGGAAACAATATCTTAAATTTGTAAGTCAAAAGTAAAACTCGGTCGGGGTTCGAACCCACGACATTCCGCTTCGAGGTGGAGACTCTACCACCTATTTTTTGAGATATAAAAATTATTGAAAATATATTGTATAAAAATTATTGAAAATATATTGTTGAATATTTTTTGATAACTGATTACAAAACTCTAAATTTTAAAAAAAAGGAGTAGGCAAAATAAAAAGAAAATTTAAAAAAAAAAATGAAATCGGTTGTTTTTTGTTGTTTAGGAACTTGAGGTTACTTCAATTTTACGTTTATAGCTTTTAATTCAAAATTATACTACTTTTAAGATTCTTAATAATCAAAACAGACTGAATGTTAATAATGCATAAAACACGTGTTGTCAAAATAAAAATTTCTACACATATTTATTGGATATGTAAAAATAAAATAATCATATTTATTCAAAATAAATTTTCACTTTTATTATAATTATTCAAAACATTTTGTAGATTTTACATTAGCAGTTTCTTGTAAAGAATTATATTACAATATCTTTACCAAAACAACATATACAGATTATTTCTACTGTTCTACCTCATGTTGCGGTTTCACTACCAATAGATACTGTTGTCTCTATACCTATACCTATACCTATACTAAGTAAGTATGATTCTTATTAACCATTGGACTGTTTTCAAAATGACGTTTTTATATTTTTCTTTACTGACTGGATAACGGTCGTTTGAGTGTAATGAATAGTTTGGCTTTCATGGCAAAGAAATTTATAGCACAATAATTGCCGTATTGTATCAGTTGTGTAGTATTTTAATTTTCTTTATATATAAAAAGAATAATATATATATATATATATATATATATATATATATATATATATATATATATATATATATATATATATATATATATATATTCTTTGTTTTTGTTTTTATTCTGAATTCTAAAAGAAATTACAACATGAATGTCTCGTCGCAAGAAATACAAAGAAAAACGTCACACCTATACGAATAAAAAAATTAAAAAATGAATTCATCAATACTTAATCAATATATAAATAAGGAAATAATAATAAAATATAATTGCTTGTACATTTGGACATTGTATAATTATATCATGTTATTTTGTGTTGTGTGTGTTTTTGTTTAATTATTATTATTATTGCTTTGCCTATTCTAAAGGAAAAATAATTTCAGTAAGCTTCTGCTATGGCGAATGAAAAGTTTAAGTAACTACATGATACATTTTACATTATTATTTTAGCTTTGGATCTACTATTGGCGTAATAATTGGATCTGTTATCGGTGGGATCATTGGACTGACACTTTTATGCATACTGTTTGCTTGCATCTGCTCGAAATATAATAAAACCACCACACGCGGAGCAGTGATCCGACCTCAGGATGAAAGAAATATAGCGATGGTTTCAAGTTCACAACAACAGCAATCTGGAATGCGTAAGTACACACACACACACACACACACACACACACACACACACACTTTAGTATATAGTAGTACACACACACACACACACACACACACACAGACACACATATATATGTGTGTGTGTGTGTGTGTGTGTGTGTATGTGTGTGTGTGTATATATATATATATGTGTGTGTGTGTGTGTGGGTGGGTGTGTGTGTGTGAGAGAGAGAGAGAGAGAGAGAGAGAGAGAGAGAGAGAGAGAGAGAGAGAGAGAATAGCGGATAATAGCAGCATGGTGATAAGTTGGTGTGGTTAATATTTTTAGTTAGACCTTTATTCTTTTTATTCATTGGGTAACAAAAAGTACTATAAAATTTCATTTTACTAAACAAATTAACCTTAAACACTACACTCTATGCAATTCATTACAACTCAAGTCTTACGTGTATTAAATTTATCACAGATCTTCTGTAGCTTTGAGGAATACAGCGTGTGCTTTGAAAGAAAAAGAAAAACGCCTCTCAGGCCTACATTGAAATCTCACTTGGAAATGGAAATTATTGGATTACCAAAATCGGTGATTTTTGAACTTCCTTAAGATTATGCGCTATTGATGAACTGGGAGTCGCCATTTATGTAAAATAATTTTGAACGACATAAAATACAAAATCTCTACTTCTTTTAACTTTGAAGACAAAATCTACCAACTATAAGCTTGGTATTTGGCACATATCACAAAGCCATTATTTCAGATTCGAAAAGGAAAGAAAACAAACCAGGATATTATTAATTTGGAAATTTCGAATACATTTATTTTCTGTTTATTTGATTTGATTTCTTTGATTTTAATTTTTTAAATTTCATTTCCCTTCTTATATATTATATTTTATTTTATTTTATTTTATTTTATTTTATTTTATTTTATTTTATTTTATTTTATTTTATTTTATTTTTGTCTTTTAATTATCATTTCGTGATTCAATCATTCTTATCATACATTTTTTCTAATACTTAACAGTGTTGTTTTTTCTATATATTTACATTTTTATTCTGTTGCCATAGATCCTGGTCCGGCATCTTATCCACCTCCTTTTCCACCACAGCAACATCCGTTTAACCAAGGAGGACATCCCGAACCGATGCCACCACCAACATATGCAGAAAGTGTGATTTCAAGTCAACCGCCATTTCAAACTAAACAGTAAAATGGATAATTATGAGACATAACTTAAGACCTTTTATATATATTATAATTTGAATCTTTTCAGATTAAGTTGTATGTTGGTTATAACCTATCAGTGACCGTGTGACTACATTATGGGACTTCTCTATTTTATTTTATTAAAATAATTTAGTAATTAAAAAATAATAATTCTTGTCATGGAAACATTTAAATTTTGGCATGCTTCAAATACAGATTTTCTAATGTTTGTTAGCTGGCAAAAATTAAACTTTATTATTTTGTCAATATTTTTTTTAATTTTTTTCAAAATTTAATGTATACTTTGTTTATTTGATACAGAAACAATTTAAGTCAAAACTTTTTTTGTTTTTAATTTAGCAACATTTAAAATTGCAGACAGATTGTTGATGGAGATTATTTTCCCAATCACTCGATCTTCTGTTTTTCTTACTGTTGAAAGCCTGTTCATATGCACGTTTCCTTTACATTTTATATGGGTATATGCATTGCATGGTCTAATTGGATGACAGGTATTGCAACAGGCTAATTGGTGAGGATACCTTCCCCAATCACTGCTCTACCCGTCGTTAAACTAGAAGCGTGTTCCAACAGTAAATTGTTATCCTCATGTAAATAGTGTAAATATCTATAATAGTGTTTGTAAAATTATGCTATGTTTTGTTTATTTTCTGAGTTTGTGTTATTTTGTGCTATTTATTGTAATTTCCTTAATGGAGGGTGGTCTAAAGCGCGCACTTACGGATTACAGTGACTCTCACAGCCTGGGTTCAAATCCAACTCGGAACTGATCCTAGTGTGAGAAAGTTTGTCAGTTTGCTTGCCGAAGGTCGGCGGTTTTCTCTGGGCACTCTAGTTTCCTCCACCATTCCAAAAATGATCGCCTCGAAATAAGTGAAAGATTCTTGACTGGGGCGTAAAACACCAACACATCCCTCCTTAATGGAGGAAAACAATATATTATGAGTCCCAAAATTGAAAGAAAAAATTTTGCTTTAATGTAAATGTGTATTTGTATGTAGAATGGTATTTTATATTGTCACATTATGAAAGTATTGAACAGAATAATGGTTTAGAGGCAATCAAATCGTTATAATCTTTATTTCGAAATCAGTACTATGAATTATTTTTCATGATATTTTTTATTTTAAAAATTGTTTGTATAATAGCATATGATCAATTAGGAATAGATGTTTTTAACATGCACGAAGCAATTGTTCCAAAGATTTGTCAAATACTAAATAAAAATCTTTGATCCTTTCATTCTCAAAATTGATTTGCACGTGGCGGGTGTAGCTAACTAGACAGGAGGTGCTTACCCTTCCTAAGCTACCGGTCTCACTTCCTTGATAGAAGTTTACGTGTATAACTAATTTTCCCTGCTTTCAAAGTTATGTTTGTTTTATTATTAAAAGATATTAAGAGATGCTAGGTTTCGCATTAGATCAGTTTTAGCTAAGGATATATATATATATATATATATATATATATATATATATATATATATATATATATATATATATATATAATTTTTATTCATTTATTTATTTATTTATTTATTATTTATTTATTATTTATTTAATTATTTAATTATTTATTTATTTATTTATTTATTTATTTATTTATTTATTTATATCGTCCTTTAAGAATATCGGTGTGTAGTTTTTGCTAGATTTCAGTTGAGGAGTTATTTTACGGAATGTTTTTGAAACTTGGTCATTATTACATTTACTTACTTAACTACATTGTACATATTATAACTACTTTTGATTTAAAAGCATTCGTTTTACAGTTTGTATACGATTTTTATAGCTTTATCACCATTTTTGAGTAAAATCTTACACTCAAATCGTCAATAAAATCAAGAGCACATTTAAAACAAGTCATTTATTCATTTATCTATGAAAAGTATTCATTCAAAACGTTGCTTAACGACGCATCAGCAGTCCACTTTTTACGAGCAATCAGGGCGACTTTTGGCTTTTTAAGGTGCTACCTCACCGAGTCAGTATGCCGCAGACTAGCATATCATTCCCCCAGTAACATTACCCTGCTACCGGTTAAACCAATGACAATGCAAAGGAAAGGGGATACATAGATAAAGTCTACTAAATGTTTATTTGATCATTTTGGGTTATGTTTTGTAACATATATTTGTTATGATGGATAGTGGAATAGAGTGGAATGGAGTGGAGTAATGGTGTTTTACGCCCCAGTAAAGAATTTTTCACTTATTTCGAGGCGGTCAGTTCTAGGATGGTGGAGAAAACCGGAGTGCCCGGAGAAAACCACTGACCTTCGGCAAGCTGACAAACTTTCTCACACTAGGATCTGTCCCGAGTGGGATTCGAATCCAGGCGGTGAGAGGCGCTGGATATTTGAATAGAATTGATAGATATTAAAGTTTTTTTCTAAAGAGTTACCGTTCTTCGAACTTTATAAATGTTTTTTGTTAATTGTATATTGTTTAACTTTATTTTAATCATCAATCATAACCAAGGAAACGTATCCAGTTAGGGTATTTTATTCTTTAACTTTCAAAATATAATTACTATCCAAATTGATCCGAGGTCCCAAGGTGAAGTAAACTGAAGTTTGCATACAAATTAATTTCTATGAAAACCAACATGGACGTCATTTCTTTATCAATAACTTGAAGTGTTTTATTTATCCGATTTTTATCAATTTAAAAAATAATAAGCATTTAGCAAAGCCTTTTGTTATGACTTTTATTATTTTATTTATTTAATTATTTTTTATTATTTCTTTTATCTTTATTTTTTTCTCTCGAACGTTTCATTGGTTCGTTTCCCAATTTTATTTCATAAATTCTCATCTGATGATATAAATTAATAATTGTACTAATGTTTGTAATTTCAGCTTTTTGAATATAAATTGAAAGTTTCAGGTTCCCACATTTTTCCTTTAATTAGGTAAACGTTTTATTTCTGACAGAACAAAAACAGAACAGTACTAACTTTTCCCTTAATATTACACTTGAAACCCTTAAATATCAATGTGATTAAGTAAAACACTACTGCTTGATTTATAGACATTTGTACAAAGATACTATCAACAATTATAGTACAATACTGGAAAACCCCGTAATAGAAGGAGACACTGTGAATAGAATAGTGTATGGTAGTCAGAGGCATTTGACACATATTGCATGGATAGTAGCCAGAGACACTGGCCATTTATTTAACAGCAGCCGGACGCGAAACACTGCGAACATAGTAAAAGACAATAAAAGAAAATACTGTGTTTTTGAAAGTAGCCAGACCAACCGTGAAACAGAAAACCTCATATAGCCAGACACTACGTGAAACAGAATACCTCATATAGCCAGACACACCGTGAAACAGAATACCTCAAATAGCAGACACACGGTGAAACAGAATACCTCATATAGCCAGAGTCATCATGAACAAAATACCTCATACAACCAGAGTCATCATGAACAGAATACCTCATTTAGCCAGAGTCAACATGAACAGAATACCTCATATAGCCAAAGTCAACATGAACAGAATACCTCATATAGTCAGAGTCATCATGAACAGAATACCTCATATAGCCAGAGTCATCATGCACAGAATACCTCATATAGCCAGAGTCATCATGAACAGAATACCTCATATAGTCAGAGTCATCATGAACAGAATACCTCATATAGCCAGAGTCATCATGAACAGAATACCTCATATAGCCAAAGTCATCATGAACAGAATACCTCATATAGTCAGAGTCATCATGAACAGAATACCTCATATAGCCAGAGTCATCATGAACAGAATACCTCATATAGTTAGAGTCACCATGAACAGAATACCTCATATAGCCAGAGTCAACATGAACAGAATACCTCATATAGTCAGAGTCATCATGAACAGAATACCTCATATAGCCAGAGTCATCATGAACAGAATACCTCATATAGCCAGAGTCATCATGAACAGAATATCTTATATAGCTAGAGTCATCATGAACAGAATACCTCATATAGCCAGAGTCAACATGAACAGAATACCTCATATAGTCAGAGTCATCATGAACAGAATACCTTATATAGCCAGAGTCATCATACACAGAATACATCATATAGCCAGAGTCATCATGAACAGAATACTTCATAAAGCCAGAGTCATCATGAACAGAATACCTCATATAGCCAGAGTCATCATGAACAGAATACCTCATATAGCCAGAGTCATCATGAACAGAATATCTTATATAGCCAGAGTCATCATACACAGAATACATCATATAGCCAGAGTCATCATACACAGAATACCTCATATAGCCAGAGTCATCATGAACAGAATACCTTATATAGCCAGAGTCATCATACAAAGAATACATCATATAGCCAGAGTATTCATACACAGAATACTTCATATAGCCAGAGTCATCATACATAGAATACATCATATTAGCCAGAGACACCGTAATCAAGATTTGTTTTTATTCAGAGACACCGTGAGTTTGTTACTTTGTATTGGCTGGAAACAAAACATTAAAAGTAATCAAAAAATTGTTAACAGAGTACATGAGCACCCGGCCGCGTTTCGAACCCCTGACATCCCGCTTTCAAGGCGGTGGCCATACCACTAAGCGACAGATGCGTTACTATAAATATTGGAAGAAAGTATCCAATCACATAGTTCTGAATTGACAGAGACAATGTTAACAGAAAACTTCAAAATAGCCAGAGAAAGTGATTGATATCCGTTGAATATGCATTATGATTTTTGACATGCAAACTCGTAATTACGACATAATTTATTTTGGTTTGTGGCACGTGTCGACTTCCGTAAGACAGGTCATTGATGATGGGGGATTCAAAAGCTATGGAGAAATCCACTGAAATTCGCCAAGCAAATTAAAATGTCAAATGTTTACACTTTAAAGGACCTTCCTTAAAAAGATTCACAGCTAGTAGTCATTAGGCGTTATAAACCATAACTCACTAAACAACCTAAACCCCTGTCTGAAAAATAAGAAAATAAAAAAAAATAAAAAAAAAATTGTGAAAAATTTAATTTTTCGTCATGTTATATAAAAACAAATTTGAAAATAAATATACAAGATTTATATCACTGTTCTTTCACGACAACATGTAAACAACTCCAAAACAACATAAATCATGTCATACATTTTCTTTAAACTTTAAAGAAATGAACTAATATACAAAAATAGACCAGACGTATATGAATTAAACATTGATTGTTAACAAAAAGTTGAAAATATTCCACAAGGTATGACATATTTATAAAGTGTGCACATTATTTAAAAACTGCAAACATGCCTGTTTAGCTCTATAGGCCGGGTCAAGTTTAAGTTCAATTTTTGTATTTTATCTTCGCTTATCAATACAACTTGATATTTAAAGATTAATTTAATTTGATTTGATTGGGTTTAACGTTCTAGTCAAGGAAATTTCAGTTATATCTAGACTTCACCAGCTTTAAGGTGAAGTTGCAGAAATCTTTAGCGTGCTACACCTGCCGTGACATGGCAAAACGGTTTGCAAGGTCTCTTCACAAGAAATCTTTGACTTCTATTTCTAAAAGCCGAGTACTTGGCAAAACAAGACATTACCAATTTTTAATCCTTGTTCATAAATAACAGGGGTTCGAATCCCGACCTCCCACAAACGAAGCGAGCACTCTAACAACTGAGCTACCGTAGTGGTTTTACTTGATAAAGAATTATCGGCTCCATTTTTTGATCTTTTAGGTATATATGTATGGAGTGTGGAGGTGTGGAGTTATCGTTTTCAAACCCCAGATCTGCCTTCGACATTCGAACCTAGCCTGAGATTCGTGGTCACGCGTTAAAACCATCTGGCCACCGAGTCCCCTCCTCCCTCCATTTAGAGCTGAGTGAAGCAATACTGTTTTATGATCCATTCAATTTTTTCACCTATATCAAAGAGGTCATTCGTGCAATTACAGAGAAACGGGAATACCTAACAAAAACCCTTACCTTTAAAAAAGAAAACTGAAAAAAATTCGCGCTAGAATCTAATCCGCAAGCACGCACTATAGCAGCCTAACTGGTCCGAATTTAGGCATTGTGACCCGAATGCACGTGCTGTGTTCGACGACCGAAGCTTCCGCAACATTCCTATTAATTAAGGCATTACAACCCGCAACCACCCGCTGTAGTCGGCAACTGAGGTCCCCTACTCCACCGGTTTTTTTTAATTATCAAGTGGCAAATATTACACAAATACATGTGTACCAGTACTCCGGTCCACTATACACTATAAATAAACGAGTAAAAATTCAATACAGTAAGGTATCTACCCTTTTTGTTAAATTAAGAGGTCGTGTAGAGACTTTAAAATAGAACACATACTTAGCTGTTCATTATTTACACTTTCTATTGAAATAACAATCAAAATAAAAGCAAGACACTGATTTAAATTTAAGTAAACGTTACGCTATATCAAAATGTTCAAACAGAGGATATACGTGTCAGTAAATCAATTTACATGTCTCTATCCTACTAAGTGACTGAATTCAGGTAAGTCAAAAATTAATTAGCAATAATGATTATTATTGTTTTGAACAGGTATTCTTAATTAACAAGTCCTGTAATTAATGCAAGTTATTTCATCAAAAACAGGATATATACGTTGTACGTTATACAATGTAAGTTGTCCCAAAATTAAATAAACAAAGAATGATTATCTTCCTTTAACGAATAATACTTGACATGACGATGGATTCTTCGTTTTTGGTTTTTATTCTACGAGTTTCTGTTTATATAAATACATTTGACTGACTGATAACTTATAATCAGATATAAATACATTTCACCGACTTATTACCAGATATTATAATATATGTACTGATGTTACAAATTATCACTGACATTCATTTTCGTTGTTTTGTTGTTGTTGTTGTTGTTGTTGCTTATGCGTAAAATGTTATGCAATCCGCAAAAGTTTGCTTTGCACGACATTGTCAGTTACAACACTATTAACATAATCTTCATGCCAGTTGAGATTTTATCGCCATGATATCCTCGGTACCCGTGTTGTCTTATGCTCTCTGTTGACAGATATCAACTGCCTCTAACCGTCGAATCTGACTAAGAAAGATCCTAGTGTGATAAAGTTTATCAGTTCGCTTGCCCAAAATCAGCTGATTCTCTGGAAACTCTGGTTTCCTTTACAATCCTGTCTTGACCGCCTCGAGATAAGGAAAAGAGTTTCGACTGGAGCATAAAACTACTGTACATTAACTTTACTACACTCCCTATCTTGTTATAAAAAGTACACAGAACAAGTAAATGTCTCGGATGAAAATATACTTAAGATATGGTAAAATCCTTGTTCATTTTAATGCTTTAAATATCCTTGATAAATACAATTAAAATTTTTTCCTACCAAATACTAGTTAATAAATGTTAATTGTTAGAATAAGCTTTCAAATCAATGTTATCAATACGTTATAGCGTGTCTTCCGGTCAATTCCATACTTGACCTCGGTTACTCTGACTATGACTAAGTACATGACATATCATGGTAGTTGATTGGTACGGTTATGTCTTTTCATGTGAATATATACAGTAGACTCTGTAGCAAAGTCTGTTATAATAGGGCTTATTAAAAAGTCATACAATTACCTCTAGCGAGGAATGAAAGTGCATTTTCCAATGCTTATATTACATTAAAAAACGTTGATAAAATTCTGATTTATATGTAATTAAAGAAGATGATGATTTATAGAAACAATTTGAAATGAAATGAATCTGTCTGTGTGTGTGTGTGTGTGAGAGAGAGAGAGAGAGAGAGAGAGAGAGAGAGAGAGAGAGAGAAAGAGAGAGAGAGAGAGATTGCGTTTATTGATATATTGGTATAAATTTTATATGAATGAGAAAGCGTTTTCGTTTCTTGATATTTTGGTACCAGTTTATATTATTTAAAGCTGCATTTATTTTTCTATGCATAATATATAAACAACTCATTTGTACTTAACTATGCCTCCCATGAAAGTTCCATGATGAAACCTTTACTTGCGTTGAAATTCACTTGGAAACCTACTGCTAGTTAAATCTACCACAGATTTTATTTTAGAACATTGATCACGCAAAAGAGCATGTGTTCAAGACCAATGAGGCCGTTTTGTCGTGTGTATCCAAGCCAAACTGTTGCTTTTACAGCCATTGTTTTATCTGAGCCTTGCCGATTCGAATCCTTGAATTCAGATTGTTCCAATTGGCTCTTGTTCCTTTCTGCTGTTCTTCTCGCACGAACATGTTTTCTTCTGTCGAAGCCATTGTTTACATACATGTATAACTTCTGCACATGGTCGCAGCAGATAAATTAGGATTTTAATTTATTATGTGTTAATAAGAATGAACTAAGGAAAATGAATCGCACAGAACGTAATAAAAATCAATTTATATTGACAAAAATATTTTAGAATTTTTTCAATAATAATAATAATAATAATAATAAACAACTTAATGCAGCTTAAAATGGAATTGCTACAGACCAGGTATGTTTTGTTCCTTTAACTTGATACTCCTGAATATCTGTTAGTTATTTAAATATTGAACACAAATTAAGCAATTTCAGTATGATAATAACAAAATAGAAACCGTTGAGTTAAATAAATTGTATTGATAATATCTAGTAGTATGCGTCCACATTGAAGAACCTAAATCCAAATGTTATTGTATGGTCGATAAGAGGTTACAATAAATTATATAATCATTTAAAAGTGATGTAATTAAATTTAAATTTTGTTTATTCTGTAAGTATATGTGTTTATTCTAGAAATCAAAAAACTGTATTGTGTACAATAAAACAGACTCGAGATAATCAATTTTGTGTAATTAGTATGTAACTCTATGTGTAAATTACTTCAAATATAGAATTTTGAGCAGAACAAAAGTTTTGCCATTGAATTCTAACCCCGATCGATCGTGCATAAGACTTTTAAACATTGCTTCTTCCAATAGAGTTCGGTATTAAAAGAACGATGTCAGGATAATGTGATAAAGGGAGTGCCTCACTATTGACTATTTGATCTGGCTTCTCAACAAAAGTCTCTCTTATCGCGCGTTATTATATTGTCATATAATAAATTTTTGAATTTTCTGAATGAAATATTTAAAAATTTATATGACAACTACATGTAGTTGTCAACATTTTACAACTTAAAGAGACCGAAGTCTTTTATTCAGTTAAATAACAAACAATAATATAATGTGCTACATTTGTTATAAACAACAACATCAACAACAACAAAAAATAATAATAATAATAAAATAATAATAATAAATAAAATAACGGGTGTTTTTTCCTCGTGGTTATCAGAACTGAAGAAACCCCTTTAAACATCCGTATACAGGACGAGAATATATAACTACTCCGGCAATCGTTATGCTGATAGAGAAATTAATTCTATACTGTTTTTCTGTTTGTAATCGTATAAAATCTCATTTGTATTACGAAATTAGCTGTTAACTAATGTAAATGCAATTCCGGATAGAGTGTGATGCCTATAGCATTTTTGAGAAAAAACCTGTGTGAGGAAAACCTAATTGGTGTATGTCTATTAACAGTTCAGCGTCTTAATGAGTGTATGACGTTGACTTACTTTGTAAAAAACAAAATGATCGCTTGAAAAAAAAAACAAAAAAAAAAAAAAAAAAAAAAAAAAAAAAACAAAGTTGAAACAAACTGTGCAAGTGTTCTCTTAAAACTGATTATTAAACTTACGCCATGTCTTAATCACTTCTACTGATTGGATAATACCATATCACGTGACGTCCACGCATTTTCTACTAAACTTACTTAACACTGGAATGGAAAAGTTTACCAGAAGTCCATACGTACATTGAAATAAGCTATTACACAAGTAAACAAACAAACCTGAGATGTCGTAGAAAAATTATGTTTAAAGCATTAGTTAAGTCTTACATCATTTTACAGGATTTTTTTAATTTATGAAATAATATTTTTACATATTAATTAACAAATCAAATACATCTTTGGTCCAAAAAGTGGCTAGTTTCTTTTAATCCTAAAAAAACTGAATCCATGATTATTTCTAAGAAAGCAATTAAACCCTTTCACTCCGCTTTATACATGGATGGTACTCTTGTTCAAGAAGTAGACTCCCATAAACATCTTGGATTGGTTCTTACCTCTGATGGGACTTGGAAACAGCATGTAGATGAATTGTTATCTAAAGTTAATTTAATTAGACTCTTTATACTTAAAAAACTGAAATTCAAACTTGACCGCCTTTCTCTAGAAGCTCTTTATCTCAGCTTTATAAGACCTCTAATGGAATACGGTGACGTCATATGGGACAACCATTAAAAATTAGAACGTGTAAATATTGAAACAGCTCGAATAGTAACTGGGGCGACTATGTTAACAAGTTTAAATTTATTATATCACGACGTAGGGTGGGAAACATTGGAAACAAGAAAACATAGATTAACTCAATTTTTTAAGATGTATCATAATCAATCTCCTACTTATCTTTTTGAAATGATCTCATCTGCAAATTCAGAAATTCATTCCTATAACACCCGTTCGTCTCAAAATTTAGAAAATTAATTATGTAGGACAGATTTTTATTATAAATCATTCCTTCTCTCCACTATTAGAGATTGGAACAATATTCCTGTATCAGTAAGAAACAGTTCACTAAACATTTTTAAATCCTTTTTAAACCATAAATTACAAATTCCCAAATACTTTTATTCAGGTAGTCGCATAAGGCAAATTTATCACACTAGACTTAGGCTAAAATGTAGTTCATTAAATCATCATTTGTTTGCAAGAAATCTTGTTGAAAACCCCTGTAGTGCATGCGGTCAAACCAAAACTACTCAACACTTTCTACTACAGTGTAATTTGTATAATCATATCAGAAATGACACTATTCATACTATAAATGCCCCTTATGACATTGATATATTATTATTTGGGAATCAAAACTTAACTTATGACGAAAATATTGCTATTTTTGACAAAGTGCAAAATTACATTCTTCTAACGAAGAGATTTTCTGACTGAATCCCGTTTAATGTTTATTGAATCTATAGGTTAACATATGTTTCTTAAAACACATTTACATAGTGGATTATTGTACATTTAAATATTTTGAATTTGTCTTTTAAAAACATACACTTTATTTATTTATTTATTTATTTATTTATTTATTTATTATCATACGTTCTTCTAGGTCATGCAGACTGTTAGTTTTGTACCGATTGTTAAGGAAACTGGTTAATATAAGAGTCTTACTCTTGTTCCAGGATCCTCTATATTGTAAATCATTATGCATGTTGTATGTCATGTTATTATTAAATAAAATATTGTTTAAACTAATAAATCAGATCAGATTTGAAAGCGATTTTAACCTACTGCTTGAATACACATTAATAAATTTGATCAAAATTTGAAATTATTAATAAATTATTCATATTAGCAAATGTCTATTTAAAAATCATTTTTAATTTGATCAGCTAAAGGTAATTTCGTGCGGCTTACTGTTAATAAACATTATATAAAGCTCTGTATAAATAACTCAAAAAATATTGCAATTTGAATGACGAAATTTGAATTGGCTAAAAATACTGAATTTCAATTTTATTTTAAACCATAACTTTTTAAAAATGCATGTTATTATCAAGCAAGATATTTTTTAAGTGATACCATCACAAGCTAGTTCTAATTTTCTAATTCTTCCTTTTTTTAAGCTCTCCTTTGAATATTATATGTCATTTATTATTTATTGGACCTCTCCTTTCTAACTTTGTTAAATTCTTATCAGTTCTTGTAATCGATCAACAACTCATAAGACATATTTGATGTTTTGATGGCATCTAGTTTAGATAAACTGCAGACTTATGTCATCTTGAATGCTGAATGTTTTTTCATCGTGTAATTGTTCGCCATGCTTGAATAATAAACTAAGATGTTGAATCTTTTAAATTAATTATTTCATTGCTAAAGAACAAAGTATTACTTGTATGTCATGGAATAAACTCTAACACTTGTTCTACATTGAAGTGTGTTATTCAACTGAAATATCAACCAATTGTATATAACACACACACACACACACACACACACACACACACATATATATTGCAAAGAAACCTTTTCCCGTACATCAATTACAACAACATTAATGTAAGTCAAACGACTTTTTATGTTATGTCGAGATATAGAGTGCATACTGAAATATAAAAAAGTAACACCACAATTTGATCTTTATAACATATGTTGTTCTGATTTTTTCTGATTGATCTCCCGATAGAGCCGATTTTTACAATAATACCCCAGTGTAAATTCTTTATTATTTTGTGTTATAGTCTAACGTTCATTCTAACGTTCTTGTTTTAGAACCTTTGCTGATAATAATTTCTGTAAACTCAAAGAAATATCATAATTGAAAATATCTAACTTATTTCTAGACCTTTTTTGATGTAACTACGGATAAAAATTAATTGTGTTTTCTTTACTCATTTATTACCACGCCGAAGAAGAAAATCGATCAATTTCTTTTTTATTTTTATAGATGTCTTATTACAATTTTTTCCATTTAGATAATTTTATGATAATGCAGTTCTTTAGTATTGATGTAGAAGTAGTAACTAGCATTTCTTAAGCATCAAAAGTTTGCCATTTTCAATTTCTCCGTGTCTGATATTTCATGCGAGAGAGAGAGAGAGAGAGAGAGAGAGAGAGAGAGAGAGAGAGAGAGAGAGAGAGAGATGAGCTTATTGTAACATTGTTGTTTCTTGGTTTTAAAATGGGTATGCAACCGACAATTGTATTTAAAGTATTAATGGTAAGCTTTATAAGTGTATTCAGTTGAGAATGTCGGTTGCACGTTTGTTAAGCCTTGATTTGCAATGCAGTTTCTTTATTAGCGGCAAGATGATGTTGAACTATATTATCAATTCAACAATAAAATGTTTAAAATAAAAATATTAATTAATAAATATAATTAGATATTTAAAAAGAAAAAAATATGTTAAAGTCAGTAATTGCAGGGAGTATAGAAAACAATCAGTGAAACCGAAAGTACATATGAAATTGAAATCATTTAAGGGCGATTGCGCATGCCAAATTAAAAAGAAAAAAATGTTTCTTTACCGACGTCGCGCGACTAGGAGCAGTGAACTGAGTGTTTTTCTTTTTCAAGTCTGCAAATAATGTTAACAATGCCTCATTTTGTTCCCTCAAGCACAGCATTTCTTAGCTGGATTTGGATTTATAAAATTTTGAAACTTTAGGTTCATTATTTTCAACTGTTTGGCTTATATTTTTTATCTATCAAACTTTTCGGTCTTAGTGTCACTGATGAGGAATGAATTTCCGAAATGTGCACATCTGGCACATCAAAATTTAGCTGATATTTGTATTATATATTACAGATACTGAATAAATAGCCTCAAATAACTGACCATAACTTGTATAAGAATAAGAAATTTTGATTCATAAGCAATACCAAGGTGCGATTATTTATACTAATAAGCAACCAAAACTGAAATCAATTTACTATCTGTTGAAAGAATATCGATTAACCTTGCATGTAATTTCATCCATGGAATTTACATTTATAATAATTCTGTTCATAGTGAAATATTGATCACCAATTAGGAATTGTAATAACGCCCGTCGCTCGTATGTAATTTTTCTACTATTTAAAAAAGAGGACATAATTTGAATCACTATGAAGATTATCTATATTCGATAAATCACATCTCGCTTGTTCTGTGGTCATTTACAGGTACTGCATAAGTAGCAGTGACCCAAAATCACTGCCAGCCAGATATCGATCAACAGTCACCACTCGCTATTTTAATGACATTTAATATGAAAATGAATAAAATGTATTTTTAAAAAATGTTGACATTTGTTTTGTCTAGTAACTGTTTTTGAAATTGCTATACATTTACCCATTCATTGTGCATTGTGTAAATTAAAGCCATTATCTGGTTAACACGTAACTTCATTTATACATAATCTCGTCATGTGAATTTTACAAGTTCATGAATTAATAATCAAATAATATATCATTATTACCTTAATTAATATAAATACAACTTCGACTGTATATAGAAGGTTAGAAATTGAATACTGAATATTTTGAACTGAAATTGATAATGGTTTGTTTTTATTATACTATGCCACTGGAAAGAAAATAAATCAATAATAATAATAATAATAATAATAATAATAATAACACACGACAATGTATTTTTCATTTTACATGAGAATCCACAAATGCATTCAAGATGTTACAATATAATTAGCTGGAGTAGCTTATCCAGTTATTTTCATGGTATTTTTTTTCTGATTAAGTGATATGACTGCTTGCCCTTAGATTTTATCCCTTCCAGCACAAATCCTGTATTTTTTTAAAATTAATTAAAATACGAATTTTTTTTTAAATGGAGGAGTTAAACTTGTAAACCATCAGTATGACTTCGTAGTTGGCTGCTAGATATAATCTCAATTTACATACATGTATGCATTAGACGGAAATCATTCCAAGATCAAATACATTTAATTTAAGGTTTTACTTAAATTAAAAGTTTTTAAAATCTTTTCAATACAAATTCAACATGGCGTAGTTTTAAGGATCAGCACAAGCTGATAACAATATACTCTTTGAAAATTCTTGTAAAATAGATAGCCAGTTACCGAAAAAATATAATCATCAAAAATAAAAATATTCAAGCATTTTTAAGATAGGTTGTTTGGTTTGAATGTTGGTTAACGACGCATCAGAATGCTTTAGACGTTTTCGCAACGATAGCCAGGTAATTAATCTACAAGATTCAATAAAACAAAAGTTACTGCTTGCTTAAGATGTGTGTGAGAGTGTATTTTGGCCTGCTATGTAGTAGCGTGAACATTGGAAGACTTAACGATAAGGTGCTACATTGAGCTTACCGAATTAGCAGACAAGCATACTCTTTTCCCAGTCCTTTACTTTGGCACCGGACGAACTAGTTAATACTCTATCCTTCTAATGCTGTGAGCCAGGCCAAGAAGCAATATTTAAGATTTAAAGTCTTCTATATAGTCCGGTTTGAACCTACGACCTCTCATTCTCAACGTGGACCCACTACCACTGAGCCACAGAGGGCGGTTTGCATTATTAAGAGATAAAAAAACAGTTGGACAAGGTAAAAAAAAGACATATACGTTCATTTTGTACCTAGTTTTTACATCCGATTGTTGAATATACATGTATTTTAAGGGGTATGAGAAGTAAACACCTTATCGTAAACATACATAAACAGAGCAAAAACCGATTTAAGACGATCAGATTAACTATCAAAAATGATAAACCCGAGTTTAATTTAAGACTCTTTTAACTATCAGAAAAGGTTTTTTAAAAAAATCAAAAATTCTTCAAATTTTAAAAAAAATCTATGTACAAACATCTGATAAAGATTAATAATTATTAATATAATTAGTAAATCATTTCATTATATATTAATTGTTCATCTTAATTTGTTTTGATGTAGTCGTGTCCCAGGGTAAAAGTAACGTTCATCTTCGAGTTTATAAATCTATAACTCATTTAACAATAGTCCACAATTATTTATCTAGCAATAACTTATCTAATCATTTATTTATTTAAAATATCTGTGGTCAAAATCTATAGCGTTTTAAGTGTTCTCGTCTATGCATCGTTTCCCGCCTAATGAGAAAACAAACATTGGTAGCTTTTGCATTGCCCTTGATGTATCGAGGTAATGAAGTAAAACACTACAACACACAACACACACATACATATATTAAGCTCATATTTTTAAAAAGCGGGTGTTCACCTGTGAATTTAATCATACTAAAATATGTTCACAGCTTGTAAAAGGATGCAATAATGAAATATGAGCATTGATTTGTTAATTTGAATGGAAGGTTGTATATGTAGTGTTTCGTTTTGTTTCTAAAAGCATGGAAACTCGCAATACAACACAGTTTCAGATATTGTAACATTGCTTTTTAGTAAGATTGTTTATGTATACGATTTGTTACTATAGTAACAAAGCATCTTGTTAGTAATTATGATTACTTTATTAAACACTGATTTGGTTTGCGACATGTCGTAAATGAGCTCGATACATTGCGTTACATTATTATATAAGCAATCATATTTGAAGATATACATGCATTCGTGAAAAATTAGTAGAATTATCTATTGATGGCAATAATTCATTGAATGGTTGACTTAAGGTAAGTGCTTGTATCATTAAGTTGACGCGTAAAAACAAACTCTCTCTCTCTCTCTCTCTCTCTCTCTCTCTCTCTCTCTCTCTCTCTCACACACACACACACACACACACACACACACACACACACTTTTATCGTTACGTCATAATGCATTTTTTTAAAAATCAATTATCGTGAATACATAAAAATGCATTATGAATACATTTTTAATGTATTTCACAAAAAGAAAATTAAAAAATGCAATATGACGGTTATACTTGGAAAAAAACAACAAAAAACGCTTTTTAAAATCTGCATCTTATACTAAAATAGTTTCGCGGTATTGCTGTAAAATTAAAAAAAGAAATATGTTTCAACTTGACAAAATGGAGTAATTAGGCAAGGATATTTTTCTTAAGAGATCAAAATGACGATTAAAAATGCTATGAGCTTACTATCTGACGGACTACATACCTGTATATGGCGTTCATTTAAATACTTCAAAAATTCTAAAGTTCAAAAGAGAGCCGGGAGAGAGCTTTGCACCCTGGACCACCCTTGGGCTTTGTCTATTGAGGTTCTCCAGCGACCAAAAGACCACTCGCAGCTGGGGGTCGACCTTTCACGCTCGCAATATTTAATGAAAAAAATTCTTATCCCCTTTCATAAAATTCTGGATCCGTGCCTATGTGTGTGTGTGTGTGTGTGTGTGTGTGTGTGTGTTTAGACTTTTGGTACACCCATACGTTTAAACAAGTAATTATTTTAATTAGAACAAATATTTAAGTAATTGATTACTTTAAAATATTATACTGATTTAAAATATGTTAAATTGCTAACGGAAAATTGTATTGAAATAATTTCTTCTGATTCCATTTTGTATTCTCGAAAAAAAGTTGATTTTGTCTTTGCTCAATAATGAATAAGGGTAAAGAATATCTGTTTCATCACAGTAAGGACTCCATAACGCGTGATTAAATGCATTTTAATAATTTATAAAGACATCGTCAATTAATCTGTTTAGTTCGTCTTAAGTTGTTTTTAATCAATAATGGAAATCTAAAATCCCATTGAAAACGATGGATTAGACTCACAGTTGTGAGCGTATTTTGATGAGTTATTGTGAAGATTTAAATAATTAATATTTTCAATTATTGCAGCTTTGAAAGACGTAGAAATATATTGAAAAATACGTACTGAAAAAGAAAATGGTTAACATAACTCTCTCTCTTTCTCTCTCTCATTATATATATATATATATATATATATATATATATATATATATATATATATATATATATATATAACGGTTACACTATATAAAAACGTCCCTTCTTGGTCTCAAATAAATACAATAATCATTATTATTTAAAGTTGTTCGAAATAGACAGTACATTTAAAACATGAAAGATGAAAGAGTAAAAATTCTACAATACAAAAATGAAAATGAAATACATACATGAAAGCAAAAAGAACAAACATAATGAAAAAAATATACAGTTCACCTAAAGTCGAGAGTGTCCTGTATCTAAGTTTAAATAATATTTTATTGAACTGACAACGTTACAATAAATTGACATTTACAATATCTAAATTCATGATCAATTGGGATTCTGAAACAAAAATATAATTCTTATATTAATCAGTCTCCCACTACTATATTTACAAATATAGACATGTGAAATATTCAGTTTCTTTAAAGTATTATGTAACAAACCAGAGAAATGACAAAAGGGAAACAATACATAGTATTGCCCCTGTAACTTGATTTGATTTATTTTCATTCTTTTAGACTCTGTTGCATTAACCATTGACACAGAGCACAAAATAAGTTATTTAAAATTCGAATCTCGACCACAATCTTTTTTGTTTAAGATATTTATTTATTTATCATCTATTTTTGCGACAAAATCTACTGAAACAATGTATTAAATGAGAATATAACTATATCCATTTTTAAAATTATTAAATATATGGATATTTGTAGACAAGGTGTATAATAAGCTTTTACATCCTCAATCATTGTTATAGATAATCGAACAGCAATTTGAAAATTGAAACATCAAAAACAAATATTGGACATAATACATTACTGCAATAATGTCCTTTGCCTATGGTTGTTACAGATCTATATTGACAATATAGTTCATCAAATACAATACAGTTCAAGTTGCACAGAATACCAGTTTAATCATTGCTAAACATTAATTGTGTAAACACTCAAAATTTTAATGCTTAATTAATTCAAATATATTTCTAACTTCACCTTAACTTGAGTAATTTTTTGAGAGAAATTTTTTCCCTCTCAAAAATATCCGAATCGATTATTTAGAAGGCCTTCACTTTCCTGTTCCATGGCTATTAATGACCTTGTGACCTAAGACGTAGAGCCTAGCACATTAGCATCATAATCATAAAGCTTTTGTTAGACAAAATTATACAGATACATTAATTTTGAAATCAACCATATTTTAAGATAATGCTTTGCAGTAATTATCGTAAGTATAAGCACAAAACCATTTAATCGAACAAAAACAAAAAAGTATCAAGAAAAAAAGTTAAGGCATTAAAGAACAGGTCCTGGACAAAATGGTGATATTTGTTATAAAGCATATATGACTAATGCCACATAATTTGAATAAAGCTCTATCGAGACAAATGGTTAATACCTTATTAATATACATATACTTGTTTTCAATCTTTTCATAAATGTTTACAGCTACAAAGAGGTAACACGAAAAATGTTTTTTTAGTGCGTGCTCATGCGAAAGATATTGCTTGCTTAGGTTAATGTTTTCAAGTGCTTATGTAAAGACAAAAGTTTTAACGTGAGCGTGTAAAAGTTATAACTTTCAGATGAACACGTGATCACGCAAAACGTTTTGCTTGAGCACGCGATAACTTTTACGTGAACACGCGGTGCTTTTGCCTGCGCTTTTTCTTGAATAAGCGATATAAATAGTTTTCTTGTCATCTTAATGTCGCCGTAGATGTTTTGACTGTTGTAATGCATGTTTATTACCATGGTAATGCATGTTTATTACATTGGTTATAACCTTGGTTACCATTATACAATTAGCCCATCAAAATTTTATTTCTTTATTCTTTGCCATCAAGAAGTATAACAACATTAATTGATAAAAGCACATTAATCTTTGTTGACATGTTAATTTTCAATACTTAGACACTAAAAAAAAAACAGTTTATGTGATTATTGTGCTTCAACACATAAGGTTTTACCGGCAAACTGAATAACGCGTGTTATGTGTTCTAGTACCATGATTACACAAAATCAACCGTTCAATACTGATATTTACATTTCATATCAAGCCGCAAGGGTTTTGTGAAAAAAGAATGAGGTTATGGAGAAATGATAATAGAAATGTAATTTTTTATTTGCTATCTAACTATCTAGTACATAACAAACAAATAAATTGCGATCTGATCAGACAAATCAAAATAATACAAGGTATCCATATGTTCAAAACTTTTTACTGATAAATTTGCCTTGAATGAAACACATTAACAATTTTAAGTTATGTGTTAATGTAACATTTTGTTTGGGGACAAAAATCCGATCAAACATATGTAATTCGAGAATAATTCTATATGCTATCTTAATGTAATGTTTGAACTTGTTACAGTAAGCAATTAGTATCAGTATACAATTATTCGTGCTTGGTCAGCTTTTCGTCAGCATCCCAATAAATACATTCTGATTTTATAGTTGTAAAAAACAAAAATCAAATCATTTTTTTCCGGTTGATATAAGTAAATATTGGTTTAAATTATAGAAGTAATGGGTTTTTTTTGTTTTAGTCTTAAATTAAAAATGCAATGCCAAATAAAAGATTTTAACAATTTTAAATAGATTTTCTTCCGAGAAAATTAATGTAAACCGAATTTAATGAGATAATGCACCCATATATAACTTAATTTAGTTTGAATGTTTTTGTTTCAATTTACAGTTAAGAATTTTTTTTTCAAAACTATTTGCATTACAAGAAGCGCGCATCGGTAAGAAGGATAAGTCTGTATGAACTTGATGATTGTAGTAGCTTAGTGGTAAAGGCGTAAGGCATCAAACTCAAGGCGTGTCACTGATTTGGGCTTGACCCCAACTGACCGCAAGTTAGAAAGACGTTTTCCTTATCGTAGGCTTTCACTGGTTGGCTCGTTACCAATATAATAGAATGTCTGTGATGTCTATCTGGAACATTGCGAGCAAATTTACTAGAGCTCTAACGATCGCGATAAGTGCGTACTTGTGTGAAGCTGAACAGAAATAATCTCACAAACTTACACACAATATTATTTTGTTTTCAGATTTTTTCTTCAGGTTAATTAAGAATGATCTTTTTACGAATACATGGAAAATTATGTCGCAACATAAGACAACATTTAACCAACCAGCCAATATTTCCTTTCATTCTCGAATTTGACTTTGCACCTGACGGGTGTAACTGGTTAGACAGGAGACGATTACCCTTCCGGAGCACGCGTGTCCACGTCTATGGTAACGAGTAAAACTAAATTGGCTAGTTAATAAAGATTTCACTATTTTTGAGGGGGATTGTGTTTTTGACATGGACTGGTATGTTTGTGTTTTATTTAAAAAATAAAGTAAGAAGAGTATACAATGTGTGTGTGAAACCATTTAAGTATCAACAGTCAAACCCCCCCCCCCCCAAAAAAAAAAAAAAAAAAAAAAAAAAAACTGTTGAGAGAAAAACACATTTTTTGGAGAGGGCTGATTTTAAAACTTAACTATGGACGTACCTTAGAGTCGATGTTGAGTCGATGTTGAGTCGATGTCCTATATCGAGGTTAAAGTTTTTTTTTATAGGAAGCCAGCATGTTATTACATATAAGCAACCTTTTCAAACAATAATGAGATTGAGATTAATTAGATTGTATATGGAGAGAAGAGATAATCAAAGGCATGTAACTAAAATTAATGCATTTTTCCTGAAATTTGAGGTAATCTCATTTAAATCTATTTATATGCTTCTTTAATAAAATTACCCCAAAAAACGTGCTGTTTTGAGTAGATAAAATACATCGGTTCGTTCTCTATTTAAATTGATCAAAGGGTTTTACATTTTACAAAAGTGATTGTTTTTCATCTTGCGATATGTGTATTAATTTTTATGGCTTCGCTTTCCACTTTGATTTAATTCGGGAAACTTATTAAATGCATTTAATATCTTGTGTTTTTGAAGTTAGTTAATTGATTGATTTAAATGGTTTCATTTACTCATATAATAATTATCTAAGAAACTGTCTTGGTTTTATGAGTGACATTTAAGTGTCCAATTAGGAAGAACACAAGATCTATTTTGCATATATATATATATATATATATATATATATATATATATATATATATATATATATATATATATATATATATATATGAATTGATTGTAGATTCACTAGGATTAAGAAAGTGTTACAGCCAATTTTTGAACTTGCTCACGCCTTACAAAGGAATAGTATGAAGAATTCCTTAGAGTCGACAACTTAAAACAAATGTATTCGAAGAAGCTTCATATGCCGTCACTATATTTCTTCATTGTATCCAGTTTTTACAGCGTCCACAGTGTTCGGTACGTATTGATTAGTTAAGAACAGTGGGTTAAAAAATTAAAATAAATATTTAAAATATCTTTTAATCTAAAAAATCGATTGTAGTTTTATGTTAAAAGCAATTTTTCAGTATGTCGCTATTGTACTTAGTTCTATAAGAAATCACTGTATGCTTTTTCATCCTAAAACTAAAAACAACACCAATATATACATCTAATTGTATATTATTTAAGATACAAATGAATTCAAAAATGATATTCATCATTTTACGTTATCTTTGAAAACAATCTACAGTTTGTTGAAATATTATTTTTAAAAATGTATGAAATGATGCTAGTTGTGTAACAGGTAATATGTTTTTTAAATGTTTTTTTAAGATTTGTAAAAGTCGACTATTCACAGACAAATCCTTGAGCGCATTTTATCATAACCAAAGTTATAGAAAAATGACTCTTACTTAGCTTAACAGGCCTCGGCATTTTAAACTGTACTGTAAATGTATAATTGGTTACAATAATCCTCACTGTTTGTTCATCATCCTTACTCTTGAGCTAGAATGGTATTAAAGTGTAAATTATTATTATTATTATTATTATTATTATTATTATTATTATTATTTCTCAAAACACTCCACTTTAGACAAAAATGGGTTCTATAAAAAATGTAATAGGTATGGATATCTATTGCAGACCACGTATGTTAAATAAAAGGTAAATTAAAACATAAACAAAATAAATAAAAAAAATATTTAAAGAAAAAATATTTATTTATTTATTTATTCATTTATTTATTTTAATTAAAATTAAAATTTAATAAATTTTGTCTTGTATAAGATAGTTTTATGTTCATTACAGAATATTACACAAAAGTATTGGCATAGAAAAACATGTAAAATTTACAACTTAATCATGACTGGCACATCAAAATTTAACTGGTATTTGTACGATATATTTACAACCCCTGAGCGGGTACCGCTGCTGGTGGAGTAATACTCCCCTAGGGTATCCATAACTCAGTAGGCAGTACTTTGTGCTGTCAGAAAATGTACCATTTAGCAAAATTTTCAGTCGTCTAAAATTTGAAATTAATTTAAAACAAGGGTTTGTTCCCTCATGCAAAGCATTCCTTAGCTGGATTTGGATTTATATAATTTTGAAACTTTAGATTAATTATTTTGTACTGTTTGGCTTATATTTTTTATGTATCAAACTTTTTGGTCTTAGTGTCACTGATGAGGATTGAATTTCCGAAATTTGCACATCTGGCACATCAAAATTTAACTGGTATTTGTACTATATATTATGTAAAATTTATTTCCATTTTTACTACCTTGTGTGTGATTTGTAATAACTCTTTAAAACTGGGTCAAATAAGTGTACAGGTTTTGTTTATCGGCGTTAAATAATAATGTGAAACAGTATGGTATGTTTATTGTTTTTTATGAATAATTTAGCCCACTAGATAACAATTTTGGTACGATTTTTTGTTAAATTATTAGACACGCACGATAGATTTCACCATCATATACGTGAAATTTTAGTTGAACGACAATAAAAAGATTAAAAAAAGATATATTGAGAAAATAATGTTTATGTTTTAACTTATTATAATACAAAAAAAGTAATTGCATAACACATGTTACTGTCAAAATTGAAATGGCTCTAATCAGTACTCAACACAAGTTTTGTTTAAGCATGAATTAAATATTAATGACGATTCTTATTCATCGGTAAGCATTTAGAACTCAAACAAACACAGACAAAAACATTAACTCCTGAAATAGGTTAATCTAAAGAGATTAAGATTTGATGACAAAAAATTATTACAATTTTTGTGGTTTTAGGTGAAGAGTAATTTTTATTATGTCATAAATATAATTTATGTTAAAAAAAAACAAGTGTATGATTCTTTTTTTTTCTTAAACTAAAATCAAACCTGTATAAATATTTTTAATGAATTCAAACAAAATGTCGTTTGTGACCATTGAGACACATTGTTTTATGATACACATGAATTAAGATTACTATTTCATGAATGTAATTATAGTTTTAAAAATCCTTGATAAAAACAATAATTTTGTCATTACTACAATAATTGTGTTCGTTCAACTAAAATTTGACATTATATAAATTAATGTGGTAACAGTTGTATTTTATTCGGAGAAAGCTGATGTGTCTCTGTTACATCGATAGTAACGAAAAATATTTGTACTTACTTATACAGTAAAATAAAGGACCCGAAATTAATCACAATAAATATAACTAAAACATACAATGTTTTTCGTGTCTTTGTCCTAAGTAATTGCCGTAGCAGTTGACAAAAAGAGAAACAAAAAAGCGTGTTTGAATTGCTTGTTTTACTATTATTATGTTTCAAAAAGTTATTTTATTTATTATTATTTCAATTCATTCTAGCTATTTTGAAAATTGATAGCAATTTGCATAAAATAACACATCTTATTTCGTGATAACATTTAGTATACAATAAATAATAAAAATGGCCTGAAAATAGATAAACATGACATTTAGCCATTTACGTAAGTACCGACACCATAGAAAGTGACTCTTTTCAACAGGACAAAAAAAAAAACGAACAGTAATAATAACTATTTTTTGTTAAAAAATACAAATTTTCCCTTCAATTCTGCAGCTCTAATACCGTTTTTTGAAATATCGTTTTGATTTTAATCACTAATTGCTGTTTCATTCACTTTATTTATTTAAGATCGTATTTTTTTACTTTAGCAAATACACTGGCAATGCTACATGTTCTTTCGATAATTTTTGGGGGTCTTAAGCATAGGGTTTGAAAATTCCAAGAGTTTTTGGGTTTTTCATAAAATATTTACATGAATTCTGATTATAACCGACAATGAATTAAACTGCCTTTGTGCAAAAATAGAGAAAAATAGGCATATGGTTTATCTCTGTTCCAACCAGCCAGCACTGGATGTACACACGGTTCTCCAGTGTAATTTGAACAAGGATAGCAACAGTTTAAGATGAAATGTGTTTAAAAAACTAGAATAAGATCACTAAATGTCCAAATTATGAAAAGTATAGGTTTCGTTCATAACAAACCAATAAATAAAATAATATATAGTGATCAATTAATTGAAAAACCGATCACACAGGAAAATGCTGTGGGTCAAATAACAAGAATTTTATACCGGAAACAGTAGAGACAAATTTCGAACATCTGAATTCGTTCAATAAAGGAGTAAAATTTGGATTTATATAATTTTGAAACTTTGGATTCATTATTTTCAACTGTATGGCTTATATTTTTTATGTATCGAACTTTTTGGTCTTAGTGTCACTGATGAGGAATGAATTTCCGAAATTTGCACACCTTGCACGTCAAAATTTAACTGGTATTTGTATTATATATATACACTATAATGTGGGTTTTTTTCAAACATTAAAAAAATGGTTTTTGGAACATACAAATGTTAATATTTGTAAATTTTTACGAACTTTGTACTGAAAAAAATAATTTTAACCTGCCATAATGAATTTTTAAATGGAATCCTAAAAATTAAGGGGTAGTGGAGATAATTCTTCCCATATCTTGAAATCAAGAACCCAAGCATATGATTTTTCTAAATTTCATTTAGAAGAATATGAAAGAAACATTCCTTTGAGTAGTTTTTAAATGAAACGTATTTAATAAGATTTAATTAAATTTGGATTTTTGAGGTAAACTGTCAACAAAAAAATGAAGACATTTTTTTCCATAATCTTCTATAATTATTTATTCTTTTATTATTTGAATGTTGTGTATATCATTTTATGGCATGTCTTTTATTAAAACATTGATTAAAACCATAAAAATAAAATTTGTTTTCAATACATCTGGTCATTTTTAATTGAAAACAAACATGAAATTAACAATCATGGATATTTAAAAGGAGCATTAGATTGTCGAAAAGTGGGGTAGGTTTAACACACTCTACTGAAAAACGAAACCCCAACAGTATTTAATTTTTTATTTTATTCAACAAAGTACATTATAAGGATTATGTATGCAAAAAATGAGAAAATTTGAATCCCGTTTTTTTTTTTTTTTTTTCTTCCCTCTGGTACCGGGAACTACCTTAAGTGGCACTATCTTCTTTTTTCACATCTGAAACATCAATAATTGCTACATACAAACAATTTTCTCACAATTTATTAACGAGTTAGTAAAGCAATAGGTATTTTTGAGTTAATCGAAATATAAAAAAGGAAATAAAATCATATGTTGTCTTTGCGAAAATTTGAACTTGCAAAGTAGATCTTACGAAAACGTTGTGTCAACGATGCTTTAGTTTTATTCACATGACATCCCCTATAAGTGAAAAAAAATTGAACGTTGAAGTAGGTTTAAAACATCATTGTATAACGTTTACTTTGCATCTATTAACGCTTTGAGTGATGTTTTTATCACAAATACTATACTGAAAAAAATATATTTTTTCAAAAATAAAAAATTAAAGTTAACACAAAATGACAAAAATATGTGTCTTTTTTTCTTATCTTTTATTTATTTATTATTAGATGAATTTTGGTATATTAATTCCAAATAAATAAATAAATAAATAAAAGTGTTTTCCATTACTATTAATTCAAATAATGAATTGCGATATAAAAAATGAGCATTAATTAAACAGCGGCTATTACAGTGTCTTTTTATGTTGCTGCACCGGTGCAATGGATCGATGTTCTGTAAAATTACCAAAATTAATTTAAATCTGATTTTATACTTTCGTTTTGAAAATAAATATACTCTGCTTACATAGATATAATGAACTTAAGAGACTAATTTGCCATATTTAAGGTTTAGTACATGAATCATTTTTGAAATTCAGAAATTTCGTCACCATATACATTCAAGACGTTTGTTCTGCGAAGAGTCAATGACGCCACAATCACTTTGATGTCATCTGCCAGATATTACCTAAACTCAAGGTCGTGATGCAATTTGTCATTGGAAATAAAGTTAAATGCATTTTATTCAGAGTAGCAACTAATGATTGTACGTACACGGATTTACATAGACAAATAAATATATTTTTATTTAACATCCTGAAAATAATATATAGTGATCACAGTAAATTTAACCCCTTCATCAATTAAGTCTATAACTCTTTCGAAATTTCGTGGAAACGGAAATAATTTAATTTATATTTTTATGTTTTAGTAACCCCGTTATAGATGGCCTTCTTGATGACTATGACCGTCGAATTGGTCCACAAAATTTTACAGGTAAACAAAATAAAAATACATTTGACTAAAAACACCTCTGACAACTCTATATAAATAACTTTACAAATGTTATATTTTGCTCTTTCGCAGTGTAACATGATTGTTAAGCATTCTTTAAGTTTAGTTTAGTCAGCGTTTGTTTGCCTATGACTTATCAACTAATCAATTCATTTTAAATTGATGTTATCATTATTTAGATAACAAATTTTACTTTTTGATAAAATCTATCGACTTCAATTATTTTATTGTAATGTATTTAAAGTTTAATGATATTTAACACATTTGATAGTAATATCAGTTCCTGGGTAAATGGGACCATGCTTTACAATCACATAACTCTCTTCAGCTGGAATGAAAACAATCATTGTTTAAATGTGGCATGCTTTTAAAACGCAAAAGGTTACATAAATGTTGAATTAATGCAATGTTTCGTTTTTATTGCATAATTATAATGTTGTTTACTTATTGGAAAATCCAATTCAGATTTTAAACTAATTGCAGATTAAAACCAAAATATTGATTCCTTTACAACATTTTTATGCAATTTTAGATTCTTATATTTAATGTATATTTTTTTATAAAAAAATATGTATTCATATCTTTGACTTATTCTCAAACATATGTTAATTAAGATTTGTTTTAGATTAAAAGATTGGCATGTATATGACATTTATCAGACCCTTCAATTCATAACATCAATTTTGTCAAAATACCTAAAATCAATTAATGTAGGGTGTTTAAACATTTCGAGTGTCCTTATATTTTCTGTGTTTATCGTGATCTCTCTCTCTCTCTCTCTCTCTCTCTCTCTCTCTCTCTCTCTCAATTTATTTTTCTTCTTTTTGTAATTTTATTCCTTTTTCTTTTCATGTTTTTAAATCCTTTGAACTGAAGTCAATTTGTGACGATGATTTTGTGTAATATCCCAACAAAACTTTTAGCAAAACCTATTTTTCAACAACGCAATTATAATAATTAATTTTTACGTTAATCTGTTTAAAATTCATGAAATACTTTCTCATCCTCAATTTTCCTAATGTCGAGATTAATTGTAATTGGAAAGTTTAAATCAGGTTACTTGCAACTTTCCCTTTAATCCGGAAATTGAATGGTATTCCAATTTTTCAGAAAATTTTATGAATAGTAGAATATCGAAAAATATATATATTGTTTTCGATATGGATGGTTTTCGTCGAGTCTCCACAAAAATGGTTGTTGCGGTTGACTTTGCTTATGAGCAAGATGTATAGCTTTACATAATAACTACATGTATTATCAGTTCACATTTTGACTTTGAAAAACTAAAAGAGGGACCTTTGTTATTATACAGGTATTTATAGCTATAGTAAATCTTTTCATACCTTATTAAGATTTACAACGTCATCTTTAATTTTCAATTAAATTTGGCCTCGACTTTGTGCGTGTATATCATTATATCTTAGGAAGAGCTATTATTATCATTATTATTATTATTATTTTATTATTATTTTAACTTATAACATTTGTTTATTACAGGTTCACCAGTTACAAGTACGGTACAACTCTATATTATAAGCATAGATTCTATTAGTGACCAAACGATGGTAAGGTTATTTTGAAATACATATTTATTACTATAACGTAATCCTTCGATGTTTTCGGACTCTCTATGTTTTCGGACACCCTAATTTTTAAATTTAAATAATTTTTAAATTTCCCCTAATTTTGGACGGCAATTTTTTACCTCTAAATCCGGACACTTTTTGCTGAAACTCAGTTGCAGCATGTGATGCAGAGCGCTTGAAATAAAGATTTAATAAAATCAAGAAGAAACTTTGTTGTTTTCAATTATTTAAAGTATAAATTGTTGTTTTCACACGTTTATTTCATTGTGTATTGGCGCAATTGGCATTGCCTCCTAACGTGAAGCAGGTATGTGCAATGTATTTTCATTTTTTTTTTTTTTTGTAAACTCAATAAAATCGTGTAAGACAGAATCTTCTCGGTGCACTTCTTCGACATCAAAGACATTTTTTCTGATGAAAACAGGAAGTGACGTTTTTCACTTAATCTCATTTAGAGTTGGTTATGGGAATTCCCGAAACGACCATGTTTTTGTTCCAGCCGACAGACACGATAAAAAAACTGTTTTCCAAGATGAGAATTACATTAAATATGTTTGAAATATGATTTAAAATAATTTAATTTTTAACCTTTTATGTTCGGGAGTCGGTACTTGTTCCATCTTTGCATTTCAATTTCTTAAAATGTACAAACATACGCGTGGTAAAATATTGAATGTTTGATTGAAACGAAATTCTCTGTACTTGATCCACAAATAATGCAACACACGATGAATAATAATAATTTGACTGCAGACAATTACAAATAGAAAGCGGCATGTTGGTGCACCTCAAACGTTGGGAATTAATGAAAAAAGTCACGTTCTTTACTTCTAAACAAAAGGGCGGCCTCGATGTGTATTACTTACAGAATCATGGTTATTGATCAACAAACACTTAAAAAAATAATAATTAACGAAATAAACAACACAAAAGGTAACTTTTACTTGTATTTTATTTAAAATTTTACTTTATCATTGATTTATGCGTTGATATCACTGTTGATAAAGTGTTAAAATGCCGAGAGGAAACCGGGACCCAAAATCGGCTCCAAAATGTCTCTAATTTTTCGGACACTCTAATATTCGGACACCCCCATTTTTCAAGATATTTAATTTTCAAATTTCGTCTATATTCCCGGACAATTGAAAATGAAATTATGTAAATCTGTCCGAATACATCGAAGGATTACATAAGAATATAATTAATCATTTTGGTCTGTCTATACATTGATATATTCATAAAATGACAAAAGAAAAACTATTACACAGATTTTAAACATCAAAACAAGTTTCCAGCGTGCATAACCATACACACGACAAAATTTAAAATTTCTTTTTATAGCATTTTATTCAAGGTATATAGAACATTTAGTAATATATCGATTATATTATATTTTACACCTCATTTGAAAGGTCAACTGATATGAGAATAAACATTGCCAGAGTGGTCTGTTTGATATCAAAATAAAATATGATAAAAGATAAAAAAAAAGTAAGAAAAAGCGTTAAACAACGAATGGTACATGCAGTAATTTAACTGTATAATGGGCAACGATTGATGTAACAAGTTTTATTTTGTGACCTACACTAAATAGTCATGTTTATCTTTTGATCATTTGCAGTGGGGATACTCGAAGTTAATACGTTACGCTCGAAACATACTTTAAAGTTGTTATATTTGAACGTCTGAGATTTAAGTTGAATCAATAAAATATCTATTTGCTCTTCTTGAAATAATTGCATCATAACGTTTTGTCTGCTTTAAATTAATTTAGATGGGCCTGTACAAATCGTCTGAAATATCGAGATATAATGTAAAGCCAATTTAGCGTTAGTTTTATTCTATTTTTTGTTGATTTTCCCTAAAAGTCTGTATGTGATATTTGATCGCATGTCGCTATATATCTTCGTTTCACATTGTGTTAAATGTTATAAAATAAATGTTTTAAAAACAATACTTGCGATCATTAAATATAAGACTCAATTTCAAATGTCACGCATTCCATGTTTACTTTTGAAACGTAAAAAATCTTGTTAAACAATATATTACCAGTCAATAACAAATACCTAAAACGCACACGAACGAAACGAATAGTAATATATTCCAAATACAAACAAAAACGTTTTAATAATAAGTTTATATTGGAACCTTTTTAAGCAAAGTCGCAAGAATGTTTATTCCTACGGGAATAATGAAATTCCGTTAATGTCTCTTTAAAAAAATATTCAATCAAATTTACGATCATGTTCTATTAACAAGAAAATACTATTTGAAAATGTTTAAAAGGAATGTAGCCAAGGTATGAAATGATATAGCGTATTGACACCTCAATGTTATTAAAACCAATTTCATAAACATGCATTAAAGATTATTTTACATACCTAGATATCGAAATATAGCAGAATTCATTTGATATTTGAAAAGGGAAGGTAATGTAAAAAATATCAACGTTAAAGTGATCATTTTAACTTGTTAAATATGACAGGTATGCCGAAAAAAGCTTGCAGGGGATTTATATTTCTGCTTGAATTATTGCTAAAAATAATAGATCGGATAACATTAAAGATAAGTTTAATGTATGTGTATCACATATCATATGAAATAAATGAGGTATATGAATTTTAATTCTTCAGTGAATTTTAAAAATAAACTAAAAAATAGAATACCTGAAGAAGTTCATTGCACCCGGCCTCACTTCCTTGATGGAAGTTCACGTGTATAACTAATTTTGCCAGCTTTCAAAGTTTCTACTTTTTTTTTTTTTTTTTTTTTTTTTTGTGATATGGACAAGGACTGGTATGTTTGTTTTATTTTTTATATTTATATTTATATTCCTTAATTTCAATATGCAACTGCTGATATCGAACTTCACTCCTCTCTAACTATCTTTTTCTTTTATTATGCGCATTTATTATTTAAGTATATAATTTTTTAATTTTTAAACCAGTTTTGAACTTGCCAAGTTTTCAAAAGTATAAGTATTGTTTTTATCATGTCTTACAAGATCATTTTGTATAGTTTACTAAGTCAAAGTGTCAACTCTGTTTTAGGACTATTCCATGAGTATGTTTATAAGACAGCGATGGATAGATCCTCGATTAAAACATACAAAGGTTGACGGTAAAAAGTTCATTGAGCTGGATACGACGGTTATGGATGCTGTCTGGATTCCTGATCTGTATATTTTGAATGAAAAGAAAGCATCGCATCATGACGTCACTGTTCCAAATAAACTTATGCACATTTATCCTGACGGATTGGTGGTGTACAGTGTTCGGTAAGAAGGTCTGTCATTTAAAAATGTTTACTTTTAACACTGGATTTTTGTAGAAAAGAAAGGGCAAATTATCTTAATGAAGAAATATCTTTTGTTCTTATTTAGATAAGCAGATACGGTAAGTTTAATCTAAAATATATAACATTGTATATGAAAATTTTGGGTATGATTTTGGTCTTGATCTATCATTTGCTTCATTAATATTTACATTGCTTAACTCATAATATTTTGATAAAAGATTTACATTTAAAACACTTTGCACATCATGCTCGACAGCTAAAATATCAGATTAATTCAAAAGATAAAAATCTCGATTTCATCGAATTCTCGCTGTTGTCACAGTTCCACTCACATCGGATTAGGTTATTTTTCCTTCTATCAATTTTGTGGAGGACACTGCCGTTGTCACGAAATGATACGGCAAACTGCGAATCGCAGCTGTTTATTTGTAATTATGAAACTTAAGTCTTCATTCTATATTCTACGCTGTATTTCAAAAATAACGTTTCAATTTTCAAACCTTCAAATTTATATTTGTGTTAAGCCAGTTTCCACACATTTACATCCTATTGAGGATGGCAATTTGGACATGAACCAGTTTATTTGTGTTTAAATTTAGAAAATCGTTTGTTATCAAGTAAAAATAAAATAATAATATGCATTTAAATTGCTATAAGACGGGCTTGCTCTATAGTCATTATGATGACGATATTTCTATATTTAGTAATTTTTGTAATCATGTTACTTCTATTGACCAGACTTATGTATAAGTCAGAGACATAAAACCTAAAAAATAATTGAATTCTTTTTCGTAATGTGAATATTGGGCTTTCTGTCAATATGTATGTCGAATAATTGTATTTCTGGAACAAGTTCATCACTTAATTGGAACAAATTTGCTATTTCTTGATAAATGAAAATTACTATTAGAAATATTAGAAGTTAGTTCAGGAGGGTTGACCTGAATATATCACCTATTATTTTGATTGATACCTGCAGGTGTCGATATTGATTTTGTTTAAATATACCAAGCTTAAATATACCGATAAATACTGTTTGTAAATTAACAGAATTCGTCAACACAATATTGTTGATAAGTATAAAGTTACTGTATCGAAACTTATACTGGATAAACTTGACTTACCATAGTTCAATATTCCTTTCATAATCAAATTTGACTTTGCACATGGTGGATGTATCTAGCGAGTCGGAAGGTACTTAACTTTTCAGAGCACCAAGGCCTTACTTCCTTGACGGAAGTTCACCCGTTTTTTGTTTTTTTTTTTTTTTTTTTTTTTTTTTTTTTTTTTTTTTTTTTTTTGGAGGGGGATTGCAATTTGGACATGGACTGGTATGTTTGTGTTTTATTATTACGGACGATGCGTATGTTTTTTGTGTTGGTCACTCTTCAAAATGTTTTGTAACGGTATCAAGTAACTAAACCTTTTATCACATATATTACATTGTCATATGCGACATTTGAAAATTTTATAAAATAAAATATTCAAAATGAAAACAAATTTAAAAAATCGCATCTGACAGTATAACACTATTTGAATTTTTATAAGTTGAGTATAATGTATATTTATAATAAACTGATCATCAATTTCAACAATAGGTCGTATTAAAACAAATAAATTTGTTTTCAAAATTAAATTTGTTTGCATTTGATTTAGTACCACTTTTGATTTATTGCCCATTTAAGAAATAAAAATAATTGGCGCAAATAACACCACAACATGTAATTAAAAACTATGTATATGGCAATTTTTTTTCAAATTGACATTTCTTTATTGAACATATGATGTATAAGTTTTTAGTTATATACAAACGCTGTGACATATATTATGTAGATTTTGGTTGTAATGGAGTTTGACGTCACAATAGTAATGCCGGTAGTAAGTTTAATAAATCTCTGAGAATTTATTTAAAAAGTGTGAGTGTATGACCTGAATTGTACAAGCGCTCGCTTATCCGCAATCATTTTGATAACGATAACTTCAAATAATTTGAAAAGCAATAAATATGAAAAAATATACCAGCTTGTTTCCCCGATCAATTAGGTCTCCTATACATCATTACGTTTCATTGACAAACGATGGTGAACCATTGTTTCTTACGTTCGTCCTTCTAACAAACCGTTGTTATATACACACCTTCACTTAACCATCGTAGTAGTGTTAGAATCGTGGATTTGTGTTTGTTTACGTTTTTATAAAATTTCTGTTATTTTCGTTTCATGATAGATTGTAGCTGAAAACAATGTACTGAGTGACTGAGTGAAAATCATCTCAACCGTTAACTCTAACCTGAGTTAATAATAGTTATGGAATAACAACAGAGTTTCCTAATCCCATTTCCTGGTCTTTTAGAGATATACGTATGTTTGTCTCATTGTGATAGGTTTGGCATATTTCAAACATAATCATTTCTCACAAATTTTGTATTCGGTATTTGGTTATTCTTTGTTAATATGGATTATTATTGGATAAAAAAGCTGTGCAACTAACGCTCTTTAGTGTAAGTATTTGGAATAAGAAAGGTATATGAATTTTCGAGTTATACATTGTTTTCACAAGTTCTGTTAGTTTCAACAATGAAGCACAATTTAACATGGGTAACTTAATAACACATTATTATGTATGACATTTTATTCAAACTTTAAGAACAGTATATTGTACACAGCGCAAGTAGTATCCACTTGACAGTCTATGAGACAATTTCCTGTATGGATATTTCTTTTCTTTTTTCATTTTATTGTTTTAAAACACATAACAAGACAACGAATATAATGATGATAATTTACTGGAAACCTCACATGGTCTCTAAGCCTGACTGCATACTGATATAGGCCTAAGCCTTAACATTGAAAAACGATCTCCTCTCGCAGTAAAGGACCTCCTCCGATGCTAACAGTACTTTGATTATTCTTTTCATTCGAAGTATTAGTTACATTTGTGGTGTACATTATGTTTTATTATCGGCGATAAACATACTATGATTATTTGTGTTATTTAATATTAAAAAAAACCTTTTTTTTCTCTTTCAGTGTGACGGGTACATTTTCATGCTCAATGTTGCTTCACAAATATCCACTGGATACCCAGAAATGTTCATTTGTCATGGAAAGCTGTAAGTTGATTAGCTAGACTTTTACACAAAATTCTTTTTATGAACGCTGTAAATATGAAGATTTGTTGTATGAAAATGAAAAACATACATAAAATATATTTGGATTGAACAACAAAAAACTTTTTTTTATTATTCGGTTTTTGGCAACAGCGTTTTAATTCTTTTCAAACAATGATTGTATAAAAAGAACCCAATACAGTCTGACTGCTAACCTTTGTTTGAAGTAAAATCCAACTGCCACAGCCGTCTTACCATTTATCGGACAATCATTAAAGGGTAAATAACTACAAATAAAAGAAAAAAGACAAAATCACCAAAAACTGAGAAGAAACAATAGTTCTCACACAATGCTCACAAAACTCACAACAAGTTAACAGTTTTAACCACACAACTATCCACTCAATTACTGAGTACATCAAATGACGTTCAACATACTTGAATCAAAATACCAAAAATTGCTGATACAACAGAAAGTAAAGCCATTTTGACATACTGTAAATAAACCACCTGAATTGAACTAAGTAACATCATATGTGAACTATATATATGGTAATTTGAGATCATGTTAACGTAAGCTATCTTGACTGAGAGAAATTATTTCACTTATATCAATTATGGATGCACGGTAAAATGTAGACTGGAAAGCATAAAAATACAGGGCTGGTAATATACGACACTATAACCATGTTTGGGATAACTATAATAAAGTTTTAAACCCAGACTTAAATTGTTGTGAACCTTAAAGGTGTCAAACATTGATGACAAATTTTCCCGCAACCAACGTGCCACGTGGTCTACAAAACTAAGATTTCGGAAGTCAATTAGAATTATAAAATAGAAATAGAAAAACGATCCGGAATAGATAAAACCCGGATCGGGAACGTCACAAACCCTCTTCACTAAATTTCACATTTATAAGGTTATCATAAAAAACAAAAAACACACTTACCCATGTTTAAATCGCAACTCAAAAAACGAAGTTCTTTTAATTTTGTTTTTCCTAAGTCACAAATATCTTTCACCTCTTTTTTTAGTTACGGTCCACAAGGTTTGGTAATAGGTTATTGGTAGCGTTTGTTTTTAATATTTTTGTTAATTGAATTTTTTGTGGTGTTTTAGATGGTTATTCTGTAGACACATTGCTACTCAGATGGAATAAAGTGCCTGTAGAAAGATCACCTATTTTATCATTACCACAGTTTGAGCTTGGGGAGATTAAATCATACACTTGTGATAAAGAATATGCTGGTGGTATATATATTTTCTGTGTTTTGTATAGAATAAGTTTGTATTCTTAATATTTATATTAACAATAAGATTTAAGCTTTTTAAAAGTTATGATACATAATATCCATGCTAATACGATTTATAAAAAACATCATTTTACTCTATCGTTTTGTGTCTTTTGCTTTGGCTTTAAAACTTTTACCGCAATTGATGATGGAGGACGGAATTCTGGTGATTGAGGATCATGTGGATTGCGGCTTACTTTCGACCAACACATCACTTTGACCCTTACTTCACCTAGAAGGACGGTTGGCATCGGCCCGTGTCCAACAAATCGGCTGGTCATGCCAAGTCCCACAGGCAAGATATTGTTTCTCCTTTAGCTCTGCTCACGTTTTCACGTCTCCAATTGATAGTTTATATGTTGAGGCTAATAAGCTTCCATTACATTTAAGGCGCATTAAACTATCTTTGCAGTATGCTACAAAATTATATGCAAATCCAACTAATCCGGCATTTGATTGTGTTTTTCATCCTCCTTATCATAACCTCTACAATAAAAATGGTCAAGGCTATTGCACCTTTAGGTATTCGTTTAAAACCGAAGTTGGAGGAATGTGGTTTACACATCACCCTCATTCAAAAGCACAAATTACCAGATAATCCTCCTTGGCTTCTGGATAAACCGGAAGTTAATCTGGATCTCACAAATTTTAAAAAGTCGGAAACAAGTGAAGAAGTTTACCAGCAGGAATTCGCTCTCATTAAAGATATATATACACAACCGATTCCTGCTGTTATTAGACAGGAACTTCGAGAATGGTTTTTAATATATACTGATGGATCAAAAGATAGTGGTCGATAAGCTGCTGCTTGCCATTGTTGGAGACGAAACAATAAATATTCGTCTTCCAAATGAAAGTTCTATATTTACAGCTGAGGCTAAAGCAATTTTATCAATCCTTCGGTCAATAAAGAGCAGAAAATTAGATCACCCCCTAATTCGTGAAATTCTGAAACTGCATACATTTATTACATATGCTGTTTCAGATTTTAAAAAAATTATTAATTATTGTTGGTTGCTTAGCCATGTTGGTATAAAATGCAAGAGTAAAGCCGATTCAGCTGCTAAAACAGCATTATCCAAACAAATAACTACTTCTTTTGTACCTTATACTGATTTAAAGCCATTGATAAACAATTATATCAATGATCAATAGTCAAGTCATTGGAATAGCCAAGGACACAATAAGCTTCATTCAGTTAAGCCCTGACTGGGATTTATACCTTTATCCCAGTACAGTAGGCGTGATAGTATTGTTCTTCCGCGCTGTAGAATCGGCATTGGTTATTTTACACACTCATTTATTTTAAAGGGTGAACAACCTCCACAATGTGTCCCTTGTCAAAGTCAACTATCTATTCAGCACATATTGCTGGATTGTATTGACTTTGCAGATACAAAGGATACTTTTTATTCAGCATCATCGAATCAAGATCTTTTTAATAATGTCCATGGACATAAAATTCTTAACTTCCTTCGGGAAATTAACTTATTTGGTAAAATTTAGTTGTTTTATTTTTTATTTTCCAGTGTTTTATATATAATTTGTCTGTACTATTATTGGTTTTTATCAGTTTACTTTTCAGTAATTATTTTGTTATACAAATATTTAAATTTAATTTTATTGATACTATTGTATCTTTTACGGTTTTCTACCGCGAATAGCTGCAAAATTGCTGATGCGGCTCAAAACATTATTTCACTTCACTTCACTTCCCTCTATCGCAATTGAGGTTTCTGTTCGATAGTTTGTAATTAAATTACAGGAGTGTCTCAGTCGTCTGCTAAGTAGTCTAAAATGTGTATCTAATGGCACAGGTTCCAATTCCACTAGAACGTTCCTAGCAAGAGTGTTTGTCAGTTTGTATGCCGAAAATCGATGGATTCCTGTGGAATCTTTCGTTTTCGTAACTATCCTATAATTGACCGCCTGGATAAAGGGAAATCCGTAACTTCATGTAGTACTTTTTAATTCTATTTTAACTCTTGCTTGCAAAATAATTATTCGAAATATTTTAGAGTAATATTTTTCCATTGCCGTTAAATTCAAACTTCTTTTTAAATTTTCAATTATTTATGTTGATAGATCTAGCTTGTTTAATAACAAAGTTTATAACTTGTTGTATAATTCTGCGTTTAAAACATAAACAAGAAACAGACCATTCAAATCATTAATGCATTTTCTTCACGATAAAATAAATATTTAAATCTTACTAATTGCAAACTACATTTAAAAAGGGGCGCATAGATGGTCCAACCAAACATATTTTACCATACTACCTAGCCTCTTGTTGCTTTATCTTATATGGTCATTTTTCGTAAATTTCTTTATACGTCTATCTTACCATTTGTTTCTATTTGTCTTTAGTGTTTGTATTATTTGCTATATTTTAATAACTAGCCTTTTATTTCAAACCGTGATTTTATTAAAATAATTCAAATTCAAATTTTGATATATTTTTTAAATTTTTTTTTCAGTTAACTACACCTTGTATTGGCATGGATTTTGATTTAGTTCGTAATTATGGCTATTACATGATCCAAGTTTATGTTCCAAGTTTTTTAACAGTTCTTTTATCATGGGTGTCTTTTTGGATAGACATCGATGCAACGCCTGCTAGAACTTCTTTAGGATTATTAACAGTTTTAAACCATAACAACACAAAGTTCAGCTTCACAGCCATCTTTTCCACGTGTATCATACATAAAAGCTATTGATGTTTGGGATGCTATGTGTTTGATTTTTGTGTTCTCAGCGTTTATTGAATATGCGTGGGTAAATGTACTAGCGAGAGTTGCTCAAAGAAAAAGGGCCTCATCAACTTCGGATTTAAAAGCACCTGAATTTGAAGGAAAACGGAAATGCTGTTAAACAGGTAACGATATTAAACACGGTGTTCGGTTTTACACGCTTGTAAGAATTAGCTCACATCTCTAAATTAATAGGTAATGCATTTTTGTTCAAACAATATAAAATGGTATTCTTATTTCAGCAATTTTGCCTGTATTTGTGTAGGTTTCTTTTTAAAAAAGCGATGCATTTTTCAATTTTCTTTTTAGTTTTCTGATTTATTTTTAGCAGAAACATCTATCATTCAGTAAAGATAAAGCACAGCACTTTTGTATTCATTTTTAATTTTGCAAGATATTTGTTTTTTTTAACAAAATTAAAATAACTGATCGCACTGACAGCCGTCGTGCGAAAGTAGACATGATTTATTCTAGTATAACACATAACTTTCACTGCTTATTGTTTCAGTTTCTTTTTTCATATTGTTTTTGGCTTGATAAAGAAATAAATTTGTGATGTGTTTAAGTATTATTTCGAAACTGCAATTATAATACACAAAATTTTATATAGTCACAGATTTGCTAGACAAATAATATATTATTTAAACTCCTCCATCTTTAATTTGATCCACCATATTCCTCGAACAAAACATAAATTTATATCTATTTAATTTTTTATGTTTACAGAATGATATAAATGCGAAGCGCAAGGGTATAACTCATTTAAAAGACCTAGCAAGAAGAGAAAAAGCTCGAACTGTAGATAAAATTTCACGAGTTGTCTTTCCTTTAGCTTTTGTAATTTTTAATTTGGGTTACTGGTTCTTTTATATTTTGTGGAAACCACATTAATTGGCATATGGATTGTCTAATATATATTTACCCATTTAACAAGTTTTCTTCCTTTTGACTAATTTTCGCAAATAACTTTTAAATGTTTAGATGTAAAAACTAATGTTATGAAGCCAAAGTGTGTGTGTGTGTGTGTGTGTGTGTGTGTGTGTGTAAGAGTGTGTGTTATTTCACTTATTTGTAAGTTATTATATGTATACATAATGACTAGCTATATTTTCTGGTTTATACACTGTAAAAACTATTTGTTGAAAGTAAAACTTTATGGATTGAACGAGTTTATAATCTTGAATTTAAATCAGTGTTTAAATTTGTGTTGAATTGTATGTTAGTTTCATAATAAAAAATGTTATATATTTCTTTATTAATACACTTACACATTTAAATCTTTAACAAATCCTTGGAACCGTTGTGTGCATACAAACTCTAGTACCGCACAGGCTTTTTCTCTATTGTAGTGCGAATTTTTATTAGTAATTTTTGTGGTATTTTCTTGACGTGTGTAATAAGGGTAAAATTTAATATGCATATAAGGATCAAAGAAGCAAAAAAGACAAATAAATGATTAACACATATTGGCATAATTGCTTTTAACCAAAGAATAAGCATAAAAAATTAACATGTTGTATGTCCTTACTTTTTTCTATAAAGCATCGCGTTATTGGTGTTCTAAAATATGATCTTAAGTAGATTAAGCTTGCAATAGGTGTCCTCGTGGTTACTTACTTATATTTGTATGGGAAATCCTAATGCTGCTTTAAGGAAAAGTAAATATCTAAATACCTAAATTGCAGTCTCATTGGTAATTGTCACAAAAGTTAACGGTGTAACGATGGCATCATTACTTTTTAGATCACAAACACAACAATAGTGACAACAATATTTACAACAATTGTTACAACAATTCCTACAACAGTTACATAGAAAATATGCAAAAATTGTAGATGCAAATACAATAGCAGCTAACACTCCAATTACGATTGCAGTAATTCCCTCACCGCTTAGATTTGTCCTACATGTCAAATACATAAAAATATTTAGATTAACTGAAAATAATAACGGAACGTATATAATTGTCATTGAATTTTGTACCAAAATGTTAGAGGTTAAAGTGCAACTAAAATATATTTCAATATTATGGATAATAATTTTTAAAATATTTGTTTTTCTACAAACATTTATTCTAGAAAGAAAAGCTTACTTACAGCATTAACGTCTTATAGTAATTACGTCCCTACTAAAAATCAAGAAGGTCATACAATTTCGAAGAAATTCTTTTAAAATTCTCTGACATAATACATTATACAGTTAAGGCCATTGTTATTACATGAAATATGCTCATTGATTAATTGAAATTTTGTTTTAAAAATGATATTCAGTCTGCAAAAGCCAACGCAATCGAACAATATAATAAAAAAAACAACCTTACAAATTATTACAAAGACAAACACATATTAAAAAATTGAAATGGGAGTGGCAATTAATGAAAAAAATCTTCTGGTCGCAGAACTTCAAAGAGTTATGTTTCACTTTTGAATTTTAGAAACACTCTGTCTTTATGTTTTTATATATTTTTGTTTTCTTCAGAAAGCTTTGAAATTGTCATTATTGTTTTTGGAAACACAATCATCGTACTCACGAAACAATTAGATTCCATGTGTCTATCAAACTTTTTGGCTGCTAGTGTCACTGATGAGGTATGATTTTCCAAATGTGCACAAATTGAACATCCAAATTTAACAGGTATTTGTGTACTTTTAAAATGAAATGGCCTATGTTTTAACAGATTTTCTTCATATTGTTTGAAACATTTTAAAATGATATGCTGGTTTACGATAAGACCATTACAATCGTGATGTTTAGATTAGGTTTCTCGAGTAAAACCGTTCAGCATATGAAACTGAAATCCGAAAATTATATAGTTAAGAAAAAAAATATATAACCCGTAGCCTTCGAACGAATGCCGTAGTAATAAATTTCGAAATTGGAAATTCAAACGGACATATTTGATCACTTTATTTATAAGTTTTTTATTTTTCCCAATTATCAACAAAATTAGTAAAAGCTTTTATTGGTAGCTATGGCTTTTTTTTAATAAACTGAAGTTATTTGTTAAAGAAATCAAAATCATTCGTCTTTAGATCTTTTTTTAAAAATCGACAACAATCAAACTTACATGAGTAACGTATTTTTAAGGTCATTTATTCTAAAACAATATAAGCAATATGTTCAGACCAAAATACTATACCTTGCTAAATTAATGTCCTTTAATTAATTAAGTAGCTAGCAAGGCACAGTTGCACGATATGTAGGAATTTGTAAGCAATTTTAAAACCGGATATAAATTTTGTTTGTTACAGAAACATTACAATTTTCAACTGTTTCTAAATGATTCCAGAATTCTAAAAAATATTAATAGACCACTAGAAACACACGAGTAACACAGTCATAATAGGTATGCTATGCCAACAAGATGAATCCGAAGAACTTTTCCTTTTTAAAAACGTATCATAAGTGTTACAATATTATCAAATCATTAGCCAACAGATTATTTTTCTTTTTTGGCTTAAGAACATGTTTTTAATATGTATATGTTTTCTTAAAGTAAGCTAGTTACAATTCATGAAAACAAAAACACCTGCAAAAATTTCATGTGCGTTCTCTGCACATTTCGTAAATTTATTCTTTATTAGTGACTTTAAGAGCCTGAAAAGTTAAAAAAAAATAAAAAAGATCAACCGGTGTATGATTCAAACCGAGATTGATTGTTCTAGCGCTTAACAGTCATTATTTTTAAAAACATCAAAGTAGAAGAAAAAAAAGACGAGATATAATACCCGTTATCTCTGTTGTCTTCATCATCACAGCAGTACCGATTTGAATTCGATCCAAAACAGCCATTTTCACAATATATTTGATGTTTACCAAAGTCATCATCCTTGGTACATGTTTCAGTTATGACTACAGCAACTTAAATATATCAAATAATATGTGTATTTGTGAAACAAGTTTTTACTTTCTTTATATCTAATCTCTATAAATTTAAACTTTAAATATATCTTGATTACAAATTATATTTTCGATCCCTAGGAGTTTGTACTAAGACACTTAATAATATAGAGTTATTTTTAATGAAAATTATAGCTTAAGAAATATCATCTTACATTTTTATTGAACCTAATATATTTTTGTAGCTCTGGTTAAACTGTTAAACTCCTATGTGAAAAATCACATGCCTCATTTTTTTTTCATAGAATGGGTATTGTTCATGATGATAACTATGTACAATTCATGAAAACAAAAACACCTGTAAAAATTTCATGTGCGTTCTCTGCACATTTCGTAAATTTATTTTTTTATTAGTGAGACTAGGACCCTGAAAAGTTGAAAACAAAAAAGATTAACCTGTGTATGATTCAAACCGAGATTGATGATGTTCTAGAGCTTAACAGTCATTATTTTTAAAAACATCAAAGTAGAAACAAAAAGACGAGATATAATATCCGTTATCTCTATTGTCTTCATCATCACAGCTGTACCGATTTGAATTCGATCCACAAAGCCATTTTCACAATATATTTGATGTTTACCAAAGTCATCATCCTTGGTATATGTTTCAGTTTTGACTAAAGCAACTTAACAATATCAAATAATATGTGCATTTGTGAAACAAGTTTTTACTTATTTTATACCTAATCTCTATAAATTAAAACTATATATATATATATCTTGATTACAAATTATATTTTCGATCCCTAGGAGTTTGTACTAAGACACTTAATAATATAGAGTTATTTTTAATGAAAATTATAGCTTAAGAAATATCATCTTACATTTTTATTTAACATAATATATTTTTGAAGCTCTGGTTAAACTGTTAAACTCCTATGTGTAAAATCACATGCCTCGTTTTTTTTCATAGAATGGGTATTGTTCATGATGATAACTATACCATCCTGCTAAAACGCTTGACATGAAAACCTCAGCAAAAATTTTCTACCGTTTACGTTATGTCAGGAATATTAATTCAATACAACACACTTTATCAAAAATACAAATTTGAAAAACAATAGACTGGAAAGTTCATAAAGCTAAATGTATTCATGCAGCTTCATTTCTTAAACGATTTATATACCACTGCTATAAACCATTTACAAATCACAGCAGCGATTTGGAAAAAAACACTTTATGAAACATTTACAATATGTGATTTTGTCCAAGAATGCTCATTTAACATAAAATATAATAAATCATAAGAACAACGTTTAATCATGTACTATAAGAAAAGGGAAAAAGTTTTCTTGTCTTTTTATCTTTTTAACTTAAAACTAGGGTATGTCATCAAATAAATAAATCAACCTTATAGTTTATTTTGAGTGCATTTTCGTTTGAGTTCATAATCATTTACGAAAATTTCATGAAGCTTTTTAGCATTCAAGTAATTTTGTTTTTCCAAAAGAAAATGCAAAATCTGATAGATAATCAAAACAAACATTAATCTTCATTTTATTTAGTTATTTCATTAGCAATATTTATAAACTTCATAAGAAGTTTTCCGAGTAATCATTATGTATAACACATACCAGTCCATGTCAAAATCACATTTCTCAAAACAAACAAAAACTTTGATAAATGACTCTTGTCGATTTGTACGCATCTCTTGTCTAGCTAGCTACATTGGTCACATGCAAAATCAAATTTGAGGATGAAAGAAACATGGAACTATGTTATATTAATCAGTATCAATAAGTTTGGATACAGCGACTTCTATTTATCAACAAAGTATTTTGACGACGGTCATAAAACTTCATAATTATTTTCAAATATTGGATTTCTTATCCATCAACATTTTCGGCCCTGCGTGTAACTGATTGCACTTTAAAATTGAGAAGGGTCTTTGTTAAATATTTACTAGTCCTGAGCAGGTATTGCAGCTAGTGGAGTTAGTTTAAACAGTATTTATTTTGTTAAGCAATTATACAAAACAAGTTTACATTGCACAAGTAAGGGATTCCAGAACAAGAGTAAGACTCTTATATAAACTAGTATCCCTGAAAAAGAAACATATGATCAATACATAAATAAACATGAAGTTACAACAGTTATATATGTATATAATTCTTAATTAATAAGTGGATAATTTAAAAATAATTAATTAATTAATAATTAATGAGTAAATAAATAAATAGTTGAGTAAATAGATGAATAAATGAGAAAATTAATAAACAAATGTAAGTTGCAAATGATTTAATATAACGAAAAAAAAAACAGAAAAGGGGGAAGCGTAAAAGTAGAAGTGGGTGTTTTTCGGGGGAATATAAATATGATTTTAAAATTATGTCTTAAAACGTGTAGAATTGTACAAAAAATTCTTGTACTGATAAAAACAATTTCTGTATTTTATTGTTGTGATAACAGTGTGCTGGTGGAGTTAAACTCCCTGAAGGTATCGGTAATGCAGTGGGCAGTACTTTGTGCTGTCATAAAATGTATCTTGAATCAAACTTTTCAGCCGACATAAAATTTAAAATTTATTTAAAACTATGATTTGCTCCCTGATACAAAACATTCCTTATCTAGATTCGGATTTAAGTTTTTTACCGCGAAAATAAAAAAACAAATGGTCAGTCAAATATATCCAGTATAAGTCTCGATACACTCAATGTCTTCATAATTATAAACAATATAGTGATGACGGCCATAAAACTTTATAAGGGCCTTGATTAGCCTAGGTTTGGGATATATGTCTGAGTACTAAACCTTTGTTTAGTACTCCAGAACCTTATAGTAAAGCCTAATACGCTATCAAATAAGAAATGGCATTAAGGTCTTTTATTACAAGAAGGATTGCAAGATTTTAAAGGGTCTATGAGTACTAAACTTTCTTCAGTATTCTGGGATCTTAAGATTTCTGATATACTCAGAGACAAACATAAGCAATATATTGTTTTTTAAGCTGAAGTTTTTATTAAAATTATTTACTTTCTAAACATGAACTACACTTAGTGTATCATTAAAATTGTTTGCATAGTTTTGACGGATTTCCAAATGAAGAACTTAATTTTACCGAAAATAATATTCTTTTTAACCATAAGGACTTCTATAATACATGTATTAAATATATAACACAAAAAGCTTTTGAATTTCGATGTGCCATATGTGCACATTTTGGAAATCATTCCTGACCAGTGACACTAGGAACCGAAAAGTTTATAGATAAAAAAACATAAGCCAAACAGTCGAAAATTGATATATCTAAAGTTTCCAAATTATTTACTCCACCAATAGTGGTACCCGCTCAGGGGTAGGTAATATATAAAACAAATACCTGTTGAATTTCGATGTTAAACGAGCACTTGGTACACCAAAGGACGTCATTGGTAATTGCGGTTTTTTTTTCATTTTTATGAAACAAATTCATGTAAAACCTTGTTAAATCTTGAGTACAGACAATCGTCAAATAATTCAACTCCAGTAACAGATATGAAGATGATGTTATGTCTCTTTAGAATTCAAAAGCTAGTGAGCTTGAAATAATGTTCACGGTTCTTCAAGCTCTGTTACATATTGAGACTTACAGCAATAATTTCTATATCAAAAGCTTTATGAAAAACGTGACTTTAGTGAATATATCAACTTGAGAAGGCGTCATTTTAATATTATTTTCGGAATTTGAAACCGTTAGTAAGTATGCTCACAAACATTGTCCCTTTGAGTAACTATAAGTGAGAATCGGTAAGAGGAACGGACAACAGAAAACTGGTCTATTATAGTCATATTTAAATATTTTATACTTTCATCAAAAATATCGTTTTATATATGAGGTTTGTCAATAGTGGTCAGATTTGAAAAAAAATTAGTAATAACTTTTAAAGAGTTATAGCGGAAATGTTTCTTTTTTAAACGTGATTTTGTCAGCAAATTATATCTCGGGGGGTAATTCGGCGCTTAAAACTTCATATACACATTGTAATAATCATCTCTAAAATATTATCTATGAGGTAAGATAAACCAATACACATTTTAAATCATTTTACTAACTTTCAATAGGATATAACTTCACAACATAACTTCTATTGTATTCTTCTGTGAATTTAATAAGGGCATTAAGTAATCATAATATGAATCCTCCGTATTGCGAACTTAAAATTCGCGGAAATGTTAAGACGTATTAACGCAAATCAATATCTCATAACCTTGAAGACATAGTCATATTTAAGCAAGTATTTTAAATATCATTTATAAAACAGCTGATCCGACTTTAAACAAAAACTCACTGACTCATTTACAAAACAAAAAACATTTTCAAAATAACTTAACCACGTCATTATTTGTGCAGAATCCAGAAATCAAAGCGACTAACGGTATTTTTGAAAAATCTAAAAACACGTTTTTATATACTTATATTATAAACAGGTCAAAGTATTTACTTTTGAAAAACAATAGATGAAATAGCTCTATCAAAAATTAGATATTTTATTTATTTATCTGTTAATTTTTGTCTATTGGATTTATTTATTTTTTTTTTTAATTTTCTATTTTGTAAAATACATAAGTAGTACATGTTTAGGCATTTTGTAAATTGTTTTAACAATAAAGAAGTATAATGTGTATTATATTGTGATTAAACCTAACAGTCGATCAATTGCTTTTAAGAGTATTTTCCATATCTATATATTTTTTTCGAATTTACCAAAAATAAAAAAAAAGTTTTATAAAATATCTTACCTAGGTAGTTATAGACAAAAAGTAAAACCAGGATTTTTCACCTCCCATTTCAGAGTAATAGAACTAAAACAATTTAAACAATACGCAATCAGACAGCTAGGTAGTTGACTAATCACAAATATGCACACGTCAAAATTTGAAGCAAACTCTCACCGAATTTGGCGATGAGTTGTTTGACAAAAATTACAGCACGTGATTTCTTTTAAACTGTTAAAAGCATGCCTATTTTAAAGAAAGTTATGGTTGATTAACGGCTATGAATAACATTTTGGGACTTCTCTTTTCTTCTTTTGATATCCACAATTTTAGTTAATAAAACATTTATTTGTTATCAGATGGCAAGCGTCGAAATGAAGATCGACAATGTCGGTTTGTTTTGCAGACATAATCGAACGTCAGCAAGACGCTAGGAATGTAATCAAAAGAAAATGTTCTAGATTACACAGATTCAAAAAACAAAATGAATTTGGATAATGAAATCCAAAATGACTTTTGATGATGTAGAAAAATCAAAGTATAAACTGAACTTGGAACTGCAGTAACAGTTATACTCACGTTATAAGTACACCTTAATTAATGTAGCATCTTTGTTTTAAGATAACTGTCGACATGTTACAGTTAATTACAATTGTTATCCTTAATTTTAAAATTTACAAAGTACGTTGTTCAATATATTATTCCTTAGTCCCTGTTATATATATATATATATATATATATATATATATATATATATATATATATATATATATATATATATATTATTCGATTTAACCATGCAGTAACCTCAACAAAAAGCGTGTAAGAACAATATGTTAATTTATCTAAACTGTCATGATAATCATTAATTAATTATGGTAGTTAATATATAACACAAATACCAGCTAAATATTGATATTTTTATATCTTTTCTTCTGTCTTCATGATAATCATTAATTAATTATGGTAGTTAATATATAACACAAATACCAGCTAAATATTGATATTTTTATATCTTTTCTTCTGTCAAATTTTTTACATCTACCGTGTAAGGAAGTTTTTAAGATAATTTAAATCAAGGTCCTTAAATATAGCGGGAAAATCATACCTTCGGGTGATCATTTCCGTACAAATAGTCTCCATGTTTCAAAGCGTTTTTACTTGTTGTTTTCTTTTGTATTTCATGCATAACATACGACTGTTAATTTAAGTTGCTTATAAGATCCAATTATTCTAATAAAAGCTGAAAGTGCAATGGCTATTTTTTGTGCCGTTAGGTACTGCGTTCTATGTACACAATGAACATTTTTCTACTTATAACCATTTATTAAAGATAAGTGCTAGACATGATAATATAAGTTAAAATAAAGATTGTAAGGTGTGTGATGCCTCAGTCAACAATACTTCACTTATATAAAAGACCCACTACCATAATTGGAAAACATAAGGAATAATGCTATGGCGTAAAAACAGCCTTTTTTATTGTCAGAAACTTTTCACAGCGAAAATGAAGGAGCCGAGACTCCAAATGAGTCTGTAATGGGCATCTTTAGAAAATTGAAATAATTTTAAAAACACATTGTACTTTGGTAAAAAGAAAAAAACAACACAACACTTGTTATTTGGGTAGGATAATGACAGATAATCTTCAAAACTGTCAATTAAGTGATACTTAAGATTACTTATTACATGATACAACCTGCTAGAATGCTTGTTTCGTATGTGGGAGGTCGGGGTATAACTCCGACCGGGTCTGACCAAGATTTAAAAACTTGGACTGAATGTTCTTTCACTAAGCACTCAGCATTTGGAAATAAAAGCCAAAGGGGTCTTCGGAGAAGACCTAAAAACCGATGCCCCGTGTAACTTTTGGCGTGGCATTGTAAAGAAACCTTCCTCCCTGCACATTGTCCTGAGCGCACTGCAAAGGTAAAACATTCTGTGACTTCACCTATAGCTGGTCTCAATATAAGTGAACTATTCTTGACTGGAACGTAAAAAATTCACTAAGACAGTATTAAGATTCAATATGAGTTAGCATACAGGATCGGGATATTTTTCAGGCAAAGACGATGTTTGTGACTAGTGTCTTTTTCTCTATTCATTCAAACCACTGCGGTAGCTCAGTTGGTATCGTGCTCGCTCCGTAAGTGGAAGGTCGTGGGTTCAAACCCCGGCCGGGTCTGACCAAAGACTTGAAAGTGGGTAGTGACTGTTCTTTCGCCAAGAACTCGGCATTTAATATAAAACCCACGGTTCTTTCTGATGGGAATAGAGGTCCCGTGTCACGGCAGGCGTGACACGATAAAAAGCCCTGCTGTATAATGCCATCAGCGCAACGCGCAGGCAAAACTTCTGCATTTTCGCCTATAGCTGGCGATGTCGCGATATAAGTGAAATATTCTTTACTGAGACATTAAACACCATTACTCAACTCAACTCTATTCATTCAGTTATATCCCATTCAAAGAAATTTAACAATTCTTTATGAAATACACGGGAAACAGGAGTGAAAAGAAAATGGTAAATATATATATATATATATTCAGCTGGTTATTGCTAAGTTCTTTGGTGCGACTAGTATTCTTTTCGTTTTCTAAGCACTGTAACAGACGTTTGGACAGCTTTCAACTTATGCGAAGTTACTTTCTTCAAAAAAGGTATGTCTCATTCATTACTTCACTTACTTATTTGTTCATACATTATTACTTTATTCATTTATATTTCCTTTATAGTAATTTCTTCATTATCTTGGTTCACGTTCATTCAGTTTATGTAATGTTTCAGTTGCCACGCCCCAGTTCTATATACATGTATATTATTTCCATGCCTATATTAATATATTTAACAAGTGAGAGAGTGTATTAATACATGTAAATATCTTAAAAAATAATAGTGAAAATAATAAATCAAAACCCCCATGAATATTTTATAACAAAAGTGGTTTAAGAAAAGTTAGAACAGTGTGTATATCGCACATGTCAGTTTATTGTAACCTAGTAACGTAATCTGTTTCTATGGTGTTTATTTTTCCCTTTTTATGAATTCTTCAATTGTAAGTAAAAAGATACTTACAATATATTTGTATTTTAGGCTACAAAATATGTTTATTTAAAAAACCATTTCGGGTCAGATCACATTCTGGACCACATCTAGGTACGGTAATACACATTCTTTCTCGTTTTATGTGCCATATGTAAATAATATCATTTTTAAAGTTACAACAATTTCAAGTAAAGCGTTACGTATTTTTGTATTTTTCTAAAAGTTTCTTATCTCTTAATATTTTATCATTTTCATTGGTTATCGAATGATACTTTATCATTATTTCAACCAACATTTACATTTTACAAACAAGAATTATGATATTCTGTAACTAAAATTCAGTTCCGGTAGTGATATTTTTATTAAAGTACAGGAGGCATGAAATCCGCTGTAAAGGAATACTTTTTTTTTGCACAAGAGTTACGCCTCTTTATGCAAATGAGCATAGGACTGATCAATTCGGTTAATTTTGACTTTCAAATGTATTTTTCTTGAATTGTATTTTTGTATTGTAAGGATTGTTTTGTATTTTTATTTCGTAGAATGTGAAAGAAATTAATGTGAAATTGATAATATGATAAATGAGAAATTAAAATATATATACTAATTAACGAACCTCACGTATTTCGTTATTTCTTGCGAGACTAAAGTACTGTCACAATAGGACAAGTACAATCTTTTCAAAAATCTATTTTACCAGTATCAGAGTTATTTCATATTAAATGACAGCAGATTTTTTTTTTTAAAGTTTATGCAGTGTTTTAGGTATCAGGTAACTTCTAAAGTTTGACTTAAATAGTTGAATATTTTTTACGTCATACTAGAAACTATTAAACTTTTCGTACGAAACAGTTTTTGTTAAATGTCAATAATTTTAATTTTATGTAGTAAGCACACACACACACACACACACACACACACACACACACACACACACACACATATGTTTCTGATCTATTTTACACTATATATAGTGTGTTCTTATGACCATCTTTAGAATACTACTGTCTGATTCTCGTCTGCCGTAATACTACTTTTTCAAGGTTTTAGAAGAGATATCAAAATATTTTGTAGAATGCCACATACTGTTATGACGTATGCATTTTGTCGTAATTAACTGACACCAAACTAAATGAAAAGAATCAAGCACTCATTCCGGAAATACATCGCTGTAATAATCATGCGGGTTAGGGTAGAAAATTCTGGAATAGTTCATTCAGCTGTAGGTAAGATCGCCGTTGTTAGTCCTTCCTTTTGCTTTCAAGTTGCAGACGATATTACCTGGCCAGCGAAAATGGGAAAGTAGGTCATGCGCAATTCTATTTTCTTAACCCGCATGATTTTTCAGCGATGTATTTCCGGAATGAGTGTTTGTGTCTTTCCCATATTAAATCCCCGTAAGGATTTTAAAAAGCTCTGCATTTTATACTCCAGCTAAGATGGCATTTAGTTTGGTGTCAGTTAATTACGACAAAAGCATACGTCATAACGGTATGTGGCATTCTACAAAATTTTTTGATATCTCTTAAAACCTTGAAAAACTAGTGCTACGGAAACGTGAATCAGACAGTACACGTAGTACCATCGGTCGTTAGCATCTCATGGCGACGTTAGCCCTTGCAATTGTTATTGGACTTTAAAATCCAAAAGAAATTATGTTTGGAGAATAAAGATGTTCTTTGTATCTTAAATATGTTAGTAAAATTAAAATAGTTTTGCTTACCAGTTTGTGATGGCGCAATCTGTCCGCCCAAAAAATAATTATGAATAAAAACATTAGAAAACTGCATGTAGTACCATCGGTCAAACCTCCGATAAGAATATTTATTTTTTTCCCGGATGACGTCGAAAGGGCCAAACCCAAAGCGTTTAATCTTGTAAAGGGTTAAAGAAATACCTCTTAGTTACTTTTGGCCGAGTGGTCTAAAACGCGCGCTTACGGATCACAGCGCCTCTCACCGCCATGGTTCAAATCCCACTCGGGACAGATCCTAGTGTGAGAAAGTTTGTCTGTTAGCTGGTCGGTGGTTTTCTCCGGGTACTCCGGTTTCCTCAATCATTCCAGAACTGACTGCCTCGACATAAGTGAAAGAATCTTGACTGGGACGTAAAACACCATTACTCTACTCCACTCTTTAGTCACCTGGTCACTACCGCCCGCTTTTAAGATGAGAATAGTCCCTTAAACAGAAATTTTAATTTTCTCACCTACTTCTTCTTATCTTGTGAGAAAGGGTAATTAATATGTACATAATGTAAATTTTATACAGTTTGATATAAGTACAACAACATTCAGAAATAAGGGCATCAGTCAACTGAAAATCTTCATAAAAAGATTCATCTCCTACAATACCGGTTCCTATAAAAGAAACTATAAAAGAAATTTGCGAAAGGAGTGTTTCTGTTAAAACTCAAATTATCAGTCAAACAAATGCCTCAGCAATAGCTTCTGTTATTATTATTATTATTATTATTATTATTATTATTATTATTATTATTATTATTGCTGTTGTTATTATTTTTATTATTATTATTATTATTATTATTATTATTATTATTATTATTATTATTATTATTGTCATCATCATCATCATCATCATCATCATTATTATTATTATTATTATTATTATTATTATTATTATTATTATCATCATTATTATTATTATTATTGCTTTTATTATTATTATTATTATCATTATTGTTATTATTATTATTATTATTATTAAATTCATTTTTGCAGGGGAGATAATTAATCTATAAAACATTATCAGCTTCAAAACTAATGCATGATTGTACCTTTAAAAGCTATTAAGCTTCTCTAATGAAATGCAAGAAATAAATTTATGCCATTAAATATAAATGGAAGTATAATCGAACATGTATTGCTGTTATATATATAAATATATATATATATATATATATATATATATATATATATATATATATATATATATATATATATATCACAAACTTCTAAATAAATTTGAACTACTTAAACCAGGTACCAGGTAACTAGCATGCGTGACATGTATTTTTCATATAATTTAAAACAATAAATACAGTTAGTTATAGATTCTTTAAGTTGTACAATTCCAACTACCTATGCATGCAAGTTTATTGAATGGTATATTAAGACTTCCTTGTTTAAGATTTACGTATTTTTTCATATGATACCGCGTTGTTTATTGTTACTAATGACGATCTACTGTTCAAACAAAACCAAAGCTTGTACATTAAATCCAAAATGAAGTCGTCTTATATATTTTCTGTTTTAACTGTTGTGTTTTTGAAGCTGGGTAAGTAATTTTAAAATATTTTATAAGAAATTGAAATTACTAAATAACATGTAAACAGTTATTCCTAAACTTTTTTTACAGAGGGTATAAAAAGTAATAAAAGTTAGAGCTTGCGATATCTTTATTCGATCATTGTATAGTCAACTTGCCGTTAAAAAAACGCTACCTTGTATAATAGTCATGGTCAGTCATCTATTATTTTCTGCAGCCGAATTTGAAATATAATTTTGATCTAAATAAATATTGGTGATTTTTTTGTATTTGATCAATATAAAGTCAGCTACGCTAGCCGATAAGAAAAAACCCGCTACCTTGTATAATAGTCATAGTCTGTTATCCACTATCTTCTACAGCCGAAGTGAAACATGTTTTTAATCTAAATGAATATTTTTTTGCATTTGATCCATGTTAAGTCATCTCCGCTTGCCGATAAGAAAAAATCCGCTACTTTGTACATTGGTCATGGTTAGTCATCCATTATCTTCTGCAACCGAATATGAAATATAATTTTGATCTGAATTATTATTGGTGATATAATGTTTTTGTTGCTAGTTATGTTGGTTGCTTTAGTTTGTTAATAGTGATTATAAACGGCAATTATAACTTTGTATTAAAAAAAAAAAAAAAAAAAAAAAAAAAAAAGAAAAAAAAGAAAAGAAAAACAGGGGGTCTTAAAGCAATATAACACTAAAATATACTTAACAGACTATATTGAAAAGTCACAAGTAAAACTATTAAGATCTAAGGACATAGATCCAACATTTTAAAAACTAATATTTAAAAGTCGGTCGTTTACCGCCGCATCAGCCTTAAAAAATATTACAGCGGTTAGCTCAATGTGAAATCGTAAAAAAATCGTAAAAAAAAAACACCAAAATAGTCGTAGTTACATTTACATGCTTACGCCTTCAAAAAGATGATTTGTAACTATCCGAATACGTGGTTAGTCAAACAGAGATCAGTAGAACCAACAGTAGAGCAGATTATGTTCGTATGTCAAAACTGAAAGAGTTTCTATGGCGTAAAATGTTCACGAGACGCACCTAGAAACGTAAAAAGAGAAACTCATAAAGATATATGTATATAGTTAGGATCTTTGTTCTGAATCTACGGTATCTGAATGAGATTCAAAATTGTAGACGAAGTAAAAAGTTAGGTCCGTGCATTGAAGCCTTTTTTATTAAGACACCGTGTCGGATTACGACACACGATAGTTTTTATGGTCAGCAGGCTACTTGTCGAGGGTCTGTATAAGCTGCCAAGCTACTGGGAGAAGTGCCAAGAAACCAATAGGCTTTTAGTATATTGCTCCTCATGTCTCGTCAAATCGGCGAGGTTTGTTTAAATGTTTCATGTTTGTTTAAAATAAGATTGTACATGTCATTAAAAAGAACCATGCCAATAAAGGTATCTAAACTGAACAAAACACATTTTGTAAGTGAGATAAACATCATATGTCACACCATTGGTTTAGGTTAGTCACATTATGTATTGATCCGAATTTAAATTTTAAGAAAACATTTAAAATAAATTATGAAAAATTATGTAAGATCCTAAACGTAAATAAGCATTAAATTTCGCTTTTCTCGTGGGTTTTTAAAAACAATGAAATTTAATGTCAATGAAATTTTTGAATACAAAAGGCCTCATTCGTAATTTATTTTCCAAAAACATGTAGCGATTATTTTTCCAAAACATTTTTTAAAAATGCAACACAACGATTTTTTAACCAACGGGTTTTTTTCTGTAGTAGGACTACCGTTAGGCGAGATGAGAGACTATATTCTTATAAATGTAACAATATTATTCCGCTCCGTCCAATGAAAGATATATTGAAATATTAAATTGTAATTTTGATCGTGCATTTTTTTTTAACTTTTTATATATACATATAGATTATCCCGAATTATATCTCTAATCTAAATGTGTGAGATGGAGAAAGAGGGGCGACCCCCCTTTCAACAACAACCCTCACCAGTTCACGGGTAAAGGATGTACATAGAGTGTCTCTTTTACGGAATTTTACATACTGACATATTGAATAAAGCATACTTTGTTGGAGAAATAATTTAATTTTAATTTGTTTATACAACAAAACACAATACAAAACAATGGAGATCACGTGACTATTTTTTTTCTTTATACCTCAATAAAAAAATTATCTAGGTTAGCTCCGCCCACATGACACGTAGACTGACGTAGACTGATTGTTGAGCAGCTGCTGATCACGCGTCATCTTAACGCTGATTGGCTAGTTAAAAAAAACTGTAACAATAAGGTCATATTTATCCGCCTCATGGCGAATATGACTTAAATAAAATTGATTTCAATTACGGTTTTTTTTTTTGTCTTTTTTAAAAAAAATATTTAATGTGTATAGGATGTCTTAATTAAATTATAAGGAATAACTGTGATATTTTTTTAATTGGTGTATAAAAGAAAAAACGATTTGCACACTTTTGAATAATGCGCTACGCGCATTATCCAGTGTGCAAATCGTTTTTTCTTTTATACACCAATAAAAAAAAATTATCATAGTTATTCCTTAAATAAACATACTGTATACCTACTACAAACTATACTTACTGATAAATCAAACTTTAAATCTTTTTCAAACTTCTAAATTTTTTGTTTAGAAAAACGTTCGCATGTACGCGTGTGAAACCATAAACATTATTTTCTCTTTCGAAAAACTAATTTTTAATGTTTGTGCATCATTAGCCTATAACAGGCTTGCCGGTTATGTTACTCGCGCTTAATGTTTGTAAAATGGCCTTATCGAGTTCCAATAAAACAAACATACCAGTCATTGTCCATTTCACAATCCGAAAAACAAAGTAAAAACTTTGCAAACTGGCAAAATATGTTATACACGTGAACTTCCATCAAGGAAGTGAGGCCGGGTGCTCCGGAAGGGTAAGCACCTCCTGTCTAGCTAGCTACACCCGTCACGTGCAAGTCAATTAAGAGAATGAAAGGAACAAAGAACTATTGTAAGTCAAATATATCCAGTATAAGTTGGGATACAGTGACTACATACTTATCAACAATATTGTGATGACGGCCATAAAACTTTTTAAGGGCCCTGATTAGCCTAGGCTTGCAATATCCTTGTGTCAACAATTTAATTGTAAGTAATTTGCTTCGTTGCAGAAAGTTCCCATAGTGGGAACAAGCTCTACCATACCGTATTAACTGTGAATCATATACACCATACGCAGGAGAAGCAGGGATATTACTGCAAAGAAACGGAAAGTTGACAATAGAAAAATTGAAGTCATCACGTTTGTCGTATAGCTTCAGATGTAACCTTTCATGGGTGTCATAATTGAGGTTTAAGTCCAAACATGAAGCAGAACATGGAGAATCTGTCGTGTCTTTTATTTCAAGCTCACTTGGATAGATGACATTCACATATTCTCCAAATTTGTGAATATTTAGAGAAAAAACATCATCTATATATCTGTATGTGTAGTTGAAAGATTTAGCGACAGTCTTTTTTCAAGACTTGACAAGGTTCTGTAAAAATAAGAAAAGATAATATTGCCAAACACAACAAATATGTTGTCTATCAAAAACTTAAGATATTATTATTATTATTATTATTATTATTATTATTATTATTATTATTATTGTTGTTGTTGTTGTTGTTGTTGTTGTTCCAGTATTTGTCCATCTAAATTTTCTTCAAATTACTGTTATTCCATTCAATATCTAAAAATATTTTATGATGCTAGTTGTCATTTTATTTTTTATTTAAAAAAAAAAAAAAAAAAAACAAAAAAAAAAAACAAAAAAAAAAAAAACTTTTTTTTTAAATTCAGATGGTCAGAGTGTAAGTTACCACATTTAATTGTGTTATTGCATGCTATAACACAATTTATCTAAAATATTTGTTGACAAATAAAAACATAGAAAATTTAATGTAAATTTAACTTTAAACTTTAAATAAAAAGAAAAACAAAAAAAATGATACACAAAATCCAATGCTAATCATGTAATAAAATACTTCCGTTTAATTAGCCAGAGGCCGATCGATCGTCTCCTTGTTTTCCGATTTCTTCCATCTTCCAAGAACTGAACGGTTTGATTTAAGAGGAATAATTTTGACAAAAGCGTTTAAAACCATCCAACCAAATCCATCCTTGTTTGATTGACGTGATTGTTCAGCTTGAAAATTACTATAAAATAATACGATTCGGAAAATCAAATTTTAATCTTAAAATATAGAGTCTTATTTTTTTAGGTTAGATAACTCCTATATTAAACAGAAAATTTTTTAACAATGTTTCCGGGAAGATTAAATTTAGTTATTTCTGTATGAAGGTAAAACTGCGAAATTTAATGTCAATAATTTGTTTTTATAAAACCCCAAACAACAACTTTTTTCCTCAACGAAAATTTGTTTTTAATCACAAAGTTCGATATTTTAACCCAAAGAAAATTATTGATTATACAATAATACAAAACATTATTAAATATTAGAAAAAGGTCAAACAATACCCATATCTCCTTGTTTACAAAAGAAGACGTAATCATTGTTATAAATATCACTAGGTAAAACTAATTCAGTATTAACCGTTTGAATAATTTAAAAGACAATTTACGTCAAGATTAAATCGATATGAGGATATAATTCTGTAAGGGGGAGGAGGGTCTAAATCGATGACCTACACAGTGCATCTCACCGCAAAGTATAGAATCTAAATCGGGTAGATCCAAGTGTTGGCAAATGTGTGAGTTCTTTTATTGAAGGTTGGTGGTTTGTTCTGATTTCCTACACCATCCCAGAACTGAAAACCTCGATATAACTGAACGAATTTTGACTGAGGCATAAAACATCATTAAACCAAAACTGTTGGCTGCCCATCACTCCTTTTTTTTAAATATATATATATATATATATATATATATATATATATATATATATATATATATATATATATATATATATATCGGATGGCTCCAAGGTAACTTGTTAGAAATCACCAAATAGTCGTAGCTGCAATTACAAAAAAGATAATTTGTGATTATCCGAATACGAGGACAAACATAGAGAAGATAATGTTCGTATGTAAAAAACTTCACGAGTTACGTAAGCGTTACACGTGGAAAATATTCATTAGATACATCTAAAAAAGTTAAAAAGGCAAATCTTAAAGATTTATGCATTTAGTTAGGAACTTTATTCTTAAACTACGGTTTTGGCATGAGTTTTAGGAGGATTAAAAGTTGGGTCCGTGCATAACACCATTCTAACAGATTCGGATTACGGTACCTGATGTCTTTCGTGGTCAGTAGGCTTCTTGCCTAGCTAAGTTGTCCAGGGAACGAATTAGCTATAAAGCTATTGTAGTGCCTGGAATCTGATAGACTTATATTAAACTCGTCCACTCGGCAGTCAACTTCGACACTTTTCGATAACTCAGTCTCATTTTTTCCACAGGTCTGGACGTTTTATATATTTGAAAGGTTTTAATAAAATTGAAATAATTTCTTGCACATGGTAGAAAATATTTAAAACATTATTATTATTATTATTATCATAAATAAGGTAACATATTTCAAACGTTTTCATCCTTCTTCTTGGGATTTTTAAGCACACCATAACAACTGTGATTGTTTATTTATTTATTTATTTATTTATTTATTTATTTATTTATTTATTTATTTATTTATTTATTTTTTATTATTTATTTATCCTGTTTTTTACGATATGCAAGACTTTATTTCAAATTTTGGAATACGTAATGCAGTTTCAATTCATATACAACAATTGGTGACATTACACCAAATTATCAAATTATTCTTTAAAAGATTGTATTCAATATTGTTTGAAGATTGTATTCAAAAATTGTTTATATCGTGATTTTTTAATAAGATTTATCGGTGCATGTCGGTTAAAAGATCTCGTGCCAATAAAGATATCTAGTTTGAATAAAGCATACTTTAATTTGTAGGAGAAATAAACATACTTTGTAGGAGAGATAATCATCATATGTCGTACCGTTGGTTTAGGTTACCAAAGTCACATTGGGTATTTATCCAAATTTAATCAAGAAGATATTTAAAATAAGTTATGTAAAATTATGTTAAATCCCTAATGTTTATGGGGATTAAATTTGGCCATTTTCGTGGGGTTTTGAAACAACAAAATTTAATATCAATGAAATTTTAATTACAGAAGGCCTCATTCGTAATTTATTTTCCAAAAAAATTACCGATTATTTTTTCCAAAAACATGTTTAAAAATGCAACACCGATTTTTTAACCAACGAATAATTTTTTCTGTAGTAGGACGACAGTTAGGCGAGATGAGAGACTATATTCTTATAAATGTAACAATATCTTTCTGATCCGTCCAATTAAAGATATATTGAAATATTGAATTGTTTGATCGGGACATTTTATTCCGAAATAAATCTCAAATCTAGATATGTGATATGGAAAAAGAGGGAGCGCCCCCTTTAACAACCACTCTCACCAGTTAGGTAAATGATTTAAAAACAGTGTCTTTTTACAGAGTTTTACACACTGACATATTGATATTGTTCCGGTAAAAGCCCACCTTCATTTTCACCGAATGACTGTTGTTGCATTCGATATCTAAAAATATTTTATATTGTTGACTGTCATTTTATTTTGCAAAAAAAATAATAATAAATTAATTCAGATGGCCAGAGTATAAATTACCACATTTAATTGAGTTTTTTTTTTTTTTTTTTTTTTTTTTTTTTTTTTTTTTTTAAATTCAATATATAATTTATTTTAATAAAAAAAGAAAGACAAAAAAAGTGATACACAAATTCAGTGCTAATCATGTAATAAATTACTTCCGGTTTCATTAGCCAGAGGCTGATTAATCATCTCCTTGTTTTCCGGTTTCGTCCATTTTCCAAAAAATGAACGGTTTGGTTAAAGTGAAATAATCTTGACCAAAGCATTAAACACCATTGCTCAACCCACCGAAATCCATTCTTGTTTGATTGACATGATTGTTCAGCTTGGAAATTACTATACAATAACACGATTCGGAAAATCAAATTTTAATTTTGAAATGTAGAGTCTTATTTTTTAGTTTAGATAACTCCTATATTGAACAGAAAAGTTTTGGACACTGTTTTCGGGGGAAGATTAAATTTAGTTATTTCTGTATGTAGGTAAAACTGCGAAATTTAATGTCAATAATTTCTTTTTAAATATCAATTTTTCCAATGTAATTTTTATAAAACCCCAAAGCACGACTTTTTTTTCTCAACAAAAATTTGTTTTTAATCACAAAGCACGACATTTTAACCCAAAGAAAATTATTGATTATACAATATTACAAAATATTATCAAATATTAGAAAAAGATAAAACAATACCCTAATCTCCTTGTTTACATTGTTATAAATACCAATAGGTATAACTATTTCAGTATTAACCGTTTAAATAATTTAAATGACACTTTACGTCAAAATTAAATCGATATGAGGATATAATTCTGTTAAATACTTTTGTTAAAAATCTCTCTCTCTCTCTCTCTCTGTCTCTCTTCCCCCTTTGCGGGGGGAGGGGGGTCTCGGTGGCCTAGGGGGTCTAAATCGATGACCCACACAGTGTATCTCATCGTACAGTTTAGAATCCAAATCGGGTAGATCAAAATGTTAGCAAATGTGTGAGTTCGTTTACCGAAGTTTGGTGGTTTGTTCTGATTTCCTACACCATCCCAGAACTAAAAACTTGGATATAATTGAACGAATTTTGACTTGGGCATAAAAAATCATTAAACCAAAACTGAAATTCGCCCATCACTCTTCCGTCCCTCCTGTATATATATATATATATATATATATATATATATATAGCGCGTATTTGAAATCATATCATCACATTATGTACCTATACTATTTCTAATTCAAGCCATCAAAAACCATAGCATGGAAAACCGACAAAAAAAGTTTCTGTGCGGACATTCCATAAATTGGTTTAAGCAGAACTTTTTGGCTTTGAACTTTGTTTTGTTTTTTGTTTTTTGTTTTTTTTTAATATTTGACCAGTAATTCCTTAGTATAAAAGTGGATTATGAAGACAAAGTGGAGACAAATTTACTGATACTATAGTTTTTTCTTTAAACAATAAAGTAAATTTGATACATAATTTAATACAAAATCGCATATATTTTAGACTGGTTCCCTTAATGCAATTTTCGCTTTTCTTTAACGGACCTCGTGTCTGAATGTGAAGGCTATTTTTGCTTCTTCCTATAAGATCTCAGCGGTATAAAAATGAATAAGAAGAGTGTCAAACAGCGTTTTGCAATTACAACACAAATATGTAAATGTATATACTAATTTTTTTTTTCGAATGTTCATATAGCAAATACTTGCTAGATTTTGATGTGCCATATGTACACATTTCGGAAAATCATTCCTCATAAAGTGATAAATATGGACGGCCAGCATCTTAACAAACTTGTTTGAAGCTTAATAAGTTGTATCAATTTGATGGTGTTTATAAAAATTTTAGTTTTAGATTAATCTACTCTAGGTATTATTGTGTTTGTTAAAATGAATTATGCAAAGTGTTACTGTCAAAAACACAATATCTGAAACAGTAGAGAAAGATTGCCAACTTGGTTCAGATTAAAGTGTCATTCTTTATCATTTTAATTTGTGAGTCACATTGCACCGGTCACTACATTTGCTTTGTTTGGGAATACATTTAATTAATAATTTATAATTAATTGTTTTTAAAATCAAATGAAATATACAATATTCGATACTAAAATTTCTTTGAAGTCCTTCCGAGAAAAAATTCTGATTTTTTGGTCTTTTAAGAAATGTATGTGTATTCAAATACTTAAACTCATGTGTTCATGGAAACATGGTTGCAGCTTCAAGGCCTATATTCACTAAGTAACGTTCATTTTGAATCAAACTCGGACTCAGAATCAGTCTTAAACTCATACTTAGCTGATTCAATGTTGATAAAATAATTTTTTAAAATACATTTTGCTAGAACCTTGATGTTACTAGTTCGATTTGGCTGTACTTAAAATTGTCGATAGCGTTTGCACATTTAAGATCTGTGACATAATATTCTTTTGTGCGCGTGTGCCAAATACGTACAGACTCTTTGGTTGTGTATCACTAGCTAGATCATTAATGATTTGTTCATTTCAATTTGAATTGTGTAGGTTTTTTTTATTATAATTAAATTTAAATAGTTGAGAAAAAACAGATAAATGAAATGGGCGCCGATAAGTCACATTTTTTAACCGAATATATCAAACGTTGAAACATTTGGCAGAGTTATCTATTCGATCTGAATAAGACTTTAGTTGGAAGCTTTATTCGTTGCAATTATTGTCTGGGGTTGATATATATCGCTCCCCGGAGAGCTTTATAGAGCGTAACACGCAAATGCTACTCCTTTTGTAATTAAAGACGGTAGAATAATCTGCTACATACTTTCTAAAACTTTATTTTCTCAGTTAAGTCCGAGTCATATTTATCAGAAGTTTCCGTTTATAATTAGAATTCAAGACTCGTTTTTATTGACAGAAAGGTTTAATTCAAAGGTAACTGATCGAATTTGTCTCAAATAGCAACCTACATCAATAATAATGATAAAATGTGTTTTTGAATCAGAGCTTTTTGTTTGTTAAAACGTCTTGTATAAATGACCATAAAAGTTAAGAATCTAGTGACTTGCGTAAAACAGACTTATTAATTTACGGCTGTAGTCCTATTCAGAGTAAATAGATAATGCCTTTGCATGCCACATTTCAGTCTACTTTTTTCGAAAGCTTTTTTTAAATTTCAGTTTCCAAATTCGTATTCAATTTCAGTTGTTCCAGTATTTAGCGTAAGCTGTTACCACCCTTATTACAGCTATTATCAAGGGTACTGTTCTGACAAGTGCTGTAGTACCACGTACTATTACTATTCACTTTACTACCGCGCCTGTTGCACAACATACTACTATTACTACACCTACTACTACACCTACTACACCTATTATTCAAGGTGAGTGCTTTAAAAAATTCATTTGTTCAAACTATTAACTCATTAGTTACTTTTTTAAATCTTAATGTTTCATTAAAATTCCACAAAATACGTGTCTTTGAAAAAAGAGAGAAAAAAAGTTTCATAAACCATGGAGAATGGTTTTATTTTTTTATATCAATCATTCATAATGTTATATGAAAAATGGCTGTTGTCGATTAACTAAGATATCAATTTTGTTTTAACTAAAGAAAGCAAATAAAAGAATGACTTCTTTATTATACACTAGTACTGGCTGATGTAACCGCCTCGGTGGCATAGCGATGGAGCTTCCGCTTCAAGAGCAGGTGTTCATGGGTTTAAACCCCGAATGAGTCATACTAAAAAAATCAATAATTAAGATAATGCTTCCTTTACTAGCACTCGGGAATTAGGTGACAAAGTATTGACTGGTTCACTAGGTCACAGGATAAAGAACTAAAGAAATAGTATGCATTGTACAGTGTTGTATGTAACGTTGTATAGTGTTGTATGTATCACTGTACATTGTTGTATGTTTCGTTGTACAATGTTGTATGTATCATTGTACAGTGTTGTATGTATCATTGTACAGTGTTGTAGGTATCATTGTACAGTGTTGCATGTATCGTTGTACAATGTTGCATGTATCATTGTACAGTGTTGTATGTATCATTGTACAATGTTGTATATATCATTGTACAGTGTTGTGTGTATCGTTGTACATTGTTGTATGTATCGTTGAATGGTGTTGTATGTTTCATTGTACAGTGTTGTATGTATCACTGTACAGTGTTGTATGTATAATTAATTTGTGTATGTACCATTGTACAGTGTTGTATGTATCGCTGTACCCTGTTGTATGTATCATTGTACAGTGTTGTATGTATCGTTGTATAGTGTTGCATGTATTACTATACAGTGTTGTATGTATCATTGCACAGTGTTGTGTTATCGTTGTATAGGGTTGTATGTATTTGTACCGTGTTGTATGTATCGTTGTTAATTGTTGTAAGTATTTTGTACAGTGTTTTATGTATCGTTGTATAGTGTTGTATGTATTTTGTACAGTATTGTATTTATTATTGTACAGTGTTGTATGTATCGTTGTATAGTGTTGTAAGTGTTATTGTTACTGACTCAATGAGCTAGCAACTTAACAAAACAAAAAGTCGCCCTGTGTACGCGCTATTGTAAGTCAGGCCATAATGCACATAAGACATCTCATGCATACACGAAATCGCTACGTATATTGCTTACAATGCACTGTTTGAGATGACAAGTCCTTTGCCGTGGATATATGATTTTTGATTATCTAAACGAATGAATGGATAAAGAACGAATGAAAAAAATGAATATATAAATACAGAGGAACTTTGAACCTGAAACTTGAACTTTGATATCTCGATTAACACTGATAACACGAAGTCTTTATTTTGTTCTGATCAGTTTTCTATATAAACTAAATAAGGACAATTTTGAAACCTCAAACTTCCATGATCAAAATATCTCTGACAACCCGAATTAAAAAATTTGGTCCGTAGTTAAAATTAACTTGAAAAACTTGATTTTTTAACAATGCGTGATCAATGGCCATTAAGAGTGAAATGCATATCTTTGTGCCACGTAAAAAACCGTAAAAACGATTAGAGATATCAAAGGAAGTATCGGTAATTCGGTGAACCGAGTAATTCAAGTTATCTATCGTATTAATTACTGTAAATTAATATTCAGTACCGTCACGGACAGTAAGTGTAGCAGGTATACTAACCCCTACACAAACAACAGAAGTTAAGTTATATGCCGCTGTCGATAACACTTCAACTTTTGATTCTTAATTTAAACGACGTACCATGTTGTACAAAGAAATACATTTAACACATAATGACTTATTTTTTTACTTTGTAATTTTGTTTTCTATATGTTTGTATTTTAACGAATGTAATATTAAAGTATTGTTGACATAAATCTACATGCATCTGGTTTTTGATTCCGTTGTTCGTATGCATTGTGATTTTATAAGAACACGTTTTGCACGCTTTTGCCGTCGATATTAATTTCTTAATACGTTAATTTTTTTGTCTGGAATGTTTCATTTTTTTTTCTTTATTGCATACTATTCGAGTACCGGTAACAGTTTACCAACATCAATGATATCTGTAGTGGAAAAACATTTATTAATGTGACGGTATCCTCATTTCGATAATTCGAACAATCCGGTAACTCGAAGTCACCACCGAAGTCCCGTACACTTCGAGTTATTTTTTTATTTATTTATTTAGGTTTATTTATTTAGATTTATTTTTTAATTTTATTTTTCAATTTTAAAAAAATGGTAATATTTTTTAAAAATTCATTTTGGATAGTGTGTCGTCAGTAGGAAGCATTGTTGGGGGCGTCATAGGAGGAATAGTTGGATTAATCATATTGACCACAGTCCTTATAATTGTATGCAAGGCTTGTAATAAGAACACAACACGTGGAGCCGTCGTTAACGTTTCTCCAAATCAGAATACAACATCCATTTCTACCGTTCACACATCGGTGCAGCCTATGCAACCAACGCAGCAACAATGTAAGCAAGATATATAAATTTGGTTTAATTTTAGATTTTTATAAAAAAAATTATCATTTACTAATACAAAGTATAAATTTGTTGTGAAAAAAAAATATGCGAAGTACTTAAAACAATTCTTTACTGCAACAATGGTACAGCATTTGATATTAAAACATGACGCAAAAGATTTATTTTACTACTTACTAGTACCTGATAAATATTGTGATATTTGGAATTGAATTGTAGCATTTGCAAGCCTTTGTTCATAAAATATCATTATAATTGCATGGTATAAAAATTTAAATACAAAATGGTGCCTCGGACACCTAGCACAAGCTAAAACCTAAATTAAATAAAAATCACAAACCTGATACATGACTATATCAAACGCATATTGAAATGTTTTAACTGTAGACTTCAGATAGCATTTTCTCTTTTAGCATTACTTTGTGAAATGCATTTAAACGTCCAAAATAGACTACTATTTACCAAACAGTAAAGCGGAGTGAAGTGAAGGAGCATTTCAACCCAGTCAAAATGTTTAACCGTATATTGTTTTTCCCTGATTGGATTTATCCAGAGTATCCAGAAAAACCAACAATGTTCGGAAAACTAATTTACAAACTGGCTTTAATAGGCACTGTGTTGCGTTGGGGCTGACTTCAAGGCACTCCGTCATCGAGAGAAAATCCTATCCAACAGGGACTGAATGATAAAATTTGTAATGTTCTGAATAGTCGTTAAGTAAAATATTTCAAAAGAAAATTTTTTTTATTTACAGACGGATATGGTTATCCTTCGGCATATCCACCACAACCACCGACCTACGCAGCTCCACCTTCGTCATCAAATCCTGCAATGCCACCACCCAACTACGCAGAAAATATCACTACAAGCCAACCGCCTGCACAAACGAAAGAGTAAAATGATAACTTAAAAAACTTCGAAACAGTCAAAATGCAACCAAATTTGTGAAAATAAGTCTTTTTATTTTATGGTTTATGATCAATACTTTTGTATTTACTAAACGATTTCTTCTGTTGAAATTTACCCTCTATTCGTTTAATTAATTAATTTATTAATTTATTTATTTATTTATTTATTTATTTATTTATTTATTTATTTATTTATTTATTTATTTATTTATTTATTTATTTATTTAAATTAATTGGTATAATTTATTTTTTATCTATTCAAATCTATTCGTTCAATTATTTATTTATTTATTTATTTATCTAATTATCTATCTATTTTGACTTGAAACGCAAAGGGCTAATCTGTGACGTTTTCAGGTAGCGAGCCTGTGTATAATGTAAAGCGGTTTAAGATACGATATCAGTTTAACATCATTTTAATGATAAACTTAAATTTGTTTCCATCAGATTGTTAAAATTGTAGTTAACGGATTTTCAGAAAAGTAATTGACAATAGAAAAAATGTTGCCCAATTTGTAATATTAAACTACTGTTTTGAATTATTTATTGTTTGTATATCTAATTTTACAGATTTTAAACTATGATGTTTATTGCAGACCAATGTTCAAGTTTGACATATGTTGCTTTTGGCCGTCGAGCAATAAATTGATTTAAAGTAACTTTGAATTTAAGCTGTGTTATATAACCCTCGATTATATTTACTTGCCACTTTATTTTGTTTCTTAAACATGTTGTAGATATGTTACATTTCACCAAACACTGGGTTTTTGTTTTGCCTAAATGTTAAGTTTGTAGTGCGGTTATAGTCTTTAATATTCGTGGAATAAATATATATCTAATTTGAATTAACTTTGTATACCGATTACATAAATAAAAAACTATAATGGTAGAAACATCTCAAAATTCTGTATTCACTAGTACTTTCATGCATTTACATCTTGCAATCTTCAGGTGATTGATTTGACTTGGTAACGCCATTATGAAGTCACAATTTGCAATAAGGGAGCTAACTATGTTCAATGTAAAAGGAGATGTAATTTACTGTCTGTTTATTTTGGCTTAAAATATTGATAATTGATAATCTGAATGAAATATCGTCATCAATACATTTAAAAAAGGGGAAGATTTTAAATTTTTTTGCCGCACGTATCCAAAAATATTGGATATATATTTATTTTTTTATTTATTTTATAGTATTTTATTATTTATTTATTTATTTATTTATTTATTTATTTATTTATTTATTTATTGTTTGACAAAAGTACCTTCATGGCTAAAATTTTGATAGATAAATAGAAGTTTTTTTGTTTTGTTTTTTATTTTATTTTATTTTATTTTATTTTAATGATAATTCACAACATACTAGCAGCTTTTTGTATCTAAAGATATCTTGTTACTTTATTCCACGCGTTTTTGGTTAAAAACTCTAATAGCTTGTAACTGTATATACATTATAATCGATTCCATCACTTCTCTAATTAATTTAACTACTAATAAATGGTACTTAATAATCATATGTAAAAGATTTATGGTTAAAATATAGACTTTTCGTATAGCTTGCAATTTTACCAAAAGTAAGAAATTAAGTCATTTAATTTGTAGACATACATAGTTGTCAATAATTACACGACCAATTAGCGGCTCAGTGGCCGAGAGGTGAAAGCGTTAACAACAAACTCGAAACACTTAACAGCGTTTCGACTAAGAGAAAAAACTTTTAGACATCTACTTGTTGGCTACGTTCAGTTAAAAATGAATATCGACTGAGTTACATGTGGTATGTATTTACGACATAACGGACTGGTGACCTAGCAATTTGAAGATGTTCATTTTTGCAGAAAGCAGATCAGAAACACTCGTACAGATTGACAGCCAACATGAACTTTTTGTTCTGATAAATCTTTAAGATATTAAAATAACCAAGATGATAACTAACCGGCGTAGAACTTTAACCATTCAATTAATTAGAAATTCATTTACTCTGACCCGACTTTCATGTATGAAATTATTATTTGCAGTGTAGCGACAGATTGTCATCAGAAATTTATTTTTTCTGAAATCGGAACAATGGATAAATTTGTTTTTTACGTTTGTCTTATCATTATAATGTTTTTTTTTCAGGATTTTTATATTTTTTAAAACTTTGTAAATATGCATTATGGTGTGATTTGCAAATAAATTTTTGAAAAAAAAAACACCGAACCTTTTTTGTTTGTAAACAACAGAAAAGAACTGGAAATAAAAAAAAACTAATTATTTTGTAAAAGAAAATGAATTGAAATAATAATAAACAAACAAACAATATTTTAAGTAAAATGTAAATGTTAACATTTTAAAGTTAATTTGTTATTATTATATTTCTGTAAACTCGGTGATTCTGCAATCGAGATTCCTCTATCATTCGAGGATATCAAGTACAAGATGTAGAGGATGTGCAGTGAAAGCAAAGATAGTTAGCTGTGGGAACTTCACATGATTAACCCTTCTTAAGATATACAAGCAAAATGACAAAATAGATATTGTAAAACATTTTGCGTAGTTAGTAAGTAACACTGAGCTAAGTGGTAACAAGTGTATAAACAGGATAAATGATTCAAATACAAACCCAATTCGAACTGTGTTTGAAAATAATTTAGAAAACGTTATTTCCTGTCGTTTAGAGTCATCCAAGCTTTTAAAATCTTTTTCTTTCTTTCTTTCTTTTCTTTTTTTTTTTTTTTTTTTTTTTTTTTTTTTTTTTTTTTTTTTTTTTTTTTTTGAATAGCAGAAAATTGCAAATAAAAATATCTACTTGACACAAGACAGCGCTTCCACGAGCGAGAATCCAGAAAAACAAATGATATAACAGCCAAGTATCACAAAACAAGTAATAAACTTTTTCCAGATATTTATTGCTTAATCAATTTTTAAAGGAAAGTCAATCAATAAAGGTTATGCGTTGTTATGAATCACAAACGCGCCCATCTATGCCCAGATCACAATCAAAAAAAAAAAAAAAAAAAAAAAAAAAAAAAAAAAAAAAAAAAAAAAGAGAGAGTAAGACATTGTTTTTTCCTGCATTTGATACATAGCTTTTGATTTCATTCAAATTAATTTTGTGTGCTCTTTCTGTCGCTGGTTGGTGCCACAAATGTGTTTTTACTTCTTCGGAAATGTTTTAGATTTAAAAGAAAAAAAAACTTTCAAATTTTTTGAGTTGTATTGGAATCAGTGTCAGTAACGAGTACCGGATTGCTTACCATTTAATTAAAAAGGTAATCTATACAGTCACCTTAAAATCTCCCATAATCCATATGCATTAATTGTAGGATACACGATTTTTTAAAGACCTGGAAGTCAAGTTGTACGGTAAGCCCCCCCCCCCCCCCCCCCAAAAAAAAAAAAAAAAAAAAAAAAAAAAAAAAAAAAAAAAAAAAGATTCCTATAGGTAGTGTTAAGTAGTAAGGTACCACAATGCACAATGTTGTCACGCAGAAACCTGATATAGAATATTTATTATAAATACTCATAAGCATTTTTAATGTAGAAAAAAAAACTTCACGAAAATTGAAGAAAAATTATATGAGCAAAGTTTTTCTGTTTTAGAAAATCAAAAACAAATGAATAATAAATACTACAATAAAAAGAAATATACTTGATATACACCATAAATCACTTACATGATGCCATGCTTAATGATTATATTAACTATTGTCGTTCAAATGTTAAAACAAATATTCTTTTGTTTCGTTTGGTAACATACAATTTCAATTTATATGTAAAATCTGTTTTTAAAGCCATAAATTTAGCAAAAGCGATCACGAGTAAAAGGAATAATAATAATAATAATAATAATAATAATAATAATAATAATAATAATAATAAATAACAACTACAGACTGTTGTTACGTCATTATAAAGAAGTCTGACTGTATACGTTTCTTCGGTTTTAGCTCTCCTGTTTATTTACCAATAATCAAAACATAAATGCTTCAGAAAGAAGAATACTGACTTTGGCCCAAGTAAAAATGTACAAAGTAAAAACGCATACCGCATATTTCAAAACCAAAAGTGACAATATGTTATAAATTAAAGTACTCAGGAGCTAGGGACATTACCTACCATAACAATATCTCGGAATATATCACATAAATTTTGAGAAAAAAAAAAACTTTTTAGAGGGTACTTTGTAATACAACGCATATATCCTGATTTAAATGCGAGAATATTTTCATATTTAATATGACACAAAATCACAGGTACTTGGGGACCGGTACCCCCTCCCCCACCTCTTCCCAGATAATTGTTTTTGGACAATTAAGCATTACTTCCATTCGATTGCAGAGATGGTTATGTACATGTAGTTGTTTCGTTTAAATATTATCGAGCAGACGACGTTTGGTCGCGCATTGTGTTGATAGACGAAAGGAAAAATCTTAGACGAATCGAACGACACCAACATTTTGAGAAATAAAGAAATATTTATCGAATTTGAGTTGGGAAATTTTTTCGCCAGAAGTGAGTTACCTTGTGTTTTTAATGATTTGATGTGATATTTCCAGAAAACTTCCGCAGTACGAAATGCTTTATACACAGATGTTGTTGAGGACATGGAAAAAATGATGATTGCCACAAATAAAGACTTACTAAATGAATTAAAAAATGAAATTCAGATCCTCCGAAAAGAGAACAAAACTCTAAAAGCTGATAATGACAACTTGCGCATTAATATTGACGACCTTGAACAATATTCTAGGCGAAATGCAATAAGAATTTCTGGAATTCCAGAAAATTCCGGCTCGGAGAACACCGATGACATAGTGAAGAAGGTGGTTAGTGATATGGGCATATCAATCAATGATGAAGACATTGATCGCTCCCATCGTTCCAGACGTCCCCAAAAAGGTTACAATAGACAAGTTCTAGAAAAATTCACGAATTACCACATAAAACGGCTTCCTTTTTTATAAAATGTTCTCCTTGTTTTTTTTTTTTTTATTTTCCATTGAATTATTACTTTGAATTTTTTCTGTTTATCGTTTCCCATTGTTACTTTTTACGGTGTTTCATTTGAATTTTGTTTTTTATATCAGTGTACCACAACTAGTTTGTATATAAATGTTTTCTATTACTGTGCATCAAGTATACTATTCAATACTGCCCGTCCTTTCTTTTATTACACCCCTGGAATCACTTAAATAAATAATGACTGTATCACTGAATATTTATCGGGCACGTATTGGAAGTCATAATATGCGCCATGTACGCGTTAGTACAATAAAAAACATGTCACCTAATTCTTTTACAATTACCTTGTTATATATCTACATGATGCTTATTGCTTATGGTTTAAGATTATTTATTGTTATAATAATCTCTTTTTTTCTGGAGTTGTGTTCACGGGTAGATACACCCCTGATCACAGTGGTATTTGTAATTACTTCCCTTGTATCAAGGTCAACTCTGTCCTGTTTTTATGATATGTTTGATAAAGTATATATTTTTTATTCCCTGAAGAAAACAATTTTTGTATACATGACACTATATTCTTGATGTTGATTGTAGCGTGTATTTATAATATTTTAGACAAATGTGGTGATATACATAAAAACCCTGGTCCAGGCACTGATTCAGAAGTCTTTGACTCCACATCATGTGACGATTTATCAGACCCTTCTATTGAATTATATTCTCAAAAATATCTCACAATCCTTCATTTAAATGTACAAAGTATCTTACCCAAACTTGAAAGTATACGAACCGAGCTTAACTCTTATGACATTGTTTACGGAAACTTGGTTGACGCCTGACACTGATGACTTCGACATTACAATTAACGGATATCACAAACCATTACGTTTTGAAAGAAATAACAAAAGGGGAGGGAGGTTGCTAGCATATGTCAGTAAATATATTTATTATAAACCTAGACCAGAACTCAATGTATATGGAATTGAATGTCTTTGGTTGGAAATGATCATAAGAACTAAGACATTACTAGTAGGTACATTTTATAGACCCCCTGACTCGGACAGTGCCGTATGGGACAAAATTATGCATTCGATTGACCTCGCCTCAAATTTAAACCCCCACTAAATAATCGTAACTGGTGACTTTAATGAAGACCAATTGTCCATTTATAATAAGAAAATTAGTTATATATCACAAACGTTTAATCTCACTCAGCTTATCAAAGAACCTACACATTACTGGGATAATTCGACTTCCCTTTTAGATCTTTTCCTAATAAATGACCAAACTATAGTGATTAACAGTGGTGTAGGTGAATCTTTTTACGAAGTCAATGTTAGATACCACTGTCCGATTTTTTTGGACTTGAACATTGAGAAACCCAAGAATATTTCTATCAAAAGAACTATCTGGTATTACAACCAAGCTAACTGGGATTTATATAGGGATAGTCTTTCAGATACTAATTGGGATTTTATAAATAATGATAATTTGACAAAGCTGACGCACTTAACAAGTTTTTTGTAAAACAAACTTATCTCTGTAATAATAATCAATCACCCCCAACCCTTCCCGTTCCTGAATACTCTTTATCTAACTTACAATTCACTCCTAGGGATGTTGAAGAAATTATAAATTGTCTTAAGGCATCAAAAGCTTCTGGTCCGGACAATATCCACCCTCTCTTACTTATCCGAGCTTCTGATATACTATGCGTTCCTAAGTAAATATTTTACAAAACTTTTACAAAACTCCATATTTCCAACTATTTGGAAACAAGCAAATATTACTCCTGTATTTAAGAAGGAAGATCCGAATAATATTAGTAATTATCGCCCAATTTCATTGTTAAACATTATCGGTAAGGTTATTGAACGTTGAGTTTATAAATACTTACACAACTATTTATTGGACAACTCTATCATAACATCTTTTCAGTCTGGTTTTAGACCAGGTGACTCAACTGTAAATCAACTTTTAGATATTAGTAATGACATCTCCACAGCGCTTGATAATGGCAAAGGAATAAGGGTTATATTTTCTGACATAAGTAAAGCTTTTGACAGAGTTTGGCATCGGGGTTTATTAGAAAAATTTAAGTCTATTGGAATATGTGGATCTTTACTTCTGTGGTTTAAAAGTTACTAGTATTTGGAAGGCAGACAACAAAGAGTTGTTTTTAACAATAATGTAACCTCAACCTGGGAATTTATACGAGCAGGCGTTCCACAAGGTTCAATCTTGGGTCCTATTCTTTTTATAATTTATATCAATGACATAGTCAATTCCATACAAAGTAAAATTAAACTGTTTGCTGATGACACTTCTATACATATAACTGTTGAAGATCCATTCGATGCCGCATACATCCTGAATCATGATATTGAACTTATACACAACTGGGCTCAAAAATGGCTATTTAAATTTTAACCCCAATAAAACTGAATCTATGATTATTTCACGCAAAACATCTATGCCCTTTCATCCCCAACTTTATATGAATCATACTCCAATTACCGAAGTCAAAACCCACAAACATCTTGGCATATTGTTTTCCTCTGATGGGTACTGGAAAACCATATAGTTACTATTATATCAAAAGCTAATAACAGACTGTCGCTCCTGAGAAAACTTACTGTCTGATTCACGTCTGCCGTAGCACTAGTTTTTCAAGGATTTAGAAGAGATATCAAAAATTTTTGTAGAATGCCACATACCGTTATGACGTATGCATTTTGTCGTAATTAACTGACACCAAACTAAATGCCATCTTAGCTGGAGTATGAAATGCAGAGCTTTTTAAAATCCTTACGGGGATTTAATATGGGAAAACACAGCAACGCTCATTCCGGAAATACATCGCTGAAAAATCATGCGGGTTAAGAAATCGAACTGCGCATGTTTACGTATCGTCTGCAAAAGGGAAGCAATCAAAACAGGTAAAAAAAAATTCGAGTTATACAAGTAGTTCCCCTTACAATGCTGAAGATTACAGAAGAAGTAAAAGAAGTAATAAGGCGCCTAGAAGCTTCATTCATTCGAGAAAAACAAAGAGGAGGACCGGAGTTATCCTACTATGATGTTAACGGCAGGATTGCCAAAGCTTTAAAAATCGGGAAATCTACTGTTAGGAAAGTTTTAAGTTCACAAGGTGCGCTCAAAATTGTTCAATTACAAAAAAATGCAAACTCTTCCTTTTTGATATAAAGAGTGAAAAAGAAAGCATTTTTTTCTGAGAACCAAGGCCTTGCAAAGTAAAAAAAAACAACCAAACACACACACACACACACACACACACACACACACACACACAATAGAAATAAGTTTGTATACAAAGGGAAAACTGATCATAAAAATCCTGACCTTGGACGAGCTTCAGAGTTAATGTCAAAAACATTGTTAACTTGAATGCTTTTGGATGGGGAGAGTAATGGTGTTTTACGTCCCAGTCAAGACTTTTTCACTTATTTCGAGGCGGTCAGTTCTGGGATGGTGGAGGAAACTGGAGTACCCGGAGAAAACCACTGACCTTCGGCAAGCAAACTGACAAACTTTATCACACTAAGATCTGTCCCGAGTGGGATTCGAATCCAGGCGGTGAGAGGTGCTTCGATACGTAAGCGCGTACTTTAGACCCTTGGCCACCGAAGCCCCTTTGGAGGGCCCAAACTATTCAACTGTCCTTGGAGATAAAATCCGGACAAACATAATGAAGTTATTTTAGCTACAATCCAATCAATACAGAAAAGAAAAACACATCATCAGTTTTATATAACGAAGAAGTAACAGGAAAAAAAACTAATATTTAAACATCAATAATAACGAACCAATATGACTTGGCGGTATATGGTTTAAATACTTTTTTATCATGCGTGACAAATAGCTAAAATCCTCGGAAAACAAGGGGGAAAATCAACACTCTCTCTATTAGAAATATTTAAAACTGCTTTAATGTATATATATTTGTATGCATTCTGATTCAGACCAAGTAGACAATATAGCAGAAGCTATTCATGAAGAACAGAGTGCAAAGATAACAAAGACAAGACTAGACGACTTTGATATTCAATTAATAAAAGGAGCTGTTCATCAGCTTTTTGAAAAAAGGGAATATGTAAGCTACATATTGAACTTCTCAAAGAAAACATTTAAATTTTACCTATTATGAAAATCGTGTCTACAATATATTTTCTGGAGAACATCTCGGCATTTTATTTTAATGGATTGAAATAATTTTACTTACGTCTGTAAGAATAAACGACAGAATTAATTTTATGGTATTTTAATGTGTAAGAAGATGATTTAATTTATTGTTCTCAAAAACAAACTATTGTTGCTGTAATGTTTCTTAACTTTTTTTAACGTCACATTAGCAATTTTGAAGCTATTCGCTATGAAACGAAGGTTATACATTTCTGTAGATTGCTCTAAGAACAAGTTTTGGTAGGCGTAAAATGTGCAAGTGTATATTATGGTCTGTGTGAACTAACGCACACCAAGAGCGAGATTTTGGTTATGTGCTGGCTTACCCAGTCAATATATCGCAAACAAGCATACCACTACCCCTGTTGTATTTCTGTCACTGAATGAACAAGTCGATACTTTGTTCCTTCAATGGCGAGAGCCAGAAGTATATCAAATTTTGAAGTCTTGTGTTTAATTCGACTGGGGTTTGAACCCACAACCCATCCCGCTCTCAAGGCGGACACTTTACCACTGAGCCACCCAGGCGGTCAACATATATTGAATATATTTTTACGCCTTTTAAAGGTTACACTTCGACGACTTAAAGAGGAGTTAGAAAAACATGACGTATGCCTTTCATTGTCGTCTGTAAGAAGATATCTTCCAAAATTAGGATTTGAATTCAAAAGGTCCCATGGAAAGAGATTTTTAAAAGAGACGACAGATATTATAGCCACACGCCATGATTATTTAAGGTGATTAATAATAAATAATATGAGTACAAAATAGTTTAAAAAGTAGATGTTCTAAACCTTAATGGATAACATTGAATATAAAGAGATCATTAGCTAAGATTAAATCGAATATGCTGAGTCGTTTTAGACCGGGGCTTTTGGGCATTGCCACTCATCTGAAAGTACGCACAACTATACTCGATTATCTCTTCTGACGTTTTAAAAGAATCGCCAAAGGTTGTGCCAGTTAAAAATGTGATGAATGAAAGTCAAGTTTACTCTGCTTTAAAACCGTACTACATATATCATTTACTGGGTTTTTTTTTTTTTTTTTTTTTTTTTTTTTTTTTTTGAGATTTCAAAGAAACACACTCAAAACATGACGATTTCAATTGCAGTTCACTGCAGAATAATAATGACAACATCAGACAAACATACTACACAAAAACATATACTCTTTGTGCATTTTTGTAATAGGAAAATAAAGAAATACAGACTGGAGGATTGGGAAATTGTTTACGTAGACAAGACTTGGATAAATAGTAATCATGCTTGTAAAGGTACAACATTAACGTTTGTTCATTTTCAATTTGAGATTAGCGCCATTTTAATGAGAAATAACAATTTCTTTTTCTTTATCTCCATTTTAAGACAAACTTGATTTTTTTAGTTCTAAGATGAAACACATATCCTGAGAAGTAATAACGCCGACGAGAATCACTTTAATCTGTTACTTACTAAGAACCAATTGATAAATAAGTAGAGTGTCAAATAAAACATCTTTCCATATTTGTTTTGACACGGTAGTGTTGCATTTTAATAAATCTCAGTCACGTTCTGATTATTTCAGTATGAATTACAAATACATAAATTTTCTTATTTTTAGGAGAATGGACGCATAATAGAAGTGGGCCAACTGGCGTTATTATGCCACGATGCGACCACTGTAGTAGGCACATACCCTCAGGAAAGGGTACACGGTTGATCGTTTTAGATGCCGGTGGGTTTTCAAGTTCAATTTTTATACTTTTCGTAAAATTAATATTTTTACAACAACATTTACTTGTATTAACGTCGAATAAAAAAATAAAGCGAAGATATGATAATTGTTCTCATTCTTAGCATTCTGAATACACTTTAGATTATTAGTATGAATTTAAATGATATTGAAGTCCATTTAACCTGCAAAAACCAGTTGGTGCCTCGAAATCTTTTTGTCCTCGACTACTGACTTTCATTTCCTTTTCTGTTGCTGTCCCTGGATATTCATTTGAAAACTTAAATCTATTGTCCTTCTTGTATTTAGGTTCAAGCAAAAGCGGATTTATAGATGGGGTAGATCTAATTTTTACCACAAAAACCAATTCCCAAGACTATCACGACGAGATGAACGGGAAACATTTCCTGGATTGGTTTGAAAACACATTAATACCTTCACTTCCCTAATCCGTCGGTGATAGTCCTTGACAACGCCCCATACCATAATATAAGAACAGAGTCGTCGCTGTATCCTACCAGCAGTACAAAGAAAGATGAAATAGTTCACTGGTTGCGCAATAGAAGTGTAGATGTGGATGATACTATGTTGAAGGTCATTGTCATTTTTTTCACAATAAATTTCACAGAATTTGATTTTGTATGACTGATTAAATATAAACGTTATATTGTCCAATTTTTCAATTTTTTCAATATTTTAAATAGTATTACTCCAACATTTCTACTGTAGTCCATGGTCGGGATTCAGTCCAATGCTGGTCTAGAACTAATCTTACACCACAGTTCTTAATTGCGTTACAAGCTACATTAAATATAATAACTCCAAGAATTTCTGTAGTTAAAACCATAAAAGCACAGTTTTGTTTCAAGTGCCGTAAAATGCCACGCATGCACATTTGAAAATAAAACTTCCATCACTCCACGCTGGTTCATTCATTATTAAATTAAAAGCGGAAAGGAAACGACTATAGAACTGCTTTTAGATGTATATCAGATACAGTCGTTTTGAATGTGATGTGAACATCTAAAAATCCTTTTTTTCTAATTTTAGAGTGAACTTTTACACTTAGTAAAATTGAATAAACCACCAACAAAATACAGGACTGACGAAATCGCCGAAGAAAACGGTCACCTGGTATTGCGATTGCCAGTAAAACATTGCGAACTGAACCCTATAGAATTGATCCAAGGTAGTTGTTGATATTTTTTAACTGTTAACGGGTCTCGGCGGCATAGTGATCTAAAGAGTCTATGTATGTTTGTATCCCACTCTTTGTGGATCCTTGTGCGAGAATGTTTGTCAGTTCGTTTGCCGCTGAATTCATTTTTTTTTTAAATCCTGTTTCCTCTGCAATCACACAACGGACAGTCTCGATTTCAGTGAGTTTCTAAATTTGAGCTATTTATGCATCTTCGTGAAGATCTTTTGCCTCTTTTGTATATCACGGTTTACAAATAATTTTTTTTCGCTTATTTTTTGCTATAATGATAAGTCTTCTACGACTATTACATACCGTATAACCATATAGTCAGAGTCTCATCATGTATACATGCAAATAGAATAACGTACGTATTATCTAAAAATGCCACTTATAAAAGAGGTGTAAGAGACTCTAAGATATATAAAAAATACAAAAAAATAAATAAAATGACATGGTTTTATAATCACAGATGTAATACATGTCATATAAAAGAATTTGGTATTATAATTCACCTATCTTCATGAGCTAAAATCGCACATACCAGTTTGGTTAAAACTTTCTGTATATATAGCGACACACACACACACACACACACACACACACACACACACCTTTTTTAAATGTGTTTGTTCAATTTTTCAGCTGAAGAGAAAATGTATGTTGCCTCGAGAAACAGAACTTTTAAACTCAAGGACGTGAAACGTCTATTTCTTGAGGCAAAGTCGACTATAACAAAAAGCAGTTGGCAGAAGGCCGAAGAACATGTCATCGAAAAAGTTGAAAAATATTTCTGGGAATAAGATATTCCTCCATTTATAATAAATATTACAGAAGACGAGGGGGATAGTGACGGTAGCGATGATCTTGACCAAATGACTACTGACGAAGATGACGGCATGGTTACAGACGGATTTAGCCAGCAGGTGACGCGACTGACGCATTTGACATAGTAAATACATTCACTGACGAGGACAATGATTTTAACAGCGACGAAGAAACGGTTTGTCAGACATGTGGACATCGGGACCCAACTGCTAATAAACGGGAAAATTTTGACTGGGTGATGTGTGACTTTTGTAATTGTTGGTATCATGTGTTATGTGTGAATGTATCCAAATGTAAATTAGAAAAAATGCTAAATGATGATTATTTTTTGTGTAAAAGTTGTCTGGACAAATTATATAACAAATGATGTTAAATTTACCTGTTCCTAATAGAATGTTTTTATTTATTTATTATTAATTTATAATTATTATTATTATTATGTTTGATGCAATATCTGTTTTGTGGTTTTAATGTTTCACTGTTATTTGATAATTTTCTTCTACATGACGATTTACATATAAGTAGGTATCCTTCAGATATTCATACGTTTTTAGACTGTTGGATTTTTCCGTGTTTCACGGTTATTTTTTCTATCGGTGGATTCATTTTTATGAAATTGAATAGTTTTTAATTGAGTGATTTTTATGTTTGTGATATGTTTCGATAGGTGTTAGATATTTATGTTATAAGTATGAAAGGATAAAATGTAGTTATTGTTGTTATTATTTTTTTCAGGTAAATATTTTTCATCTGTAAAAGGCATAAGTTGATTTACAGTAGTTTTTTAACAACTATTTTTTTGTCTGTGATAGTACTAGATATATACGTAAATATGCATGGTCTAACTAGCTGTTTTTATTTCATCTATGATTTTAGTAGGTTCACAGTAGTAAATAATAAGTAGGTAAACTGTGGAATTTTTGTTTATTTATTTATTTATTTATTTTTGGTCTGTGATATACTTTTTCAATTTTTTGTCCAAGCTTTTTAATTTGTATTTTTTAAAAATTATTTATTAATTTATTGTACAAATAGATATATTTTGTAAATGTTAATAAAATGATTGTTGTATTTAACAAGCCGCTTGTGATCGTACCTTAGCCCCCCTCTCTCTCTCTCTCTCTCTCTCTCTCTCTCTCTCTCTCTCTCTCTCTCTCCAATTATTAAAGACATTATATTAAACCGATACAGAATCATACATATGTGGTAAGAATGCAACATTTTGTCGTTATGTTAACGAAGTACTTGTGGTTAGGACAACAGCGGTCTCACCTACAGCTAAATGGACTATTCCACCTTAACCCGCATGATTTTTCAGCGATGTATTTCCGGAATGAGCGTTGCTGTGTTTTCCCATATCAAATCCCCGTAAGGATTTTAAAAAGCTCTGCATTTTATACTCCAGCTTAGATGGCATTTGGTTTGGTGTCAGTTAATTACGACAAAATGCATACGTCATAACGGTATGTAGCATGCTACAAAATTTTTTGATATCTCTTCTAAAACCTTAAAAAACTAGTGCTACGGCAGACGTGAATCAGACAATAAGTATAAACTCGACCGTCGCAGTCTTGAAAAAATACATATAACTTTTATAAGGCCTTTATTGGAATATGCTGACATAGTATGAGACAATATTACTGACAACTTGACAGAACAACTTGAAAAAATTAATTTAGAAGCAGCAAGAATCGTAACTGGAGGTACCAAGCTGACAAGTTTTTTTCTTTTATACAAAGAGACTGGATGGGACACATTACACAACAGACGCAAGAAACATCGACTGATACAATTTTACAAAATGTACCACGGACTGACACCTGACTATTTCATAGACTTTATTCCAAATGACTATAATCATCGTTACGGCACTAGAAACAATCGTTTACTGACTGCACGCTGTAGAACACATTTTCATTACAATTCATTTCTCCTCCAAACCATTCGAGACTGGAACGAAATCCCCCAAGATGTAAGAAATGGTTCGCTTTACGGTTTTAAACAATCCATTGACATGACTTCCAAAGTTCCTTCTTTTTATTGTTCAGGGTCACGCAAAGGTCAAATTCAACACGCTAGACTTAGAATGAAATGCAGTTCTTTAAACAAACATCTATTTGATAAAAATTTAATTTACAGTTCTCGGTGTTCATGCGGAGAAGTGGAGTCTACTTTTCATTTTTTGCTTAACTGTCCAAAATACAACATTATTCGTAAAAACAAAATCTCAAAACTTGAACAGAGTTATAATATTTCCACTAATTTATTATTATATGGTGACGCAAATTTACTTTCGGACGCACAAACTAATGAAATTTTTTCAACTGTTCAAAGATATATTGAACTGACTAAGCGTTTTTGATAAAATAACCCGTTGTTTAACAGTAAACTACTCTCACTTAATCATGTTTTAATGGTACACTGATTTATTTTTTGATTTATTTTTGTTTTATGGAACACTGATTTATTTATTTAATTATTTACTTATTTATTTATCTATTTACTTGTTTACTTGTTATCTATTTATTTATTTATATGTTTATTAATTCATTTATTGTTTAATGATATACTATCTTATTTATCATTATTCATGTTTTTTTCTCTCCATATACACATACTAGTATATACATGTATCGGCCCAAAATTGTAATTTAAAGATATGGAGACGGGTTGATATAAGCACTTGGCTTGTTCCCGAATCCTATTCTATATGTTTGTATATGTTTATTTAAATATTTTCTTTGTATGTAATTACTAAATAAAATATTGTTTAAACTAATGATGTGATATGGTCGATTTTTTCGACTTTCTTAAAACAGATCGCATTCGGGTAAAAAGTGTTGTATTATAGTTGATACATCATTAGGAAATATTCAAAAGAAAAAATGTCTAGATAATTTTATTAAATTGTCCAAAAAACAAATATCCGGGAAAGGGGGGGGGGGGTGTACCCGTCCCCAAGTACCTGTGCACAAAATTACTCAAAATGGTTGAAAAACCAATTTCGTGTCTAAATCTGTAGTTTCTACATTAAGTTACCATGGTTATTTGCAATTAAGACAAATATGATAAAATGCTAAATTAATGTATATGTATTATCATTATCTGGAAACTTTTAAAATCTTTCTTTCGTTTGTTCCTGTGTTATATTCAAAGATATTTCCGTCTGAAATAAGAAAAAAATGAAATTATTTAATACATAAAATTTGATACTTACAATTATATTGTTGACTCGGGGATATTGCAAGTCAAGGTTAATGACGGCATTGAAACGTACAATATGCGCCGTCATCACTATATTGTTGATACGTACGATGTCAGTTTATCCAAACTTATCCTGGATATATTTGACATCGCAGAGTTCTATGTTCCTTTTCATTCTCCAATTTGATTTTAAACGTAATGAGTTTAGGTAGCTAGACAGGAGGGGCTTTTGCTTCCGCAGCACCCGGACTGGTACGTTTTTCATCCATTAAATATGTTAAATGAGCAAATGTTGACTGGCAAACCCCTATCCATGTGCTAAATTACTTTCAATGGCCTCTTTCTATTGCAACTACTTGAGTTGAGATTTTAAAACCCCCTGCGCTCACCCTATATAAATCAAACAAAATCTCTGTACCAAGGTTATACCAATTGCAAGGGTCAACTTTGTGAGCACATGTATATCTAGCAATATTGGAGACCTTATCTAGGACAGTTTCAATGACAATAAATCACGAACGACATCAAACATAAATTGTTTAGCTGTGGAACGATAAATAATTTGTCCTAAAGCTTAATTTAAAGCAGAAAAAATAATAACAAACTAAACATTTGACTTTTATTGATTGAAACATAGATGTTTTAATTTTCAAACTTGCACGTTTCGACTTCACAATTTGCTGTCATATGTAACTTTATTTAAAGATGCTTCGTAAGTGGGGAAAACCCCTCTCGGGTCAAAAGGTCGATTTGGTAGGCACATACAGAGCTGGTAATAATGAAGATCTTATCCAGTACAGTTTAAATGACAATGAATCACGAATAATATCAGACATAAATTGTTTCGTTAAATAGAACGATAAATTACTTGTTTTAAAGCTTTCTTCAAAGCAAAAAAATTAAAATATTAAATACATGTATTTGAATTCTATTAATTGAGATATTCTTATACGTATTCGTCTTCGCAATTTGATGTCATATCTAACTATACTAAACATGCTCCGTGAGTGGGTAAAACTCTTGCAATAAAAGTTGACCATTGAGAAGGGCGGTGTTTTGCTTTCTTTGACCTATTCTTTAATTGGAATTCACTAGATCTAATTTTAAAGGAATAGTTTTTCTCTTAAAAACAGTAAGAACTTTTTACCGAAACTCTTCTAGTGCTACATTTTTATTGTAAACATGGATTTTTAATGATTGTTTTTTAAACCAACTTACCTTTGTCGACTACTCTACCGTTAAAGTTCCTGTTCTTAATTATATTATTGCCAGGATTCGTTTTTATGTTATCAATTCTGTCAAACTGATTGAATGTGTTTTTCATCAAAGGCGGTAATTGCTGTGTAAAATACAACATTAACGTTAATAAAATTCGTGAGAAATGTTAAACATGTATTAACTTTGCTGAAGACAAATATCATTAACTTTATCAACAGAGATACAAAGATAGCGAAATAAAAAATAAAAATGATAAACACCGATTATTGCGTGAAAACAGTTATTTTCTAAAGCGCGAGTTTTACTGTTGTAGACGTTGATCAGCATTAAAATGTTTGCTACTTGTTCTATAATGGGTTTGATAAATTAGTCTTTTAATGCCATTTAACTTGCCACGACTAAATAGGCTACAACTATATGAAGGAGTCTCAGAAAGTTTTTTTTCAGCAATATAGAACTATTGTACTTCTACAAAATTATTTCATTTTAGGTAATAGGCTTCGATAAAGTTACACCAGCCTTATCAGAATCTATGACTTACATTTGTAGGTATAATTATTGGTGGCGGCAAACCAAATTTTTCAGACATTTCATCTACAAATCAAAAGATTACAAATGCAATGAAAGGTTAAATATTTTTAAATGCATCACAAAATTTATTTTAAAATCAACATTAACTTTCGACTGAATAGTAATATTTGTAAAGTCACTAATAAGGTAAACTTCAACATAAAAAGTGGCATCCAATGCAAAAGTTTTAAACACTATTTGAATAGAAGAAAAAACCTCAGGGAAGAGTATGAATTTATCTTTAATAACAATATTTATTATGCTATGATGTTACGATTGTATTTTAATATCGAGTAACTGCCATTGAACTACTAAAACATTATCAGTCAATCAAACACAAGCTATATATATGGCTTTCATACTAATTCAGATAGAATAATTCTGGCATTAACCTATTATGAGATTTTTAAGGATCTAAAGACTACTTCAACATCATGTTTCTTTTACACCAAATTTATGAAAAATATAATAACATCTAAAGCAAATCAGTCATTCGTTTTCAAAAACGGTAAGCAAAATGTAATATCAATTGTTCAACAGAGATTTTGGTTATTTAGTCACATAACATATGTACTGCATACAAAAATTAACTGATAATACCATTAACAAATTTAAAAAAAGGGTAATAGACAAAATATCTATTGTGTTTGCCAATTTAATTTTCCTACAAACATTCGGTATACTAAAGGGCATAAAATCAATTGGAAACCAAAGCTTGCCGATGTGTTTCTCAATTCACAAAAAGCAGAATTTATGCAGATTCTTATTTAATCTCGAAAGAAGACAGTCACTCAATCATTCAACTATATAAGCAGATGCGTTTTATTTCTCAATAATTCCACATTTAGAGAATATAAAAATGCTATTCTAGTGTGCTTAAAATAAAAACTACAACGGACTCTAGTGAGTCCTGCTTTATATTTTCGACTTAAACCCAAATAATGACACCCATAAAGGTTGTATTTGAAGCTACAGAACAAGAGAAAATACTTGAATTTTTCATTTTCTACTTTCCAAATCAATGCACCAATAAGCCTACTTCTATTTTTTATAGATATTTGTTTCAAACTTTATACAGTATTAAACAGTTTGTTCCCACTGAGGGAACTTTAAAAACCAAAACAAGCTGCTATTAATAAATTTTACTCGAGTGCATCGTAAAGTTTATGGCTGTCATGACAGTATTGATGACGAGCATGGAATCGCAGTACTTAAAATTAATCTGTTTACTTTTTTTAAGTTCCGTAGTTTCTTTCATTTCAATCTTGATCCACACTTGACGAGTGAAACTAACTAAACAGGAGGTACCTACCCTCTAGGGTCATTCGAAGTCTGTTTTCTGTTGGAAGTTCTCGTTATATATAATTTTAGTTACATTTTTTTTTCACTTAGTAACTCTTTAGTAATTGCGACTTGAACATGGACCGGAATGTTTCTATTTTTTTTTTTTTTTTTTTTTTTTTTTTTTTTTTTTTGAAACATTTAGTTTAAAGTGATACCATTTAAGGCCAGAAAGTGATAATCTGGAATTATATATACAGGAATCTGCAACAACATAAGTTAAATGACATTTTCATTAAGGAGAATTTGTATAATTGCACTTTAAAGAATACCACATCATTTTTTTAACCAAACAAGCAATACATACCTCAATAAGTTTTTAATGCATTAAGCATGCAAAAATAGACAAAACATAGAAAAAATAAACATTAGTATAGAATGAAGCTTTATAACAAATACTTTACCATTATCTGTTGATTCTTCAATGGTGACTCTAGTTGGTTTGATTGTCTCCAACTGCTTTGGTTCGACAGTTCTATTTCATAAAATATAATTTAAATTTACCGCTAATTACTGTTTTGCCATATTTTCCATGATTAAACTCTTCATATGCTACACGGATTTTAAGATCCTATGGTTTTACAACGAAAATGCTTTCGCATAATATTTCCACAATACTGAAACATATTGCGTAATATAATTTTGTTATTATGTGTTAGTTTATAAATATATTGTTAACAGTATGAACTAACTCGCTAAAAGGACATTTTAAGATTGTTTTGTTTGAATAAAAACCTTAACTTATTCTAGAATTATCCACCAAATAAAAACAGTAGTCTCATTTTAATTAGTATATTAAACAGTATAGAAATATATTACAATTTTATAACCAATGTGCGGCTTCCCTTGACTTCCCTTTTACTAAAACCAAATCAGTGATACGCATCTTTTTTCAATTGAAGAAGATTAGAACGACTAAATAATTTTCTTGTCAAGATACTGTTTCAACAGAAATTTTAAAAAAGTCATTACTCTTTGAAGTAATAGTGACATACTGACCCGTCCCAGCGACAATATTTAGATGTTAAAATGATCCCAACAACTAGCAATGCAGCGCCAACTAAAGAACAGGTAACAGTAACAGCTATCCCAATAGTTGTTTGTATCCAAGGGACGTCAGATTTAAAAGGTGAGAAAGACGTAACCTTTCCAATGCTGAATTCCTTCCAAGTAAAACCTAAAATACGATAATTAATAAGAATTACATACGGTAATAAATTCCCGAAATGTGCACATATGGCACATCAAAATTTAACTGGTATTTGAGTTATATATTTACAAGTAAAAGTCAATACATGTATTTTATTTTTGTTTCTAAATTATATTATAGCAATGGTTCATATATTATATTTTATACCGACAGGTTTTTTTCTTTTATGTTTTAACACAAATCATTTGTAATCAAAACCTCATACAGCAAATATTCGTGTAATTATTATACAGGGTTTACTTGGAAGTTATTGTTGCCGCGTTGTATTGTTTTTTTTATAAAACACAAAATAGTCGAGCAAAACAGATGATAAATATAAGATTATCAGATGAAGCAAGTTCTTTAACATTTATTGAAGTTTGCTATAAAAGACAACATACCACTTATTTCCATTCCTGGTTTTCCTGATGCATCCGCAACCAATGTCAAAGCCTTCGATGAAAGCAAAAAGGGTTTGCCATTGTTAATCTCAGTTTCCTCGTCAGCGGAATCATTTTCAATAACGTAAACATCTACCTTGATGGAACTAAAATGTACAATTTATAGGTTAATTGATATTTTTTCCATCATTCACGTTTTTTTTTTAATGTTTGTGATGCGCCCGGTGAAAAACTGCACAAGTATGGCTATATATACTATGGCCGTTTCTTAGGTAAAAGAGTTTAAACAGAAGTACATTAAACAAATTTCAATACTGTTTTTAAATTTATTCCATAGGTGTTTTGGTAACATTACAAAGGATATACTTTAGACGACAGTTCCAAAGGTTACCCTAGTTACATATGGAAAAATTACTCATTTACTAAGGTCTGTTCCCTCTTGCAAAGCATTCCTTAGCTGGATTTGGATTTATATAATTTTGGAAATTTAGATTAATTAATTTCCAAATGTTTGGCTTATTTTTTTTTAACTATCAAACTTTTAGGTATAAGTGTCTCTGATGAGGAATGAATTTCCGAAATGTGCACATCTGGCACATCAAAATTTAACTGGTATTTGTTTTATATATTTACTACCTATTCAGTAATAATTTTGTAAATTCTGTTAAAATCTCTTCAAAGTCAAATGGCTGGTTGCTTTATCATGTATAGTTTGTTAATAAAATGTTCATTTTTTGTTTAATTGTTAAATAGGTTTTTCTTTTTTTTTCTTGAAATATTTTATAAAGATTGGGAACTTTGAAAGATTTTTTTTCAGCAAATGACCAATGAATTGTATGTTAATGAGGAAACTTACTTGGAAGAAAGTTTTTTAATACACCATCGCTTTACATAAGATGTAGGGTATTTACTTTTATAAACTGTCGTTAATAAATTAAGAAATATTGTCTCCTTCTTCATATACTCTTCTTTGTTGATATCTAAATAAAATGTTATCACAACTTCCTCTGGAACATACGAATCCACTCTTATAACTGCACTAATATTGGATGTAAGTTTTGGCCATCCATTATCGCTAACATTTGCATGTAGAACATACTTAGTGTTTTTAGAGAGAGTTCCGCTCAACATCAGATTCCCTTCAACGAGACGAAAATAAGATAAATAATAAAGAGCTTTGCATATTTTACGAACAAATTGTAATAGCTGATATAAAATTATTGACTTTGGATGGGCAATCAAGTAAATGCCTTGTAGTTTGTATTAAGATATGTTGAAAGGTTATTAATAAATTCAATTATTTTGCAGCTAATGCTTTACAAAAACGCACAAACAAACTAAAAGAGCAAACTGTTTTCAAAAGAAAATATTTGTATATAACAAAGGTCTTTATAACTACTTTTGATAAAGTGACACCCGATAATTTGAAGCAAAGACGTGTACACGAATAACCACTTACAAAATTCTTATAGGAAAAATATTTTCGTATTATATTTTCATTGTACGTAAAGGGCCGTAAAATACTGCTTATAAAGCTTCTGGTTTAAGGCATTTAGTTATTAAGGCAGTTTAATTAATCAAGTTATAAAACATTCATATTCTATATAATATATTATTCCTAATTGCTTCCATACTTTTCCATTAGAAAACTATGTGATGTAACGTTTTATCCAAAATTATTATTTTCTCATATATAAAGTAATTATGGCATCAAACGACTCTGTTTTGGATGTGAAAGTTTCATGCAAGCTTTCGTTTTTCTGTTTCAATCAGAAAAGTTTAGCAATGGATTGAAATCAAAATAAAAGGAATATGAGACAAACACATTTTAGCCCTCACAACTGAACATGAATTGCTGACAAAATTTACAACCTTAGATGGACAAGTTTAATTACCAACTCTAACTTTCTCGAATAGGAAATTGTTGTTGAAGCTATTAAAATTACTTGAAAAATTAACTGTTGTCAATTGAACATAAATCCAATAACATATTTGCTCACCTGTTGTCGATGATAAACTGAATAAATCGCTATTGATACTTTTGGTCAATTGATATGTAGTTTGGCTATTAATTCCGATATCATCATCCGTTGCTGTCAACGTTACTACAGTTGTTTTACAGGTATCAGTATAAGGCACCTCAGAGTTATAAAATGCAGGTAAAAACATTGGAGCATTATCATTTTCATCTTCTACTGTTATAAATATTAAGGCCGAATCTGTCTTTTTCGGAGAACCGGCATCTGAAACTTTTATTGTAAAGTTAAAATCCGGATTGATTTCTCTGTCAATTTTCTGTTTCACTGAAATTTCACCTGATTTGGAGTTAATTTGGAAATACTGACTTGCTAATGGTCCGCCTGTCGATGATAAATCAATGGAATATGAAAGATAAGCATTACCACCTATATCTTCATCCGTTGCAAAAACTGATAATACCGATGTTCCCAAAAAAGAGTTTTCTGTTGTTTTGTTACTATATAAAGCTTTGGAAAACAGTGGATAATTGTCATTGACATCAAGAATAGTTATTGAAACATTGACATCAGAGCTGAGTAATGGAATACCTGAGTCACTAACTCGACACCACAAATTATAAAAGTTAGACAATTCTCTGTCAATATGACCATTTACTCGTATTCTTCCCGATCTTGGTTCAATATAAAACGGGTTTATGATGCCCGTCCAGAATCCCAAAATTTCAAATTTCAAATAAGCATTATTTCCAGTATCATGATCGTTAGCTGTCAATGTGCCCACGGGTGTACCACGACGAACATTTTCATCTACAGTAAATGCAAAGTTGTTTTTTGTAAATATGGGAGCGTTGTCATTTACGTCTAAAAGACTGACTGTTACTGTAGTTGTTGTAGAACGTGGGGTAGTTCCATGATCAGAAATTGTTATTTCTAGTTTATAGATAGAAACATCTTCCCTATCAAGTGTTTTTGCTGTTTGAATTAATCCTAATGATTTTTCTATCTTAAATCTGTGATGTGCATTACCCTTTGATATTTCATAATTTAGTCGACTGTTGTCGCCCTCATCACTGTCAGTTGCATTAACGGTTGTAATAACCATGTTTATGGGAGTGTCTTCGGGTATTGAGATAACATATGCACCATTTACAACGGGAGGGTTATCGTTAACATCAAATACCATCACTGTTATTGTACATGTTCCCGTTTGTTTTCTAGATCCCCCGTCTATAGCAAATATTACTAAATCGTAACTGAAATTTATTAAAACAAATCAAATTATAATCCATTTAAATAACTCAATAACATTACCAATGGAAATGCTTTTAGAGCAAGATCAAACATGTTTTTGCATTTCTTAAATGTAAGTAGCTCAAAAACATTGTTAGTGATGTGTGCCCTGTGAAAGGACGAATCATGTGTTATTTATGGATATGATAGGGAGGTAACAAAGCGCAATGTGTCTTCGAAGAATACAAACGAGTCAGATTACTTCTAGACAGAAGGGTTGTTATCCTTTTTGAAGCACTTCCCTTGCGGAAGTCCACGTGTTTAACCAAATTAGCCAATTTTCAAAATTTTTACTTTGATTTTGAGATTGTGATTCGGAAATGGAAAAGTAAGTTTGTGTTTAATTTTTTATGCTTCAGGTGGCGTTATGCGCTATTGAAGATTTTGTTTTATTTTTTTTAGGTCTCTAAAAGGAGGCGCCATCTGCTTTTGAAGAAAACTAATGAGGCTATTTACTTTTACCATAAATTTATGTTTTATTGAGAAATATGCTCGGATTTATTATACTCTTTTAATTGTTATACCTACATTATGTTAAAGGTGTTTTGATTTTGCGTTTATTTCTTCAAGTTTTACCTTAATATAATTGATTATTTATTTTTATTTTTCATTCTTATGTTGATTATCTTAAAAATAATTCTTGTCAACTCTTCCATTCATTACACTTCCTCCTGTAAGTGTTTGGCGTTGTTTAATAAAACAATTAAAATGAAAGCAACACAACATTTATTCCACTAAGTTTTGTGCCATGCAGCTGTATATATACTATATTGATTTGTAACACCGCTATCAATTTTCAAAAATATTTTAGAGAAAACAAAGAGAAACAACAAAAAAATTGAATATGTGATCATTTTTAAAATGTTCATTGTTTACACTTCATGCACATTGAAACGGTGTTATAATACATTCCACATTCTCACTCACTTATGGTTTATAAGGTTCATCTTGGACAATTTTGTCTATATACATTTATTTACATCGCTTCTTACCTCGATGTTGTTTCTCTGTCTAAAATACTGCTGGTAGTAATTATTCCTGTGGAAGGATCAATTTTAAATTGTTTTGAACTTTGTAGACTGTAATGTATTGCATTGTTTCCATGACTGCTAGAGTCGGCGTCGGAGGCCGTAACCGTTGTAACAGTACTTCCAACTCTGATGTTTTCAAATACACTGAGTGTATACGCGATAGGTATAAAGACTGGCGGATTGTCATTGATGTCCAGAAGTGTCACTTTCAACAAAGTTGTTGCCGATAGGGACGGTGATGCGCCATCGGCTGCTTGTATAACAATATCATAAAAATTTTGAATTTCGTAATCTAATTTCTTTGTTGTTGTAATTTTTCCAGTGACAGAATCAATCCGAAAACTAGAAATGCCGTTGCCTGATATTATTTTATATTTGATATGGCCGTTTATTCCAGAATCCTTATCTAAAGCAGTGATTGATTTTACTGTGGATCCAGATGTTTGTTCTTCGTATACCGAAACGCTTAAATGGAAAAATAAAACCTAATTTTGAAAAAAATGCAAATAAGTTTATTTATGTTTATTTATCTGTAACCAAAAGCAAATTTTGTCTGAAAATAAGTGCAACCATTAACGATAAAAATTCTAAACGACTCATTCATGTCTGAAATTTAGATAGTTTGATGTTTGACAAAGTTTAATGACATTGTTTTTAACAGGTTATAATTCAATTTTTTTAAATATGTTGTCTTACCAACCGTCGCGCTTAAATTTTTTAAGTTTATCATTTTTAATTCCAAATAAAGAACTTTTTAATTTTTTTTAATATGTTGTCTAACCAACGGTCGCGCTTTAATTTTTAAAGCTTATCATTTTTAATTTCAAATAAAGAACCTTTTTTCTATGTTCTGTTGAAACATTAATACGATAGAAATAATTTGTTTTCGGGCTTATTTTTTACAAATATTTGAAAATCAAACATATCGTATGATCAAGAATTAAATCTTTAAAAAAAATCAAATTTTCTTGCCACTTTATTATACGAAATGTTTTGGAAAAGTTTAAGACATGTAGAATTTATTTATTTATCATTTACCGTATAACTTCTACTGTCGTGCTTCATAATGGAAGGACATATAGTTTACTTTTCCTTCTTTTCCTACGAATATTGATTCAAAGAACAGTGTAGTTGTTTTTGTTAAATAATAAAGACTTACCTATACGTAAGAAACGAAAATGCAGGTCGGTTCATTAATATCATTAACAGGTGATTACAACTGTGCTAGTAGCTACTAGACCACCACCATCAGTAGCAGTTACCGAAAGGGAAATGTGATGATTTTGTTTCCCAATCAAGCTTATCAAGTAACAACAATTCACCAGTGGACGGATCAATTTTAAAATGGGCATAACAGTGTAGTTGTTTTTGTTAAATAATAAAGACTTACCTATACGTAAGAAACGAAAATGCAGGTGGTTCATTAATATCATTAACAGGTGATCACAACTGTGCTAGTAGCTACTAGACCACCACTATCAGTAGCAGTTACCAAAAGGGAATGTGATGATTTTGTTTCCCAATCAAGCTTATCAAGTAACAACAATTCACCAGTGGACGGATCAATTTTAAAATGGGCATAACTTTTGTCTAATCCATATATCCAGGTGTCTCCGAAATCGGCATCTGTTGCAGAAACCGTTAACACCGTTGTACCAATAGGAATATTCTCAGGTACAGCTTTATTGTATCCACCTGTTACACATAAATAAACAGACAAGCTCAATTATATTGTGAAAAACGTATATGACTTACATTTACTAAACCAAACACACTTTCTTATCGTCATCACTTTTAACAATTTATATTCTAAATGACTATGAATATTGTTTTAAGTTGCTAAAACGTTATCGGGTTTTTTTTTCTAAGAACCGTCGAGTAGACATTCCAAAAACTAATAATAATAATAGTATTATTGGGAAACCGAAAAGCAAAACCAAAATACCAAATTAAAATAATGTAGCTAGTTATGAAAATATGCTTATTTTCTGCAAAAAAGAGGTCTCGGTTTTTGAGCTTCTGAAGCATGTATCGCAGTGTCTCTAACTGCCTAGGTTCTGATCCCGCTCGGACAAATTCTACTGTGAAAAAAGTTTGTCGGTCGCTTGCCGAAAATCTGTGTTTTTTTCACGGGAAGTCCAATTTTCTTCATCATCCCTGAACTTACAACCTCGATATACTTGCAAGAATCTTGACTAGGAGGTTTAACATAATAACGTCACTCAGCTGTTTTTGAACATATGACTTAGAAAAGGATAAAATGACTCGTAAATGCCGAGAAGTAAAATTACTATGCATGCTTCTTATTTAATGTAAAAGCTTAATAGTTGAAGTTTGTTAGTTTTCAACTCCAAATTAGTTTCATCCTTTTTATACATTTCGTTTTTCATATAACCGGTACATGGCAGTGATTAACAATTTAAATTTCCAAAAAAATGACATTGAGAATCAAAAGCATTTATGTTAATAGTGAACAATCTAACTAAACATTTAAACTGATTCGGTGTTTCCCTTACCTGATTGTGTAAACACTGGTTTATGTTCATTTACATTTAATACTGTTACATCTACTGTTAGTATCAATGACTGTACAGGAGATCCGCCATCAGAAACTTTTATTTCTAACATGTAAAATCTTTTCGATTCGTAATCTAGTTTACCTATAAAATGAGATAGATTTGATCTTATTTCAAAACAACAAGATGGCAAGTAAAAGACATGTAATAGAATTTTTGTTCCATTTTCAACAAAGGGCTTAGAAGTTAAAATCAAACAAATAAAGATCTGATACCGCATGATGCTGTTAATCTGAAACCTAATACGTATGATCTTTAATCATGATTAATAAAAATGCATCCAAGTTTATAATAAATCAAGTTTGTTTAAACGCGTCAATTGCAACTGCTTTATAATTATTTGACAACACTGAAACTCATTGATATCTTAACTAGTTTCTGGCGCATATAGCTAAAACAAAATGGGTACGATTTAACAAATTCAAACTTAAACTGGGCAAATACTTTTTAAACTATTTTAATATACAATATTATGATCATTTAATTGTGTGTATTTCGGCATAATCAGGAAAGCATTCTAGAATAGATATTACAAAATTAATCGCCATACTTTGACCGCTACATTTGGCAATTCTGAATTCAAGTTAAACGTAAAACATTATTTATGTGTTTAAGAAGTCATATTTTCATTGAAGCGATATAGGATTCTGTCTTTCAGTAAATTTGTTTTATTTCATTATGCATCTTAAAATAGTGCACCGGATTTACTTTCATAAATGGTTTTCGTTTATTATAACTTTCAAAAAGATTAAAGACACATACATGTATAATTTTTTTTATATTTTAACATTATACAAATAATATGAGGCGTCTTGTGGCGAACTATTGAATGCACCGAATTGAAAATCGTCTGGAAGATTATATAGTGTTAGACTTGACTTATAACTCAAATAAAAGCGGAAATAGAAGGTTCATTATATTATAATTGTCTAAACGTGATATACCTTTTAGGTTAATATATGCATGACCACCTGTTTCCAGTACGTCAAACTTTCCACCACGATTGGTTATCATTGTGTAATGTAAACGGCCGTTTCGACCACTGTCCTCGTCTGAGCAATGAAGATCTGGCGATACATGGGTATTGACGGCTAAATAAAAAGAAATAAAGTTATCAAAATAGTGATTCAAGTATTGGTGGAATAACACCTTAAAACTAAATAAAGTGACCGATGCATCGCTATCTTTTCTTTTGAAATTTATTATTGTTATTAGAACAACTATCGAATACGGTATAAGGAGAAGGTCGTAAAAATTATTTTTGTTAATCAAAATGGCTTATTTGAAGTCTTTTGTGCTTTCTTTTATATTGTCTTTTTTGCTTCAGCTAAAGTGCTAAAGTAGAAAAGGGAACATAATGTCAGTTATAGTTTTTTATAAATTTTTAATTAATTAATTATTTAATTAATTAATTAATTAATTGATTTATTGATTGCTTTTTGGTTATACTCTACATCTGTGTAAGTGTAGTTACTTTTCGGATTTGTTACTAAAGGATTAGTTGGTTGTAATGTCGTTTAACGCCGGATCAGCATTTTTCAGCAATTCGGAACGAAATTATTAATTTCTTATGATAAATCTAAGAACACTTTCGTGCATGCGTGTAATCTGTGAGTGTTTAATATGGTTTGAAGTATACCAGCGCCTTTAAGGTTGATTTTGGGTAAGGGGTTAGCTCATCGATGCAGTATGCTTTAGACAAGCATACAACTTAACCCGGCACCGGTTTATACTAGTCGATATTGTGTCCACTTTATGTCAATGCCTGACGATGCAGCAGCATCACAAATTTTAAATCTTAAGTATTACCCAGCCGGGGTTCGAAACCTCGAGTTTTGGCTTTTCAGACACTCTGCCACTGAGCCACAAAAGCGGTATGTTGCTGGAGGAGAAAATACAGGGAAAAAATAAAAAAAAAATAAAGAAAGATTATAAAGATTCTTTATTTACTCAATATTTAAATTTGAGTTTGCTTTTTTTAATGTTTGAAAACTAGAACAAGACACAAAAACACGTAATTTCAGCATCTTACTTGTATTTTCCAGTAGTGATATAACATGGACCAATGGTGTACATTTTGGTCGATTGTCATTAACATCTGTAATAGACACAGTCACAGTACCGGATCCCTGTAAAGTAACGAAGAGATTTTTTTTTCTTATATCTAATATCTGTTATATATCTAAGTTATATTAAAACTAATCTTAATTTTCATACATAAAATATTTACATATTACTAATTAAAATTATAATTCATCTTTATTTTTATATATCTAGTATTTTATATGATTTAGTTATACTATGATTTAAATTTTCTGATACAAGGTACACTTTGTTTTTATTTTTATATAACTAGTTTTTACTCTATTACTAAGCGTTTATATAACACAACCTATCCTCCAAAAATTCCTCCCTATATCGACGTAATAGACATTCAGAAATTTCTGATGTACGTAATTTGGTGTGGGATTACATCTATTACGTCGGTATAGTGAGGAATTCTTGGAGGATAGGTTGTTTAAAAAGATCTAGTTTTTTTTATTATACTACTAAGAGTTAAGTTGGGTAATGGTGTTTATCGTCCCGCTCAAGAATATTTCACTTATATCGAGACGTCGCCAGCTATAGGCGAAAGTGCAGAAATTTTGTATGTGCGTTGAGCTGATGGCATTATACAGAGCAGTGTTCTTTATCGTGCCACGCCTACCGTGACACGGGACCCTGTGGCTTTCATTTTGTAGTACCGAATGCTTGGCGAAAGAACAGTCACTACCTACTTTCAACTCTTGGGTCAGACTCGATCGGAGTTTGAACCCACGACCTCCCACTTTCGAAGTGAGTACTCTACCAGCTGAGCTACCGCAGTGGTAAAATACTAATAAGAAGAACTAAATTTAAAATATAAAATTCTAAGACAGAAATGGCAACATTCGATATTATCAGAGAGGAGAGTGCCAACATCAGACATCAAACAGAGAAATGACAACATCAGACAAAAAAGACAGAAATGTCAACATCAGACAAGAAAGAGAGAAATGACAATATCAGACATAAAAAGAGAAATGACAAGACCAGGCATAAAAAAGAAAAATGACAACATCAGAAATTAAACAGAGAAATGACAACATCAGACACAAAAGACAGAAATGTCACACATCAGACAAGAAAGAGAGAAATGACATCAGCAATAGAAGAGAGAAATGGCAACATCAGACATAAAAGAGAAATGACAACATAAAAGATAAAGAGAGAAATGATAACATCAGACATGAGAGAGAAATGTCAACATAAAAAATATTTCAGGTTTTTCTTACCGTTTTACCACCACCGTCTGTTGAAACAACAACTATTACGTATTTGTTTACTTTCTCATAATCAAGAGGTTTAGATAACAAAATGTTTCCAGTTTCTGTTTGAACTTTGAATACATCCGCTCCACTATTTGTGACTAGACAAATTAAAAAACAAAAACTAAACAAGCGCCTTTTACTATGACAACTATAAACCATTGAAACGAAAGTTTTTTTTCATAAAAGGCCTTTTTATATAAACATGAAAAAAATCAAAATTATTAACAAAATATTTAAAATTATTACATATCATTTTTCACTTCATTTTACTTACCTAATTACCACGACACCTTGTTCAAAATCACTACAGTTGAAAGATCTAGAAGGTATCCGTATTAATAAAATGGTTAAACATTTAAAAGTAAGACAAATAGTATGTTGTGTCAAACAAACCGGCTGACATACCTGATTTTATGTTGTATTTTAAATCACCATCAGTTCCTGTATCCTTGTCGGTAGCTGTGTATTTGACAATTGTTGACCCTAATGCTATATCCTCGCTTATAGATATGTCCATGTTGCTTGCAAAATTAGGATTAAATTCATTTTCACCTTCAATGGTAATAAACACATAAGCTGTTCCGGTTTTCGGACTTCCGGTTGAAGGATTGTCTTTTCCGATAACAACAAGAGAATATGTTGTATGTGTCATTGTTTCATAATCAATGGTATTTGCAGAAGTTTTGAGTTTTGTACCAGAAATTTCAAATTTTGGTTGTGTCATGTCATCTCCTGTGAGTATAGATATGGAACAATCCCCGTTTGGCCCACTGTCTGTATCCGTACATGACAAACTTAATAAAGATGTTCCTAAAACAATTATAGAAATTAATATTCTGGTAAATTATTAATAATTTAGTTTTAATTCGTCTCAGTTTTATTTTTTAAGTAAAATGTTCTCAGGTATTTTAACTGCATTTGGCTAAATTAATTAGACAATCTTTTTAAATCAAATATTCATATATATATATATATATATATATATAATTTTTTTTTTTTTTTTTTTTTTTTTTTTTTTTTTTTTTTTTTTTTTTTTTTTTGTTAATGAAGGTTATCAATAAATTATTACACTTCGCTCTACTCTTTTTTTAAATACCACATTTGTAATATTGAAAAAGAGGTTTCATATTTACAAACACGATTAACGGAAGAAAATTGAGTAACGCATTGAATTTAAAGGTCACACTTCTTCAAAGTTTTGTTAAAAATAGAAACGTTTTACTTTGTTTTACGTATTTTTACGTTACTTAAGAACACTAAAAGCTTCGGAAAAAAATTCCAAATGGCCGAAGGCCGACCATCGACAGATGATTTTGTGCATGTACAGACAGTTAACACTAGCCCTCTTTGTATGTTGTAAAACCAGTGTTTCACTATTGCAGTGAAAACGAAATATTACATATATTGTGTCGCAACACAGTAGCGAAAAAAAATGAAAAAAATCGATAGCATTAAAGCATGCAATAAACAAAAGCAAGAATAATACAAACATAACGGTATTAACGAATACTTTGCGGGGCGAGTAAAGTGATGTTTATACGCCCCCATTAAAATTCTCTAATATTTTTCGAGTGGGAGGTTTTTTAAAGGGAGGAAAATTAAACACCGACATTCCGAAACTAAGCAAACAAGCTTTCTAAAGCACGGATCTTCAGATCCAAACTAGACGGTAAGGGTTGTGATCCGTAACTCTCCGCTTTAGACCACTTGGTCCACGAATCTCCGAAAACGTAAAGTGCAGTATTGAAATTGTCAATTACCACGAAAATTACCGGCTTCCTTCTTTCTTTTAATTTTACCTCTTAGTAAATAATTTCAATTACGGCGGTAATCGTCAACACAATTTTTGTTCTTTGTATACAAAATTTTTGTTACTTACCGGAAGGAGTGTTCTCTTTTATTGTATGTGTATAAACAGCAGGATTAAACACCGGACTGTTATCGTTTACGTCACTGATACGGACTGTCATGGTAACATCTGTTTGATTGGTGCCATCCGATGCTCTGGTAAAGATGGTTGAAAAATGAAGTAAATTATTTAAAAAATCTAACTTTTAAAAATATAATATTGACATCTCTTCGTTAATTGTCAAGTATTCTTTAAAAAAAAAACCAACGAATGTGTAGGTTGTTGGTGATTATAAAATTACTAGTTTCATATTCATTATTCTAATGTTGGCTGTCTCGATGTGATTGAAAAAAATGCCGAATGTGACATAAAAGATCATTTATAAATCTTATCAAATCCCAGTGATGAGTGTCAGTAAAAGTTTATTATTACTCTCTCTCTCTCTCTCATTCTCTCTCTCTCTCTCTCTCTCTCTCTCTCTCTCTCTCTCTCTCTCTCTCTCTCTCTCTCTCTGTGTGTGTGTCTCTCTCTCTCTCTCTCTCTCTCTCTCTCTCTCTCTCTCTCTCTCTCTCTCTCTCTCTCTCTCTCTCTATATATATATATATATATATAAACACTTCAAGAGATTTGATTAATTTGATAGTATTTTACGGCCAAATCATGATGTTTACTTACAGTTCAGTTCAAGGATATGAGAGAAGACCGGAGTGCCCGGTGGAACCAACATTCTCGGCAAGCAAACTGACATTTTCACATAAGGATCCGCCCGAGAATATTTGAACCTAGAAGGTGAGAGACACTGTGCTTTAGACTACTCGGTCACCAAGCCCCAAAATAATACTAAAACAAAAGTTTATTCAACGTGCAAAACCTTCAACCTGTCAGACTTTTGTAGTCTCTTTCTTTTCAGTTGGTACTTATCCATGCTTTTTTCAAGATAATTTCAATACTATTGAAGCTGCGAGTCCTGCAAATTGTACAGGGAATCAGAGTAGTCAGAGAATTACTTAAGATCATCGACAGGCAAGCAGATGTAAAAAAAACCTCTTTGCCTAGCTTTAAATTTAAAGCACGGCTACCAATCTGCATTGTACCTGTGCGCAATTATGATAAACTTTTAAGTGCTAGTTTACTCGCCCACAAAGTCACTGATAAACATTACAGACCATTATGAACAACATAATGGTACCAAGCCAACCATTAAGGGCCCACGGCCTTTCTTACTTGAAGTTGACCGCGGCAAACTGTCATATACCATTTTTAATTCAATCATAAAATACATTAAGAACCGAAAATATTGTCATTTATCAATTTTGAATGTATTTCATGATTAAATTCAAAAATGATGTGTGACAAATCTAACAGCGATAAGGAGCTTTGAGTAGAGTTGAGAGAGAGAGAGAGAGAGAGAGAGAGAGAGAGAGAGAGAGAGAGAGAGAGAGAGAGAGAGAGAGAGAGCTACCGTATAGAAATTGAATGACGTCTGTCTGAAGCATTTTCGAAATCAAAAACATTCTTTGTTTTAAGTGTTGTTCCGTCAATAATGAATTTTGACCCAGTTATAACTGAAAAGGTCAAAGTGTCACCATCGCTGTCTGTGGCTATTACGTCATATATGGATGAAGATATGGGTTTATCTTCTGGTATTGTTATTTCCGTTTTTCCATTTGGATAAGGATTCGAAAACTGTGGAAAAGCGGCAAATGCTGAAAATGAAAATTAATTACCGAAAAAAAATTATAGGCAGATTAAATCGTCTAAATGGAATCGTGTTAAAATAGCTATATGTATGTGCACATTTATAAGTGTCTCTACCAAAACACTTTAACAGTTAGTAATAAAATAAAAAGGCCTAAAAATGGCATCAAGTATTAATTTTGAAAGGTCAAACCTGTGAAACAAGGGACTTGTTATAATTTACAGTCACACAGTGGAAATAAGTCAGATAGTCGATCTAAAATATGTCAGTGCAAGAGCTGACTCTCATTTAAAAATTGAAATTGTCCCAGTGTAATTCAACTTGATTTTTAATTTAGGTAAAGTATTTGAAAGCTTCTTATCAGTTGTCATGTGTTATTTATTTATTTATTTATTTATTTATTTATTTATTTATCTTTATTATTATGTAAATGCAATGCAACTTTTGGATGTTATTAAAGAGTAATATATTGAAACATTTTATAATATATTCTTCTGTATACAAAACACTTCTGAAAGAGATATAAAGAATATTGCTAAGTAAGTTAGTCCATTTGGTAGTACTATTTACACAATTACACGATGGGAAATATTAAAATCCTAACAATAACAACACGAGGTACCATTTATAATATCAGTGGAGATTTAACAACATCGAATCTTTAAAAACTATATATATTATAAAAAGCCACTTAAAACGTCATAAAAAACGGGTATATATATATATATATATATATATATATATATATATATATATATATATATATATATATATATATATATATATATAAAATTGTTTTTATAATTTTTTAATTTCTATTTATTCATTTAATTTTTATCTATTTTCTTCTTATTTTATGTTCTTTTTCTTAAATTTTATATTTCATTATTTTTTTAACCGAAAATGTATCGAATTCAAAAACACTTTTATGTGCGTATAAAATCAGAAAAGCGGGACCATTGTTTAAAATACTTTGTTATTGTAATGATGATAATGGTATATAAAACTCAGTTAGTAATGTATAAATATTTTAGTCTTGACAACTGATAGACGTATATGACAATATCAATGAACATACTATAAAAAGGAACAATATCAGTGAAAAATCTTTATTGTGTTTCTTCAGAAAAATGTAAATAAAAATTGTCCACACAAATCTCAGGTAAAATATCATTAAGTATCCATGTTTGTATCTGCAAGAAGTCGTTGTAATTTATTTATGTCGATAAGTATATTAAACTTCCCACGTATATAGATAGACTGAAATGTTCTTTAATAACGAATTTATGGGTTAGAATAATATTTTTCATCTCTCCTAAAATATAACTTGGCGATATGTAAAAACTTTGATCGAATCGTTTAAATCCAATGTCTGTTTTGACATTTTGTCTGCCAAACACACCCAGTAACTAATATCTATTTTATAAAAGTTTTTATTTCAAATCTACTTTATTATTATTATTATTATTATTATTATTATCATTATTGTTGTTGTTGTTGTTGTTGTTGTTGCGTCATGTAGTTTAATTACGCCAAATTATTGAAGTGGTTTTATTTCAGTAAGCTTCATTGCATGTTTTACTTTTATACAATTCGCTTAGAACTATATAAACGTCTTAAAATGAACTAAATAAAATATCACCATCACAAAAAATGTATTAATTTGAAAACTATTAATTTTTTAATAATTGCACATGACCATAAGCAGTGAGAATCTGAATTATTTTCAATTTCTTTTAAATCATAATAACATTTGAGTATATCATGTTGAAAATTGACGTATAAAATCTAGAAGCGTAGTCTTCTTAAAATTGCAGACCATATCGAATATTAAACAGAAAATTTTAACTCAAAAATATTACAATCAGACCCTTTTTTCAATATGAGCGCTAATTGTATACCATTGCGCCGTGCAGTCTTGACCATATCAACTTTTAAACAGCAAATTTTATTTAAAATGTATTAATCAGACTTTTTTCACCTGTCATTGATGCGGTGATAATGAAAAATGACACTTACGCATTGAATCTGTTTTTTTATTCGGGTCATTGGGAATTAACCTGAATAGACGCTGTACACTGTGTAATTCCCTAAGCGAATTATGCAAAAGTGTGTACGTCGCCCATTCAGGTTTTTAATGACTTAAATAAAAATTAATAATACAATTCTAAAGACAACTTAATTAAATAAGAGAATAACTTAATGTAATTTTTTGCTTTTAATGACTAAAAATCTAGGTAAAATGACGCGCATTAAAAGTAGTTCGTTCTAGATTACGTCACAAACACGTGAATTCGAGTCATTGAGAAATTACCTGAACATAATATCGCTATTCAACCAATGGTATCGTTAGAAATTTGTCCAATTTAATTAAAACGGTAGTTTCGCATTTTGTCTACGAAAATGCTTTAATCAATAACTTGTGTGTTCCTACGCCAACTTCTAGTTATTACTAAAGTTTTTGAAATTATTTATACTGTACTTTATGTACAAATTGTATTCACGTGACTTGTAAAAATTACCTTGTGATAGATATTTGAAGTAAACATTCTGTAAAGTCTATAAAAATCAAAAATAAAAAGTCAGACACAGAAGAACATCGAGTGTCATACCATCGCGTAATACCATCGTGCGACATGTGCAGTTTTCAAATTTCCCAAGCGATTTTGGGCTTAAAATAAAGATTTTTCATTTAGTTTTTGAAAGAGACTGACTTTATATGTCATCATAAATTGCAATTTCTGCATAAATCATTTTATTTACACAATTCCTTTAAATTCTTTCACTAAACTATTCTACGTTGTCAGTTAATTTTATTTAAATCCTTACTCTATATAAGAAACAAATTGAATGCAAAAGCAAACAAATAAAAAAATCATAAGCTGTACCAGATTAAAAACACGTTTATAAAACGTAAGTATCTTATGTTTTAGTTTAATTTTAACAAATGTTATTTACGGTTACCAAGATACACTTTTTCTAAAATCCTGTACTTTTGAGTCGCTCGGATATAACCCGTATTGTTTTGGTACACAGTCAACTAGTGCAAAAAACCAAAAATTTTCTACAAATGTTCTATGTTTGTAAAACAGGATGCGTCAAGCAAGTTTTTTTTTTCCTTCTTCTTTTTTTTTGTGTCTTTTAATGAAAATTACTTCAAATATTTGAGAAGTTCTTACAATGATAGATGGATAGATGGTGTTTTAGGTCCTAGTCAAGATTCTTTCACTTATAAAGGCGGTCAGTCCTGAGAAGTGGAGGAAACCGATGTATCAAGATAAAAAAATCACCGATCTTTGCCAAGTGAAGTAACAAACTTTTCACACCAGGAACTACCAGAGCGGGATTCGAACCTAGTCGGTGAGAGGCACTGTTATCAGCAAACGCGCACTTTGGAACACTCGGTCACCGAGGCCTCAGTTCCCGCAATGAAGGAAAACATATCGTAACATAATATGTTAACTAATTAAGATCCTGTATATTTTGCTATACCAAAACATCTAAATTAAATAGCCAAAAAAACTTGAAAATTGATTGTTATTATTTAAGAAATGGCATATAACATTGATAAACACAATTCCAATATGGTATCTTTGGCATAAAGTAAAAGTGTAATTTCATTTTAGAAAGTTGTGTTCATTTCTAAATTTTTTTTATCTTAAACAGAAAGTGATACCGTTTTAGCAGATAATAATTAGTACAAATTCAAAATGAAAAGTTACAATTTTTGAAATGTAACATCATTCAAAAAAGAAAAATAAAACTTTTTTTAAAAAAATATCACCATCATCATCATCAATAATAATAATAATAATAATATTATTATTATTATTATTATTATAACAAAATAATAATGATAATTACAACAAGAACGTGATAATAATCATCATTATTTTGATTATTAATTAAAATAAAAATTAGAAATAAGTACAAGGAAGAGAATACCGTAGACATAGATCACTTACCATTCTTTACAAGAGCTAAAATAACAAAACTCTGCAAGTATCTTAGCCACATTAATGTAGTTGTTATACGGTCACAAAAAATCTGAAGTTTCAGCTTAAAATATTATTACATTGAAATACATTACATTAAGGAGTCTTTCCTTCATGTTCATTGTCACGCCGTGTCTTAAAACCACTGCATGTTTTCCTGTTATTTAAAATGTCAATTTCATAATCTAAATCAACAACAGTTCAAAGTATGTCGATTTCATTATCAACAACAGTTCAGAGTAGTCCGCACTTAATTTGTGGGTATTTACTGCATGGTAATATTGGAAAAAGTACATAAAGTACTCGTAAATCGTATCCTATCGTAAATTGGAAACTTATCTCCAAAGGAGATCAACCAAAACTGTATAAGCTGAACATTTTATCCAAGTGAAAACAAGTTTTCATATTTCACCAAAATTCAGCTGAATATCGTTTAATTATTCAGATAAGTATAACTAAATATTAAACATGATTAAAATGGAAGCAATCCAGAGAAGAATTTATCGATAACTGGAATATCCTATTTATCCAATTTTTAATGGCCATCATATCTTTCTTTATTTAATCTCCTTACCTTGAGGTATGATCATGAACGATTAAGTTGTATAGTTCTGTTGTTAAATTAAATAAAAGATGTAGACTACAACTGGAAGATCCTTTTATTTTTTTTTTATTTCCTTATTTATTTTATTTCATTCATTTATTGAAGGATTTTTACTTTCTTAAGTTGTATCTTACATAGTTTTTTTTACTATACAGGAAAAAAACGTTTGTTTTATCATTAGGCAAGCCATGTTTTTATCATTATTATGACTTTTTTTTATTTTTAATTAATTATTTTTTGTAATGTTGTAACATCACCAATTTTTTCCGCTATCCAAGAGCAAGTTTATTTATCTCTGTATTAATCTTGGAATAAGTTTGTGTTTGCGTGATGTATGCAAGGGCGTATTATTTTTTGCAGTGTACTTGCACACATTTATGAAAGCATACTAATCTCCCAGTCCATTGTCCCGGCGCCGGTTGAACAAGTTGATACTCTGCCCTCCGAACGCCGAGCACAAGACAAGGAAGCAATACCTCAAACTTCAAAGTATTATTATAATCCGGTCGGATTCAAACCAACATCCTCCCGTTCTTAAGGTGGACACAAAAAAACATTGGGCCTCCAATTGTAAAATAAATTGTATGGCTTTTAAAACCAGCGATTTATTATTCACAACTTGTGGAATTGACAACTTTGATTTACAACCTAGTAAAGATGTTGTTTGATAATCGATACGGTTACCTCTAAGATGGTAAAGGAAACTGTAATACCCTGAGAAAACCCATGCAAACTGGCAATCTTTCTCAAAGTAGGATCTTCCCTTTCGAGTTCTTAAATTTTGATGCGAGCCGCTAAGTGCGCATGCGCGCTGTGATCAACTTAATAATCAAGGCTCCTGTTACGATTTTTAAAATCAGCATTAAGTTACCCACACCTCTGAACATTGTTTTGTCAATATTTTTATTACACGTAACGAGTTTTATATTCAGTTTTTGACATTTGTTTTGATCGTTTGTTTAAAAAATAATTTATTAATTTCTTTTATTTATTTATTTATTTATTTTATTTATTTATTTATTTATTTATTTATTTATTTATTTATTTATTTATTCATTCATTTACATTTATATGTTCATTTATAAATGTATTTCTTTTAATAAGATTTATTTAATCATTTCTTTTTATTTTATTTTATTTTATTTTATTTTATTTTATTTTATTTTATTTTATTTTATTTATTTATTTATTTATTTATTTATTTATTTATTTATTTATTTATTTATTTATTTATTTATTCATTTATTTATCTATATATTGTTCTAGTAAGAAAAGAAGGCACAAGTTATAACAATATAGAAATCATTTGTTTTTTAATAACTTTGTCCGTGCACAGCATACAAAGTGAATATTGTAGTCTCACACAGATAACTTAATACGCACGAAAAAACAAGCCATAATAAACTAAAATGCTTATTCAAATATGTGGTATCTTTTTTGTGCAATTTCCATTGGCCCCCTAGTGGGAATTTCGTTTCAACACGGCATTAAACTTGTCACATTTAAAGGTAACGATAGAAAGTTTACAATTGTTTTTATTATCAATGAAGTTGAACATTTTTGCTTAAGTCGGATTTAAGACGAATATTGAGTTACATATTATCTTAATGACAAGGATTTATGAAGAAAAAAGGTTTCCCTGGACAACATGTAGGTAAACCAAATGTCTTCCAAATATTTCATGTCTGAAAGGATTTGCAATGAGATTTCAATGTCATATCGATAAATTACAAGATAAAGATCTTTAAAAGCATGTCATTGAATAAACCATTCATATTTTCATGTATTTGCAGTTTTCAGACATTTTTTTAAAATATTCAAAAGAGGTTTGTTGCGATTTATGCTTAAAATATTAAATATCTAGTGTAAATCTACCCATGACCTTCAGAATTTAGTGTGTTTGTACTTATCATAGGCAATGAGTGCATTACTGTCAACGTTTTAAATGAAGGGATTTCATTGACTTAAGGATCGGTGGTATATCATCCTTCGTAAAACCAAATCAAACACAATAACAGCACAAAGTGGATTATAGATGTCAATAGGTACTATGATTCAAAAATTCATGAAATATGGACTAGATTGTTTGTCGTTTGATATACTAGGGTAAACATGTTGCTATGTCTCTGTGTAGTAGATATGTTATATTTTATGTGACGAAATTTCACCTTTAAAATTTGTTTGTTCTTCGCTTCCTAAAACATGACTGACATTGTACTCGCAGCTATGTATTAATCTATATGTGTTACTTCATTTGACAGACAACTTGGCCTAAAAATTACTACATTTAGAGTACGCATTTTGCTACATTTAACAGAACTTTTACTACATGTAGTAAAATATTACTACATTTGACGTTCGTTTGTCACCACATACAGCGCTGCTAATACATATAGCGGATATATTATACATACAAGGGTTTGACAGCGCCCGCTTACAGATTAATGAAAGTGTCTGTTTCACGCTTCTAGTGTAAGAAAGTTTGTTGGTTTGCTTGCTGAAGGTCGGTGGTTTTCTTCAAACACTCGGATTTTTCATCATCCAAGTAAAAAGTTCTTGACCTTGAGCTAAGGGATACTAAGGTTGATTAGTTTTCTATTTTTCTCTTGTCCTCTTCGATTGCATTGTCAGGGAGACATGTAATGTTTCAGGATTGTGTTATGTTCCAATTAAAAAAACAACAAGAAACTGCAGTGCGTTAGTATTCTCAAACAGAGAATGGTTTCCTCACATATGCATTATACAAAAAATTATTGTGTGTGTGTGTACGTGTGTGTACGATATTGAACTTTACATTATAACTTATAAGAAAATTATCTCAAACTATAAGTTGATAATAAAGATTTCAGGCTACAATTGAAGCACGCTCCTATCATCTCGTGGTTTAAAACTATCTTTTCAATGTATCTTACTATAATATTTATGATAAACGAAGGCGAATTCTTTGCAAAATTGAAACAATTAACAATACTGGAACATTTTCTATATCAAGGGCAGAGTAATTTAAAACAAATTTTTAAAGATAGGCATGAACCTGATCCCTTACCCTTGCTCTATGTTGAGAACGTTTTTACAAAATACATGTAGTAATTACGAAATCAGTTATAAAATATATCAATTTAAAATAACTAAATTGACGCCAAAACCACAAACGTAAAAAAATGTTTTGACCTTGAATTTTTATCTTTTCTTTTTATTACAGTCCCACGTGATTTTCATAACATAACGTCGAGTTTTAGCAATTAATAGCTTTCCTGACAAAAGAACATGAACTTGACCTTTGACCGGGATAGGTCACTATTTCTTAAATAAAAACCATTGAATCTGCTACATTGAAAAAATGATTTACTTACATTGACAAAAATGATATACTTTTTCAGCATTTTTGTCTACACAATGAAATGTTCCGAAATCAGAGTTATAGCTTCGTTTATAGAATAAGCTGATAATTGTTAAATTTGTTTTCTGTTGCCATTTGTCATTGGGTTATCAAGTTTTGATGATCAATGTGAAATAGAATTAAAAAGAACGAGGTAAAATAGAATTAAAAAAAACAAAGGTAAAAAATAAGGTCAAGACTCCGACCTTTTAATATTTCTCGACTTTTGAATAAAAACATGAAACCTGAAAATGCCAATATTTTTTCAAAAGGTAAACAAATAAGAATTTACTAGCTATGTAAGAAATTTTGTCAAACTCATCAAACCATAAGAAAAGTAAAATTCAATCTGTTACCTTTTATATCTAAGCTATTTGCTTGATCAAATTAAAAATAATAAACGGAAATTCATTTCAATGAAACAATGATTTCTATGAAGTTTTCAAAGAATACAGAATCTGTTATACAGACCTTTTGACCATAGCTAAGTAAAAACGTTTTGGTTAATTATAGCGCTACGTTGGACCTTCCTACACCCAGCTTTGTCATTGCTACCATAAGATGTTATCAAAAAATAATAAAATAAAATAAATATCAGCAGCTCACTTCATATTCTGAAAAAGACGGATTAATTAGTATGCAATATTATAATAATTTTGGGGTAACCGTAAATATGCGTTTCAATTAAATAACGAGGTAGCATGGCAAAACATGATAATTAATTATTCACAGAAGTTTATACAGAAATATTTTTTTAAAACAGGCAAGTTTATTTGAAACTAAACCACAACGCCCAAATCTCTAGAGATTTTAATGATGTAAAATGAGCCTTCAGTTGCCAAGTTTTAACGAGCATGAAAAAAGATAAAAATAAAACACTTTTGTCTTTAAATTGAATTTTGCAAAATCAGATAGAATGGTCGTCAAACTTATTTAGAAGTAAATGGCAAGTGAATTAGCCTTATCGTTTGATAGTCTTGGTAATTTGTATTTAAATTTAGAACTTGAATATCGTCAGACAAAACACTCTTATATTCTTCAACAGTAACTGAATTTACTGATATAAATAACGTCAAAATTTTACGAGTTATTTCTCTTTATACATGTTATCTTAAAGCTGTCATTTATTTGTTACTTTATTTAAATTTGGTCTGGAATGTTTTAATAATTATAACCCACTTGAGTTTTCTTCTTGAGATTTACCCGAGATAAATCGTTTTCAACTCGAGATTTACTTGAGATTAATCTTTTTTATTTTACAATTTTGTTTAATTCTTTTTAAATTTTAATATCATTTTAAGATTTGAATCGACAAATTATTTACACCCTTCGATAAAGATACTGGATATTGTTAATGAGTTTTTAAACAATCTGAATAGAAATGAAACTAATATTATTTCTTTTTTTCAAACAATAATTTTAAACTGCAATTTTTTATAATGAATAAGCTGTATACATATATGTAGTAAAATATCATTTTAGAATTATTTTTGAAAAAAAATGCCTTATACTTCATACAACTAAAGGATACCGTTTAAAGCATTTAGTAATTTGAATTCAAAAATAAACAAAATTTTGTCGTTTATTCTTAAATTTAATAAAAAAGTAACGCCCAATTAAAACTTTATAAAAGTATGTAGATACAACTGTAATTTACTTTAACTTGTCTGTATAGAAATCAACAAAATCACCTTCAGCTCTGGAATCGCAATTGTTTTTATATAAAGAAATATATAATACAAATACCTGTTAAATTTTGATGTGCCATATGTGCACATTTCGGAAACTCATTTCTCATCAGTGACACTAGGGGCCGAAAAGTTTGATAGATAAAAAAATATAAGGCAAACAGTTGAAAATAATGAATCTAAAGTTCCAAAATTATATGAATCCAAATCCAGCTAAGGAATGCTTTGCATGAGGGAACAGACCTTAGTTTGAAATAAATTTCAAAAATTAGAAATTTAGAAACTAAATTTTAGGGATCGGTATTTTTCATTATACATAAATACAGTTCAATTTTATTGTTTCAGTCACTGTGTTTGTGACGGTGATTTATGCAAAGCCTTCATAAAAAGTTAAATAAACTTGACTGAAGTTTGGTATTTTTTGTTTACTTAAGTCGTAATCGCTATTTGCGTCCACAATAACCATAAACTATTTCTGTAGAATAAAAAGTGTTACTGCTGAAGGTATTTTATATGCTGGAAAACAAAGCAATTTGTGTACTTTTTTTGGGCATACGAGTTGATTTGTCGCCTAAAATATCACTTCCGGTGTAAACATTGTTTTGTTTTAAAATAAGTAAGCGTAAAATATCGAACTTATTTTTATCTAATTTGAAATTTTCTAACACTTAAGCTAAATTCGCTGTGACAAACACAATGATCTCATGCGTTATTGTAAGAACATTAACTTTTTTTTCAAGTCTTATAATCAAATAAGCATCCGAGTAGTCCATGCAGTAGATTTATTTTTATCTCCCTTTATCAGCAGAAAACAACCGACTCGCGTTCATGGTGGCAATACTCCAATGCAGCAAAATCAATTTACATTTAACAAAGTTTGCCAACAAATAAGCTGTTTGGTTTACAATTTTCTAACATACATGAGGGGGATTTTTCAAAGTGTTCAAAATGCAGTTGTTCTCACTAACATTGCCTCTAAATCCTTTTTAAAATAGATATTTCAGTACGACACTACACAAATAACAATACTGTAAATCATACTCCAGCTTGACACATATATCTTTTGTTTCTTTTATAGCAACTTATAAAATATTTTGTCGTAAAACTAAACTTTAATCCTTTAAAATATTTAACCACTTATTTTACTGGTTAATCCCAGTGAAAAAACACTTGCTTCATTTTTGATAATGAATAGTATTTGTGATATGTTTTTAATTCTGTTCCTGGCATTTTCCTCTATGTGCAAATTTTATCTGAAAATGATAAAGATAAAAATTATAGTGTTATGATAAAGTACAAAATTTCAATATAAGCAAGGAAAATTAAATTAATAAATTTATTAATCGTATTTTACATGATATGTTAATTAATCGTCAAAACAGGGAACTTCAACACTGAGTGTATATATATATATGTTTATTTATATAAGTATACAAGACCATAGGTCCATAGTACAATTTTTCAATATTTCTCATAAGTGCGCATATCAGTCCAGGATATACACTCATTCCATAATATATTAATGTTCTTGATCTGCACATAAGTCTTTGCTGATAAGAGTGTTCATCTGTTCATACCAGTTTATGCTCATATAATGAACAAAATGTTCGTATACTAACAAGTAATCTATCAAACTTTTACCTAGTGTGGAAATAAATGCATATTCACAATTTTTGTCACCATTTGATTACACTCAGTGTAATAACTCTTGAGCTCGCAGACAAAATGAAAGCTGTTTAACTTTTAACAAAATTTAGATGAATTGCAAATTGCACAATCATATAAAATTTATTGTGGAATCTAAATTCTAAATTTGAGGTTGTTTAAATAACTGCTATTAAAATAAAAGCAAATGTGGCGAAAATGTTTTTTTTCAAATGTTACATACTTCTTTTTAGAGCAGTAATGTATAACCAATGCTATTGCCATGACAATGCATACTAGACCAAGAACAGTACATGTCACAGTAGTAGCAATTCCTTCGGTTGTCTCTATCCATGGTACTACATAATTGGCAGCTTATGAAATAAAAAACATCAGAACAATTTATTAATCAACTCTTTTTTAAAGTAACGTTTTTATAATATCGTCTTATTCCTTTGAAACATAAAAAAATCGTGTATTTCGTTTCATTTAACAAATGAATTCACATGTCATTCGTCCCTTAGTGTGAAATAATTTATTATTTCATTAGAACCTACATAACCAGTGTTATCACACATGGTTTTAAAGCATTTTGTTTTGTGATTTATAATATTGAGGGGTACTGGCTGCTTCAAAGCAATAAAAGTTTAACGATACTACTCAAGTTTTGAATCTGAGAGCGTCTACGTAATGCAACTTGTTTTATTTAAAACCTAGTTTTTGGAATGAATTTCCGAAATGTGCACATATGACACAGCAAACTTAAACAGATATTTTCTTCCTGAGGATATCCATAACTTAGTAGGTAGAACTTTGTACTTTCAGAAAATGTACCTTTTGGCAATTTTTACCCGTCTTAATTTTTGACATTTATTATAAACTAAAGTTTGTTCCCTCATGCAAAGAATTCCTTATCAGGATTTGTATTCATTTTATTTTAAATGTTTGGATTATCATTTTTGCCAATCAATTTTTTTACTCCTACTGTCACTGATGAGGAATGAATTTCCAAAATTTACACGTCAAAATTAAACAGGTATTTTCTGACTTACTGAGTAATAGAGAATTTTTCACTCATATTAAAGCGATCGGTTCGGGGTAGGTGACGACAACTGAAGTAGCGTGTAGAATACCGACGATCTACAGCAAGCAACCAACAAACTTTCTCAATCTAGAATCTGCTCTATTCCATTTGAGCCTAAGCGGCGGAAGAATCTTAGAGAACTATGCCCGTTTTATTTAAGATAGTGACCCGCTAGATAAAACATTTCCAATCAAATCAGGGAATTCAGTTATTCCGTTTGAAAACGTTCATTACGTTCGTTGCTATACGTATGTTCCGAAAAACAATATATCTGAAAAATCAGGTCGATGATACCAAATACAATGGATCAAAACGCTATAAAAATAATGCAAATGACCTCACTTGTAATAAAATTCCAAACTTTAAAAGGGACTGAAGCAAATGTCCAGAAAGAAATTATGCGAGACAATACATTATAAATGATTATTGCAATAGTTGTAAAATGAGTTACCTGTTACATTAACATCGACCGTAACGGTTGTCGAAAACACAGGTATACCACTATCCCACACTTTTACCTTAAGCTGGTAAAACGAAGAGTTGTCGTAATCAAGAACACCTGTTGATTTAAAATATCTTTAATTGAAATTTGAATATGATAACTAAAATCATTACAATAGCGGGCGTTGTGTTATTTTCGCCGGAATATCAATAAAGGACAAGAATTGGACAAGCCTTGTCATTGTCAATTATTATCATATTATATATGCCTTTCTTAAACGAATTATTGTTAAATTATAATGTATGCTAAAGTATCGATTGACAGTTGATGGTGCCTAGATAATTTTTTTAAAGATGTGCCTTATATATTTACACAAATTCATGTAACTGTATATGTACTATATATGTATTTAACAAATCATTAAATTATAAAAATTATAGTGATGATTCTGAAGAAAAACTTTTGGAGTGTGTGTGTCAGATATTTTATTTACGTTACATCAATTATTGAACCGTTATTGCATGTATGTCAACAAAGATATTATATACGAAACTCTTTGTACTGTGATAAATAAGACAAATAGCCTTCATTTGTATTATCTACCTTCAATTTTCGTGAATTTTTTGTCATTTTGATGCTCTACGTGATTCTTATGTATCTGTATGTATGCTTTGCAAATAAAGTTTATGCATGAATTGCAAAAAGCAAAAGAAATGTAATATTTATACTGAATAACATTTCATCTATGATTTTAATAATGTTTTAAAGTACCATTTTAATTTTAAAGTCATCTTTGAAAATCCTGTTCTTTTAGGCCATTGACATCGGGCACTACTGTAAGTGTAAATAAGACAGGGCTTTTGAAAAAGACTTTTAAATTTTTTCCGTCTATAAATGGCCATTTAAGCTGTAATGCTTAATGTTGTGTAGTAATTTGTTGTAAGGAATAATAAGTGTCATACTGAAAACTTGATCATGATTCACAATATAATTTACTTTCAAACCAGTGACAAAAAGGTTAAGTTCAATGCATTTGTTGCAAACCCTGCTAAGCTCGTTTTTCAGAAATCTTTTCTTTCCATTTGAGAAATATCAAACTTTATTTTAAGGAATATGATTAACAATTTGTTCGAACTTACCACTAACTATTACTGATGCAACATTTCCGCTTATTTTCAAACTAAATTTGTTATTCGGGTTTTCAATAAATACATAATTAAGTTGACTGTTTATTCCACTATCAGCATCTGAGCATGATAAATCCGATATAACAACTGTAGATTTCGCTGCAAAATTTGAGAGAAAAACATGGATCCAATGTTATTTCCAAATGCGGGATTATTAAAACAAATTCCGAGTTGAATCATTTGTCCTCGTGTCACTTGCACACACACACACACACACACACACACACACACACACATATTAATTATATATATATCAAAATGTGATATATTAGTTAAAACGTGTGTTTGATCAACTGGCTTACTGTTTTGTTGTTTTTTTTGTTTTTTTTTTTTTGTTTTTTTTTAAAGTTTTTCTAGTTATATGAAGTGATTGGAAAATTATTCACGGAATAACCGTTCGTGTCACAGTGTTTGTGACCACAAATTATGCAACATTTTAATAGAGTATTATTTAATTAAGCCTAGTCGAAACAAGAAATCGCTTTGCGCCTTCACAATTCCTATATAATGTTTTTGTAGAAAGGAAACTGCTGCTACAGGGGATTTTTATATTTTTATCTTAAAAAGTTGGATTATTTTATGCATACTACGTAATACGTCGGTGATAATATTAACAGTTTTGATATATGAAATTCCCGTAGCAGCAAGTTTCCTTTCTACAGAAATATTTTATAGAAATCGCACATTACTGTTAGGAGGAGACTTAATAAAAAACATACCAGTCCATGTCCAATTCACAACCCCCACAACCTCTCAAAAAAAGTAAAAACTTTGAAAACTGTCCAATTTACTTATACACGTGATGTTTCATCAAGAAAGTTAGGCCGGGTAATCCCGAAGGATTAGCACCTCCTCTTTAACAGGCTACACCCGTCACGTGCTAAGTCAAATTTGAGAATGAAAGCAACAAGGGTCATGGTAACTCCAAAACATCCAGTATAAATTTGGATACAGTAACTCCATACTTTTCAACAATATTGTGATATCGGTCATAAAACTGATTGAGGTCCTTGATTAGGCTAGGCTTGCAATATCCTAGAGTCAACAATTAAATTGTACGCAGTCTATTTCGTTGTAGAAAGTTCCCGTAGTGGGAACAATCTCTACTTCACAGTATTAACTGTGAAACATTTATACAATTCGCAGGTGAAGCAGGGATATCACTGCAAGGAAACGGAAAGTTGACAATTGAAAAATTGAAGTCATCACGTTTGTCGTATAGATTCAGATATAACCTTTTGTTGTGTAATAACTGAGGTATAAGTCCAAATATGAAGCAGATAATGAAGAATCTGTCGTGTCTTTTATCCCAAGCTCACTTAGATGAATAGAATTAACATATTCTCCAAATTTGGGATTATTTAGAGAACGTCATCTTTATATTTGTACGTGAAATGGATGATTTAGCAACAGTCTTCTCTTCAAATTTGACAAGGTTCTGTAAAAAGTCTGATTCATATGAATAAAGAACCAAATCAGTAAGCAAAGGTGCACAACTTGTGCCCATTGGTATGCTGATTGTGTGTTGGAAATTGTTTCGCTAAACAAATATGTTGTCTATTAAAACTCTTAACATTCTGTAGATGATGTCTTCAGTATATTTTTGTTTGCAGTATGTAAGGTGTTTTACAAAATGACCAGATTCCTTGTTGAGCACTAGATATTTATATCTTTGTTTACCGTTTTTGTAAAAGAATAACAAGTGAATGAGTTGTTTTACACGTTTTATGTAAGCGAAAGATACCAATCTTAATTCACGTTAATTACATTTCGTATGAAAATTGTGCATAATTCAATGTCAGAAACAGTAGTTTTACCTCATCTTCTATATTCTCTATAATAGCACACCTGATATATCGAAAGTTAAATAATATTATATTTTGCTACTTTTTCAAATTTGTATGTACTAAACAGATAATTTAATGAAACACGGAATATGTAAACTTGCATATTGTTTTATAATTAAGCGATGACAATTATTTACTATACCAGAAATTGAAAAAAAAACTGACCTACGTTTTCAGATACAGATGCTTTAATTTTATAAGACGAGCATACTGGTCCATTGTCATTGACATCTAGTATTGATACAGTCACAGTTCCTGTGCCCTGAAACATATAATACATAATACATAAAATTGTATACATGTTTTGCCAAAAAAAGAATCTTTTTTCAATTTAGATATTAGAAAATGGATAATTTGATATATATTTTATGTTTACTGTTCATGAAAAAGTAAATCAGAGCAAATGGTTGAAACAACCTAACTAGAAACAAAATTTCAGGAAAGAGACAGCAAACGTTAGGTCACAATAAAGTTAAATGACAATCTGTTGAATTTACAAAACTATTCTTCGTTATTCTTATATCAAAACGACAGTGTCAAAAATGTATATAATCATACATCCTAAGAAATAAAAAACTTAATCACTTTTTAACAAATATTTAAAACAAAAATAAAATAAAGTTTTAGCTCAAGTTAAATTGAAATTCTTTTTAATCAGTCACTGAAATCTTCTTCAAACTTAAGAACAAGCCAAAATAAAATATGTATTTAGCAAATGCATGCAGCAAATAATACGTTCCAAAAGTTCATCAAAGTACGTATATTTAAGCTGGATGCCGAATTGCAAGATTGCAAGTTTCGTCATATATTTATATTCCATATTATAGAAAAAGTATGAAGTCTATAAAAAATAGTTATATTACTGTCACCAGACCACCAGAGACCTGCTGGTCTATTTATCATTTTTAACAATTATTAAATTTAAAATTTAATTCATCAAATTTTAATTTTTCAGAGTTTCTATTTATTGATCTTGAGCGGACATGTCAAAATCTATCTTTAATGATATTTTTATAAAATGAGTTAGCTTAAATAGCATAAGTCTTTACGGACAATAGTTATTACCCGATTAACACATTAGATCTTATTATTAACAACATAAGAAAATCCTTTTGATTCACGAAATTCCTTTGTGACATAATATTATATAGCTAATCTTAGCTAATCGTCCAATTTGGCAATTGTTGATACAATAGATGCCAGTAGGGTGTCCTCTAGATTACCCACCCAATGGGAAATATGGGGTGACAAATCATACATAATATGCATTCTTATTACTTCTCTATTTCGAGAAAAAACCAAGAATGTTTTTTTTAATACAACTTTAGAATGAGATTTTATTTTGAAAATAGCAAATGCTTATAAATGTGTTTGGATATTCTATATAGAACTGATTTCAAGGAAATTTGATTTTTACAAAAAGATAGAAATTTACGTGTTATCTAATATTATACCAACAACTATGGTGACTTCAATTTAAAGTGATGTTTCTTTTTATATTTAAGTGTTGAATGTTACAAATGTGAAATGTATAACCTTATTTTACAAAAAATGAAAATATCAAAAGACTATAAATTTAAATGTTTTGAACAAAGATTTATGTTTAACAAAGATACCAGTGTTTATTTTGATGTACCATTATATGGACTTTTCATTCTTCATCAGTAACACTAGGCTCCGAAAATGTTGATAGATTAAAAGGGTAAGCCAAACGTTTGAAAATATATGAAACTAAAGTTCCAAAATTAATTGAATTAAAATCCAGCTAAGTAATGCTTTACATAAGGGAATTAATTATCTTATAATGTTCATTTGCATTTGACCTGGGATAATATACATCGTCGACCTGTGTATGATCTCAGATTATATAACAGTATTGGTACATATATACTATTATTAATATTATATTAATAATATAATATTAATTATAATTATAAATATTATTAAAGTATTATATCTCGTGTTCTGTCCAAAACTGCTTTCAAATACAAACATCTGATACGCATTCACATGCACACTTATACATGAAAACTATGGACAATTGGTTTAGAAAAAAGAGAGCACATGTTTGAGTATTCAACCTCCGCATCAGACTAAGAGATGTTGTATGCTCCATTTTTAAAACCCCCTCCCCAAACACAAACACAGAAAGGCAGATGTCATAAGCTTCTATTATGATAAAAATAACAACCTTGAAACCTTTATGACGAATATGCAGTCGCTCTGTTTACAATTTATACAGTTACACGATGCATATATAATAAAACATTTAAAAACAAGTCTTATCTATAAAACAGTGAAGTGAAACGATATAAATGTATATGTGAAGTACTAACGCGTTTTCAAGACACGTTTAAAGATATGTAAAGTAACAACACTTAATGGACATAAATCAATACACTGGTGACATGTTCATAATAAATAAAAAAGGTCACTTATTATTTTTGATTTTAAATATATTTTATATCAACGGCATCTGTACAAAAAATATGATATCTGTACAAAATCAGGTACATTTGTACACCTTAACGTTCATATTTTCAATGAGAACCGAATGATAATGAATGCGAGGTCTACAAACTAATAAATCATTTTAGTACTTGAATTTAAAAAATATATACAATTTGACGCCCCCCCCCCCAATTCAAAATAAACTCATAGTACCTTACCCATGTGACTCTCTTAAATAAGGACATTTATCACAGAAAAAAACTGATTGTATGAACACAAGATGTATAATGTAATGGAAAATAATTATTCTTTGTTAAATTAATTCTATATTATACCTTAAGACTTCCATAATCCGTCACAACAACCACAATTTCGTATAAGTTCACTAACTCATAGTCGACTGGATTTTTCAGTGCAACAATACCAGTAAAGGCATATATACTAAATATGTTCATTCCATTATTATTCACTACAATAAATAATAAACTTATTATTTTTTACGTTTTTGTCTATGTAAATAAATTAATAGGGTCCACAAGTCTATAATCTGATTTTGTACCCGAATAGTATTTAATGCCAAAAACAATTTATTAATGATTAAATCTTGTTTAATGTAACTAAAATAATACTGTTTGAATGTTGGTCAGTTAGATTGCCAAACGTATGTGACTTTTCTAGTTTGCTCTAAAATCTCAAAAATGATGGTCGCCTCAATTTAAAATTCTTGACGGAAGCCTGAAACCACTTAATTTAAATCATCTTTTTCGAAAAGACATTTGTGATGTTACAACATATTCTTATATAGATGTATTTAGTCTACTTAAAATCTTGAATTTCGTCGACAAATAAATGGAATAAAGTCTATTAACATTGTACATCAAAAATTACATACTGTCTAATCATTTAAACTTTAAATAAAACTCGGACAAGACCTTAGCTGTCCTATCCTGTACGAGCTTCTATAGTAGTTGTTTTAGCTAAAAACTGATTGATAATTAGACAAAAAGACTATCTTTGAAGATGTCTGAACTCTTTTTGGGGAAATAGATACAATTCATTACAAAATCCATTTAGTTTGCCCATTAGTTAACAAGTCAAGAAAAGTATCTAGAAACATGTTAAAATATTTTAAAATGTTATTAAGAAAAAAAAATATTAATACCTTTCATATAGTATATAATAACTTTTGAGTAACACATGCCGTCAGTTTCGATAAAAAATTGTTTATCAGAATAACCATATTTCATTAAACATATCCTTGCCAGGAGGTATAGCTAAGTATTTTCAGTTTTTAATTATTTAAAAGATACATTTTATCTGATTTTTTAATGCAATACATGGATAATTACAGATACATAGTTTACCATAGTTCCTTGTTCCTTTCATTCTCAATGTTGACTTGCACGCGGAGGATGTCAAGGCCCTTTAAAAGTTTTATGGCCGTCATCACAATATTGTTGATAAGTATGGAGTCACTGTATCAAAACTTATACAGGATATATTTAACTTACCATAGTACTTTGTTCCTTTCATTCTCAAAATTGACTTGCACGTAACGGGTGTAGCTAGCTAGACAGGAGGCGCTTACTCTTTCGGAGCACCCGGCCTCACTTTCTTGACGGCAGTACAAGTGTATTACTAAATTTGCCAGCTTTCAAAGTTTTTACTTTGTTTTGCGTTTGTGATTTGGACAAGGACTGGTGTGATTGTGTTTTATTTATACATTAAAAGTAAGTTAGATCTGATAATAACAGTCAGATTAATTGCAAAAAATGTCATAAATAAAATCTTATATAATCCATAATGTATTAAAAAACAACACTTTCACGCCTTTAACTGAACTGGCCAGTTTTCAAAATTGTTACCTTGTCTTTGGGACTGTATTTGCATTTTGGACATTGACTGGTATGTTTGTGTTTAATATCTGCCTGTAACTCACCTGATACAATATCATAGCGTGATATACCATACAAAACAAAGGTATCTTGATCTGTCCCATTATACCAATATATATTCATTGGCGGTGTAGAATTTTCCGAGATCCATATTGTAGGGTTATCCAAAAATACTGGCGGTTCATTAACATTGTTAACCGTCACAGCTACGGCTGCAGTTGCAGTATTTGATGTCCCTGATAATGGGCTGTCCTGTCCGAGAATAATTAAATCAAGTTTTGATTTTGTTTCGTAATCCAGAAGGTTTGTAGTTGTATATAAAATATTTCCTATAATATTGAACCTTGCGGGATTTAGGTCACCGCTTTGAATTGTCATTGTACAATATCCGTTACTTTCACTGTCTACATCTGTACAGTTTAACTCTAATAAAGATGTACCTTTTAAAAAAAAGAATATAATGATGAAGGTAAAGGATGTATGTATTGGATACACAATATACAACATTAAAATGTCGAAAAGTTGAAAATTGTCATCAATTATTATATTATTACAACGAAACTTTAAAACTTTCAAAATGTTGAGCAATTACAGCATTTTTTTTTAATTTTCTTATTAGTCCAATGAGTTATGGATGGTTACACACGTTTTTGTTTTAAGTATAACTAATATTTAGTATTTATTTAGTAGAATTTCCTATGTATTCATTTCCATAAATGGTCAAGGTTATTTAGCATATAATCATTCGTCCCTGGATAGTGAAGGACAACTCTCGACAACCAAGCGACCCTTTTAACAACTCGATCCGAGTCGGATCAAATCTTGCGTGGCGGTGAAAAGTTATGTGATTAAAAAGCTGGCAGAATACTTTTTTGACATTTAAAGACCCAATTTTCATTTTATCCAAGCTGCAAATTAGACACTCGCACATTAACATACTGTTAACTGGTATATATTTTTAATTTTGCAGTATAAAATTGTTGAGAATAACTTATAACATTTAAAACAAACTATAAAACAACAAAAACATTGTAATCAATTCGAATCATTAACTATATTCTTAATAAAATATTTCAGTAACTTTGTACACACCTGCCGGTGTGTTTTCATCTGTGCTGACTGCATATGTTGACGGGTAAAACTGTGGTGAATTATCATTTACATCAGTCACTAATATTGTCATGGTAACGTTGACAACATTTATACCATCACTTACCCTAGTAAAAAAAAACTTAATTATGAAAATGTTTATACATCTGTCATTCTAAAATATTAAAGTCGAAAGAAAACAACAATAAATTTATAAGCGATAAAATATATAAAAATGAAAAGCTGCATATAGTTTCTCCATAATAAGGCAGTTGGCAAGAAAGTTTGTATTAAGGGTTTTTTTTAAAGAAAGTTTGTATTAAGGGTTTTTTTTAAAGTATTCAAATGTATCCAATAAGAGTTTTGTTTTCGCTGACATTTCGTAAAATTACCAATTAAAAGTATATAAAGATCATATTGAATTTAAATTAGGTACTCGATTAAAACAGTAATGTATTGCAATAATAAAAACGAATAAATAAAAATCACATGAACCAAATATTTTGTCACTGTACATGTATTTATATGGTACTTCAGGATGATTGGTTGGGTATGATCGTTACATACTGTGTTGCTTACCCAATATGATTTACACAGTTCAATGAAATTCATATCTATGCTCTTGGTTTTCTGTCACCCGAGATGGATTTTACAGACCCTATAAAAGTCATATTAGGTTACCAACTCACTGTATAACTTATAATAATAAACAATGTATTCTAATTTTGTATAAACTTTGCTAATAATTATTCTTCAAATACATCAATTCAAATTTTTGTTCCACGAGTTATCATCAAATTAGGACTTTTACTTATTTTATACATACTGTATAGTTATCACGTGAGTTCTATCATTGGCATCTTCATAATCAAATAAGCTTGATACTTGTATTTCTCCAGATGTATTTGAAATCGAAAATTTATCAGTTACAACATTGTAATGAAGTTTATTTCCGTCGGCATCACTTGCAACAACAGAATATATGGCCTCTCCAACCGTAATATTTTCTGGTATTGATATAGTAGTTGATCCAGCAGGATTAGGTTGTGAAATTACTGGTGCAGTACTTAAAACTTAAATTAACAAACAAGGGAAAAAATTAGACACGAATAATCAAGAAAGAAACAAATAAAGACTAATTAAAACCTCTGCTTTTAAAACTTTCTTTTTCTTGCAGGCACAAAGTCAAATGGCATTTTATCTAGTGCAGTGACTCCCGCTTTTAGGCCCCTAATTATTCAAAGAAATCGAATGTTCAAAATCTACTATTAATCCAGTAATTAAGTGGTAATGTAGCACGTACATTCATAAATGTTTGATTAAGAATCAGGACCAAAGATAATTATGTTTACCAAAACTCATTTTCAGGTCATTTTCTATGTAACTGTGAAATTTTAAACACATCTGAAAGGTTTTTATACCAGTCAACTACATGCAGTCTACAAAGTCAAGCAAATTTATAGGCAAAACCAATTCAAAATTAGGTCTTTAATCTTTTTTTCTAAACATTCCTGTTAATATAATTACATTACCGTACAAGATAAACTGTCCCAAGAAATTGTACGCTCACTAAGTGGTTAATGTTAAGGTAAAGTAGACAATCCGAAAAGATGAAATAGTTAACCGAATATGGCATAAAAATCATAAATCAAGATTTCATTCTTTTTAGAGAAAAATAATTTCAACAAAACAAACGAACATAGTTATCTTGATGTAAAATGACACAAAATTTTGAGGACAATTTCCCTATAGTTGATATTTGGAAATTAACAATTTGATATTTTTATACAAAATACATTTTTGGCCAAAGAAAACCATAACACTTGAATCAAAAACAGCAAGACTAATTATCATGGCAGAAAAAAAGATAAAATGTTTTAACTTTTCCATAATTCATGAGCTTTTTCATCCATATTCTGATTTCTATTACAGGGATTACAGTATAACCAAAATCTACGTAGACTGCCAACAGTTCACACGCACACATGTTCAATCGACTATTTTGTAAACCAGTTTTCTATGGAAAAAACACAGGTGGTGAATTTCAATATTTTTTAGTATGAAGCGAAGCATTGTCTCCTTACTGGGTTAATTATGCTGATGTATCCAATTTAGATATTATCTTATATTTATACGTAGTTCTCACAAATTACTTGATGTCGATAAAAACAAACAAAATTCTTAATTAAATTTGCTGTTTGGATAATTCTAATATGCAAGAAGAGCATTCAAAATTAAACAAAGTTTTGATTGTCGATAATTTAGCACTATCATGATTTGAAAATTTACAAATATAAACACGCAATGTATGACACATGAAATTACTATTTATATGACATAACATTCCCTTGCAGTAAAAATAGATAACAAATTGGAAGCAAATATTTTGAGAAAAACATTTTCTTACCTCCTTCTGTGTACAGAACTACAAAAATAATTAATTTGATAATCACAATCATGTCCTTTTCATTCCATTTTACTCGGTAAAATTTATGAAGTTTTCTTTAAAAGTTCTTAAAATCCTTTTACAACAAAGATTGCCGCATTGAAATAAGTTGATTTTAAACCTCATCCAGCCATAAAATTAACGTGTTTTTGCTATCGAACTTAATATCTTCGTACATTAGATGAAAATGATGAAAGGTAATGATTAATAGGGATTTTGATGTTATTGTAAGGCACATTTAAATTGTGATACATTAAATTTCGTTTACAAAATAGAGAGAAATAAGGAGGGAACAAGAAAGGTGTTCAAGAAATTTTACGCCAGAAAATGTTACGGTTAAAATGGCATTATTTTATAACCTGTATTCATTTACAATAATTTATTTTATTTTAAATTTTATGTTATCTTATTTTAATCATTTTTTGTTAGCGATAGCGTATCTTAGGTAATTTTTCATTCAGGACAGCATATAGATAATTAAAATCAAGTGATCAAACCATTAGAAATTTGAAAACAGACAATATTTCTATTATTTCTTGAATACTTATTTATTGAATACAACAACAATGTTATTACTAGTAATGTAATATTAATTATTTAATATCTATGTGTAACGTATTTGAAGTAGAGCAACTTTTGTATCGTTTAAAATTATAAACCCGTTTTAAAAGTAAAATTCTGGAAACCAATATGTTTATCTAGGTGTCGATATCTTGTTCGAAGAAAAAACACTTGAATCTAGAAAATACTTAAACGCCTGTTCTTTAGAAGTATTAAATTGATATTTCAAGGTCTGTTGACATTCGCTGGATCATGAAATCAATTACATATGATAGATCAAAGCACTCATCACATTTTTGACAATTTAAATATGAACCCATATTATAATTGAATATATTTTCAATTTGTTTACCTTATCAATGTAGTATCACAGATTTTATCAAAATCTGATCACTATATACAAAATAAGGAGGAAATCTGAACTATTTAACCTTCTAGTTACTTGTTATGTGTATCTTTATTCAGCGAATAGGACCTTCAATTATCAATTTTTATTTCATATGTGTTTGGTTACCTATGAACAATGTTTTTATTGATAAAATGGGAAAAACACATCTGTAGTCTGAATATGCATTACTTTGTTGGTTTTTTTTTTCATATTTTAATTTTATTTATTTATTGAAATTTAGTTTTTGTAATAAATTAGAAGATTTATTTGCACAATAAGTTATTAAGAGAAGTCCACAATCTCTATGGAATTCCAAGATCTGGTGGTATAAGACGTAATCTAAACTGAAAAATATCAATAAGAGGTGATAAAACAATTCTCCTCATTAGTGATTTCGTTTTAGAGCAATTGATTCTTTTACACTGCCTTCACACTTAGTAAACTTTATTTTAACCTCACTTTTGATTCATCAATGTAGTGCGCTACCGATGAGGAAATCGTAAGCTTTATCTATTACGCGTTTTAAAAACCACACAATGTGCCTCCCTTCCTTTCATATCTAAACGTTGATACATTAAATTAAAAAATGAAATACATAGAATATTAAAATTAAGGATTTTACATTTATTGGCGTCAAAGGACAGGGGAAAAAAGAGTAATGAATTTTTTGTCAAAACGTGTAAACAATTTTTTTTTAAATTTTAAAATAAGTGTGGCTTTAATATTTAAATATGATCTTGATGGATATGCTTTTTTTCATAAGTCATTAACTTTAAACGCACTGATTTTACATTTCATGGTTCAATCCACAAAGGAAAACTAATATAATTATGTAAAATACAAATAAGTTAACAATTTTCAAATAGTTTAAATTTCATTTAATTTCTGTATAAGGGCTGTCAAATTCATCATTACTTCTTCACTGAGTAAAACTATTAAAACTAAATTAAAATTTATGAAAAGATGCTGTAAATACAACGTTTCGAAAGCCAAAGAAATGAGAATGTTTTATATCTGTAATTTTGCTTCTTCCTTTTTGTTAAAAAATGCATACCTTAAAAAATATTTATTTTTATTATTTTTTATTTCTGTTGGGGTTACAGGTGTCGTCCCATGTAATTTTATTTTTACTTCGTATTTGACAGGTACTGTATTTGAAAAACTACTACTTTGAAATGCTAATTGTAAGTAAAGAGTTTAGAATTCTTTGATTTTAGGAATAATATATAGTTATTTTGTATACAGAAGTCATAAGGTAACCAACATTTTAACACACACAGACGTACACACAAACACACACATATTCACACACACACACACACACACACACACACACACACACACACACTATATATATATATATATATATATATATATATATATATAGATAGATAGATATAGTGTAAGGTGGCCGTCTTAATATGAAACCTGAAACGTAAATATAAATATGACGCGTAATCGTTACAATATCTGGTATAACTATAAATCATAACTATAGATCTCGCATTTGATTGACCGTAATCCTGTCAAATAACCTTAATGGACCAGTTAAACAATTTATAATGTTAAACTTTTGATCCAGAAACTACTTTTATGTTTTGTCTGTATATTCTTTATATCCACTTTTATAATTTTATTGACCTACAAACCCCTGTTCAATAGCAACAATTTAAAGACAATTTTGCTTGAGACAAATACAGTCAAACTTTTGATAGCGACCCACCTGTATATAACGACATCCAAAAATACTTATACTTTTTCATAAGGATACAACAAAGAAAACTTTCCATTTTAAAACAGAAGAATGTGCTTGTGGTAAACGTTCAAGCAAGAGGATCACAGTAACTGTATGTGCTAGTATGACAGGAGTCAAAATAAAACCTGTGATTATTGAAAAATTTTGCCATCCAAGAAATTGAATAGAAATGACAAAAAGCCTGGACGAATGGAAATTTATATGAGGATTTTTCGCAAATTTTAAATAGACAAATAAAGAGACAAAATCGACATATATTACTGTTTGTTGATGATGTCCCGTGTCATCCAGATGTAAAAGTGTCTAATATTTATCTGAAAGTTTTGACTCCAAATACAACATCGCTTACACAGCCAATGGATCAGGGCATAATACAGACAACACAGTTAAAATACAGAAACAAGTAACTTTTGAAATTTAAATTATATTTCATTTGAAGGGGGTTACTTAAACAAGCAAAATATCATGTAAATACAAACATGATTTTATTAAAAAAAACATTGCAAATTCAGTTAATTGGTTTGAATAGTAATCGTGATCCATGTACTTTTATGCATGAGTACTTCATCGGGTAAGAAAGACTTATGAGTAACATTTTATGCATGAATACATTCACAAGTAAGCCTTAACAGTACAATGATAGTCACTAACCATTTTTTCAGTTGTTACACATGAAAGAAATGGAAAGACAAACACGTGCATGTGGGTGTGACATTCTTTAACAGATTTCTGTTCTCGATGTGATATATTGGCATTAAATTGCTTGTTGTGAAGTTGTGACAAATACAATTATAAAATGTTTCGATAAGTGTGGGTTAGTATATAAAAAATGAAACCTTTGGTGACACCTATGATAAAGATGACATACTTTTAGCGGCTATTAAGATAACTCTAGATGTTTTTTATGTTTATTTCAGAATATAGTTGTCATGTAAATAGTAGTTTATATTAGTTTAAACGTCTAAAACAAATCCTTCACTTTTCATTCTTTTACAAAAACGGTAAACCAAGATATAAATATCTTGTGCTCAACAGGGATTCTGATTATTTTGTAAAACACCATACAGGATGCAAACAAAAATATACTGAAGATACCATCAACAAAATGTTAGAGTTTTTGATAGACAACATATTTGTTGTGTTTGACAATGTAATCTTTCAACAAACAATCGGTATACCAATGGCACAAACTATGCACCTTTGCTTGCTAATTTGTTTCTTTATTCATATGAATCAGAATTTTTACAGAACCTTGTCAAATCTGGAGAACAGACTGTCGCTAAATCATTCAACTACACATGCAGATATATAGATGACGTTCTATCTCTAAATAGTCACAAATTTGGAAAATATGTGAATGTCATCTATCCAAGTGAGCTTGAAATAAAAGACTCGACAGATTCTCCATGTTCAGCTTCATATTTGGACTTATACCTCAGTTATGACACCCACGAAAGGTTACATCTGAAGCTATACGACAAACGTGATGACGTTAATTTTTCTATTGTCAACTTTCCGTTTCTTTGCAGTAATATCCCTGCTTCTCCTGCGTATGGTGTATATGTTTCACAGTTAATACGGCACGGTAGAGATTGTTCCCACTATGGGGATTTTCTGCAACGAAGCAAACTACTTACAATTAAAGTGTTGATGCTAGGATATTGCAAGCCTAGGCTAATCAAGGCCCTTAAAAAGTTTTATCATCACAATATTGTTGATAAGTATGATGTCACTGTATCCAAACTTATACTGGATATATTTGACTTACTATAGTTTTTTGTTCCTTTCATTCTCGAAATTGACTTGCACGTGACGGATGTAGCTAGCTAGACAGGAGGTGCTTACCCTTCCGGAGCACCCGGCCTCATTTCCTTGATGGAAGTTCACGTGTATAACATATTTTGCCAGTTTGCAAAGTTTTTACTTTGTTTTGGGGATTGTGATATGGACAAGGACTGGTATGTTTGTTTTATTATTATTACTATAACCTTTTACCGTTGACATATTTTAGAGAGATTTATCAGTGAAATCAAATATTTTAAGTTTAAAATGTATAAATGTTTTATTCTTTAACTGATACGAACATGTTATATTACAAGTAAAAATAGAAACATAAAATGATATATTATGATATATATATTGTTATATAAGTTTTTCCCAACGGAAGTTACAACTTTTTTGTTGATTGAAATTGATAAAATGATCGATACTGCTGAATAAAGTGTGCCCTTTGTAATTGTTAGTCAATCCAAGAAAATTTGTTTGATAGACTGTTGACCTCGACACAGCTTAGTTTACTTTTAAAATAACAAAAACATGACTATGGTTCATTTTACAGCGTTTTCACGCCCGCCTGCTACTGAGAACAAAACCCATGCAAGTCTAAAATATGTGCAACTTACAATATTCCTATTTGTTCCAATGGTTTGTCCGCTATTATTTTAGTTAAATGTAAATCTATAACATTAAAACCGGTATGAGGAATCGAACAAGAAAAATAAATGCTGTTTTAGCAGCTACGTTGGTTCATGTGTTGCCTTTTATACCAACTTGGCTAGGCAAACAAAACTCACAAACGATTTTGCTGCATTCTGGAACTGCATGTGTAATATTGGTTTTACAGTTTAATAATTTAACAAATTAATGAATTATCTTATTTTTCAATTTTTACTTATGTAAGACAAACTAAGACTAAACAAGGTCACTAAGAAACTTTAATCAATACACAGGAACGATACAATAGGTACCGGATACAATAGGTACCGGTTGCAATAGTTCGACTAAACAGGATTAATTGCAGGGAAATAAAATGTTTCACTGACAGTTATAAACTTAAGAGCCAACTAATAGAATTAAGAAGTATAAAAACAGCAGCTGAAACAAAATATGAAGTGTATTAAGGCTCAAAAATTAACTTCTTTCGTTTAGTACCATTAACTATTTCTTATCATGACGTACCCAAATCGGACTATATCGTACCATACATTATTCAGTGTAACTACCATTTTGTACCATTGATCAAACTTAATAAATAGATTTTTCTATTTTTTTAAGTAAATCATAATAATAATGATAATAATAATAATAAATTTACAATTTATAAGTACACTTCCATTGAGGGCTTCTTTTTAGGGCGATAGATTACTAAGCAATAAACAACTTTTTCTAAAAATGTTATAAAAATACTTATTAATTCTAAATAAGGCAATATCTTCTTTCTTCTTTTTCCGGGTTGTTATTTTTGTTTAAAGAAAGTTAAATTTTACTTAAAGGATTGTTCGTTTCATTAGGACCAAGCCATCTGGCGGCATGTGCAGAGTTTAGGATTGCAGGTACGAATAAAAAATATGTTTTCATTTACTTATTGTTTTGTTTTTTTTTTTTTTTTACTTTTAAATACATCTTCTCAAGTCATAATAATAAATCTATTTTAGTTCAACTTCTTTATCTTGCATTTATGAGTAAATTGTTTCTTTACAGGCACAGTACAAGCAGCATGACAGCGTTTACAAGTTCATACGAAACTGAATGTTTTTGTGTTATTTACCAAAAGAACAAATCCAAACGACCCTCAATTGCTTGGCAGAACAGTGGATCAACAGAATGCGCAAAAGTTACAAGAATTGATTACCTCAATTGAAAAAAAGTCATGGATTATCAACTCAATATAGCCAAGAAACTCATGGTTCGTTTTAAGCGTGCTAGTCGCACCAAAAATGATGTTGTAGAGTGGCAACAAAGAATCAACAAAGACCCCAAGGCCGGCAGTGGAAAGATGGGGATATATACCGTTATTCTTCTACTGTTAGAAGAAGCTTTCCTCATACCCTTGCAAACAACACAGAAGGCTTTGTTTAAGCACTGGAGTCGTAACATCGCAGGAAAAATTGTGTAACTTGTTTGTTACTATCTTGTGGCAGACTTGTTTTGTTAATGATAATATTGATATTTTACTATTTGTTTAATGTTTTAATATTCGTGATATTTGTAAATATTATCATACACTGATTTTTACTGAAATATAAATGCTTAATATATCTGAGAAGTCTGTCATGCTAGAAAGGCAAGCATTTGTGATATTGCGTATTATATTAAAGACTAATAGAAAGTGATTTTGTAAAAAGTAAATGCTGGGTCATTCTACCAATAGAGTCACATAAGTTTAATGGCATTTAAAAATATTTATGTGGATTACATGGTTTTCATAGTAGTACTCTTTAAAAATCCATCCCTGAAGAAACTATGTTAGTTTTCGTAATTTTCTAGGATGACGACCATCCAATTTTCTGTTTGTCACAACAGCGGTATATTTATATAAAAGTGTACATCGAAACAAAAAAGAACATTTGAAATTTCGTTTACATTCAAACCATAACGAATATAATATGTCTTAAAAACAACACACACACATATATCATCAAATATATATAAATATATATATATATATATATATATATATATATATATATATATATATATATAATTCTTAAAGGACATTAACGCTATCAAAAAAATGACCAGTTTTTCACTACGTACATACTTGAAATATTGAAACTGATTTTTCACTTGCCTTTGTTTTTTTTTTAACTGCCTCGATGTGTCTTGGACCCCCGAAAAGCAATTTTTTTTAAATTTTAATTTCAGTTTTTGTTATACTAAGAAAAAATTCGTTTATTCATAGTTTTTTACGTATTTGATATTTATTATTATATGTATTTAACTTTTATTCTAATAGTCATAGCATATTTTGCAAACAGACTGGAAAATTGAGACGTAAAACAACATTTAAAAAATTAAAAAGTTTGATCGATGTTAAAAAAGTCTTTGAAGAAGAAAATTATTTTAAGAAATCGATGCTATATAATACAATATAAAATAAAAAGATACATTCTTAAAATCGAGAATATCTGCCGATTAACAAAACAAGAGGCCCATGGGCCTTAACGCTCACCTGAGGATATGTCCAAAATTGTTTGCAAAGTGCAATAGACAATATATTCAGTACAAAAACTTTACAAGTTTTCTCAAGTTAAGAACTGCCACAAAACTTAATCAGAAATATATCCAGTAACATTTCATTTATAGGTAGCTTATATAATATGCATGAAGTAACTGTAGTGCAATGAATAATTTCCAAATCATTAACCAATTTCAGTATACTTATGCAACTATGTTCCTTGACCTTCGAACATATATGATCGTCATGTCAATACCTACCATATTCTAATATACATGCCTATACAAAAAGTTAGTAGTTTTCGTAGATAATTAGCAATTTAAGTCTTCTTCTGCAGCTGTGACCTTGACCTTTCAAATATGACCTGGAACCATATATCAAAATGATCGCCATTTCAATACCTATAATAATCTAACATACATGCCTATAAAAAGTTAATAGTTTTAAAAAATTAGCAATTTAAGGCTTCTTTTGCAGCCATGACCTTGACCTTTCAACATATTACCTTGAACCATATATCAAAATGATCTTCGTGTCTTTACCTACAATATTCTAATATATATGCCTATACAAAAAGTTAATACATTTCAAGATAATTAGCAATTTAAGTATTGCTTTGCAGCTGTGACCTTGACCTTTTAACATATGACCTTGAACATATATAAAAATGATCGCCATCTCAATAACTACAATATTCTAACATACACGCCTATACAAAAGTTAACAATTTTCAATTTGAGCCCCATGGCTACCATTTGTGCAAATCTGAAACTACATGAACTAAGGATGTTTTAAATGAAATAACTAAGGTATATCTCACCCAGGGCTGAGGCATAATGGTTACAAAGTTTCATTAAATATGGCCCAGTGGTTTTGGAGAAGAAGATTAAAATGTAAAGTTTACGGACGCACGCACGCACACACGCCGCATCATACCATAAGCTCACGTTGGCTAAAGCCAGGTGAGCTAAAAAAACTTTAAAAAAAGTAAAAAATAAAAATAAAAATTAAATAAATAAATAAATAAACAAATAAACCCAACTGTTTAACATCATTATTTAAAAAAAACACATGGAGACATACACTTGTCTATCTATAGATTTTGTAAATATTATATTTCTAACATAGGTACTAAAATATGACAAGTCTATTATAACTATCTATATTTATCAAAGAAATCATGTTAACACAAGATGAATATCAGAACATTAAGACCAAGGTGACTGATGTTATCACCTTTACGGCTTGATCAAAGATTAAAGACAAAAATACAATATGAAAATAATAATAATAATAATAATAATAATAATAATAAAACACTTTAGAAAAAAAAATAAAATCTGTTTAAAAAAGACAACATTTAATATATTTATTACCTGATATATTCATTTGAATCGTTTGTAAACAGACATAAATTTAACACTGATTTGCATTACTAAATCATAAAAACCGAAAAGATTATATTTCACAAACAGATAAAGCAATAAGCATCTTGTTCATGGCAGATATTAATTTAACTGAAATGTGTATTAATCTTGTTAGTAAAAATTAAGTTTTCAATACAAATCTAAAACAAATAATAATAATAATGATAAAAATAAAAAAATAAATAAAAAAATAAAATAAAAATATTTAAAAAAAGATAAATAAATAAATAAATCAATCAATCAATCAATCAATCAATCAATAAAAACATTAATCTTACATCAAAAAGCAATGACAATTCAATTTAGGCAGTATTTCAAGTTAAGTTTATAAATCTTAAGTGCTTAAAGATGAAAAAAAGCTATTTGCGACACTGAAGAATCAGTTTGCAAGCTAAAGAAGTAATAAATTTATTTATTTATTTAGTTCCTCTATTACAGAGATAAGCAATATACAATAGCGTAAATAATAACATGTAACGAAAGTACACATGAACTGGTGATTATGTGAGTTAAGAAACATAACTTATAGCATGTGTATATATTGTTGTCACAATTTCTGTATGATATATAGACAGAATGGCGTCAAAGTTAAGTTGGGTGATAGGCAGTACAGGTGAAGAGTGGTAAGGTCTGTCCCTTCCAACATGTTCTGCAATGCTTATATGTGTTCCAAAGAAACTTCTGTCTATATTTTTTTATAGGTATGTTATACTGAACTCAAGTACAGTTATATAAATAAATAAACAATTAAGTAAACAAAGGAACGTGTATAACTTAATTAAATATATCTACAGAGTTGTCATGTAACTTATGTTTTACATGTAGATCTATAAGGTCTAACTGAGCGTAAGTGTCAAATGTTGTTAGCAAGCTGAAGATTTCTATGGTAACACGCGGATGTTGCTTGTATGAACCTATAGCTCAGGCATCTTAAAAGGTGAATACCCTCCTCATTTCCATTTAATGATACAGGAGTTACTCCGAGAAAAATCTTAAAAAAATCTAGTGTCTGAACAGTTATTGAGCTGTATGTTTAGGTTTGCACCACAGGCGTCCGTAAGAATGTCCCAGAACTGATCTCTAATTGCAATAACACAAGGACAGGAGCATATAACATGCAAAAAGATATGTGTATAGACAGCACCACAGATGTCACAAGTATAAAAGTTATCAATGTTTGGGGAAATAACCCATAGCTTGGCAACAAAACGTGAAAGCGAAAATTCATTATGATTTGTTGGGAAGGTCCAAACGGCCGCATGCGAGTAACTAGAGTGGAGTAGTCTTAATCGTGTAAAATCAAAATCCTGTTGCGTTCTGTATGTCCACTGAAGATATTCAAATTCGTCAATAGCGTCTGTAACGAAGTGTTTCCAAACTTGTTTTTCTGGTATAGTATCTTCAAGTACGTAGTAAACAGCGATGTTTGTAAGTGAGTACTTGTCCAAAATTTTGAATAAATCTGGTATAAATCCTTTAGACTGTAGTGCCGGTGTTGCAAAAAAAATGAAGACGTTGTAAGCACTCTAATGTCTGATTGCTTAAGGTTGTTCCACAGTTCTGAGCGATATAATACTGATGGAATGACTACTTTTTTGTACAGATTACATAGCACCACTGGGTTTATCTCACTTTTACCAACTCTTGTAATGGCAAAATAGGCTTATCTTCCTTTATCGCACCTTTCGTCTATTTTATGTCCGTTGCGGAAGAACTCATTTTGAAGAATACCTAAATGGTTGTATTCTTTACTAAAAGGTATAGGAGAGTCACCAAGTAACCATATATATAATACAAATACCAGTTAAATTTTGATGTGCCAGATGTGCACATTTCGGAAATTCATTCCTCATCAGTGACACTAGGACCAAAAGTTTGATACATAAAAAATATAAGCCAAACAGTTGAAAATAATGACTCTAAAGTTTCGAAATTATATAAATCCAAATCCTGCTAAGGAATGCTTTGCATGAGAGAACAAACCTTAGTTTTAAATAAATTTCAAATTTTAGACGACTGAAAATTTTAATAAATTGTATCTTATTGATAGTATTATATGTTCGCTCAGTTAGACCATATACCAAAACACTTGATTTACCTACAATAAAATTATAGCGCCATATACATGCGTATGGAAATGCTTTATTTAACATAAACTGAAGACCATTTGGGGTTAAACTTAGGCATGCAAGATCGTCAGCAGAACTTGGACTACAACACGGTATACCATTAACGTTCACACCGACGTTGGAGTTTTGAAGTTGCTCAACAAGTTCGTCTATATAAACAAGGTACAAAAAGATAGAAAGAATACCTCCCTGTTTTACTCCTTGCTTTACAGGTAACCACTTTGATTGTACTGAGTTAACTATAACAGAACTAGAAGTATTTATATGTAAATCGTTAATTACATATAAAAGTTTACCTTTTACCCCCAAGTTATTTAGTTGTATATAAGCCCCTTCCTCCAGACTGCATCGAACGCCTTTGAGGTATCTAGAAAAGCCGCATATACTTTGTTTCCTAATTCAATATTATGCAATATGGCCTCTTGAAAATTAAAGGAGGCTGTAAGACAACTCAATCCAGGCTGAAACCCTTGCTGTTGGTTCGAAGGGAAATTGTCATCAAAGTTATAAAGCTTTATTCGAGACAATAGAACTTTCTCAAACAGTTTCTCGAAACATTGTAATAAAGCTATTGGACGGTAGTTCTCTGGAGAATTTTTACACTTATCACCGCCTTTGAAAATCGGTACAATAAGGCCTATCTTCCAACTCTGGGGTACGCGTCCTTCTTTTATCAATTTATTTTAAAAAATCAGTTAATACCCTTGAACAATAGTTCCCCGCATACTTAAGATGTTCAGACTGGATACCGTCAAAGCCAGGAGCTTTTTTGTTCTTTAGGTCGCTACTGCAATTGATAATTTCTTCGAATCATATTTCTCGTCTACATAGCTTTCAAATGCTTTATCGAAGTTTTCATTATCAGTTGGAGTATAAATGTCCTCTTGAAAGGCAGCAAGTAATTTTGCTACACAGTCAGGGTCTGAGGCGATTTTACCATTATATGATATTTCAGGATAGACTCTAAAGTTTCTAGGTTTCGTTCTAAGGCGCCAGAACAATCTGATGTCACACTCAGCAGCAGTGTTTATTTCATAAAGCGCCTCCTAATAGTATTTGTCAGCCTCTGAGTTTAAAACGTTACGAAAATCTTGTTTAGCTCTTTTATAGTTGGCGTAAGACGCATGTTGCATACCCCTGGGTCTACCTTCATTAAGCCAGATTCGCCTTTTAGCACGTTCAATTTTGTGAGCTTTTTTCACATTATTAGTCCAGAAGGGCTTAGTATGCTGCTTATACGTAGTTTTGGTATCGATTTATCTGCCGCCTGTATAAATATATTAACTAAACGATCGTTAAAACAGTCAATGTTATCTTCATTTATATACTTATGAATTTCAAGCAGTTTAGCGGTTAGAACCTCCTCATAATTATGACGAACAGTGTCATCTAGTTTATGCCAAGCTGGTGCGCGGTTAATCGAGTTGCGCAGTCTGTGACATTTCTGGAGACTTTTTATAGTTACGATGATTGAAAGATGATCAGAAGTTATGCTTAAGGAACCCACAGCAAGTATTTCAGCATGGATATGAGATGTCATTACTTTGGGACACATTACATAATCTAACATTGTCTTATTTGTGATATATGTATAATTATTTGGATTATTGATAATGTTATTATCGACTGCATATAAACTATTTTTGTGTATAAATTTTACAAGTTCGTTTGACTTGTACCTGTTTACCTTACCTTTATCACAATTACGACAACTAGCATTGAAATCACCCGCAAATATAACTTTACCAAACTGACTATATTGTTCGTATATGCTAGATATAAGCCCAACTTCATGCTTATAGCTAGCTATATCACTATCAGCTGGAAGATATACTGAGAAAAGATATAAAATCTCGCCATTTGAGCATTTAAACTCTACACCTAAGATTCTATCTGATAGTGTGTTTGATATATCATTTGTTTGAAAATTCATTGATTTCTTAAACATAATAGCAACTCCGCCTTTACCACATTTGCTTGTGGCGGATATAGAATTGTCAACTTGAGTGAACGAAGTATAGTTCGGATGTAAAGTGTATAAAAACGTGGGCGTTTGGCTGCGTAGCATGTGTTCACTTAAAAGCGCTACATCACAATCTGTTTGTTCCAGCACTTCATATAAAGAGGGAAGAGGATAAGGTCCCTCTTACATTCCAACATAACAGCTTTAACACCATTGGGAACAGTACAAAAAACAATATATATTTACAGAACATGAGTTTTTCATGTTTAAACCTCAGCAGGGAATAACAACAAATTAATAGTCATCATAGTATTCATTATTATCAACGTACTGGGTTAATCGTTGACGCCACTCCCAGTTGGAAAGCCATATACGGCATACAATACCTTCCGGCCAAAACCCTTGGGCTTCAACGATACTTCCATACTCTTGCGGAACATTCAACTTTGCTTATATTCGACCTCGGCGCCCCTCAAAGATAACAAGCTCATTTACATGCACACCTTGTTTATTAAGGAAATTTACAATTCCTTTTTTTTTTTTTTTTTTGTTTTGCGGCTTAGATTACGGATATAGAATCTTGCAGAACGTTTCCGTGGTACATACGCTTCAAATATGTCATCATTATTAGAGTTTGTGGTATTTTTGGTAGTAATATTAGGATTCGAAACGTGTCTAGAACCAGAGTTAGTAATATTAATAAAAAAATAAATAAATAAAATAAAAATATATAAATTAAATAATAAATTAAAAGAGTAATAAATAAATGAATGAATTAATAAATTAATCAATCAATCAATCGGTCAATCAATCAATCAATCAATCAATAAAAACATGAATCTTACATCAAAAAGCAATGACAATTCAATTTAGGCAGTATTACAAGTTAAGTTTATAAATCTTACGTGCTTAAAGATGAAAAAAGCTATTTGCGACACTGAAGAATCAGTTTGCAAGCTAAAGAAATAATAAAGGAAGTGACAAAAATCTTTAATTACATAAGGTAATCCAAACAGGTTGGTCATAATCATAAGGCACAATTTGGACAAGACGCTCATTGTTTTATTAATTACTTGAGTAGAAGACAAAGAATACTAATAAATGATATTAACAGGTCTAAACATTTTTTCTGAGTACATCACTTGATATCCTGCCATCAGGGTGGAGTCAATTTTAGAAGAATCAATTAGCAATAAGCAATGAAATTCTGAATAATAAATACCATTGGCGGTAAACGGTTCTCACGATTACTCAAAAAGTTAAAGATAATTACAAATCCTCGAGAAAGGTCGATCTATAATTTCGACCAATCTAATCACGGCTGCTTATTCTTAATTTACATCTTAATATATTTATTGTCAAATGTACGGCTATGTAAGGAGAATCATTTCAAACAGAAATATAGACATATGTAATTTTTATAAATACCTGAGTAATAATTAAAACGCTTGCGCATGTTACTGTACACTAAATGTTAACATGAGTAACTCAGAAAACCACTACATTAACTCATACACATGGAAAAGTTGACGTATTACAACATAAAATTCTTATTTCTTAATTTTTGTTTAAAAGTTATCATGAAAAACTATCGAATGCAATGGCATAGTGATAAACTTATTGATGTTTATGTTATACTCTGGAAGGCAATATAAACAACTTGCCTTTAAAGAATGTTAATACATTAATGTTTTTATTAACCATGTATAGCAACAATTATTTTATCCGAACCATCATACATAACTCTAAAATAAATCTTTTTTTTTTTAATTCAAATTATTAATTATACAGACCTATCCCGTATAAAGACGAGGTTTACATTTAGCTTGTTTATTGTTTTGTAATGATACTGTATATTTGTTATAACAGGACTCAGTGTGCGGCGTATATGGAAAGACCAAGAACTGTTTTAGAACTTTTTTATCAAACCTGCCATCAATAAAATTATGCACTATCATTTTGATTTTAAAAAATGATTTAACATTTTTTAAGAAAAAATGATTTTTGGATATGTAGTCAAAAGGAGTCATTATTTTTATTAATATCTGTTCTTATGAGCTGTTAGATTTAAATAGAAGTAAGAAAAAGTATTATTTTATGACATTGATTATTTCTATTCGTCTATTCGTCGTCATACTGTCACGGGTCATTAAATATTTCGTGTATTGCTTGTTTAAATGCACTTGCGGTCAATAATATGAGGTCCGGACTGGTTCAGACCCCTTTTCAGCTTCAATGACGTCACAACAAAACTATCAAATTATTTTCTTTATTTACTCCGTTGAGTTGCTCAGTCATGATGGAGGAGACGGCATTTTGTGTACTGTTTGTATTGCATGGAATCTACTTAATTTCACTTGAAATAAGAAAATAGTTATTTTTTTGTCATATAATAAAACAATTATTGTCTTTGATTTCGGTCAATACATGGTTCTATGGTTCTATGATGCAACCAATATTCTCCGAGGCCTTCTGTATAATATTCTAAATATAATTTACTACGTGGCGAAACGTTTTGCATTAAATACAAAATTGAAAAAAATACGTCCTCTGACTTCAGTTGGAATAAATAGATTAATTCGTCAGTGATTTAATTAGTATATAACGTGTTCAAGAAATAATTCATTAAAGATCATTATAAACGACATCCGACCTATTGAAAATCACTGTTTAAAACCAACTTTCCAAACGATTTATGTAAAAAATTACTTTATTGTTTACCAATAGATTATATATCTTCTCTGTATGCTTCTATATTGATATCAATATTTAACTTACATATACATTCAACTTAACTGTTACTTTCTTCCTTTTCAAAAAAAAAAAAAAAATACTGTGTCATGGTATAAAATTTTAATACAAAATATTACACTGTCTTATACATAGCGGAATTTCAAAAAGATATTCTGTAATGTGTTTTCGTTTTTGTTGACCTATCGATGGAATTAAAATATATCAGTGTATCTAAACACAAAAAAAACTTTCTGATTAAAAACAAAACTATTTTTTACATTTATAAAACATATTATCTTTAACCAAAGGTCGACGAGCTTCCATAATTAAGGATGTCATGTTACATAGCATTCGTTGTGTTATTAATAAAATGAAAAAAAAAAAAATAAGTAAGAGTTTCTGGTGATACCGGGTCACTCGTTATTACAAGATGAAGACTTTACTGTTTCAAAGAACCTATGTTTCAGCTACAACCTTTTTGTACATGATAATTGATAAAAATTTGTATATGTTCGTATAATAGGACTTATATTATTAGGCTATTGTTACCAATCTACAAAAGTGTTTAAAACATTTATAATTTAGATATTAATTTGATTTTCGTTTGATTTTTTCCCGTGGTAGATTATTTGAGAAATTGAAGTATACTTTACTTGTCTGGTTAAGGTTTATTTCACTTATATTACGACGTTATCAACTGTCGTTAGAGTGGCATAATATTATATCCATGAAATGTGTGCTAGACAAATGGTCTTAAAAATCTTGCATCCAAAATTAAAATCTCATCCGGAGAACCCGTTCTTTCCTTTTTAAATGCAAAATATTTGACGATACAACCGTAAAATGCAGATTAAACTGTTACCTGCTGGAATTATCTAAACAGAAAATGTATTGAAGTACATTTTATATTTTATTCATTATATTATGTTCCCACTGTATGTAGGAAATAGAATATATGATGGATTTTTTTTTTAAATAAACAGAGACAGGTTAGTTGCTTTTGAGAGAGAGAGAGAGAGAGAGAGAGAGAGAGAGAGAGAGAGAGAGAGAGAGAGAGAATATCATCATGGTAATACGAAAAAAAATGATAGTAGAAGCTACGAATAGCCACCATAAAGCTCTAAAGCTCCGACTTACGGGTGAATTATTTAGTTTCATCAACAATATTGCTACTACTTTAATGTATTAAAAAATTGACGTGTTTAAACATTTAATACAGAACATATGTAGTTAAAAGCTAGTGACATATTACCTCACTGATTTCAACTCTATGCAGTGTTAACTTTGATTTGAAATTACATGTATTAGAGATCCCAAAAAAGGGGGAAGGGGGTTACCTTTCACAAATAAGGAAAAAGGTTCTTTAAATCATGATTTTCTTAACACTCAAGGTGGATTGAAAAAGTTGGCGTTTTATTATCTTTTTTAATAAATTTTAAGACAAATGACGTTGTCAGTGTCATCATTTGCAATATATGTAAAAAGTTGGTGGCAAAATACAGCTTCTGATAAATATTTCAATGAATTGGATTCTGTGTTTATATAAATGAAATACAAATGTACTTTAAAATATGGATTTTCACATCAAAATATACAATATTGAAAACAAAAGCAACAGACCACTTAATTGAGAACATGTTGGAAAACAGAATTATAATTTCATTTCAAAAAGATTTACCATCTTAACGAACTTCTAAGATGTCTATATGTTGACGCTATAGTTCAAGAAGAAAGCTTCTAGGCTTTTCTGTTGATAAAAAGATTATTTTAAACGTTTAACCAATTAGGTTCATTGACTTTAACTGACAGTCCGGATCAGTATTTAATGTTTCACATTTTCACAATTCCAACTACTTAACAAGGCATTGTGGTATTTGACAATAAAGCTGTTTAGGGTTTTACTTGAGTACCACTCAAATGGATAAGTGAATTCCAACTGCCGCGATGTTTAAAGTTGCCGGTTAAAAAAAGAAATTAACTCTACAAGGCGATCCACAGGAAATCAACAAAAATATATCTTCCGCATTGTTTATTGAAAACTAGATACATTTAATCTTCTATGTGTACTTGACCAAACTGCGAGTATTCACATGGATGATTGATACTTGATAATAAATTATTTCAACGCCAATTATTTACAATATACGTGTACGACAAGAATTGACTATTAAGTGCGTGCTATCATAACGATCTTGTATTTCGGTTTAATTAATATTCAGTCCTTAAAATGATATATTTGCATCATTTTATCTGACTATGCATGTGTTTAGATTTATTTATTGAACTTCAAATAAATAATAAAAAATAATAAGCGGGAAAGGTTAAATACTACATTAAGTTCACCGTCCTTTTTCATAAGAATCGGATTTGCAGTCTTATCACTCGACGATGTTTTCGGGTTAAGCTCGGTGTCACCTGTCTTCCTAACTCTGAACTAACATAAAGTTTCCCAATTAAAATTAAAACGGTTTAATTAGCCTTGAATTGATTTCTTGAAATTGTATTTTAATATGTACATAATAGCAAAATTGTTTCAATAGGATGTTTTATTTATTATTAAAATAAAATCTTCTGTATAATTAATAACTTATTATTAAAATATAAGAAAAAAAAGCATCGATGTTTTCATCCTGGTGAGTCTTTAAACACTTACAAAAGTAGAATAACGCGTTGCAAATTAAATAACACAATAATCATTTATCGCAAAACTGATAGTCGGAATATAGACTAACGCTACTATAAGGTACCAACCGGCAAAACCGTCAACCTTGAATTGCCTTATGCAGACAGTTTACACCAGAATCAACAGGAAATTTTATTGCTGCGATTTAAAAAAATCGCCGCGGAGGGTGCAAAATCATCTTTTTATTTGAGTTGCACATCAGGTTACTGTAGATTGGGAAATTTTCGCGTCATCTAATTTTCGAGTGAACGCACTTTAATATTTATTAGCGTCTTTTAATTTTCGCGTGATCGCGGCTCTGTAGTTTTAATTTCGCGAGTTACAAGGCTGTCTTAAAATTCTTGCCGGAAAACGGAACGGAACCATTGGCTTACTTTTTCTCTAATAGATATCCTTCGATAATCGAGAGCACCAGTGTAACTAAAAAACTTATTTAATGTCTGATCACATGACTGAGTTCTCTCTCAACTGAACACTTATCATTCTGTACTACTGGTGTTAAAATTGCTTTGTTATCAGTAGTTTGAAAGACAAAAACATGGCAACACCGCCTATATTTTCGTTTTTCAAAAAAGTTGATAAAGCAGGTTTACCAGTCGCAATTTCACCATGTTTTCAGGCGGCTAATAAGAAAGTGTCATCTCTTATGGCAACAAATAGTGGTGGCATCCGGGGGAAAAGGAAGAAAAAGGAAATATGGAACATATTCTCCAGACACAAGGGTAAAAATTGCCCGATATGTAATTGAAAATAGAAACACTGCCGCAGCAAAACATTTTCTCAATGTGTTAAAAGAAGATATTAGTGAGAGCACTGTCAGGGGTATGAAAGCCTCATGAGAAAATGAAAAAATGCAAAGGGAAAGCTGAATTAATTTTCATCCTTTCCTAAGTCCCCCCGTGATATGCCACTATTATTAGACAAGGAATACGATTGCCAAGTTTGCGAATATTTGCGTGGCCTTTGAGCTGCGGGAGGTGTTGTAAATTCCTGAATAGTAATTGCAGCGACAAAGAGTATTATTTTGGCCAATGATCGCACAGCCTTTACTGAATTTGGTGGACATATTTCACTATCCAAAACTTGGGCTCATTCAATATTGAATCGTTTAAATATGGTTAAACGGAAAGGCACAAAAGGAGCGAAGCATCTACCTGAAAATTTTGATAAAATTCAGACCGATTTTGTTAAAAGAGTGAAAGACACCATGTCTAAATATAATATTCCAGTTGCTCTTGTGATTAATTGGGATCAAACTGTCGGTGAATGGGCCATGAAAGTTGAAGGATCTAAACAGGTGCCAATTACTCATATGGACAATAAGAGACAAATATCAGACAGTTCTGCTTGCTTGTACAAAATCGGGATCAATTCTCCCTCCCCAGCTTGTGTACCAAGGAAAAACTGATTATTGCCACCCAAATTATAACTTTCCACAAAGTTGGGATATAATAAACACAGGGAATCACTGGTCAAACGGTGAATCCATGAAAAGGTTCGTAATTTTACGTAATTGTTTTCATTTTTAACAGGGCGAGTAAGAGAGAGAGAGAGAGAGAGAGAGAGAGAGAGAGAGAGAGAGAGAGAGAGCATGAAAAATAAATAAAACAGAAAATTAAAATAACAAACAAATAGTAATAATAGTGAATATGGCTTTATAAATTGAATAAATAATAATCATAAATTATGATAACGATAAATAATTGTATAATCAGAGAGGTAAAAGAACTTAATACGTGACATTCGTTCGAAAAAAAATAATGAAATCATTTTGTGACTGTCAACTGTCATGCATGATTAATTTAGTCTGTGAAGAAGTAATCATGATATTTGAAAGCGTTAAAGCCGCATTAAGTTTTCCAAAGAAATTTAAAAAGGTGCTAAGCTAATTAAAGTTTCTAATGAACAATGTTACATTTGGTTCAACGATAAAAGCTCGAATAAATACAGAATTTACAGTATTTACCCAGCGAGATGCAGCATTTGGGATCTAATATACGCCATCAAAACCCGGGTCATTTAAACACAACTTTTAAAAAGGTGAAATACGATAAATTAAACACAGAACTTCGTTAAATTTGTCATTTGTGACTTAGTAAGGAATACATAACACCATTTCGAATACATCTGGATATTAATGAAGGACAATTAATGCAATCTGTCATGTTTCACCTTTGATTTTAGGGTTTTTCCGTACATCCGTGCGCATGCTCCAAGCTCATAATTACCATCGTAAAACACTGACCAACCGATCAGAGGATTCCGTTTATTTACAGCTAAAAGAAATGAAATTTTAGAAAAAGAATACCATGGATCGTGGTTAGAAGATATCTATTTTTAAAAAAATATATTTTTAGAAAATCAAAAAAAAAAAAAAAAAAAAATTCAGAAAATTGAAAGACTTATGCAGCTTTAATTGATCAATAAGTCGTCTGTTACATGCTTGAATGATTTTTCGTATTTTCAGGTTTGTGGAGAAGGTAATGGTACCGTATGTTGATCGGACAATAGTCCCACTCCGTCGGCGTGCATTGTGTGTATTTGATATCTATACAGCCAATCGCGGTGAAAAACTGAAATACTTTTGTTTGACAAAAATATAGAAATTATGCACGTTTCTGTAAGTTGTACAGGTAAGTTGCAGCCTTTAGATTTAGAGATAAATGTACCCATTAAAGCAAGTATGCGTGCTCAATTTGAAGATTACTACGCGGAAAAAGTTAAAAAAAAAAACAACTGCAAAATGGAATCGCTATTAAAGACGTGAAAGTGGATTTACGTTTATCTGTAATTACACCATTGCATGCAAAATGGATTGTAAAGTCTGTATATGACTTAATTAAAAATCCCAATCAAGTTAAAGCTCCTGGACAATGGCTGGACTAAGTTGATAGTAGTTTGTGCAGTGTTTGATACTGTTAGACTGTCCGGATAAGTCTCGTATACATGTACTAGTGACTTGTAATCGCACGTTAAAATGGATTTTTACCTACTGTGTATCCCTTTTTGGGAAAAAATAGGTGGTGGGTACATTACGACATCATAAATGAACTTGTGTTTTGTTGTTGATTTGTGTTTGAATGTACAAACCAGAATTTTTTCGCTACGGGTACAACTTTTTCAAAATACTGCTTATTTTTCGCGAAACTTTTATTTAAAATAAAACGATCGCGAAAATTTCCCAATTTACAGTAGTCTGATCTTGAACATGGGTGTTGCTTTATAAACCATATGGTTTTTATCAGACAAATGAAAATATGTTTTTTGATCTTTGGACGTTTTAGTATTAGGAAGGTTCTGGGTTGGAGTTCAAGTTTGACCGCTGCATTTTATCCATTATTGTTACATTTGGGGCTCGTGAGACCCTGGGAAGTGGAAGAAACAACAGGTTTGTCCCAGAGTAGAATCTTTAGTTTCGATTCAAAGTGGATGAATCGAAAAAAAGAAGTCAAAAATGTTGCGGACCGGGCTTGATAGGTAGCCGGGTAGCTCAGTCGGAAGAATGTCTCCCTTGTATTCGAAAAGTCCTGGGTTCGAGTTCAAGTTTGGCAGCTCCAATTTCTGTTACATTTTGGGTCGGTTTACCCTGAGATGGGTGGTCGACTAATAGGCTCTTTAGGGAAGAACTTGGTAGCTTCGAATCGATTTAAAGTGGTTGAGTTGAAAAGAAAGAAAGGTAAAAATGTCGGCGGACCAGAATTGATAGGTGGCCGGGTAGCTCAGTTGGTAGAGTGTCCCTCTAGTATTGGAAAGGTCCTGAGTTCGAGTCCAAGCTTTGCAGCTGCAGTTTTTTCTTTTCTGTTCTTTTTCGGGGCTTGTTTACCCTGAAAAGGGTCGTAGCCCAACAGGCTGTTCCCAAAGTGCTTGAATCGAAAAGAAAGGAAGGTAAAATGATGGCGGACCGGGATTAAAAGGTGGCCTGGTAGCTCAGATTTTAAAGTGTCCCGCTAGTGTTGGAATGAGTGTCCCGCTAGTATCGGAATGAATCTGTGTTCGATTCCAAGTTTGGCAGTTGCAGTTTTTCCCATTTATGTTATATTTTGGGGCTCGTTTTACCCTAAGAAGGGTGGTCGACCAACAGGCTGTTCCAAGGTGGTCCCAGTGTAGAGTCTGGTAGTTTCGATTCAAAGTGGAAGAATCGAAAAAAAAAGGAAAAAATGTTGCAGACCGGGCTTCGTAGGTGGCCGGATAGCTCAGTCGCTAGAGCGTCCCATTAGTATTGGGAAGGTCCAGGGTTCAAGTCCCGGTTTGACCGCTGCCTTTTTTCCTTTTCTGTTATTAAAGTAAATTATTTAAGTTATTTTTTTTGAAATAGAATGTGTCTATAATTGAAAATTAACCAGTTTTTTTAAAGCGAAATTTGTTTAAGAAATGAAAACAAATACTTGGAAAATTGGTACCAACTTTGTTTCTTCCTTTTTTCATGAATTTTCGCCTACTGTACATAATGGTATTTTGTCTATATCAAATATAATTGAATGCAAGTCCCTGTGGTAAGATATGGCAGTGTTGGCATTTGTTAAAAGTTAAAAGTATGCATTCTTTTTGAATTCTAGTAATTCCATGATCGCAACATGGTTCAATATTAAGTGATCAAAACAAAAGATCGATTTTTTTTATTTCCATAAGTAACCAAATTTGTCAAGACATTATAAGCAAGTTCCGCCCCAAAACTAAGAAAAAGTTCGGACATAGAAATGATCAACCCTAAATTTAAAATTTCTCTCTGTTTAAGTCACATAAACAAATAAACATTTTCTGAAGTTCATTTTACATTCCGCCATTCAACCTAAATTCTGATGTCATATAAATTACTCGTTTTTATTGGTAATGCTTTCGAGCACCTGTTCTTTTTTCGAGTTATATCCCTTTTTAGCGCGGTTAATCTAAACATTAATTGATAATTTAAGGTCAGTCGGTATATTTAAAACATTTTTAAATCAACAATGAATATAAAATCTCAAAATTTTCGGTTTTGAAAACAATTCATTTTAATTTAAATTTTCTAATATTTTCAAAAATTTTAAAAATGCCTGAAAAGGAATGTCAGATGTGATAGTTTTTTTTTTCTTTTTTTATAAGAAACCCCTGATTTATTCAAGTTTAAGTTTTACAAATAAAATATGTCAAAACCGAAAATCGTCACAGTACTTCTTAACGATATCAACTTTCAATGTATATTTAAACATCTGGGGATTTCGTGTTCTACAAATGACATTGTCTATGAGTCTCAATAACGATGTATTGCTATTTCATGATAACAGAAACTGTATCGAGGAAGACAAGAAATCAATCGGCTGTATTTTAATTCGCAGTTTAAATCTACTAAACAGTTTTTTATTTATTTTTTTTCAAGTTTTGTTTACTGGGTTATTTAAGTGATACTAAACCGTTTGTTGTTGCGGTTACCAAGTTTTCTTTAAGCATATAAATACGCCGGCCACACATAACATATGAATGTTTGGGTCTTGAAAAAGTGAATCATAAATACTTATATGAAATTAAGACCAAAAAATTAACAATAATGGGATTTAAACAATCAAACATATGTGCTTCAGAATCTTTTTCTCTATTTAAAAAACCTCTTCTGAAATATATTATAGCCTTATCGTATTGATATGCTATTGGAATGTTTCTTTTGAATTACGCTACGTATGTGGAAGGTCAGGGGTTCTAATTCCGGGTGGGTCTGACTATGACTTGATTCTGAAAATAGGTAGTGCCTGTTCTTCGGCAAAGCACTCGGTATTTAGAAATGAAAGTCACGGAGTCCTCCGGATGAGACCTTAAAAACGATGACAAACAGTTGTGGCACGTTAAAGATCCCTTGCACATTGCCCTATGCGCACTGCAAATTGCAAATTTTTTTTCCACTTTTAGCTTGTGATGCCTCATTATAAGTTAAATATTCTTGACTGGGACTTAAGACTTCATGAAATCAAAATTAAATCTTTTGAAATATTCCCATCAGTAAAGTATGATCCTTAATAATTGAAATTTGTAATATTTGTAATATTTATACTTTTAACATTCAACAGATTATATTCAAATGAAAAAGTATGGAATATTAAAGGTGTGGTAAGACGTAGGGAGCAATAGCCTCAAAGACCCGGGTTCGATTCTTTTTTGCATCTTTTTTATTTTTTTTTATTGTACTTTATACCATTTTCCTTTACGTTTACAGTATTTTGCTTTTTAACGCACTGTATATATTTCTTAAACAAATAACAGTAACCTTATGCACCATGACCATCTGAAGATATTTTTAAAACTAATAGAACAGTTCGATATGTAATGTGTATTGTTCTATAGCGCAATAACGTTTAATTATCAGACCACTACCCATGTGTTTTTATCCAAATTTTAAGTAAACAAAACAACATTGTAAAATAGAAACCCTAAGTATTAACAATATATTATTTAAAAAAAACCTATTTCATATGTTTTCAACGCAAATATATGTGGGTTCAAATAGAAAAAAAACTTATGTGTATTTGGCCTCGAGTCGATGGTGCGAATAGAGGTCTCTAAATGGTGTAACCTCGGTTTTTAGTTTTTACATTTGCCCTAATCAAATCGCTCGGCTTTCCGAGACTAATAAATATTATTCTACAGTGGAACTTTTTTTTTGATTTTCAAAATATTGTTTCGAAAATGAATATAAATACAGATGTTTGGTAAGAAAAAATGCAGAAACTATAGCCTTATTACGTTTAATGCTTTTAAAATTACAAAAAGGCGAGATATCGACATATTCTGTAGATATAATGAGAAAGTCCTTCAAAGATTGTAGAATTAAGGAAGCAGCTTCAAAAACAGTTCTGTCAAGTATAAAAGGAGTCAACGCTTGAAAAAGAATTTCCAAATGATTTGTTCTGTTGAACAAAGTACCTCTAAATGTCCTGTTTAACAATAGCTATGACATTTTGTTTTCGAAAACACATGTATTTCATTTTATGGGAACGTTTACCAGTTTGTTCCTCGAAAGTAGGCTGTTTTTCTTATGCATTATATTAGAATTTTGGTCTATATATGCATGGAAAAGAAGACAGACATAATTTTTACACATAAAAATGTAATGATGCTATAGATATATTTATTGATGTTCTGATTTATTACATCTTTAGAACATGAAACAGACGGAGTAATGGTTTTCTTTTGATTTTCATTTCGCTCAATCTCAAAGACATAAAACTTTTGTAAAACGTATACCAATTCAATGATTTGTCATTATTAAAATTGTTCCTGTTAATTCCATTCAGATTAGAATTATAACAGTGGCCGTACCATCAGGCGCCTTTGTGACTTAAAGCACAGTTTGACTTGTAATTGTCGTTGTCTTTGTCTTGTGTCGTAAACTTTCGCCCATTATGATATTTTAGACTATCCCCTTTAAAGTTTATATATTGAATTTAGATATATTGTCGTAATATAAATATTGAAATATACTTATTATAAAACTAAGGAAGAGCTTGACCTTAACCGTTTAATGAAAGACTTCCTCTGTTAGAAAAACTTAAGAACATAAACAATACCTTAAGCGTGTAGAAAAATTTGGTTTACGAATGATGACAAAATTGATAATGTCTCCATAACCTGTTTTAACAGGTAAAACATTTCAAGTTATACAAATAAAATTAAATGTTTGATTTAATTCAGCAATTTTATTGGTTTTTAATCAAGTTTATTTTGGATAAACTAATTTTTTTTAAAGTTTATACGATGATGACGTCATGTTGCTGTCGGAACTACTCGTTTTAATGATTTTGTTGTTTCATTTCAACTTATAATTTTAACACGTATTTAATAAAATAGAGTAACTACAGCTTTGTCATCAGATGGATTTTGTTGTTTTCTTAAACAAAATTATGCGTACAAATCTTAACTGTTTTTGACGTTGATTTTTTCTATAATTCTTTAATGACATAAAGTAAGAAGAAACTTGATATCGTGCAATGTGCATCAACACTCAGCTTTTATATGTGTTATGAAACAGATTACCTTTTAAAAAATGTAAGTATTAAATATAAATACTGTAGAATCATTAGTATTCGTTGGGTTAAAATTTCGTGGTTTGGCATTTTTAAAAAATTCTATTGTAGAAATTTTCTTGGAATTCAGTTTTGTGAAAAGAAATCCCATTGAGGGCAATGGAAATTAAAAATTTTCAATGACATTAAATTTCGTGGTTTTCAGTAACCAGCGAAAATAACGAAATTTAATCCCCCATTCGAATATTTGTGATTTTACAGTATTATAAAACATAGAAAATTTTACAAAAGTTTACCCAGCCAATATTCTTCTGATCTTTTTACCAAATCCATGTTTGTATTCCTTCCATGTTCTATAGAAATCCGTTTTTCCGTTGAACCTTCTTTGAATTACCTTAAAATGTTGAAAAAGATAAGATCAAATAAATTAATACGAAACAAAACCATTGATCTAGACATGCCAAATGTAGGAGAAAATAACAATTTTAGGAGTTTATGTCAATGTTTACTCGAAATAAAAACTTATATAAGTTCATATTGATTGTGGATTTGACAACTTTGGCTCACAATGACTCTCACATCCTCGGTTCGAATTCTAATCTGGCGTACCTCCTTCAGTGATGTTGTTACTTCAGTGTTCTAGTTTTAATAAACAAGTAATTTAGTTCTATAATAAAATATCTGCCTGAACAATTATTTGTTACGAAAATTTAATATTTTACACATGTGTTTTGAATTTGGTTTGTTTAGTGGCTTTATTACTTGTTAAATAACTTTCTGATAATAAGCTGGAACAAACAAAACACAGAAGTGCTCTTAAAACGATCTAATTTCGAACATACCAATGTTGGAAGTAAATCAAACCTTTTTTATTAAATGTGCACAGAATCTTCTCACAGTCCAACCTCCTCCGTCTGTTTTCATATCACAATAAACATCGAATCAAGTTTTACCATCAGGGTATATTTTATAAACTTGATTTCTTCTATATCCTTTGTTATACCAATCTTTGCAATCTGATAGTCTCAACACATTACAATTACCCCCTTAAAATAAAATGTTCAAAATTGCAGAGAGAGATAAATTTGTGTTCATAAAAATCTGAAATATATCCCGTTCTGATTCAAAGCTAACAGATTGTTCAACTCTTAAGTTTATTCTATCAGTTATTTGTTTCCTGTTTTATAACAAGTCCGTGCAGTTTATTTCAAATCAACAATGCCGAAGATGATAAGATGAGTAAAATTTAATAATGATAATGATAATAATAATAGTAATTATAATGGTGATGAAGATGATAATAATAATAGTAATAATAATGGTGATGAAGATGATTATAATAATAACAATAATAATAATTTGGCAATATGTGTAGTTTTGTCTGTTTCAAGTCTTCCAATTACTTTCTTAGAATACTTGAGCTATAAAAGATTTCTGTTAAAATTTAAATACTTACTTTTTAATAAATGTTTCAAGCCAACTCGAACCTCCAATCTTTGAATTGCGTTATTTCTACAGACACAGTTGACTATTTGATTGTTACAATGCCTACTCTCACTTACGTACAATTACCAAGGCTACAACACAACCCATATAAACTCTATTATTGTAAAATTTTACCTGAAGTTCTAAACACTCAAATAATAATGTATAAAATAAAGTCAAATATAAAAGAATTAAATCATAATTACACAAAGCAAGTTGATAGAAAATTTAAGATATTATCAAAAATGTCAGGATTTTAAATCTAGGAAAAAAATTGGTAAAGATGAAAGTAACAGACAGAAAAAAATCAATAGTATAAAATTTAGAATAATGTAAAACATTGAATTAATTATGAAATAAACATTCAAACAAGAGTTAAATAAAAAAAAAGACAGGTACTCACTTGAGATATGAAGTTTGATATGGTTTGATAAAGGATAACCCATATTCGTTTCTATAATGCATATCATATTCATTGATTTTGTAATTAAGTCTGCAAATAAATGAGTTCACATATTAACCTGATATTTTCCCCTAAATAAACCTGACAACATATGTTTATCGCAAGTAAAGTGGGTTTTGTATGGGATGTAAATATCGTCAAAAAATTCCAGCTAGTCATTAGAATAAACATGTAAATCAAATTCTTACTGGACATAAATGTCCAGTAATTCTAAAACATACACATCTAAAATATTAGAAGTAAATTTTGTTTTACTCGTCTCCGCTGTCCTGATGGATCTTGTCTTTCTTTAAACAACTCCTGCCATAAATCTTTATACAGTTCAGCGGGTTGTATTTTTTAAATATGCATTTTCATTCCCTAGCTTCTCAATGTTTCGGGATCTCGTATACTGCGCATGCCACAGGTTAAATATTTCTACACTTGAGAAACTGTTTTGCTGACCTTGTATAAGAAGGAGAAAGAAATATAGATCATTTTAGCTGAAATGATATACAACCCAAAAAAGATATAAATCAAATTATATTTCACCTAATTGAACACTGTTCAGACTATCCATCAGTGCAAAATCATTTTTGTCTCATTTATTAATCAAAAGCTAAATACTAGTTTTTTTTTCTTCGAATCACAAAATTTAATATTAAGTTTGTTTTTAAATATTATACTAACAGAATAACATGCATTTATTATCTTATTCATAAATTCCTTTTTTCATTCGACGTATTAAACGTATGGAAGTAAATAAATGGTTCTAAAAAATAAATAAAAATAAATAAAAAATAAAAATAATAATTAAAAAAACGCCAAATTTACGGAAAAAAGTTGATCGAAATAATATAAATTAGCTCATCAAAATAAAGCACGGATAATAGCACAGCACGTCGACATGGCAAAATATCTATCAAAAAAGACCTACCCAATGTCTACATGATGCATTTGTGGATATAAAGGGAAAACGTATGCTCAATCAAAAGTAATTAAATACTTTTAATAGCTGGTTCAAGATGAATAAAAAATATAGAAAAATGACAAATGCTTTATGTAAGACAGTGTCTGTAAGCGCCTATCTTCGTCTATATAATGGGCAGATTGTTTGAAAAATTATTTCAGGAGAGAACCCTTGTATTAACAGAAGATTGGTTGTTTTGTTCTGGTATTTAATCTTTCCTTTAAATCATAAAACTAGGTTTCAAGTACAGCGATGTGTGTGTGTGTGTGTGTGTGTATGTGTGTGACATGTGTGTGTATTTCTGACATAGTTAAATGTCATATTAACAAAAGTTTAAAAATGAAATTTGAAAAAAATCCTTAAACGACACACAGACGCACACCCCCCCTCACACACACTTGCGTGATAATAATAAAACGTTTAAAAAACGGATATTAAGAACACTTCAGCTTTCAATTTTATTATTTTTACAGTCAGTATAATTAATACTAAACATAATGCGATTTAAAATATAATATAAATTAGTCTAAACAGTATTTTTTTTGTTAAGCAATTATACAAAACAAATTTACATTACACAAGTAAGGGATTCCAGAACAAGAGTAAGACATTTATATAAACTAGTCTTCCTGAAAATAACATATGATAAATACATAAATATACATGAAGTTACAACAGTTATATATGTTTATTATTCTTAATTAATAAGTAGATAATCAAAAAAAAAAAATAAAATAAATAAACAAAATAATCAATTGAGTAATTAATTAATTAGTAAATAAATAAATAGTTGAGTAAATAAATGAATAAATGAGTAAATAAATAAATAAATGTAAGTTGCAAATGATTTAATATAACGAAAAAAAAACAGAAAAGGGGGAGGGGAGAAGTATAAGTGGGTGTTTGTCGGGGGAATATAAATATGATTTTATAATTATGTCTTGAAACGTTTAGATTGTACATGTATAATAAATTCTTGTACGGATAAAAAAAATTCTGTATTTTGTTGTTGTGATAACATAGGGTCGCCATACAGCAATTTGTTGATACTCAAAACGTATGGAAGTAAATAAATGGTTCTTAAACGTATATGACTGTAGATCTTACAAAATAAAAGAAAGTGTTTTGCATTTTCAACAAGTCCACATCGACAATATTGATTGTTAACTAAATTTCTAATAAATAAATGACATTGTAAAGAGCTACATTCTAATCTTAATCTTGCATGAAGCATTTGCCCAAAGTCGAGATCCACATTGTAATAAAAAGGTACTTTGCAACTTGTAGATATTGAATTTTTCAAAGCAGATAAAGAATTATTTTTAACATCATTTGGAACATCATTCTAATTTCTTATGACAGAAGGTAAAAATGAATTGAAATAAAAAGATGTTCTGGACAAGATGCTTTGGAAATTGTGAGAACCTCGTGTATTGTGAGAATGAATTTCATGGTAAGATAGGGGAACGAGGTTGCATAAGTAAGGAGGAGATAAATCGTTTTTCATGTTGTAAAATTGAACTAATTTATGATTTTTTCTTCATGTAGCTAGGGTTTCCCATCCTATTTCAAGATATAAGAGACGAAAACTTGTAAGTTTTGTACCTCCACAAACAATGCGGGCGGCTTCAATATTAATATTTTCTACTGTTTGTTTAAGAGTTTCTGACATATTGACCCATATAACATTACCATATTCAAGCAGAGGTCTGATAAAAATAAAATTAGTAATATAAATTACTGAAGATAGGAAAGAGATTACAAAATCAATATGTTATCTGGTTTTATACATGTGTTGTATCTGTCAATATTTAATTATTTTACAACATGTTTAAAAAAAGTGATTCTGTTTTAAACAAACGTAACTTAAGCTCTTATTTAATGAAGGATAAAGAGAAACGAAATATATTGAAAAAGAGCTGGAATCGTCCTGTCGTGACGGATAACATTTACGGTTTGATTGATATGTGTATTTGTCAAATTAGTAATGATGAAGTTTTCATTAAAAATTCAAAACATTCTTTACCAAAAACAAATTGCATCGCAGTTTAGGTTGTTTAATAGATAAAGTTCCGTTTACATGTCATAAATGGTTTACAAATGTCTAAATATTGTTGGCGAGTTATAATTCATTGGAGACATTAAGTTTGGAAGAAAATGTAGTATTATTACAATGTAATTAATTACTTACAATTAGCTGTAAAATGCTTCCCGTATTTATCGACGGCCAAACGTTGTTATGATTAAGAGACATTTTAAAAGCCCATAGGTCGCACACGATCAATTGACACACCCGGTTTTTTCACTTTGTAAATAAACATTGCAGATAGAATAAATGTTTTGTTTCGCCAATAGCTTATAACGGGGACGAAAGTTGCGAGTTCGATACTGCTATAAAACACTATTCTCAAAAGAGTTTCAAAAGCGTTTGATGATGTCTTCATCCGTTCGTCGACTGCGATTTCATTTTTCAAACTTCGTGTTCCAAGTATTTTTTCATTTCCCAGTTGATCGGAGTTAATATTTTTTAGATGTTTTTTCTGGAAGTTGTTGTTCTTCAGATAATTTAAAATTTAATTTGTGGTACTAACATAAAATTTTAGATCAGCTCAAAGTAATTCAATTGATTTCAAATTTGTATGATAGGGTGGTAAACTTAAAATGTTATGCCCATGTTCTTGTGAAACTTATCAATTTTGTAAGAGGTGGAACAATTTGCTTTTTGCATGTCGTAAGCAATTGTGATCGTGCCATGTCTTTTTCAAAATTCTTTGTGTTTCCTGAGCCATATTTGGATGTCTTTTTTTCCATGATTGTGTATGATTTTTATTTTCTTGAACGTTATGATATGAAACGTTGTCGACCACAAGTATAGAATTTGGCTCTAAAATGGATTTAAAAATGTTTCGCAAATCCACTTAGTAAAGTTTTTAGCATTTACATTCATTTCATGGTTATAATCCCCAGATGATGACTTGGCTTAATATATGAGGCTAGCATTGCGGACAAATCAATTTTCTAAACCAGCATAGACCACAATTAAACGATTACTTGCACCCATTGGAACGCTTAAACCATTCCATCAAGCTGCCAACGCTTGAATGTAGTATGACATGAGTTTATATGTTTTATCCACGTAAACAATTTTGTGACCAGTTTCTCTACGCTTCTTTATTTTGCGTAGGTATTTTATTCTTTTCAACATAATATTTGGTTTTTTCCATTACCATTTTACTGTTTGTGATACATTGTTTTCAATTAAAAACCCTTTCTTTTAGCAATTTTCTAAGAGTGGTTTTACCCCCTTTCAAGTCAGTCGATTTACCTAGTTATTTCCGAATTAAAAAGTTTAAGATTCGACCTAAGTGTTTATTAAAACTCATATACATTATTGTTCTTCTAATAACGCAAATATTAAATCATCTATATTAATCTTTGTCAGATCTCTGTTTTCTGACATGTTTGGTTTTTATTTCAAGTGATTTTGGTCTTGATATATTTTTCCTTGACCGACACGTCATAGCACCTGCACTCTTTAAGGGGCAGCTCATTGGATTGTTAATACATTTTTATTGTTTCGCCTCACTGAAACAGTACATAACGACACTAAAATCAATTTGCTTGTCTGTATAGTTAATAATTATAATCTTTCTTTTTTTTCAAATCCAGACTATGATTTTTATATAAAAAACTATAGCGGTGTCTCCTTTTGGCATTAATATATCTATTATACTTTTCAAACTTTTTTCACATTTTGTCACATCATTCAACTCATTCGCTTTCTCTTATTAATCGTATTGTTAATACAGTAAATGACATATCGTCTTTTTTAAACGCAATAACGGAATATATATTCTGCAATGCATTTAAACTGCAAATATTATCTTTTTCGAAAATCTAAAATTAAGAATTTCAATGTCAAAAATTTTAAAAACTGATATTAATTATTTTGATTTCTTTTTTTATGAAAGAACACATTTCTTGTGGTTTTACGGCAACAAACTACTTCGCGATTTATTTTTTTTTACTTTTATTTATTTTTTTTTTTTTGGTTTGTACTGTTACTTGTGGAATACAACGTTTTATAATATTTGGGGAATTTTTTTGTTTTCAAAAAATTGTCAGCGACAAATTTATGATTTCAGTTTCTGGTCAATATCATTATGTTTGAAACAGAAAGAAATAGTTAATAATTCGATGTGAAAAAAAAACTGAAAGTTTTAACAAAATGGACTAGGTAATAGTAGAACTACCTTGTACCAATATTATACTGCTGACATTAATTGACAAGCGTTACCACTAAACCAAGTCAGTTATTATTGACAATCACCTTCTTGCATTTGAAGACAAATTGTTCAATAATTATATGTAATATCACAAATAGTACACAGCATGAAAATAATTTATCAGAAAATTTTAATAACGGCAAGATAAATAATGTGGTTGAAAATTACTAATATAAGTGTTAGTGTAAAAATATTCATTTTAATAAATTTTAGGGTGTACGTTGTCTCATATATATTGCCTGAGTCCGTGTTTCATGAGTCCGAATTAGAATGTTTATTTACAAAATGAATGAGCTCGGGTGTGCTAATTTATAGTACACGACCTATAAAATTATATTATGAAGGTTTTGATCACAAGTACTTATTAACCAGATGATGTCATACAAAATTTTAAACGAAATATTGTTTAACATATTTTAAACTCCATACGACAGGTGGTTTAAAAGAAATAATGTTCTTTATCAGAATAAATTAGATGCTTATGAACACTGTTTAAGTAATTGTTTGTGAAGAAGAAACAGGATTAAATTAAATAATATTTAAAGGTTTAAACTTTTTAGATAAACAGTTCGGTATTTACCTCAGTGAAGAGGTCAATACAATACCTCGAAAAAAGAACTTATGTGTCGGCCTATTCTAAAGTAACATGAGGAGTGATATTCCAAAATGTGCACATAGGGCACATCAAAATTTAGCGGGAGTTTGTGTTTTATATCTAATACCCATGAGGGGTACCGCCGCTGCTGTTGGAGTAAACGCCATGAAGGTATCCATAACTCAGTGCTTTCTCCTGTCAGAAAATATACCATGTAGCAAAATTATCAACTGTCTTAATTTTTTTAATAAATCAAAAACTATGGTTTCTGACAGCACAAAGGACTGCCTACTGAGTTTTAGATGATGCAATAATTCAACAAGAACCATAAAACAGAGCCTTAAATCAATCTTGCTATTGATTTTTTTTCTTTTTTACCGAACGAGATTAGCGATGAACATGTATCATAATCTCTTTTCCATGAAACAGTATATTTGTCGTAGTTAATCAAAGAGTGTTATATATCATGATTATCTAGATACATATTTAAATCATTTGATCGTTAATTAAACTTGCACTCGTTATATTTATTCACTATCGCTGTCATTAACATGTTTGGGCATGCAACAAACTTGGTATAAGCTTTACGTCAGAATTTTTATAGCTCTTGTTTACTTGTATCATGCACGTTTCTCACTAACGGTGCATACTTTAAAGGCTCATCTGTTTAATCTAAAGTTCCAAAACTAAATGAATCCAAATCCAGGGACCGCATGGTTTGCATGAGGGAACAAACCTTAGTTTTAATAAATATCAAAAATAAAGACCGCATGTTTGCATGAGGAAACAAACCTTAGTTTTAAAGAAATTTCAAAAATAAAGACGGCTGAAAAATTTGCTAAATGGTATATTTCCTAACAGAACAAGGTATTGCCGATTGAGTTATAGATACCCTAGGGGAGTAAGTATTAAAAATAAACTATAGGTGTCTTAATTAACAATGCTAATTAAAATCATTTTTAAACCAACTAGTAAAAAAAACAAAAAAGATTCTTTCTTAATTTGTCGCACGCTATATATTTTTGAACCTTGTTATACTCTTTTCAAGGTTGAAGTTTTCATATTTTTTGTATTTTTAACACTAGCGTACTTTGTACAAATTTATTCACTCAAAACTCTACCTAAAAAAAATAAAGACACAACGAATTCCCCGTGTTCTGCTTTACATTTGGACTTAATTATGACAAACACGAAAGGTTACATCTAAAGTTATACGACAAACGTGATGACTTCAATTTTCTATTTTCAACTTTTCGTTTCATTACAGTAATATCGCTGCTTCTCCTCCTTCAGAAACGGACATCACTTTGCATTCCTGATGATTTTCGTCATAAATCTATGAAAATAATACTTAAATGTTTCATATATAAAAATATCAACCATGATAGATCAGAGACATTAAAGTAGTAACACGTTTTATATTTTAAATAAAACTTGCTATAATTTGCAATTATTTTTACAATGATTCACACTGTTTTTCTTATTGAAGATGTCGTAAATGATACATTACAAAATAAGACATTGTAACAGGTTTGAAACGTTTTTCAAATTTTACTTCGTCGGCAAATAATTATGTATTTTATTGGTCACATATACATTATAGCAACCAATCAAACGTTTGCATTATTATAGTCATAATTTTATTCAGTATCTTCATTTTCTTCCTATAATTCTGCTTTTAAACAAATATAAGAATTAAGATACTGTGGGGTTTAATATACTTCAATTAAATATATATTCAAACACACTAAAGATTTTATATTGAGCATCTGTCAATATACCAGAAAGTTGCAAATATCTATCACTTACTTTATGTAATTTTATTTTAATATTTTGTTATTTATTTATTACATGTTTTGGGCTTTTAATAAATAAGAAACAAATAAATCATATAAACTTCTTGAAGCAATTTTAATATACGAAGAAAGTGTAATTAACGAAGCTAAATGTTATTTTTAATCTTTTCTGTTAATTGTATGACTTTATATTGCTTTTTGTTTTAAAAAATTTTAAATAATGATAGCTTTAACAAAGAAATTAGAAATTTATCCATATCATATGGTTTTGTTAAGAATAAAGCACATGGAATTGAAAACCATCAAATGAAAAATATCCCCTCTTTTTTAATCCATCTTATCTATTGATATTTAATCTTCATTACATCAGAAACTATAAAATGTAACCATTTATCCACATTCCATTGCCTTGTAAGTCAAGCAGTCATGTAAGAAAAAAATTTATTGTTATAAACATACCTATTCCGAATGCCTTTAGATATACTAAGTTCATGGCAGAGACGTTTAACAAAGAGCTTTACGCTAAGTTTACATTTCAAAAGGTCGGTAATACTCCATTTGCATAAATTACCATATTTGAAAGGTTTTTTTTTTCTTTTTGAAAAAAAAGTTAATAATTGTCGCACATTTAAATCAAAGATTAAAAATGGATTTAAAAAACATTTATAGACTTGTTACTTGGATATTTGCTCAAAGACTTAATAGAACTAAGGAGGAAAAATACAAATGATAAAGAATTAATAATGGACCACAACTATAGCTGGTTATAAAAACTAGACTAGGTAAGCTTGTAAATGACCATTAAGTAAGACACTATGGTATCTTGAATCCATCAAACATTTTCTGTATATACTTATTTATTTGATAATATTTTATATGGTAAATCTTATAACTGGACTAATTCTTACTTGATTAATAATGCATATGTTCATTTTAGATATTGCTGGGGATAGATACCCAAGATCTGATATTCCTATTTGTTTCTTATATGTATGAATTTAAATATAATGTTTTATTTACCTTATAAAGGTAAGTGCCGACACCAAGGGAAGTAACTCTATTCAACGGACACAAAAACGGGTAATTCTATACGATCTTTTGCTGAATTCAGGGGCCTCATATACAGGAAAAGATATATACATGAGCCTATGAGTCTTCAATAAAATACCTTTATGCATTTTAGACATAAACTTAAATAGATAATATCGCTTTTGTGCAAATATAAAGGAAAAATAGGCATATGGTTTACCTATGGCCCACTGAGCAGCAGATATTGGATGCACACACGGTTCTCCGGTTTAACAGAATTAGGATAGCGACAAATATCGCTGATGATATGTTTATAAACATTCATAATAAGTTTGTAAAAGGTCAAAAATATCAAATTGATCGATTTCATTCATAAAAAATCTTGCAATGAATTGAAATACTGGTCTTTCAGGAGGAATGTTGTGTGTCAGAAAATAGGATTTCAAAAACGGGAAACGGTTGAAATCGTAATTCGTTTTTAAAGGAGTAAAAACAAATTAAAAAATTAAATATTAAACATTTAAATAAAGTTTTAGGTTTTTGGAATATACAAAACTAATTTTTGTAAAGTTTTACATAGGCAAATAGTTCTTAAAACATATCATTTTTTTGGCTTGAATTTTAAATAGCAATTTACAAATAAAGGGGAGGGGAGATAATCCTTCCAAAATCTGGAAAACAAAAACAAGAATATGTTTTTTGCATTTCATTTTGAATAATATGATTCAAGCTTAATTTGTTATTTCAATAATGGATTTTTGTGAAACTGTCGATGAAAATATGGACACTTTTTGCACACTCTCTTAAAAAAACTTAAGCTTTTATGATTTAATGCTATGTATGTCACTTCATTGCAGGTCTTTTATTGAAATATTGATTAAACTCATAAAAATTGTATTTATTACATCTAATCATTTTTGAATTTATAAAAAACATGAAATTAACTTGCTGGGATATTTAGAAATGAGAAATGATTGTTGAGAAGTGGGGTAGGTTGTATGCACTCTAATGAAAAAAAAAAACGAAAACACGAACATGTGCATTTTATTATTTTATTTAACAAAGCACATTCTAAGTAATGCTTGTGTAAATTTTCTGAAAATCCCAATTCGGGAAAATTGTTTGCGTCTGGTGTCGAGAACTGCCTTACGCCACCACTTTTTAAACTTTTAGTATTATACTGTCAATACAATTCACCGCCTGCCGAAGAATCAATACGTCAAGAAAATAGGCTGTAAACATATTATAAAACCAGATCCAGCAGAAAGATAAATTGGACCCTTCATTACGAAAGTCTTCGATTCGATGTTTAAAAAGGAGGAAAATTTCAAATACTAAGTCAAAACAGTCCAGGGCAAGATAGGAAGTGCTAATCATTGTATATATACATTAATGTTTTTAGCATACAATTAATCGCATATAAGTTATCGTCGTGTATCATTAGTAAACAAAATTACTCTTGATCGTTGCAAAAAAGTCTCAAATAGCCTAGTTTTTATAACTTTTTATAACATTTTTTCAAAGAGCAACAACTGAGAGGGTTTTAAATTAATCTTTATTTTAATCTGGTTTTGAAATTTAAAAGAAATTTGAATCAATTTTATTACAAAAAATGAACTCTTTAATGATATAATCTATTAATATAAAAGACTACTTATTAATCTTATGTATGCCCTGTATGGATAAAACTTAAAGAGAGAGAGAGAGAGAGAGAGAGAGAGAGAGAGAGAGAGAGAGAGAGAGGTGATTTGATCGTATAATGATATAGGCTTGACTAAAGTTTGTGACAAATTTAGTCTGAAATAGGTTTTTATATGAACGACAAGATTTCTTTCTTTATATGTCATAATATGCATCTTGAAATATGAAGTATGTAACAGACGTAAGGTTTTAAATTTCTTTTATTTTTAATGGTCGGATTTATTTATTTATTTATTATAAGAAAAATTGCTGATTCAAGTTATCGAATAAATATATTACTTTATCAATTGGAAATTAAAAAGGATACGCCTTCTTTTAAAAGGTATAAATAATTCAAGAAATTTCACTTCAGATATCACATCTTTACACAAACTTTGTAAGTTTGCAAGACAACATAAAATCTAGTAACAATGGGCTATGTAAGTCCTTGGTTTTTGATCATGCACGTTGGT
>CM056599.1:38301465-38381465 GCA_029721355.1 Tegillarca granosa | reverse complement strand
ATGGATTAAAATGATAGTTATGATTTTATTTTATGCAAAGCGTAACATATGCTAAAAAACCAACAATGCAATAAACAATTTTCTTTATTGAGATAATTTCTCCAATAATTTCATGGTACTTGTTAACCGCATATTTACTATGTAAAACTTAATTATAAAGTAAGCCAATGCATTAAAACTCTCTCTCTCTCTCTCTCTCTCTCTCTCTCTCTCTCTGTGTATGTGTGTGTGTCAATACTACATAACTTTTTTAACAAAAAAATAAAGCGATATCAAAGCATATAATCAAATACAAAATTAAAGAACGTTTCGGTTAAACACGTAATCCTCCGTATAACTAAGGGCCCGCGTGCTTTAAAAGGTAAGCAGTTCTTCTTGTCGAAACAGTTACACTGTTTTAAAACGACGTAATAGTGATCTTAAAGAATTAATCGACGAACATTGTCATCTATACATTTGTGCATATGGGTTATATGGTCTGCTTTGTTCTACAGCACTCTCATGGCGATATTTTGATTGCTTTTTTACAGCATTCTGTTTTATTATTTTTTTTTTATTATTTTATTTTATTTTTTTTTATTTTATTATTTTTTTTTTTTGTGATTTATTAACATTTTAAAAACCTTTGATTTAAAGTTACATGGGGATATCAACTTTTTAAGCTATTCTAATTGAATCTTATTAAATATTTTACATAAAAGTGAAATCATAGTAAGTAATTTAAGAATTTATATTATTGTAGAAATCTTTTAAAAATTATGTGAAAAGCACAAAGACTCCGAATTTTATCGATGTAAATATGCAGAAACGTTGATTGCAAAACTGTAGATGCAGTAGTTGATTTTATTCTTTTATTCTACAAAAAAACTACAGAAAAACAGGAAAGACGCTGTTTATGTACATCGAAAAAAGAACAAAATTCGGTAGCTGTCATAATCGGTCCTGCCAATTGGAGGATTTTCAAACAACACATTGTGATTTTTGGAAGTTCTTTCTTGATTTCTTAAAAAAATAATAATTAATAATTATACACGAAAACTTCCATTAAGGAAGTGAAACAGGGTGCTTCGAACGGGTGAGCAACCCCTCTCTACGCAGGAGAAGCAGGAATATGACTGCAAAGAAACGAAAAGTTTACAATAGAAAAAATGAATTTATCACGTTTGTCGTATAGTTTCAGATGTAACCTTTCGTGTTTTTCATAATTAAGGTATAAGTCCAAATATGAAGCAGAACATGAAGAATCCGTGGTGTCTTTTATTTCAAGATCTCTTTGATAGATGGCATTCACATATTCTCCAAATTTGGTATTATTTAGAGATAGAACGTCATCTATGTTGAGTGATACTGGCATCAACCAGACGTTCGAAATGTTTTATCAACATTACATTTTAATTTTGGTAATGCAAACCTATGTTTATTAGAATTACAAGAACTGAACATGTATTCACAAACTTGAGAGAGAGAGAGAGAGAGAGAGAGAGAGAGGGGGGGGCAAAAATTGTTAATTCTGGCTTACACAAAATGCTTTATAAACAAAAACAACAATTTTTTGTGAATGGATGTTTTCATTTGCTATGGATTGTGATGTGGACACGCACTGGTATGTTTGTTTTATTATTACTATTAATCAATGTTTAAAATTTGGTTGATAAATGCTATGAAAGTGTGAAATTAAAACCTTAAAAGGGATTATATATAACTTCTTTGCAATAATTGAGGCGAAAGTTTTTAATTGTGAACAACTAAAAGTAAAATGCAACTAACTGTTTGCCTTGGATATTGTAGAATGTTAACGCTGTATGGCACTTTCATATCTAAACTTTGACTGAGTGCGAATTTATTATCAAAGTTTCCCACCTGGTCAACATATCGACCTATTTTACCCTTCTGCTAAATCTGATTTTTACCCCATACGTTGACGACCAATGTATCTTTAGTTGGTGTTGTGTTCATTTGCTATATATGAAAAAATAGTAAACTAAAAAAGTTGCCAACATTAAACTGTTTTTTACCGCTTCAATGGATAAATGCATATAAGAGCATTTACATTTAGCGGAGGTTGTGGGCTGGATCTCTAGGCTCGACCATACACAAGGCTGGAAAAAGAGAACACATTTCAAATCTCAGAATATCTAAACTTAGCCAGCTACATTTTTTACTTTTAAATTCGCTCTGAATGCGCTCTTATACAAGGTAGACAATAAAACACCCAGGCACACATGAACCTGTTTAAGATTAGTTCTAGGGGATGAAAAGGGTATGCAATTCTCGCAAATATTAAAAAAAGTTGCTGGTGCGATGTTGAACAACAATAATAAAAACAACAAACCGCAACTGTCTACGGAGGGAGAGGTAGCTTTTGATAAGCAAAGTTTCCAAAGTAAATTTTTCGATATTATCCTTCAGATGATAAAAAAATATCCACACTTACAGTCTTCTGCTGGTCAAAATTCGTAATTTCTAAAGTATTTCCGAATGCATATACATGTACAAAATGCCACACTAATGAAGCTGCACTCAATTTATCAGTTTGTTTTACTGGAAAAACCCAATTGCAATAATGTACATTATTTAAAATACAATTTCATTAGGCTTTTTTGTTTTGTATATTTCATTTGATATTAATTAATGGGTAAAAGTTTTTTAAATTAAAAAATATGTTTTTGAAAAAAAATTTGAAACCCCAACTGGTATTGTATCCTAAGAATATGTGTCAGACTACAACTAGGCTACACTATGGATTCACTTATCAAGTTTGAGAAATTAAAACTTTTCTGAAAATTTTATTAAATGCAGGTGTTTTGTATTTTAAAACATAATTATTAAAAATATGTTTTGGCTTGTAACTTCTTTTTACACAATGAATAACTATAACGTTATAAACAACGCTAACTTATATTCGACTAACCATATGCTCAAAAAATTAATGATAATAGATACTAATTGGCACGTCTTATCCAAACCTGGACTGTTTTGACTTGGCATTTGACATTTTCTGCCTCTTTACACATCGAATCGAAGAACGAATGGTTTAATTTATCATCCTGCAAGGTCTGAATTTCACGGCTAATTTGCTTACAACCAATGCCTTTTTTATGGATATATAGTTCTGCGGCAAGAAGTAAATTGTATTGACATTATAAAACTTTCCAAAAGTAATGAGTTTAATGAAGTAAATAAATAGTACATTGGAATCCATAGATATAAGAAACAAACCAAAATTTCAGGTCTTGGTATTTCTATCCCCGGCTGGAAACTTGGAGAACTTCAAGCCACAAATGCATTTTATAGATAACGTTAAATGTGTACAAGCAACTCGTTCCAATTTTAACTTGTAAAAACTGAATTTTACAAACATCCCAATATTTTGGTTTCTAATCTTTCTTTTGGTCGTATTTTGGTTCATACGTCTACTATCAACTCTCGCACTCTCAAAACCGATTCGTTCCAGTATTAATTAAATCGTCCTACATTGCTAACCAAAAATATGTCTTCATTTCTGTCAAATTGTATTTGTATTTTTAGTACGATACTTCGTTTTGAACATTTTTGTTATTTATGGCGGCACTTGATGAGTTGGACGAACTAGTAATCCATCTATCCTGAATATCGTTTTTAGATCTCTGTTAAAATTAAAGGACTTAAACTTATATAGAGTTGAGTTGAGTAATGACGTTTAACGTCACATTTAAAATAATTTGTTTAGACTACAATATATATATAACACACATACCAGTTTAATTTTGATGTGGCAGATGTGCAAATATCGGAAATTCATTCCTCATCAGTGACACTAAGACCGAAAAGTTTGATAATAAAAAACATAAGTCAAACAGTTGGAAATAAATGAATCTTAAGTTCCAAAATTATATAAATCCATATCCAGCTAAGGAATGCTTTGCATGAGGGAACAAACCTTAGTTTTAAACAAATTTTACAATTTAAGGCAGCTGAAAATTTTGCTAAATTGTACATTTTCTGACAGCACAAAGTACTGTCTACTGAGTTATGGATACCCTCGGGGAGTTTTACTCCACCAGCAGCAGTACCCGCTCAGGGGTGTAAATATATAACACAAATACCAGTTTAATTTTGATGTGCCAGATGTGCACATTTCGGAAATTCATTCCTCATCAGTGACACTAAGTACGAAAAGTTTGATAATAAAAAACATAAGTCAAACATTTGGAAATAAATGAATCTAAAGTTCCAAAATTATATAAATCCAAATCCAGCTAAGGAATGCTTTGCATGAGGGAACAACCTTAGTTATCACAGAAATCGTTACGAAACTGTTAAATTCACATTGGGAACCATCCCTGTTTGGCAGAAAATAAGCTCAAAAAGCGTCAAAATCGTCTACAATTAAGTCAGGTGTATTTAAGGCGTACTCTAATCTACCAATTCTCCAAAAGCATTCTTGTAATGCACCTGTTGTTTGTGAAGGAGACATCTACGCTCTACTAGAGTCACAGTTTCTTACTGACGGCAATAGGTCGCATTGACAGCAGCATGATCAACCAATGGTGTATCATTGTGTCGAGTAGCGATCATCGTGTCGATAAGTGTTTTTGTCGTACAAGAACCTTCATTGCCTTTGTCAAGTTAATGCCTTACATGCAACTTAAACATGATTAACAATTTTCCTGGAATCTTAAGATCATGAGCATCACATTTTGAGCATTCTACAAAGGCGGATTATTAAACCGTCCTTTTAAAATTATATTTTAGGTTTTAAGAATTATGTTGTCGTATAACTTGCATATTGCAAACCAACTTTATTGATTGTAGAATCATATTAAATTAAACATTTTTATACTGAAAAAATGGAAAATGAATGAATAATAAAATGCTGTTAATTTCAACAAAACAAAGAAGAAAGAATATCGGAGACTCTTATCCTGATAGGGTCATAAGATATGCAAATTCGCAATCCTGCTTCCTCGCCTGCCCATCGTATGATGAAGACATAATATCGACGGTCCGCCCGTTACCTAAAATGTGACAGGAGAACTGTTATGCTTGTCTTTTTGATACTAAGACTGTAAGATACTATCTTCTAATCCAAATGTCGAACAGAGTGTTTTCTAGTACAAAACAAAGAATAATATACAAATTATACACACATCCACGTCTTAAACATAAACAAACTTGTTCTTTGATTTATATACATATATATTTATACCTTTTTCATCACAACGGCTAGAAAATAACCCTATTTGATTTATTTTTAAATAAATCAAATACTGTGAAGTTATCTTAATACTAGACCGTATTGTTTTTGCCAGATTATTGCCAGTGAACGCATTTATAGTTTAGAAATCGATCAAAACTTTAATTTCGTTTGTTTAAGCAGGACACAGATCCATTTTCCGTCGCCATTTTTTATTCAAGATTGCCGCCATTCAAAAATTAATTACTTTTTGTGTGAAGCTTAAACTAACATAAAACGATCGTTAGAAATTGTTAGGCTGAAGTTAAGGACACAAGAAATTTAATATTATAGCTTTATTGCTACATCTATTTATTTGCGTTGATAAATTTATTTATTTTTTTAAATGAGAGTGAAACTAACACATATATGTATATGTATCACTATCACTTTATCCCAACTTATACTGGATATATTTGACTCACCATAGGATTTTAACCATAAGCACCTTCTATCTAGCTAGCTACAACTGTCACGTGAAAGTCAATTTTGAGAATAAAAGGAACAAAGAACTATGATAAGTCAAATATATCCAGCATAAGTTTTGTTACAGTGACTGCATACTTATCAACAATATTGCTGACGGCCGTAAAACTTTTTAAGGGCCTCGAATAGCTTAGGCTTGCAATATCCTTGCGTCAGTAATTTAATTAAAAGTAATTTGCTTTGTTGCAGAAAGCCCAGATAATGGGAAGAAGCTCTACCGTACCGTATTAGCTGTGAAACATATACACCATACGCAGGAGAAGCAGTGATATTACTGCAAAGAAACGGAAAGTTGACAATAGAAAAATTGAAGTCATCACGTTTGTCGTAAAGCTTCAGATGTAATACCGAAGTTAATGGTCATTAACAAGCCACCTAGTAATGCTTTTTTCGTAAGTTTTATAACCAGCTTCGGTTCAAGCAAACAATTCATCTTTTGAGCAATTTCACTCTCAATCATTTGCATTCTTCTTTTTTAAAAACCCATTTGTTAACCTGTACTTTAACAGTGTGGCAATTATTTCCACATTTTTTAAAAATCTTAAGGCGTGGTAAATAATTTATACCAAATGACTATTGCCGGCCCATTGAAATGTAAATTAAGTGTAAAGCTCTTTGTTAAGCCTCTCTAACATGCCCATTCTGTCTGTAAAGATATTCAGAATAGGTAAGTTGACAACGATGAATTTCTTTGGTTTTATTTCTTACATGAATGCTTGACTTACAAGGCAATGAAATGTTGATGTTTTGTTTACACTTTATAGCTACTGTTGTATGAAGATTAAATACAAGCAGATTTAATGGGTTTTTTAAAATAAACAGGGGATATTTTGCATTTGGTGTTCAGAAGGATATGTCTTCTTCTTAACAAACAGTATGACATGCATTAATTATTCCAATTTCTTTGTCATACAAAGCCATCATTAATGTCACATTTTAAAAACAAAAAGTGATAGAAAGTCATCCAAGAAATATTAAACTTAAAAAGAAACATTTATTCGATTTATAGGATTTCTATTGCAGATACTAATTATATAATATTTATTTTGTTTGAAAACATTAACCTTTTAATTGGCAGAGCAATTTTGTAAATTTAACAAAAATGTACCATATTTTTAATTCAAACTTTCGGAGATTTGCAGTAAAAATGTTAATAATCGACATCTATATATTTGGTGTCTCTGTATAACATACTTAACATTAAGGTAGGTAATATCGAAATATCTGTTACCATGACAACATAAACAAACATTTACACTACAAATGTGTGAATTTTTTCACATTTTGCTTTATTTCTGAAACAGTGCTATTATCTTGATTCCTGCATTTTTGCAGTTCCTGCATTTTTGTAAAATATACTGTAGAAAGATCATTTCAAAATTTGTTTGTTTTCCCAAAAACTAAAACAATCAAATTTCATATTTTCTGGTTAAAATTCTTAAAAAGTAAACAAACGTTAATATAATATATACAAATTAATAGTTGAGGAAGAAAATAGACCACTATTTAAACGCAAATTTCTTTATGCTATAAACATTTTATTTCTATGAAACCATATATGAATTTTACCCTTGTTTAATAAAATAAGTATTCAAAACTATTTTCAGCTAAATATCGGTAACCATAGCAACGAATAAAACAAAAATGTACTATAAACGAGAATTTGTATAAAAATCCGTAATTTTTGACAATGTCTAGATATTTTAGCACCTAACAAAAGCTTACACAAAGTAAACTTTTGAAATTTTGCATTTTTCACATAAAATGAGATGTCATTTTTACAGAATTATCAGCTTATCGCATCAAAAAAGACAGTCATATTTTGTTGTTTTAATGGACATGTTTACGTAAGAACACATTTGTTCAATACTTCAACAGTTAAAGGGAATGATGGACGAGAAACGTCTTTATTTGAAAAACATACATGATAATTTTGTTTTTGTCGGAATTTCAATCAAATTTCTGTTTCAATGGCAACTAAATTGCAAAAATCTGATCAAAACCGTGAAAGAACATGATATTTTACTATTTATATATTCCATGCAAATAAACAGAGGTGCAACCTAGTTTTATCCCTTTTGTTATAAAATGTATAATTTTTTTTTTTTTTTTTATTAGACACAAGTACATATCATATATATATTACATATACATATCACCAATAAAAATATAGTTCATTATAAAAACTGTATATATACAGTCAGACCTGTTCATGAAGGGAACTAGCAAAAAGTGACCTGACCCACAGGAGACCCCCATATATGGGCACAAATAGGATAAATTATAATATTGGTTTTATTTGGTTTTAACCACATGTACAGATTCCACTATATATCTTAAAGTATCCTCCAGGACAGGTCCAAATGTATACCTACTGTACATATATACTTTTGTTGAGGGAGGAGTATAAAAAAATTCTATATAAGCTTTTTCACACTGTCTCTCAACACATAAACATATAATAACATTGAAAAGAGTAGAAACAGGGTTAATCTAATCACAAACCTTCTCATACAGCAAGGAATAATAATAATAATAATAATTATTATTATTATTATTATATTTTACAGCAATTTGTATGTGATAATAAAACAGGGCTTAGTTATCATTAAACAGATTCATCCAGGATTTCCAATATTTATCAAAAACTTTCCATTTACATTTTTTGAACATGAGATACTTTTCAATATAAAACTGTTCTTTCAAATAGTTTTGCAAGTTTAAAATGTTGACTTCTTTATACTAGGTTTTCATTTTGAAAATGAAATATTTGGTGTGGAGTATTACAAAGTTTGTTACTCTGTTTACATTAGAGAGTTTGGTTTTACCAAATAAAATAGAGGAAAAATCAAGATCAAGGTTGTAGTTTATTTTGTTTTTTATCCAATTTTGTAAGTCGTGCCATAAAGTTTGTATAGATGGACAGTAGAAAAACATATGCTCAATAGATTCTTTAACATTATCACAGTTTCTACAATTAGCATTGGATATTAAATTTCTTTTTGTAAATATATAGCACAAATACCAGTTGAATTTTGATGTGCCAGATGTGCACATTTCGGAAATTCATTCCTCATCAGTGATGTAAGGTATGAATTTGTTTCAATAATCCTATGGAGAGTTTTAAATTGAATCTAGCGTAGCATAGTATTTTGTGAAATGTTGAAGGGTAATTTATAAATATTTGACCATTGGTGTTTTGAAAAGAAAATACCTTGGTCTTTCCATCTTAACTGACTAGTGGGTGTAATGGCCTTATTTGTTGTAAAAACTTGATAAATATCACTGCACCCTTTTGGAGACCTTAGTAAAATACTTATATATTTAGGAATATGACAAAATGAATGTCTTGTTTGAGTATTATGATAGTTAAATTGATAATTTCTTAGGTAACTTTTTATTGAAGCTATTAAACCATTAAACTCTAGAAAATTTGTATTTATATTAAATCTTTTTAAGAATGATTCATAATTATAAAGTACTCCTTCAGTATTAAACAGATCAGCTATAATTCTAATGCCATTTTTATAATATATATTGTAGAAAATAGTGTGGTTTTTCACTTTTATGTCTTTGTTGTACCAAATCTCTGTAGATAAAATATCATTTGCACTTTTTGGAGAAAAGTTATTACAATAATCATAGAATGCATTAAAAACATCTCTCCAGAAATTATTTTTTATAATTTCTGTTAATTTCTTAATATATTCAGATCCCAATTTAAATAGATTTTCCAGTTTAAAATTACATGTATGCATTAAAAGCTTATACCATTTTGAATTTGTAACAGAAAGTCTTCTGATCCAGGATACCTTCAAAGATTTCATAAATAAAAAGACATTTGTCATTTTCACCCCACCATTTTCATAATTCTGAATCATGATATCCCTTTTTACCCTGTCAGTGTTTGACTGCCATATAAATTCAAAAAATATGGTGTTAAGAGTGTTAATAAATGTTTCTGGAGGATTAGGCAGACACAGGAGTAAATATGTTAATTTTGATATAATTAAAGATTTGAGAATTGTAATTCTTCCCAAGACTGTAAGATTTTTTCTACACCAAAATTTTATCATTTTTTTTATTTCTGTGATCTGCTTATTGAAATTTAATGATTCCATTTCATTGATACTGACTGAAAAAGTAATACCCAAGAGTGAAAACTTATGTTCACCCCAATTTAACTTCCATCTTGAATGATGATAGACGTCTTTTGAGAACTTCTTACTACCAATCCAAATTACATGTGTTTTTGAAAAATTAATTTTTAGTCCCGATATCTTTGCATAATATTCCAGAACATCAAGAGCTGCATGTAGTGATTTGGCAGATCCATCAAGAATAAGTGAAGTATCATCAGCATATTGTGATATATTGTACATTTCATTATCAATACAAATGCCTTTTATATTCCTATTGTTTCTAATATAAATACCTAATATTTCTGCACATAGAAGAAAGATGTAAGGACTCAGGGGATCACCTTGTCTACAACCTCAATTTGAGTAAAGAACTTTGATAGAAAACCACTTTGAGTGACTGACGATGTGATGTTATAATAGAAAGTACTTATCCAGTGTTTTATGGAGTTGCCAAAGTTAAAAAAATCTAATACTTGTGCGATAAATTTCCAAGAGATTGAGTCAAATGCTTTTTCAAAGTCGATAAAAAGAAGCATGCCTGGTATATTATTATTATCTGTATAATTCATTATATCATAGATCAGGCGAATATTTTCCCCAATATATCTACCTTTTATAAACCCTGTTTGATCAGGATGGATGAGAGTATCTAAAACTGTTTTTATTCTCTCTGCTATACAGCCTGATGCAATTTTATATGAAGTATTTAAGAGACTTATTGGTCGCCAGTTTTTCAAGTATTGCTTGGGTTTATCTCCTTTTGGAATACAGTTTATAATATAATAAAATGTATAATTAATAGAACTGAAAGTTACAGAATGTTTTAAAAGTTTCATTCTACCACTTAAAATAAGGATGCATAACACTTAGTTTCAAAACTTGAAGCCATATTACATTTTGAAGAAACTCGAGATAACAAATAATCTTTTACTTAAGCCCTCCTAAAAGAACTGAATCAATTTTTTATAATTATACCAAACGTCATTCTAAAATTTTTAAAATTCCTTGTAAGTCAATATCCGTTATCATGATAACAGAATCTAGCGAATTTGGTTAAATCGTGGGAAAACCAATGTGCTTTCGCAGTACATGCACTTACTTAAATTTGAAATAAGTGTCATGTGCTGAATTTGAATGCAATATTTTAATAGAAAGAGTGTGTGTGCGTGTGTGTGTGTGTGTGTGTGTGAGATCAAGTCATAGTTTGTCTCGTGAAAATTTGAGAGTTCTCAACGGACACACATTTCAGAGAGTGGAAACATGAAATTTTGCGCCCAAGTCAAGATTCCTTCATTCAAGGTGTAAAACCCAGAGAAATGTTGGGACCAGGAGTACTTGGTGAAGAACACCGACTTTTGTCATGCAGACAGATTTTTCTAACATTTGCATATCATGAGATGGGGACCTAGACATTCAGACCCATATTTTTTTACCATAGGTTTTCAAGAAAATTTTAAGTTATTTTATATGTTTAGTGACAATAGACGATATTAAAAGCATTTAAAAATTACAAACTTTTAGTATGCTTTTCTATGAAGATATAATGATTGTATTTATCATTTCACGCAAAGCATTCCTTAGCTGGATTTGGATTTATATAATTTTGAGACTTTAGATTCGTTATTTTCAACTGTTTGGCTTATATTTTTTATATATCAAACTTTTCGGTCTTAGTGTCACTGATGAGGAATGAATTTCCGAAATGTGCACTTCTGGCACATCAAAATTAAACTGGTATTTGTATTATATATATTTACAACCCCTGAGCGGGTACCGCTGCTGGTGGAGTGAAACTCCCCGAGGGTATCCATAACTCAGTAGGCAGTATTTTGTGCTGTCAGAAAATGTACAATTTATTAAAATTTTCAGTCGTCTTCAATTTGAAATTTATAAAATCTGAGGTTTGTTCACTAATGCAAAGCATTCCTTAGCTGGAATTTGATTTATATAATTTTGAGACTTTAGATGCATTATTTTCAACTGTTTGGCTTATATTTTTTAAAAAAAACTTCAAATTTAATTAGTTGTCATTTCTAATCAATATGTATGCAGGTTTTTAAATTTCTATAACTTCAATAATTTGTCCTAATTTGTATCATTACTTTTTTTTACTAAAAGCATGAAACCACACGGGCATTACCTGGACTTTTATTCAAAACAAATCATTGAGCCTTGGACATATTGTCAATATGGCTATGATAAACCAGTGCCCACGATCAGTTCTTTTTATTTCACAAAATTGACTATATATTTATATATCTAAATATCTAATTTTGAATGCTTTATTTTAATAAAAACTCCAAGCGTTATATTTGAGTTTGTTTGTTTATTTTTTATTTAAACCATGCGTTTCTTTATTCTAATAATCCTTAACCACCCTGGTTAATTTAAAACAATGGATCATCGGCGCATAAAAATTTACCCTCGGCACACCTCACTGTTAATTTGGTTAATTTTAATAATGTCTACGGAAAGTTTGTTAATAACGTGTTTATAAATGAAGGAAGACATAATATAATAATTTCTGAGTCCATAATTTAAGTATATAATTGTAAGATAAAAGATAGGCAAAAATTTTAAAAATTGAAATTTAAAAAATCGCTTTAATTTCAATACGCATTTTACTTCAAAATCGGCAATTCGCATTATTTCATGACGCATTAATTTCCTGATTTACAGTATATATGTGTGTGTGTGTGTGTGTGTGTGTGTGTGTGTGTGTTTATAAGTTTCTAATCCAGAATAAAACCAGACAGAAATCAGTAAATCATAATATAGAACACGGTATATCCGACAGAAACGGCTATTTTGATACTGAGCGATCGGTATGGGTTGATTGTTCTTTTTAAATTCCAGAATGACAGTACATTTCTGCCATCACTTGTTAGATTTTAAGTCGACTTGTCAAATGTTTAGCGCCTTGTAGGATTTTATGTTTACTTGTCAAATAATAATAATGTCGACTCGACAATGATTTTGTTGACTTGTTAGATAATTGTGACGACTTGTTAAAAATGGGTGTCAACTTTCAGATCTTTTATGTCGATTTTAAGAGAGCACTTTTTCAGATGTAGACTTGCAAAGCAAATTTATTGTCAATTTGATAGCACAAACACAAACACACGATCTCATTTTTAATTTTAAACATGTTAATAAAGGACAACACAAAGAACTGATAAAAAAATAAGTTACCTTGATAAAACGTTACGCGTTATTACGCGAAAGTTACGCGTTAATTCACGAAAGTCACGTGTTACTACGCGAGATGTTACGCGTTATTACGCGGGAAGTTACGCATTATTACGCGATTTTTTTCCAAATCGAGTCCATTAGGCTTTCGTGCAACTGTATGCATTTGGTAATTATACAATTACCCGATTGCAAAATACAACTGACTCTCATTTGTCAATATTTGTTCGGGTATATAAGTATTTTACAATGGTCCTATTTTCTCTAAATATTTATGCTATTTTTCACACCTGTTTTCTGAAAGTTGTTTTTTAAAACATTTTGAGTATGTTAAAGTTATTGTTTGGTAAGTGGGTGAAAATTCAATAGCAATTGAATAACCATCTCAAAGTGGATATCCATCCATTTCATAAAATGCGTCATTTTAATTTTTATGAACACTAGATGCATTTTAATTGTGCAGAAGGATATTGTTTAATACAAAAAAGACAATGTTTAAATATTCATTTCCCGAGATCTCTTCCAGGAGAGTAACATAAAAATGTTTAACCCCACCATTCTTTAATTCTGTAGCATGCACGCACATTTAATATCGTGTCGTTTATGTATTGGTTTCAAGTGTTGTCTTGTATTTGATTTATTTCTTCTGCTGGCTGTATTTAACTCCAGCACTTTCAATCGTCATTTCTCCGCCGTTAGTTTGAAATTTACTTTAATCATCTTTAGAATGCACGTTAGATACCTTTTGTTATGCAAATCACTGTTAATGGATCACAATTTTAAAAAAATTGAGTGTAGAAAGCTATTTGTTACTTTTTTCAGTTATTTCACTCCTGATAAAAAAAAATCAAATTTACTTGTATTCCTAAAAATTATTGAGAATATTTTATGATAATATTTCGAACACATTGGTATGACTAATAAAATATTACTTTATTGGTGTATTCATGGTGATAAATGAATAGTTTTAGAAATTCGGTTTTCATCAGAATTCCTCAATAATTTCGAAGAACACTATATACTAGAGTTAACGCCCCAGTCAAGATTCTTTCATTTATATCGAGGCGGTCATTTCACGGATGGTGGAGAAAACCGGAGTGCCACCGACCTTCTGCAAGCGGCAAACTTTCTCACACTAAAATCTGTCTAAATTGGTATTCGAAAAAGTTAGAAAAAATAATCTTGAATATACCCGGCCTCGCCCTCAACATATTTAAGACTTTAGAATTCTTGGTCAAAAGTCGTAGAGGAGATGATTACTAATATAGAAACTTGGTAGACGATTATAGACTGACTAAAAAAAATGGGATTTGCAGCTAAAACATGTACTTTGCAACAGGAAGACGGTGTAATACACCATACATCGAAAATATGCCCGACAAGACAAGAAAGTACACTTAATGGAGCTAATTTTGAATGATATTCAAGTTTAATTAGCCATGAAATCTAAAACAATCATACAATGCGGCCAAAATACTATTGCACATGTACTATATATAAATATATATATATATATATATATATATATATATATATATATATATATATATATATATATATATATATATATGCGAGCATAGTTTCACACTTCTTGGTTTAAAGCAGTAAGAGGAGCTATTTACATAAAGCAGGTACTATAAGTTCGGACAGGAAGACAGAGAGAACGACAGACAGACAGATTGACTGAAACCTATATCATTAACCCCAACCCCCCAAAACAAACCACAAAAATCCCAACAACTAGAAAAAAACAAACATCAATTCATTAGTATTATCTTTTTTAGAATAACCTGTTAAATTTTGACCCGGTCTACTGATCAAAATTCCACGATCCGGTTCAGTTTTCAACGGGTAGGGTCGTAATTCAACACAGCTTGTCTCAATTTTCAACGTTGAAAAATGAGTCCCCAGGGTCGCTTTTCAACCCGGGTCAAAATACTTCATTACAGCGCCAATCCGGTCCCAATTAGAGACATTCATGTACATGAGGTACATCTTAATTATTATTATATTCTTTTATATCGTTTGCAATGTCGGTAGATCTTACTTCTTTTAAACAAACTTGTTATAATGACTGAAACCCCTTATTTTAGGAGGCTTAGTATGACCTATTAAAAAGCCTTTCTAGATGCCCGCTTTGAGGCCACTAACTGCAAAATGCCAACTTGAAACAAAGTAACGTGTGTATTGAAAAGAGTTGTATACCAATAAAATTTTGACCGTTAATTTAATAATATTTTTTGGGTTTTAAATATTATTATTATAATTATTATTATTATTAACATAATCGATCCAACTCGGGACAGATCCTAGTGAGAGAAAGTTCCGAAGGTCTGTGGTTTTCTCCGGTTTCCTCAACTATCCCAAAACTGACCGCCTCGAAATAAGTGAAAAATCTTGCCTGGGGCGTAAAACACCATTACTCAACTTTACTCTGTTATGTGAAATAAAGAAATCAAACCATAAGCCAAAAACTCCGGATGCATGTTGGGTGAAATAGGAATATGCATATATCTGTATTTTGTTTGCATATTAGTCAATATAAAAAGTATTTAAGTCCACATTGATAAGTACGTTTGTACATGTAGCTTCACGGAGTAGATTCAATTTATTTTTCAAAAACTGTTTTCAAAATTTCAAAAGGTTGGGTCAGTGTTAAACAAACAAACAAAAAATGTATTTTTAAAAAAAAAAAAAAAATTTTAATAGCTGTGCGGAGTAGATACAATTATTACTCTTATTTTTAATTAACTCAGTTTTCGGAGGGTTGGGTCAGTCTTTAACAAAAAGACAAATGAATCTTAAAAGTTTTCATAAGTATCCATGTAGCTTCACGGAGTAGATACAATTTATTTTTAATAACTCAGTTTTTGGAAGATTGGGTCAGTGTTTAACTGAAAGACAAATGTAGTTTTTAAAATATTTCTTTGGTATATATTTTAGCTTAAAGGAACATGGATAAACCGGTTTATCAACTCAGCTGGCATTCCTTATCGAGACATCATGACTAATTACCAGATAACGTTTGGCAGGATTTTAGCCAATGGCTCATTTCACGGAGAAACCACAGGGCAGTTATTAAAAAAATCATTTAAGTGTTTAACATTGATTTGTGCAAACAAGCTTTTAGATTATCCCTATGAATAAATAATGACATATTTTCCATTGTTTTCTAAGTAAAGTAATGGTGTTTTACACAACACTCAAGATTCTTTCACTTATATCAAAGCAGTTACTTCTGCGGTGTTGGTGTTTAACGTCCCAGGCAAGAATATTTCACTTATATCGAGACGTCGTCAGCTATAAGCGAAAGTCAGAAATTGTGACTGTGCGTTGCGCTAATGGCATTATACAGCAGGGTTCTTTATCGCGCCACGCCTACCGTGACACTGGACCTCGTTTATTTAAAGTTCCCATCATAAAGAACCGTGACTTTCATTTCGTAATGCCGAGTGCTTGGCGAAAGAACAGTCACTGCCAACTTTCAAGTCTTGGGTCAGACCCGGTCGGGGTTCAAACCCACGACCTCCCACTTACTGAGCGAGCACTCTACCAACTTCGCTACCGCAGTGGTTCTCTGAGGTGTTGTAGGAATCATAATCATTTAAATATATGAACAGAAAAGCTTGTTTACATGCTACCACAGCTTCTTTCGTAAACAGACCACAACAATTTAACAAATTTCCCACCACCTGGCAGCACCGCTACATGTACTTCCAATGTATATTTTTAATAACTTTCATTCATTCGTCGTTTTTAGCTCAACTGGCAATAGCCAGCTGAGCTTATGGCATGGCGAAGCGTCCGTGCGTGCGTCCGTGCGTAAACTTTAATCTTCTCCTCTGAAACTACTGGACCAATTTTAACCAAATTTGGTGTAAAGGGGTCCCTAGGTGATGCAGATTAAAGTTTGCACAAATCAACTTCCTGCCGCATCCAAGATGGCCGCCGATACTATAAATAGCAAAAAGTGATAAAATGGCTGCATAGCCATTTAACATATTTAACAAGTTTTTCAGAAACATTTTTCATTGGGTCGCTATTAGCAGAATATTCAAATAAGGTGCTATATTTAGTAAATTCTTTGAAAATCTTCTCCTCAGAAACTACTTGACCTATTCGAACCTAATTTGGTGTGCAAGGTCCCTAGGTGATACAGTTTAAAGTTTGCACAAACTGTGGCATTCAAAATGGCTGCCGTTATTATAAATAGCAAAAAGTAATGAATGGCCGATACACATTTTTATATCATACAATTTGGTATATAGAGAGTAGATGTATAGCCATTTCACATACATATCATTTTTTCTGAAACATTTTAGCTCGACTGGCAATAGCTAGCGGCCTGGCTGTCTGAAATTCACATGCAAATAAAGTGCCAGTTGAGCGATACAGGCCCTTTTGGGCCTCTTGTTTAAAAATTTATCTCAAAGTAATTGTTCAATCATTTACAACTTGAAAATGTAATTCATGTTTGTTGTTATTTTATCAAATTTAATAGATTGATCAGTGGGCGGGGTCAGATGTCAAATGTTCTTTTTGAATGACAGGAGACGACCCATTTTTATGAGAAGGTGCATCAGCAGTGCATTTCAAAACCGTTTTCAAAATTACATTGAAAATTTGAGACGTCAATAAAATTAATTCCACACTATTACAGGAATTAAATAAGTCTTATCATTTAATTTTGGGTGGTCCCTTTTCTAATTTTTTTGTCTAGAATGTTTCTATCTATAACTCAATATTGTATGGCTGTTGCTATAGCAATGTTTGTAAATTTTGTTTATTTTGTTTCTATGGTGCTGATTTTTCAAATATTTTAAAAACATTTTTCTTTATTTTTTACTCAGAACCTTTTCTTTTAATTTTTTAAATTTAATTTTATTTTATATCTTATTCAAAGTTGGCCAGGTACATGTGAGTGTTTATACGAAAAAGTACTTTGGGACCCTGCATGGGAGCTGAATACCTACATGTATGTTTTTTTCATCCAGTGTTTGGTCTATACAGTTTGGAGACAAAACTCATTCGGGGACGAGGGGAATTGTCATGTGCATAATTTTAAATATTTCTCTTTGTAAAAATTCAAAACCTTTCATTGTTAAAAAGCTTATTAATTCAAATATCTCGATATCATTTTTATAAATAAGATTTTTTATCTCAGCAAGTGATTTTAAATTTTATGATATAGTTTTAAATTATTAATTCCATTAGATCTTTAAAGAAATTATATTCTATTTTGATAGAATATTTATAAACTTATTTCTCATTTTTGACTTAAAAATGTTTATCAAAAAGTATCCTAAGTAAAGGACAATAGAAATTCATATATTTCTTAATATTTGTTACACATATGTAATTATCTTAGTCACAAAAATCTTGTCTGTTATTTCCAACACAATAGATCAAAGCTATGTTCTGGATTAACGAGTTGGATTATTTCTGTTTTCACATAAGTTCATTGTTTTAGATAAACGTTATGTCAAAAACGAAAGTCACATGTTGTGTGATATCTATTCAGAAATAGTTAATTACATAAAGTGAAATAAGTGACTGCAATGACATGTCCCGAGCTTGGACTGAGTAGCAGTCACTCGACCACATCGTACCGGTCAGTGAATCTGTCAATTAACGGTAAAACGTACTTTTAGTCGTGCGTGTAACAAGTGGTCGGTCAAAACTAGTGACCATTGGTCATTTTTTACACTGCACATTACTTTTAAGTTTTCATCCTAACAATCCATTATAATGCACTTTTGTACATTAAATCATTTAACTCATATTATATATAAGTGACATAGTATTGTAAATTTCTATTGAATTCTGAGTGTCAAAAAAAAAAAAAAAAAAAAAAAAAAAAAAAAAAAAAAAAAAAAAGTGTCACCGAGGGGAAAATTTCTTAACGCCCTCATTTACCGTGATATAAAAACCCAGGCAGACTGTTCTCGGTACACATTTTGTACCGAAGAATAAAGAAAGAGTAAAAGATTTTCATCTTTTGATTTTTATTTAACTTTAAGGTAAGCCTGGTATTTTTATTTATATATTTTAATTACTTATTTATTTTAATTCGCATTTTTATATATTAGATGCTGACCCTCAAATTGTAATCATTCGATCACATTTTTCTTCATTAACTCATTGTTTTAATATGTTATTTAAAGAAATCGTAAGAATAAGTTTGATTGATAAAGTTCATTTAATCAAGAAAAAAAGAGAAAATAAGAAGTCCGGAACGTATAACGCAGAACGCAATTTATAGTATTTTTCACGCTAAAACGTGTTGTTACGATTTGAAAACCAGTATACGATTGAGGCTTTTCTTTGATTTTCTAGATATTTTCATATGGTTAAATATAGTTTTCTTGAGATGAATTGATGATTTTTAAATAATCTTGCAAACCATAATCCAATTCTGTATGTAATATACATTTTTTTTCAAGAAATTACCAAAAAGTTTTGTTTTCTCGAAATTCAGATGTAGCGTGTCACTCTAACAGGTAACTGTTATAAGTGCTAGAATGTTTGACTGATCACCATGCATTCACCTGACACCTCCTACGTCTAAATATTTTTTTCCATTTTGGTCAATTGTAGGAAAAATATGGACTCTGCAGTTGTGTTTGGTTTTTGTGATATTTTTCGGAGTCAGTCGAGTGCTAGGAACAGTTACTCAGATTCCCATGGAAACGAAGATAACCCAACATATCAACTACGGTGTGATTTTTGAAGAACAACATGAACTTTTTCTTTCTCAAGAATACTGGTTACATACCTTTAGAATTGAACTTCCCACAGTTCATGAGTTGAATTCAGTACCTAAATGTCTCAAACAAATTGAGTGTCATGTTCTTAACGATGTTTTAGAAACTCTAGATTTCATTCGTTCGGAACCAAACGAACACATAAACGATACTATAAGGATGATACATAAACTTGTTCCCCACACTGTTTTCAATCAGGCAGGGAAAACTAAACGCGCAATTTTAGGCTTTATAGGTTCGTTGTCTTGTTCATTATTTGGCACCGCAACCATGAAAGATGTAAATGTTTTGGCTCGCCACATTAATGCTTTAACTAAAACTACTTGAAAAATTAAAAACTCTTTGGAACGATATGGCTCGCACATGTCCTCATTCATGCATTATGTGAATAAAAGAACATCAAATTTGATGCAAGGTATCAAACAAAATCATGAACAAATTGGCAATATATTAACATTCTTCAATGCTCAGCTAACAACGAGAAGGGATGTTTACAGAATGTTAACCAATCTTGTTACTAGGCAAATAAAATGAAGCTAATATTCTAAGATTTAAATTCAACAACCTCCTAACCTCAATTCAGAATTTAGTCCAAGGTAAGCTGACACCTTTTATCCTTCCTCCTGTTATTTTATCCCACACTTAAGATAAAATCGACACCTTACTAATGTCTACTTCACCTGGATTTTATATGGTAAATAGGGACCCCAGTGTATTTTATACTAATGCTGACTTATTTTATACCCGTCGACACCATAACATTTTCATAACAATAAAATTCCCTTTCACAACATTGCGTAGACCACTTAAATTACATGCTATAACATCTCTTCCGGTACCTACTAATAACTCTTCCAACCATGCAACCCAGTTACTGAATCTTTCAAGTAACCTAGCATTAACAGACTCCCAAGATTCTTTTCTTCACCTATCTAACTCCGATTTCTCCAAATGCCAAATTAGCCAAAACAGATTAACATGTACCTTTAATAAACCACTGACACAAGTTACCTCCCCTGACTGTGTGTTAGCTACTTTCCAAAATAACAAGCCAATGGTTAATATCCGATTTACACACTCATGATTACATTCTCACTTATATCACATATGGTTAATTAATTAACGTGAGTAGTTTGATAAAGTACTAAGTCAAGCTCTAGACCTTTACGAGGATGTGAAAAATGAAATAAAAGGTGAAAAAATTTCATCAAAGAAAACACGTTTATAGAAGTAACCGATGAAAAAATTGGACATTTTAGAGAATGCAGTTGATTTATCGACTATTTTAGATCAGACAGGACCAACTGAGGTTATTGCTATACGGCACTATTCAAAATGTAAAATATTCCCTTTTGTACTCCAACTGTTAAATATTATCATTAACATTCAGACATAATATGACTGATTAGATGAACATCTCCCATAACACCGGGTATAATAATATTTGATTTACATATTGATCACTCATATACCCGATGTAAACCTAACAGCAGTAGACAGTCCTTGTGGAATACAATTCCTAATCAGTAGAACAAGGTCCAAAAATGTTGAAAAACAAATACCACGAAAAGATAGAAAATATATCCAAAGAATATGAAAACACTTTGACGTACTATATATACTTATTAGGTATAATGAATTTGATTCTTGGTCAACTCTACAACCACAGATTCCATCACTTCCACAGTAAAGAGCTGACATCAACATCCAAGGACCATATAGACAAAATACCAAAGGAGACTCATTTCCACCAACTGACAATGGATACGCCGATCGGATACTCATTTTTCTACCCAGGAAAATTTTACTCACTAGACAGCAGCAGCCACAGTCTACGGAGATTGTACCTTCTACACCTGTCCGGACCCATTCACCCAGCTGTACACACTATATCCCTTCGTCGATTAAGCCATCTACCTACTTGAATATGCATTTTACTGGAAAGAGTGTAACCACGTACAACAAATTTTTTACTTTACTCAGCGAGATTTGCCAGCAACATTGACTTTAACGACGGACCACTGTTCTTTTCATCGACCATGAAAGTGCTGTTCTAAACGCAGCTTGCGCAGTCTTTCAAAGTATGAATATTTTTACTTCATTCTCTCATCAGAATCACTTTCAAGTTTTTAAAGAAATGAATGTTGTTGTACTACATTAAAATCTGTAAAAAAAGAATATTGTTTACAATAAAACTGTTTTACTATTTTAGTAATGTTAAAACTAAAAGTTTCGTAAATATTATCTCCAATGGATACATATAGTTATTTTAATTCTAAGCTTTCTGTTGCAGATTGATTGAGACATTGTTCGTTTTTACATTTCTATTTTTCACCATTAAAAGCTGATTTTCTATTTTACTCAATGCATCTGGAGACAGACACAGGCAACTGGGCTGCAGATTGACTACAAGAACTAGATGACATCAAGATAGCTAGACCTACAGCTGTACTTCCATTACTACCCATGCAGAATATTGAGGACGTCTGGTTTTATGCCTTGGAAGAATACCACAATTCAGATACCAACATCATCACTCCGACCATGTTACAGACAACTGTGTGGAAGTTAATCGAAGACTATGAAATCCTCACGACACTATAGATCCAAGAACCACCAACCATTTGGAAGGCTTGCACCATTAGCTGAAGAACCATGATCAACGCCCACATCCAAACACTTCAACCTCATCAAGCTGATACAGAATTAAAAGGCAGAAACAGAAATCACACTCAAGCAGCATTCCGATGGTGGTAAAAGAACTCGGAGAAAGCGGAAGTACGTCCAGATCGACAACAGACTAGCTACATTCTAACGGAAACTTTAAGACGACATCGTTACTCAAGAACACTTGAAGATAAAAATCATGAAATTATGATTTTGAAAAAGTAACAACTAAAAAAAGAAAATTTAAGACTTCATCAGAAAAAAAAATAGATACATCATTGATGTGTATAGATTATTTCAGGGAGCAAAATTCAAAATGAACAAAAAAAAAAAAAATAGAAAAAGGAATAAATCATAATATTACTTCTTTACACATATGTAAAACCTGAAAATTAAATATTAAGTTAGCCATAATTGTTCACACAAAAAATTGAACAGTTTGTTTAATAATTCAAGGAATGCTAACATATTTTTCTACTTTTACTTTCTTATTTTTAAAATGTTGACATAGGTTAAATGAACCCCGTTTATTATAGTAAAATATACAGCATAAAACCACCTGGTTAACAAAAATTATTTTTTAAAATAGTTTGAAATATCAGTTTGATTTTCAGGTACGCCCAAAAGCAATAGAGAATGTGTTCGCCCCGGCATCTTACATCATTGATGATATTATTCCCTCCCAGGAAGATGCTGATGCACCTACAGCTAGCCGACCTAAAACGTCAAACCCGATCTGCTTGGTTAATAGTCAGCGCCAAAGACTGAGACAAAACGACCCCGTTGATTAAGAATTTGAGGCAAATGAAAAATATTACATTTTGTCCTTTACAACTAAACTTTTTACAGTTTTTTCTTCTTCTAGTTCCGTTAGAACCGCAACCATTTCATTAACTAGTAAAATATTAACTATCAAAATTATTATTTTATTTAAGGTCTTTTCAGTTGGACGAAAATTACTTTCCGGCAGACGTCATGGAAAAAGATGTAAGCGGAAAGTCTTGATTAATTGGGGGCGAAAACTATTGAATAATGTGGGTGGATCGTCTTGGACGAAACGTGTGGGGCAAAGAGGTTATAGGGCGAACTATCCAAAACGTTGACATATAACTAGTTGTTGATATTTGTACGTCTGCCTTTTTAAGGCGTGGTATCCTGGTTGACTCTATCGAAAATAAACTCTGATTTACAAACACGGGTGGAACAATTTTCTTTGAAGACAATTGTGTCAACCCATGTAACACCTTCGAATAAAAAAATGTACTGAAAAGTTGTGTGAATAACATTCATCAAGACATGATATTTTCACTACATAAAAACATAATGATACGGTTCTTAGAAGCAAACGTTTCGTACTTTGTCAAAATGTTTTCTTCTTTCTTTTGGTGAATATTGGTTTTTGCTTTAATTGTCTTCCATATATTCAATAATTTCTCCATGTGATATTCCTTGGCCTTTGATATTTTCGACAAGGTTATAACTTTTTTTTAAAAAAATATTATCAGTCAAAATTTAAGGTATGGTAATAAAAATCAAACATACCAGTCCGTGTCCACATCACGATCCCAAAAACAAAGTAAAAACTTTGCAAACTGGCAATATGTTATACACGCGAACTTCCATCAAGGAAGTGAGGCCGGGTGCTCCGGAAGGGTAAGCTTAAACAAAGGAATAAAAATACACATCAACGATATGATATCAATGGACTTTCACAAGATAACATTTGCAGTATTAAAATAAAAATTTTGTTTTACTTCTTTGGTCCATTATTTGTTTCCGTTAAAAATTAAAGACATTAAATTCGATTTTTAATTTTTTATGGAATGGAAGTTGCGATAAAATTAAAAGAAAAATTATGTATTCTAACCGAGAAGAAGGAGGACTTTCTGTACCTCACATACGGTCTTTTTATAGAGCTTTGAAAACATCATGGGTTAAAAAACTAGCTGACCCGTTAAACAAATCCACCTGGAAATTGCTGTTATCAGATAAGCTAGAAGCATTAGGTGGCTACAAAATAACGTTTCTGAGTGAACAAGTCTTAATAAAATGTACATCCAAGTTAAATACTTTCTGGGTAGATTTGTTTCGGAACTGGTCAAAATCATATGAGAATGCTACCACAACCCCTGCTGACATTCTTTCCCAAACCATTTGGGGTAACCCTTATATTAAAATAGCAAACAAGATGATTTTTCATAGTGATATGGCAAGGAAAGATATTTTCTTAATAAATATAAATGATCTTGTTAAAAATGATGGTTCATTTTTGAATTGCAAGGACTGCAATACATTGTATAATTCAAATGTAAATGAACTATTATAATAGTTTAATACATTCAATTCCAAAAGAATGGAAACGTATGATAAATCCCTCAAAAAAATTAGATGAGATAACTAGCGATAATTTAAAACTTCTGAAAAGTAAAGAAAAATCAACTAAAAGTTTTTACATCAAATATTTGAAAACTGTTAAGGAATAGCCAGAACGAGTTCAAACTATGTTTATTGATAAGCTTCATTGCCAACTGCATGTAGAAGACTGGAAAAAAATTTACATCTCCCCTTTCAAAATCACTGATGATACGAAGTTGCAATCCTTGCAATTCAAAATAAACCATAATATTGTTTTTACAAACGATAAACTATTTAAATGTAAATTGTCTGATACAGAACTGTGTACATTTTGTTTTGAAACAAAGGAATCTGTAATGCACCTGTTTTTCCAATATATGCACGTTAGATCAGTTTGGTTTCAATTATTAGATGATATCAAACAAAACTGTGGAGTTGAAATTGAAAAGAAAAAAGAATTGTTTTTATTTGGAGTCATCGATCATGCTCAAAAAGATAGTATCAACCTGTGTTTTTTAGTTTTTAAATATTATATTTATTTGTGCAGATTTAGAAAAATACTGCCCAACTACATAGATGCATTGCGACTCTTGCAATATAACTATAAAATAGAAATATATTCTTTGTTTTTGTACACCCCTAAAAAGACTAATTATATTATAAAGAAATGGAATTTGTTGAAAAATTTTATAGACGATGTCAATTAATTATTTAAATGGTTATGTGTCATGTAATTATTGTTGTCTATGCACATTGTAATTATATATGGAAGGTTGAATAAAAATATGAATACCAAAAAAAAAAAAAACTAAAGACAAATAAACATACTGGTCACTCCTTGTCCAAATCAAAAACCCAAAATACAAAGTAAAATCTATGAAAGCTGGCAAATTTAGTAATACAAGTAAGACGAATTGGAAGAAGCTTTAAAGGGTACCTGTAACGATTTTCAGTTTTTACATATTTTATTCGTCGTACTTAAATATGGCTGTAGCGAAAATTCCATAAAATTCGATTCCATAATAAGGTAGATATCGGTGATTTTCCAACACATCTCTAGAAATCCAAATCAAAAAGGTCGATATCGAGGCTCCCGTGTTGTGACGTCATACCAATAACATACCTCAACAGAATATGATTTACCAACTACTGAAATAAGTCAAATCTGAACTCGTAGTTTAACTTTCTACGATTATTTTACGGGAAAACTAATTAATGCAGTGGAATTAACATCCGTTTGACATGTACTGATAATTAAGATTATTATTAATCCTTTTGTTTATTAGATACATTCCTTAGATTTAGACCCACACCTGTAATTAACAGGATGTAACTGATAATTTGCAAATTTGATTTACCGGTTGATAAAGTTATCTTACGACCTGTAATATACAATAATATATTTACAATTCGAGTAAAGTAAAATAATTTCATTTGGTAAACGTTATTTGTCGTATACAGTATAAAGATTTCACTCGGGAAAAATGGATATTTGATTTTTAAATTTTAAAAGTAAGAAAAAGAAAGTTTTCATGTCTATAATAATAATAATAATAATAATAATAATAATAATTATAAAATATACATTTTAGGCAAAATTAAAAATTAACGACCAGAGTAGTCTATTTAAAACAACTATATTGATCTACTTACAGCATTTGATTTTATAAGATTTTAGTTTTCACTTTTCCTTGGGCATACATTTAGCTGTGATTTTTTAAAATTATTATTATTATTATTATTATTATTATTATTATTATCTCGTTTTTTTAAATGTGGTCTCATTCCAAAATACGTGTCATTTCATTTTAAACATTTATATATTTAGAATTTCTATTAAAAAAATGCATTCAAAATCAGCACAAGACAACTTGAATGCATTATTTTCATAGAAATTCAAAATCAGCATATGACACCACAGTAAGTTCCATAATATTCACCTGGTAGTCTGTCCAGTCTGATTCATTTTAAATTGTCGACGATAAAATTAATTTTTCTTGTATTTGAAAAGTTGAAACTACTGAATCGCGTATTTTTTGTTATAGCTATGCAACTTATCGTAATTCTCGAGTCGGTCCAGTCCGATTTAATTAAATATTTATTTATTTATTTATTTTTTTAAAAAAAAAGTCAAAGATATTTTTGGTGTTATTGACAATTAACACTCGTCACGTATTTTTCAACAGCTATGCAACCAACTGCAGTCGAGTAAGTCGAGACTCAAATAAATATGTTCATCAGATTCGTCCGTTTCTGGTTCGAATAAATACGGCTATACTCCAAATTCATCACTTATAAGATTGTCTACTGCTTCCGCAAATAATAATGAACTATTTGACATAATATAAGGTACATGTCAAAGTCGTTACTTTCCTCTACATACATCGATATATCATCATTGTTACTACTGTCTATTATGTTAGATACTACCTCTAATACTGCAATGACGTCACACATTTATAACTCAAAACGAGGCGTTTGACTTTGCGATAAAGAGAAAGTTAAAAAATGTCGATTTCAAACGGCTATAACTTGTTTATTTTGTCACCAATTTTAATGCGGTTTTCAATATTGTTATATTTAAATAATATATAAAACAATTGTGATATAAAAATTTTTGGTTACAGGTACCCTTTAATGGCCTGCGATGTTTTAAGGTCATTCACGAACGTCCATGATTTACATGACTCGGAATGAAAGACAAAGAATCAAACAGGTGAGTGAAGTTTCCTGCAAAACCATCCGTGCTAAAACACCGGTACGTTTTATATAATTATGATTTAACTATATTTTAAGCTGTTGATAAATGTAAACGCCGTAACATTATAAATAATGTGTGGTCAAATTTGTATATTTAGAACTGAGACTAAAGCAGTGCTTACCCTACAATTGAATTCAAAAACCACCGAGTACGGCAAGTTTCCATCACTGCGAAAACCACAATGATATTAAAATGTTTTGTACAAATTAGGCAAATAAACAGTGGGTTAAAATTCATTTTAAACTACATGTATTACCTTTCCATTTCTTTCAAATATATCTCCAAAACTCTTTATAAATGCATGTGCTGATGTTTTTGGTGTTCAGGCCAATTTCCATGTTGTATACACTGCTCAGCCTCGTGTAAATACATATTTGTAAACACAGTTATAAATTTATTCTGGCCTGTTCCATCATGGCGTTTTAAAAACATGAGGGGTGAGCCAAGACATATATTTTACTTTAGTAGGATGTTCAGGCCAATTTCCATGTTGTATTTACTTCTCAGGTGTAAATACACATCTGCAACCACAGATAAAAAATCACTTTGCCTAAGCGGGTACCGCTACTAGAAAAGCAACTCCCCGAAAGTAATGCAAAACTGATATAAAATACAATATGTTTATATTTGATTTTCAGAAAGTCTATATTCTATTTTACCAACAAAACTGAACAGTCTTTTTACTGGTACATATTTCGTCAAATACATTTTAATTATAAGAACACAGCTTTATACATGTATGTAGACTCAACTCAATTGTATTGACATTAAGAGTTTAAATAATGGAAATGTGCAGTAAGTTATTTAAATTGTAAATGTTAATTACCCCCTTTTTAAAATAATTAACTACAGCTAGGAATACCAGAATTTCATTTTAAATTCATATTGTACTTGAAAAATGATTTTATTACCCTTACCTTGCTTTAAAAAGTATTAGGTCAATAACAACATCACATGTTTTAGTACTGCTTACCTACTTAAACGGCATTTATATATGAACCTAATACGGCACAATCTTTTCCTTATGTCGGCCATTAAACGCAGCATTGAAATTTAAATGGCGCATGGATCGGGGCGTGCTCCGGTTTTCCAGTTTTTAGTTAGCGACTTCAGCGACATTTAAAACGTTTTAATTATGATTTCAGTAATTAAAAATAAAAATGCTGGTAGTACAGTATAACACAAGTGTTGAGGAACCGGCAGTCGGCAGTAATGTATAGTTTGTTAATAAAGGCTAAATAGAGTACTAGTAATCATGTTTGGCTCTAACAATATAATTTTATAATTACAAACTTCACGTTGTTACACGATTTAGAGCAATTTCATTGGTCGTTTTTCTGTCAAATGACGTTGTTTTTTTCCAATAACAACGTTTTCTACCGGAACTACTTTTAACCAGTGTCGGGGATTACCCATCTTTGAATTCTATTAAAAGAAATTATTTTTAAATTGTAAACAAATAGGAATGCCTTCGAAATCGGCATATTTCACCTTGAAACATTAAAACACTTCAATTTTTTTTAATTAAAATTTTGCCAAAAATTATTCAACTTGACATATTCTGATATTTTTTCACCAAAATATTCAAGACTTTTAAATTTTTATTGATGAAATATTTTTATCTCTTTGTAATCCAGTCGCGGAAAATTATTTTTGTACAACCCTTAAAAATCCAAAGTCAAAATAAATTTTGTTACACACCTCAACCAATTTCTTAACGCGTGTTTTCCGAATTCATGCAAAAAAAATATCAAAAAAGTATAATTGAAGTCAGATATACACTGCACATCGCCCGAGAGCCACAGCCATATCTATGCTAAGTGATGCTGAATTTCAGTTATGCCATATCATGCCATGCTTATGTCAGGCCACAGAAACGAGGCCTCAGTTTACAGCTATAGTAGGGATTGTTCTGATCACAGAAGAAATATATCAGTGATATCTTCTCGGGTAACGTCCAGTCTAATGCACCCAGCTTGTTTTACCTCCACGTTTCTGATCAGCCATTACAGCTACCACCGGTGTCGAAATCCCTTTGTCTCACTCCCAGTCCATAGTTGGCAAAAAAAAAATCGGTTTCAACCAAGAAAATATTAATTTCATTCCATTAGCTGGTTCCACGGTTTTTAAACACTGTTCATTCAATTTTCTTTTGTTATGGGAAACGTCAACCTGTAAGTTGACACGCGTGTTCTACAAACGTATGATAGTTGTACGTTGTTGTTGGTAAATGTGTTGTCACGAGACATAATATAGTACCTTTTTCTCAAAGGATTTAATTGTAATATCATTAATATGTTGACTGAAATTAACAAGAAAATGAATAAAAAAATATCAATTTAAAACCTTTTCCAATTTTTTACAAGACATTTTATCCGTCTTTTAAAGGTGACATTTAATGATTATAACGCGGCGACGTTGTAACTTCGATTTTCGGAAAATCAGCTCAACAAGTTCAAAAATGTAGGTCAGCTTAAAAACTGTTAATTTTCGGGTTTGTATTTATAAGAATTAAATTTCACTTTTAACGTTTTTATCGGGGTGTAAAAACGTGAAAATTATTACAAATTATGCGTAAAACCGTTTCGCTACCGTACGCAGTTTTACACAATTTGTAATAATTTTCACGTTGTTACACCCCGATAAAAACGTAAAAAGTGAAATTCAATTCTTAAATAATTTACCAAAGGATGGAGTTTATACCAAGATATAATTTTAAAATTAATATCTAGGCCAAAAATTATATATAATATAATATATATATAATATATATATATATATATATATATATATATATATATATATATATATATATATAATCAAGATAAAAGTTGTAAAAACGTACAAAAGTCTCTTGGGTTTTATTCGGTAGAAAAGCATGAACCAATTGGTGCTAAATAAACCAAATTATGAGTTGAAAACAAAAAAATCTTTTAATTGTCACCATGATCTGCTAACAGGAATTCTTCATTGGCAGTTGTACATCTGGTATATTTATGTCGTGTCTTTGGGAGTCCTGGTAAAGACTTGCTTCGTTAGTAATAAAGTCCCACATGACAACCATCAAACGTTGTAATCGTCGCCACCGCTTTTCATGCCATCATAATTTGTATTACCTACGAGTTTGGATATCTCTTCTCCCTTAATAAATGGTAGGAAGTCTACCTAATAATGTGGTTGGATGCTGGGTGGTTGATGCATGCCAAACTTCATGAGAATGAAACTAATTTAACTTTCAACTAATACATGTATTTTAGTGTGAATTTATGGAAGTTCACGTGTATAACATATTTTGCCAGTTTGCAAAGTTTTTACTTTGTTTTTGGGATTGTGATATGGACAAGGACTTGTATGTTTGTTTTATTTTTACTTATTATAAGTTGGTTAGTAAAACGTAAAATTTTTATATTTAATTAAATAAAAAAAAATAATAATAATAAAAATTAAAAAAACAAACAAACCAGAAAAAAAACTTAATATTTTAATAAATAGTTTATTTTAATAAACAAATATATGTCCATATTGCTTTTTAAGTAGTTAAATGCTGCTTACTTGAAAAAAATAGGATTTTTATACCAAAGGGAAAAATATTTCAACATTAGCTTGAATTATGTAGATAAATTTTAGACGGTCTATAAATTGTTTTTTTTCTTAGTGAATTATATACTGATAGGGACAATCATGAAAATCTGTTTTATAGCATGGGGACAATCATGAGCAGACCGATCTCGCACAAGATTATACGGATTGCATACCCAATTGATGGCTGTCTATTCTTTCAATATAGGGTAGAAACTCATGAGAACACGTTTTCTCTAATTAGGTTCTACAATTGTAAACATTAGTTAAAAATGTGGGTCTTGATTTTTATAAAATTTTCACTTTTGCAACGCCACGTTGAATTACAGGAAATAGGAACACTGTCACCCGTAGTTCGTTTCAAGGTGTTTATGATCGATCGCTTAATCCATTATCGCTCTGCCTATTGAATCACGTGACAACGCTTCAGCCTATGCTCGACAAGCAGTGGCGAATTAATAGTCTAGTCAATCTATGAAAAAACAAGGTCAAACCTCAAAGTAACTGCAAAAGAAAATATTTTCATGTGATTGTTTTTAGGAAATTTTTTTTATTCACCATGAAAAATATACCAATTTCAATCCCGTGGAATTTGAGTTTTTTGCCAATTGAAGTTACCAATAGCATTTTCTATAGAAAAGGGAGATAACCCAATTGTGATCCTAAATTTTACCCAAAAATTTTCAAAAACTTCAAGTTTTCTCTGATGCTTTATAAAGAACGAATAGATAATTTAAGACAATTTAGAATGTAATATGTAAATAGAATGTAAAAAATAATTTTGTTGAAAGAATTTACGCATAACGCTGATTAAGGGCATGTTGATGAGATTGAAAAAAGGTTTATTCACCTCAAATATGTTTTGTTATACACAGAAATGATAAAATAAGTATGTCTCAGGTTAAAAACATAACTTTCCTCTACTTCTTCATTACTTTGAGTTTCCTATAATTAATTCCTTATCACTATAGAAACATTAGATTGTGAAAGACAAGACTTAAAATGAAATGCAACTGAATGGAAATGGGACAATGATTTTACTTTAAATAAAATCAGAAATGTTGAATATACATATGGAATCAATTATGATTGATTAATTCCAAGGTGTTTCCTTTACATTTTGTTATAATAGCAAAAACATATGATAATTGGACTAAAACTCCACCTGTTTTACAGTAGTTATCTCCCTTGTCTATAGAAATCCCCATAAGAAAATAAAACTTCTCAAAAACTTGTTTCCCTTGTCAGATTTGGAAGAATTTTTACTATAAACATTTCATGTATTTCTGAGCATTTTAGTGACAAAATTTGTTCTGTTGCAATTAGTTTGAGGTCAAACTGTAGATTGACTAGACTATAAACACGTTAAACTAAGTGAGCTTCCTTTTGATATATCAAAGGCGAATTTACTGTATACACCTACTTTAAGACAACGTCAAAAAAAGCATACGCTTTCAGCAGAAATGGTTTCATACACAGTGTCAAACTATTCGGTGATAAAACTCATCATAATCAGATTTACATAAGTCGGAGTAAATCCGAAGAATCGCATAATGTCAACATTACTTTAAATGGTGCTACCAAAACTATGACAGACTGTAAAGCTTGGAAAAAGTACTTATTTATATGCGAATATTTATTTATGTAAAATTTCTAGTCATTTACGGTTTTAAAAAGGTGAAGATGCAGTATCAATGCTTTCGTTACTTTTTTTGAGTATGACATTTCAACATGCAAATGAATCACACACACATACACACTTTAGAAACACATGCCTGTGTAAATATTGTCTGAATACTTTTTGTAAATTGTGCCAAAATATTTTTTCTAAATATTGTCCCTCTATTTAAAAGTGCACTTCAAATTTTTTTTTCTATCTTGCTACGTGGCATATGGGGATTTACGGGGTTCCATATGGTCGACATTCTCATACCAATGATATACTGCCAAATCAGATCGTGTTTTATATCCCAAACTGCTAAATGAATTGCGCTTGTCCTGAAATATGTTCATTACATTGTTAAAACTTTCAACATAAAAATAGGAATGTCTATCAAGATTGTAGATATACAAACAGGAAACGACCAACTTAAGCAAGTTAAGCAAGAGATCTTAAGTACAAAACATTTATTAACCATCGGAGAGATTAAATGCCTAAATATTCCGTTTGTTCACTATGATCTAGTCGAATTTCACTCAAGGCAACCACTTTTGGCCAGTCTAACAACATTTTCAATTCAGCCAGTCAATCCTTGATGGAATGACGCTTGTAATCAGCATGTCTTAGATGAAATCCAACTGCAACCAACTGTCCTGCTGGAAGATCCAAAAGATGCTGAAAGATGGATAAGTTTTCGGATCGCTTACACTTGCATTCCACCAATCATGTTATAATTTTTATCTTACGGGAACCTTGTTCAATACGTCCTCCACAGTTCCACCACGTGACATTCCACAATACCTGAAAAGTCTGTCCAAGTGTGAGTCAAAAACCTCCGGATATTTGGGTTCTGGTTCCGGTTCTGGCTTGGCAACTTTCATTTCTTCAAATTCTCCAGGAATAAGGAATTTGTTAACCCAGTAAACTTTGCCTTCTTCTTCCAAGCAAGCAGCCAGGAGTTGAACTCTCCAGTGAACTGGAACACCGGGAGAATTTACTGGATAGATCGTGAACTTCTCTTGAATGGGAAGATTATTGTATTCACACATTCTGCTCATCATTTCCTCCTGTCTTGTGTTTATTGATGCGTTGTCCATGAAGCTCAGCATGCGTTACTGTTCAACAAACATCATCAATTCTTCAAAAGAAGCATGAATTGTAGCAAGAGTGCGACTTGTTTTAGTTTCATGATCCGATTTATCGGGATGTCTGTTTCGGCTGCTGGTAGGTTGAACATAAACAAGTATAACTTACCAAAGTAGCTCTAAAAGAAACTATGCACGCCCGTTCTGTTCTCCAGATGTAATCAGTCTCTCTGAAAGTGTCGGGAACCCGTCACACTTCGTAACATTCGGCAGTTGTACTCCTGTTACTGTTAGGAGGTACCTCAGCCGTCACTACAGGTATATTACTTCTCCATGACAGGGAACTGTTGAATAACCTGATTTTAGGTAGAACGTTGGACGAATCGAATAAGGTTCTCCAAGCGGAAATGTTTTTGAGGCCGCCCTTTCTGTCCCTGTTGATTTTGATACGCTTAAAACATAATTTCTAAAACGGATTAATGACTGGATCGATTCACATAATATTTTAGATCCGTTGGTTATTAATATTGACCAAAATGGATTAAGCATGGTCCCAGGAGGGGACTAGACTATGAACGCAAAGGGGAGCAAACAAATTTAGTTGGAAAGCGACAGATCACGGGGCTGCTTTCGAAAAGTATATCAGGATAATACTCAGTCCTCAGTTACTATACCAAGATACTACAAATCAGTGCCAACCTAAAGTTGACTTTCCTTCTGGTTGGGACATATATCACTATGAAATTCATCGGAGTAACACCGAAACAATAAAGCGTTTTGTGGACAATATTTTGATGCCATACATCAACGACATACGGGAAAATCTTGATTTCCCATGACGCCAAACAGCATTAATTACCATTGACATTTTAGTGCACACCGAGACGAAAACTTGATTAAAAAATGCATGACGCCAACATTAAAACTGTGTTTTCGCTGAATGCACGGATTACTTCCAGTCCTTGGACGTTAAAATTAACAATTCTTACAGGGAAAACATCAGAGAAGAGTTCCGTAACTGGTACGCCATAAAAAGTTTGGAAAGCTAAAAAATAAGAAAGTGGAGCCGGACAATAACACACCTGAAATTGACTTAAAGCTGTCAGTAATGAAGCCGTTACACACAGTAAATTTTAAAAGGAAACAGACTTAATAGTAAGCGCCTTTAAGTAGATTGGTATTCTTCGTTAAGCGTTTTGTATGACTTTTAAGTCATGAATTTTAGTGCAGTTATTTTTGCGAGAATTGAATTTTTTTAAATATCGATTTTAGAATAGTTTTAACATGTTTAGCCATTTCCGAATGGATTGGATTTTTAACGTAAATGTTTGCATACAGGGGGCATGTTTATGAAAGTGTCCTAGGACTAAGATATATCTTATGATGGTCTCACGACATATCTTAATCTTAAGTCATGTTTACAACGGTATCTTAATTTGCGACGTGTCTTAAAATATATTCTAAATTTACGACAGCGAGTTAGGTGTCTAAAGACAATCTTAAGATAATCGAACATATTTTTGGACATAGCTCATTTTCAAATTTATAATAATCAAATGCATCAGTTAAATTCATTTTTGTAACGTTTAATTTGTCATATATACTTTATCAGTTGAGTTCATGTACATTTAAATTTTACATTTTATGCATATTTTTAGATAATCGGAATTCCATTAAATCTCGACAATAAAACAAACCTTAAGGTTTATGTAAAGATTAAGGGACAATTAGATCCTTTGAAAACTAGACAGGATTTAAAAACTATATAAGGAGTACATACAAACGTTATTGGTCTTGGTGAATTTTTAAAATGGTAGATTCTCTCTAAGCAGTTTAATTAATTTAAATTTCGAAATAAATATTTAAGCTACATTTACTGTTGGTTTTACTGTGTCACTTTGTTTCACTTGGGTTCATAATTGTGTAATCGTTTCTCTTGTTTTAAATTATTTAAAACATGCAGAATTGAAAATAATGCACATGACAGGGACATGAGTATATTCATGTAATGCAATTAGCACACTTACTATTTATTTATGATGAGGTTTGATTTGTAGATTTGGCCATCGTTTTGTCATGTGTTACTTTTGAATTTTTATAAAAATTTAAAAGAAGCACATGTCAGTATCATCTTCCGCAACAATTCCGGTATCTGTTTCGCCTTTTACACCTTTAATAACCACAACTTTATCCTCCAATGAAGAAATTTGTTCTGGAGATGGACAACCATCCGTCCTTCGTGCCTCCGGTCTATTTAACGAAACTTTCTTCTTTGTTGTGCTCGCATAAGCGGTCCATTTCTTGCAAATTTTTTCAACACTCCTTATTTTTTCAACTTCAGCATCCAAAATTTGAATATCAGTCTGAAAAATTTGGATTTCTTTTCCTACTCATTTTAAACCGTGAAATTCACGCGAGCTTTTATATACAACTGAGTGTTCAAAGCACAATTTTACCCTTTGACCCGGGATTTGGTCAAATTTAGTTTTAAAAATATGTAACACAAAACGAAATTAAAAGTTGAAAATCAATAAATAAATAAATAAATAAAATAATACAAATTCTGAGAATATATATATATATATATATATATATATATATATATATATATATATATATATATATATATATGTGTGTGTGTGTGAGCATTTTTGATATATATTATTTTTTGTATAATTTAATTAAATTCTATTTAATTTTTCTTATTTAATTTAATTATTTTTAATTCTCTTTAGCTGAGAAAAATATTTGTGTAGCTATTTTATTTCAAATGTTAAGATGATATTAAGACAACGTAATGATGTCCTTACTAAGATAAACTTAAGATACTTTTTATTTACAAGATATGACATGTTATAAGATTTTCTTATCTTGGTCGTAAGATATGTCCTAGGACATATCTTTTAACTTGTCTAAAGATAGTTTCATAAACCTGCCCCCTGGATTTTGCGTTCACATTATTTGATATCAATAAAGTTTTCATTTGAAATAATGTCTTAGTTAGATGATGTCACTGATGAGGAATGAATTTCCGAAATGTGCACATCTGGCACATCAAAATTTAACTGGTATATGTATTATATATTAGTTATAATATCAAGGAAATTTATGTGGTTATTTACATATGGATATACTGTATGGACAAACCTGTAAGTACACAAAAACTAATTTTTACATTAAATAACACGGTTTACAGTCATTTCTTTATTAGAAAAATTTTTCGTCTTGTATGTTTTTAGATTATTATTATAGATTATTAAATAAGCCTTTCTGGAAAAAATAACAACATATGCAAAAGCTTTTTTTTTTTTTATTCCAACGAAAGCGCTTCTAGAATTCTCATATGTTTACAATATATTTGTACATATCTATTAAAAAGCATTCTTCTTTTATTTAAATTTTTCACATCAAATTAACTTCTTTCATTAAAAATAAAAACCCAAAAGTGTATTAATATAAGTGAAAAAGATGACTAAGGGGAATAACTCTGCTTCGCTAGTCTAATGTAAGTCGCATCAGATTAAATAATTTCCTGGGCTGCTGCCATGTGAAATTTCTACATTACAGATTAAATAAACCAAATTTAAGATAACATGAAAACAACAACCTTTATATTTACATCCAGTCAGGTCACTGACTCGGTGGCCGAGTGGCTTAAAGCGTGCGCTTACGGATCACAGTGCCTCCCACCGCCTAGGTTTGAATCCCACTCGGGACAAATCCTAGGGTGAGAAAGTTTGTCAGTACGCTAACCGAAAGTTCGGTGGTTTTCTCCGGGCACTCCGATTTCCTCCACCATCTAAGAACTGGCCGCCTCGAAATATGTGAAAGAATCTTAAATGGGGCTTAAAACTCCATTACTCCACTCCACTCTAAATTTAAATTAACCGTAAAAATAATTTTGACTCACCTGAAAAAGCAACAAATGCAAAAGCTACATTTCTTTATCTTTTTTTCCGACGAAAGCGAAACTAGAGTGACGTTATCTCAGAAAACAAGACCTAACATTTTTCGCGATTTTCAGGTGACAACCAATCAAATTTCGACTTTTATGGCAACCTCGGTTACAGCGTAATAATTTTTTATTTTTACTAAAATTCTACTTTTTCTCATGTAAAGTTCAAGGTAGTAAACAGGTCTTTATTCAGCTGTGACTTTTTTGAGTAAGAATTACCTGAACCTACATGTTACGTGAAACTTGTCTAAAATCACAGTGACACCTATTGCAGTACAGAAAATCTAAACAACATATTAAGCCAAGCTAATCCTGACTGGATAACAAATAGTTCATTATTTTTGTAAAATCGTAACTTTTCTCCTCAAAAACTCTAAAAAAAATTAAATAAATATATTAAAAAAGGTTAAATAAAAGAACTTTGTTTTTTAAATAACCTAATAATTGAATTTAAAAAATAACATATTTCTGAATGAAATCTTTAAAAACTTGGATGTTCTGAAAATATGCAGGAAATAAAATTATTTATTTGTACACAAAAATTCACTTTGACAACTGCCCTATACTTTCGATAATTTCGTCCACGAAATATTGGTCATCAGTATTATCATAAATGGGAAAAAGTAGAACATTTGTATACAAAAAGTAACAATAAAACAAAAGCCTAAACACACAAATACCTACATAAGAAGTATGATATATAAGTTCACAGGTATAAAGTCTGTGCAATAACAATTGCAAATTAAAGATCAGAATCACGTTGTTTGCCATATATGACGTAGTTCATGATTAATGTCATAATTTCTCTGTAAAGTTCATTATCACTTTGTGTTCACTATAAAGTTAATATGATGAAAGATCAGAATTATGTTGTTTGCTATATATGACGTAGTTCATGATTAATGTCATATTTTCTCTGTATAGTTCATTATCACTTTGTGTTTACTATAAAGTTTATATGAGTACATATTTAAATGCATACTAAATTCCAAATTCTTTTACTGATATATGAATAACACAAACATAAGCATTCTCCATCCTTTTCAAATCCATAAATAACAAATTAGAATTGTATCGATATAACAACATCATACAATAGTGCAACAAGTTCTGAATATAAGGTCATATCAGTATTTAAATTAAAACATTTTGTCCAGTTAAGTAATAAATACATACACATTATATTAAAAATAACTGAAAAAAGTGTTAGTATCATTTCAAAACCAATCAATGTCTGAGGTAAAAGATATATACATACATTAGTATGATAGTTTTCTACACAAAACTGTTAGAATATGACTCATTGTGAGCCCAATGTTTGAACCATGCATCAACTCTAGGATTAAGAACTAGTGCAAAACCCTGATGTGTCACAAAGACATGAGCATTAAATGGCTGTTTCTTAAGTTTTAAATAAGTATATAAACCAATACTGACATAATTTGGAACATAAACTGTTTTTAACGTTAATTTACCGTATAGCGGGTTATTTTGGCGGTCTAAAATATCGACGATTTTGATTAAAAAAAGGGGCAGTTGTAAATTTTTGCGATTTGAAATGTCGGTGAACACTTGTGACTACCTTAATTCCATCGACACGAAAGATGGGAAATAAACAACTTAAAATAACTGGCTGTATTTTATTAATAAACTATGCAACTCCAAGTTTATAAAATATAAAAACGTCTAAAGCGTCTAAAAAAAAAGACTTGTAAATAAAACACACTTTTATGATTATTTTGTAATCTTGACAATGGCACTTTTAAAATTTCACTGTCTGCATTTTTTGAAACGGAGTTTGACTATATCTGGGGTGTTACTTTTTATGCTTGCCGATGGGACATTTTCTGCGCAGTATTTGCCCATCTCTGCGGGGTCGTTTGGTAATAGCACCTGGAAAAAAGTTTCTACAGCATTTCGACAAGAACATTCGAAGTCGATGAATATAGTTTCTGGGTTTCATGGACTGTTGTTGTTGTTGGCTGCTGTCTTCAATTCACTCATAAGTCGGATATATGTTGTCTGGTTCTTGTATGGGAGGAGTGCAAACACTAAAGGATACATTTCATTTTCTATCATTGCATGGAATGTGTATAATCGCTTAAAAATCCATGGACTTACGTAAAATGTGCCATCGGCATATTTGGTTGTCGCCTCACTGTGTCTTCGGAGATTATCAGCAGTGCCAAATATAAGAATCTTATCTTCATCATCAGTGCCACTTAGCAGAAAGTTCTCGCCGGTTAATGTTTCACATCATTCACCTTCTAAATTTACAGTAACAAATGAGCTCTGGTTTTGAATAATGTTCTTGTTACAGTGTCTATACATAGAACCTCTATATGATTCAAATGTTGGAATATGTTCAACAACTTTTTGGATGGATTCATCCCACTCGCGATCTCTCAACTTTGTAATTTTTTCTTCATAAATGCTGGGTAAAGGATATAATGCATCAGCACATTTATTATTGAGGTTATGGTGGGATTTCTGTGATGAAATATCTGCAATGTCTGCTTCATGGTTGTGGCTCTTTGGAAGAGCTGTTGAAATATTGTCTCTGGTATTAACTGTACATTTCCAGTACACTAACTCGCTAGTTTTGGAATTTCAAAAAAAAAAAGCAGCAAATAAAATTCTTTATCTGTATACAAAAATTCACTATGACAACTCCCCACTACTTGAGATAATTTCGTCCACGAAATATTGATCAAGTGAGACCTTAAAGTTATCATAAATGGGAAAAAGTAACAATAAAACAAAAGCCATTAAACACATCAATACCTACATAAGAAGTATGATATATAAGTTTACAAGTATAAAGTCTGTGCAATAACAATTGCAAATTAAAGATCAAAATCATGGTGTTTGCCATATATGACGTAGCTCATGATTAATGTCATATTTTCTCTGTATAGTTCATTATTACTTTGTGTTTACTATAATGTTCATATAATTACAGGTTTTTAATGCATGCTACATTCCAAATTCTTATACTGATATATATTAATTACACAAACATAAGCATTTCCATCCTTTTCGAATTCATAAAAAACACATTGGAAACATCTGGAAATTATGCAACAAGTCCTGAATATAAGGTCATATCAATATTTTAATTAAAACATTTTGCCCAGTTAAGTAATATATACATACACATAAAATTTGAAATAACTGAAAAAGTGTTAATATCATTTCAAAACCAAGCAATGTCTGAAGTAAAAGATATATATATATATATATATATATATATATATATATATATATATATATATATATATATATATATATACGTGTGTGTGCTAATTTTTCTTTACTGAACTGATACAATATGACTCAAAGTATGCACTATGTTATGCATCAACACTATGAATGAAAACTTATGTGTCACAAAAACAAAAGCATTAAATGGCTGCCTTAAAATTTTCTTAAGTTTATAACAGTAAATAAACCAATGCTGACATAATTTGGAACATAAACTGTTTTTGACGTTAATTTTTCGTATAGCGGGTTTTTTGGCGGTCTTAAATTTTGACGATTTTGATGAAAATAGGTCAGTTGTAAATTTTGGCGATTTGAAATGTCGGGGTATACTTATGACTACCTTGATTCCATCGACACGAAAAATTGAAAAGATGGAAATAAACAACTAATAAATATATAACACAAATACCTGTCAAATTTCGATGTGCCATATGCGCACATTTCGGACATTAATAACTGGCTTTTTTTAATTACTAAACTATGGAACTTCAAGTTTATAAAATATTAAAACGTCTATAACGAAAGAGACTTGCGAATAAACCACTGTTGAAACTGTTCTAAAAGTCTTAGATATAAGATAAAACACGCTCTTAACCAGTAACACAAATTTATTATTTACTTTGTAATCGTGATAATGACACTTCATCTAAAATTTCACTAATTCTGCATTATTTGAAACCACTTTTGACTATATCTGGGTTGTTACATTTGTATGGTTGCCGATGGACTATTTTTTGCGCGTATTTGCCCATTTCTGTGGGGTCCTTTGGTGAAAAATTGTATTTTCCTCTTGATCTAGATGTTAGAATGTTACTAAATTTAATAGAAGTCGGACTTTAAATTTTCTGCCGAATTTTCTTCTTTGCCTCGCTCAAAGCAGATGGTCCCAAATTGCCCGCTATTGCTCTACCTCAATTGGTAAAATTTGTTATGGTTTTAAAACTTTAAAATACTCTTTGTTAAAAGTAAGAAATGTGTGTGTAGCTCTAAAAACGATAAAAAACAAAAACAAACTTTAGATGAATACTAATCGTGTAAAAACTACTTACTACTTGAAATCAAGTACTTAAGTACTTTCGGAACTCATGCTAAAATGCTAAAATGTTTGCTTTTGGTTAGATCCCTAATGTAAATCCTGAGTATTAATATGGTAAACTTTTTTATTGATAAAGTTATCACAAATAAATGATATTCGAAGCATATTTTATTTCCTTATGTAGATGATGTACTCATAAAAAAGCAAGTACTGCCCTTTCAGTGCGCCGTTACCCCCACCTCCATCACTTCATCACCATTTGTAACTACGATATTAGTAGTGAACTAAGCTTCGAAAAGAAGAATTTTATTTTTCAACTAAAGTTTTTTATGTTGTAGTGAATATTTGATGTGAAAAAGCGGGGTAGTTTATTTTCGCAAATGTACTTGTTAGCACTAACTACTATTATTTTTCCCATTACGTGTACTGTGCCCTTCAACAGTCGGGAGATTTATATTCAGAGATTTACGTCCGTTAAAGTCGTTTATTTATTGTTGTTTCTTTATATTTTTATATGGTTTATTATAACAGCATTTTATTATTACTACATGTTGAAATATATATATATATATATAACGTTCAACGAAATATTGTTATTTAAATGCATTGCTCAATAATAGTTACAGACGTGTGTGTCATACGAGTTACCTTTCTTTCACTTGTCATGAAATGATGGCCTCAAAACCTGTTAAAATGACGAGTTAATACATTTTTAATACCAGCAACTTTAAGTTTCAGGTAATAATTTTATTCGTCATCGGTATAGGTGATAGTTTTTCATACCGTTATTATATAGGCGTTAGATGTGATCACAATATTTGTTTCTCTACTTGTTGTTTGATTATTCTATCAGTTACGTGTAATGTATCGTACTCCGTAGTAACTGATGTCAATTTTTTAGTTGAGAATTTTTGAAAGTTACAACTACTTCAAACTAAAGAATTTTATGTATATACAACAATACATACACATGTAAGTACATGTTTTTTTTCAGTTATAAACTACTATTTTTAACTTCAATACTTTGACAAAATGAGTTTAACTACTCATTTATATTCTATGTGAGTATTTTAAAAGCACATACAGCTGCATTATCAAATTTTAACATACGTTTCTTGTGGATTACACAATCTATGCACCATTTATGTTTTTCTGTGAAAAAGTTCAACAAGCAATAATATTACCAAAAAATCATCAAATGGCAACAAAATAGCAGGTGCACGTAGTAACTGATGTGTGCATTTCAACTGGGTGAAATTTTATTTAATTTGGATAAGGTTTGTAGGAGTTATGGATTAAACAAACCAAGCAGTTGAGGTGTGACGGACTGAGTCTAGCCATTACTAGACCTGCTTTCGCCTTTTGGCGACGCAGGCCATTTCGGATCTTAGACGATCGGTGGTTGATTTTTACAAGCGCTCAGCTTAAATAAATACAAAACTTAAAGGCTTTTAAGAAAATCCTTGAGCAAGCTTTTTGAGCAAAAAGCAAAAATCTTTTAGGGAACATTTTAGCGACGCCTTTTAAGGACTTTGAGCGACGCCTTTTAAGGACATTGAGCGACAACTTTGACTTATTACTTATTATCTGCGATAGAAATTTGAGCAATTGTTAATTCGTTTTTTTTTTTCATGTTCACCGGTAGTGAAAATAACTTGTTACTTGAGATTACTTTTATCAGAAATATGCATATGGTGAATCGATCGGTACTGATTTACAAGTACTATTTAATTTAAATGTCGACATAGAACAGATCTGTAAATTGAACGAAGCTTTTCGGCCAAAAAGTGGGACCAGTTGACTATACAGTATGTTTACTTCAAAGTGAACTTTTTTGTCTGCAATGGAGATATACATTCAGAAAAAGTACAAAAAACTTGAACATCAGTAAAACCAATTGGTGCTTTCCGGATAGTTATTTTTGTTGTTTAACTCGGGGATAATTAAATACAAAGCATTCTATTCTTTAAAAATTATCTTTATTATAATCATGGATAAACGCCTAAAACGTCCAAAACGTACATTTCACGAACTGAACAACAAATCACTTGGCATATATATATATATATATATATATATATATATATATATATATATATATATATATATATATATATATGGCAATTCACTAACGTATTACAGGAAATATGCATAATGAAAAGGTAAAGTAAACATATCTTACCAGTGTTGATCTTCATATGCATTTTATGATTATCTTGCGATAGTAATGTTGCTTGAGTTTGCGACCTTTAGTTTTATCTGCGGTTATAACCAAACAGTCGTTTGGTGCAGTGGCGGTAAATTCACAAGACGAAATCGCATCTTCAAGCACCTTTAAGTCGAGCTTAAAGATGCGCTGAGAGAAGTGTAGAAGCTTAAAATTTGACAAGGCATAACCCCACTCTCTCTCTCATACGACGTAAAAGCTAACCCTTATTAATTCACAATCTTTGCTCTCATAAAACATCGAGTTTATTTTGCTTAATCCGTTGTTTTTCTTCCTTATTAGAGATAGGTTATTTTAATATATTTATTTTTAATTTGTTTAATACTTTTATTTCTCTTGAAAAGTTTCTGTGTATCCAATATTATTATTCATTTCAATCAAAAACTAAATTAAAATTTTCAGTCATAAACAAATTGAATTTACAAAATAGTCTCAAAAACTTTTTTCTATATCAAAAAAGAATAAAACCATTTTATCATCAGAAGTGAACTTACATTAAGATTGTACAAATGCATATTAATGTCTAACAAATAACTATTTTTATTATAACTATGAGTTATGATAAATAACGAGATGTAATTATTAATAATACTGACCAAAAAATATTTAAACTTATAACTTTTACATTTAAAAAAATAAGGAAGGAAAAACAAATAAGATATAAATTATAAACTTTTTAAAAATATCAATTTGTATAGTTTTTTTTTAAATGATTTTTTAAATAAAAAATATGTTTTTGACTTTTTAAATAGATAAAGTAATTAATTAGGTTCTTAATATATATTTCTACCATTTATAATTTTCCATGCTTAAAGGAGCTTTAAGATGGCTTAAACATGGCTTAAAATTTCAGTGTCATTAAGACACCTTTCAGTGTCATTAAGACAACTTTCAGCTGGCTTAAAGATTATATTTCGTCTTGTGATTGCACGAGCTCTAGCCAGTCATGCATTGCTATACTCAAGGTCAAAAATCATATGTCAACATAAACAAATACACGGGGGACCTAAAGACAAAACACAGGCATATCCAGTGGATAACACAACAACCAATTAAAATACAGCGAGCGCAATGTAGCAAAGGAATGCAGAGTATATCTTCTATTAATAACCTAGTTACATAAAGTTTGCATATTCTCTGCACAATATAACTATCTATAAAGTTTTTCGCGACAAACAAAGACAACAATTAAAATATGACAAATAACAACAAAGAACAATAGCTCCTAAATAATGCAAAACAAGCTTTTTGGATCTGCATATTGCATCTCTCTTCATGATTCTTTCTAAGACGTGATATGTTGATGTTGTTTATAGTTTCGGTGTTATGATCCCAAACAAATTGAAGGACAGGCGAATAAGAGAACGTGAGGTCAAAGTTACAACTATAAGCTCTTCCTCAGTCAGACATAAAAACAACACCTAAAGATAATTAAGATTGACAGGAATCTATGTGTCATTATTTTAAAAATTTACATGATGAAGGACCTTTGCAAGTGTGTGTTATAACTTGGCAAAATCTAGCGTTGTTTTAATTGTAAGGATTGAGCAAAAAAAACTTTGACAGCAAAATTTAAACGATCGAGTGTATACTTTTATCCAACGCCGTTGATACCTAAAATATTTTATCTCAAGACCTGTCAGTCAAGGAAATAAGGTAAAAGCACTTTAACCTTCCATCAAACAGTTATCTTAACTATATGAAATATAGTAGAGGGTGGTATGGTATTTTTCTCAAGATAACAATTGTGAAATAATGATAAAATACAATATTCAGAATCTACTTACTAAAAGATATTTTGTTGTACACAATTGGAGATTGTTAAGAAAAAAATTGTGTCTAAATACTCAGGAATAATTGTTTCAACTCTACATTTATAATAAAAACTAGAAGTTAATATAATTACCCTTTTGGCAAATCGAATTAAGATCGATTTTATACGAGACCAAGTTACTTCTCCTTTCCAAATTGTCATTTTCAATACGTATTATTAGCCAAACAGACATATATTTTATCCCCGTAGAGAATGGATTTCAGTACAATACAAACATCAAGGGTAAGCTTTAATAGGGATGATTTATATGAAGTATAACTACAGATGCTTCTTAGAGGGATTTCGTCGCTTACCATTGGAATATCTCAATTATTTGGTATTAAATATAAGCTTGAGATTATTTGTATTGTTAGATAACGAAATTTCCATTTCTCTGCAAAGTTATCTTCGAACAAAAGTATTCAAAGTTTATGTATACAAAAATTATACTAATAGGTGAATCTTGAAAAAATGTTTAGGATGCAAGGTTAATTATTAAGAGAATCTAATGAATCTAATAATAATCTCTTAATATATATATTTTAAGAGTGATTCCTTAAAATTATTTTCCAAAAAAACGAAATAGAAAAGCTCTACCATTTTATTTAAATTGCCTTTCAAATGCAAGTTCTGTTGCGCCTGCCTGAATACAATGCACTCAGCAGCTTAACCGGAAAAAAAATTAAACATCATGAAACAAAAGATACAAATCAGAAACATGACCTTATATAAATGCAGTATACTACTCTACCTACACAAATCTACAAATCTTGATAAATGATAAAATTTAGTCCAGAAATGTTGTCCATGTACTAGCAGAAATTATTTTCCCACTTTTTAACATAGCAAATATTGTATTACAAAAAAAAAAAAAAAAAAAAAAAAAAAAAAAAAAAAAAAAAAAAAAAAAAAAAAAAACCACCAAGAATACAGTTTTAATTTAAGCATTGAATCTACGATCTCAAAAAAGTTATGTTGTTACCTCAAACCAATTTTTAGAAGGTTTTAATATCCCACTTTTAACATAGCAATCTTATAACGACCTTCAATAAATATTTTGACATACTTTAAGTATCGAAATAGATGTTTTTATTTGGATAATTAAACGGAATTATTTACTAACAAAATATGCTTAAGTTATTTTCAATGTATAAGTAAAGATAAATTGCGACAACGGCTGGACAAAATATGAAGATTCAAATCGATATATAACCATTGTGTAAGATGAAACTATATTCAATAAGTTGATAGTATATTATATAGTTTATATTATCGCGTGCTAAATATGATGAGGATCTACTTCTACCGATGGAAGGAGTTAAAATATTTATTGGTGATAGAATATCATTTTCTTACTCTCTCATGATTCGATGATGGATATTCTTGGCACAAGGTATGAGAAACATTCTGATGATGGAACTCGGCACGACACATATCCATTTTCGGATGTAAATATCAGATAATGGTTATTGTTCCTGCTGGAGGTATCATTTGAATTTTAAGTCTGCTACGTATCATGTACACGTATTTAAATAATCTATAATAAAAAAAAATAAATGATCTATAATGAAAAAATTATATATAAATAAACAATTCGAAAAGAATTACGTGTACATTGTTTCAGAGGTAAACAATCAATTGAAAGACATATAAAACCAGAAATAAAAGATCTATTTTACATATAAAACTCTAGAAAATGGAGTTAATGCCCTATTAGTTGGATACATTATTTTTGAGTACGAAATAAAACATAAATATACCAAAAACAAAGTAAACAAATACCAATTAAATTTATTCATGTGAAATTCGATCAAGGAATTCAGGCCAGGTGATACCGAAGAGTGCGGGTAAGCACCTCTTGTCTAACCTAGCATTATCCGTTAAGTGCAAATTAAAATTTGTAAATGAAAGATACATAGATGTATAGGAAGTCATATATTCAGTAAAAGTTTGGATACAGTGACGTCATATTTTTGTGATGACAACCGTACAACTTTTTACTCAAATATTTAGCAGCCAAACATCAATAAATAACACATTTAAAAAGTTAAAAAGTCTCATTTTATATTTCTAAATAGATTCCATTGCAATTGACGATCTATATTGCGAGTGAATTAAGCTCTGGATTACTAATCACGGCGCGCTTTTCGCATAACACGAATGGGCCGCCATACGTCCGATAAATACTATACTTTGACATTACAATATTTACGTTTACTTAAGTAACCGTAGTAATTACTCGATAAGTCTTAATGGAGTGGTCAGTCGTGTTCTGGGAAATCACCGTAATATCCTTTATAATTAATAGTTACTGGTCACTAAGTTGTGCTTTTACTAGTGCCTTATATATCAATATGTAATGAGATGGTTTGAAGTTATACGATTATGTCGATAGTAACTCTGGCCTAAAAATAACATAACTTGTATCGAATATGATCCAATTCGATAAAGGGAATGTAGGCGTTAATTAATGACAGCGTTTTATTGAATATTTCAACGAATGTAATACCGTTATTATGACATTTGGATCGTACAGCTGTAACCCACATGAACGTGAGAAATTTCTATTCTGTTAAAAAACAATAAGTTATCTAAAACGATTATTTTTGCATTTTAAATAGATCAGAGAAACCCGAATGTCTAAATGAAAAAAAAAGACACTCGCCATTGCGAAATATATTTATCTATTATTTTACTCAACTACAGAGCCATATATTTCTCTACTGGAATTTGTTAAAATGCATTCTTTTATTACGGATGCATCTTTGTTGCGCAAGAAGCATTGACCTGACGGATGATTGTATATATATTTATTAAGGTTTTCAATAAAGATATCGTCGTTGCAAATTTTAAACTTTGAAACGGAAGAATAAAACCAATCTCTTGTCTATAAAAATTCAGACCAAATGTCAATAATTTGATAAACAAAAACACATCAAACACATATATATTACAAATAAATAATTTTTAACTATGGAAATCAATATACCGTTCAAAAAATTTGATTTACACGTTATATTGTCTATACTTCTTAGTGCTAGAGAACTAAATACAATCATCTCATTTGTCCAATAATATCAACATGTAGTTTGCATGAACTTCCCTATGTGTCCTGTAACTATAAATTTTTGATCTCATTTTCTATTTCTTGTGATTTGTGTGTCAGGTTCTGCCATAAACATGTGGCGCGTTTTGTATTATGTTTCTGGGGGTATTAAGAAGAATAAAATGGAAGTAAGTTAAAAGGTCTTATATCTTTCCTGAAAACCACAATAAAATAAGCTGAAACCATTTTGGAAAAAATGATTATAATAAAAAAAACTTCTATATATATGGTGATCAGTACAAAAAAGACAATGATAGTTTCGCTTTGTAAAGTTAAATATTAGAATTACTTCTGTATTTTAGTGACGCCGCTGCAGTAACTCAGTTGGTAGAGTGCTTGCTCCGTAAGTGGAAGGTCGTGGGTTCGAACCCCGGCCGGGTCTGACCCAAGACTTGAAAGTGGGTAGTGACTGTTCTTTAGCCAAGCACTCGGCATTACGAAATTAAAGTCAAGGTTCTTTCGGATGGGAACTTAAAATAAACGAGGTCCCGTGTCATGGCAGGCGTGGCACGATAAAGAACCCTGCTGTATAATGCCATCAGCGCAACGCACAGGCAAAATTTCTGCACTTTTGCCTATACCTGGCGACATCTCGATATAAGTGAAATATTCTTGACTGGGACGTTAAACACCATTAGTCAACTCAACTTTCTATTTTAGTCAAAATAAATCAAAATCAAGAAGAAAAAAATATGGAACGTCAAATTTTTCCCGGAAAAATTTGGATACACAATATCATAATTAGCAATATTATGATGACGTTTATAAAACTTTTTAAGGGCCTTTATTAGACTAGGTTTGCAATACCCTTTTTGTCTTTGTCTGACCCAAGAAAGTGGGTAATGAGTATTCTTTTGCCCAGCACTCGGCATTACGAAAGTCATATTTACATTTACTGATCAAACCTGCAACCTGTCCACTTTTTACAAGTGAACTATTGTTACACATGATATAAATAAGTTTTATTTACCAAACAATAAACTTCTATCATATCTATAATAATAAAACAAACATACCAGTCCTTGTCCATATCACAATCCTAAAAACAAACATACCAGTCCTTGTTCATATCACAATCCCCAAAACAAAGTAAAAACTTTGCAAACTGGCAAAATATGTTATACACGTGAACTTCCATCAAGGAAGTGAGGCCGGGGTTCAGGAAGGGTAAGCACCTCCTGTCTTGCTAGCTACACCCGTCACGTGCAAGTCAATTTTGAGAATGAAAGGAACAAAGAACTATGGTAAGTCAAATATATCCAGTATAAGTTGGGATACAGTGACTACATACTTATCACCAATATTCTGATGACGGCCATAAAACTTTTTAAGGGCACTAATTAGCCTAGGCTTGCAATATCCTTGTGTCAACAATTTAATTGTAAGTAATTTGCTTCGTTGCAGAAAGTTCCCATTGTGGGAACAAGCTCTACCGTACCGTATTAACTGTGAAACATATACACCATACGCATGGGAGCAGGGATATTACTGCAAAGAAACGGAAGGTTGACAATAGAAAAATTGAAGTCATCACGTTTGTCGTATAGCTTGAGATGTAATCTTTCATGGGTGTCATAATTGAGGTAAAAGTCCAAATATGAAGCAGAACATGGAGAATCTGACGTGTCCTTTATTTCAAGCTTACTAGGATGGATGACATTCACATATTCTCCAAATTTGATTATTTAGAGAAAGAACATCATCTATATATCTGTATGTGTAGTTGAATGATTTAGCGACAGTCTTTTCTCAAGATTTGACAAGGTTCTGTAAAAATTATGATTCATATGAATAAAGAAACAAATCAGCAAGCAAAGGTGCACAGTTTGTGACCATTGGTATACCGATTGTTTGTTGAAAGATTATATTGCCAAACACAACAAATTTGTTGTCTGTCAAAAACTCTAACATTTTGTTGATGGTATCTTCAGTATATTTTTGTTTGCAGTCTGTATGGTGTTTTACAAAATAACCATAATCCCTGTTGAGCACTAGATATTTATATCTTGGTTTACCGTTTTTGTCAAAGAATGAAAAGTGAATGATTTGTTTTAGACGTTCTTTCAATTTAGCATGAGGGATAGTGGTGTAAAGGGTAGAAAATCAAAAGTTTTTATACTTTTACCGAAGATAGAGTATTAGAAAGAAAATGGTCAGGTAGTTCTTTAGAATTTTTGAGAATCCACATTTGGTTGATGCCAGATGTAGAATAGACTTTATCTGAATAAGTCTGAAGGCCATCTTTGACGACTGTCAAAATTTGTGTTAGAATTACTGGTAATGATTTAGTAGTACATTTAGAGAAACCTGCGATATATCTTTCCTTGTATGGGTTTTTGTGAAGTTTTGGAATCCAATACAAGTAAGGCAAGTCAAGTTCTTCCTGTTTTAAATTGATACTAAAAGACTCAAGGACTCCCCTATGATTGGAAAGAACTTCATCTTTGGTAAAATTAGTTTTGGTATAAGTAGGATTCTCCGATATTCTTTCTAATCCAAGCTCCTTAATAAGACATTCAACATAGAATTTCTTACAAACGAAAATAATGTTATTAGAAGCTTTATCGGCCGGGACAAAAACATATCTGTTATGTATGTCAGTAAGGATTGCAGAAACCTCAGGGTCCCTGAGCACTAAAGAAAGTTTAGTACCCATAGACCCATTAAGTTTTGCAATCCTTGACTTGACAAAATTTCTAATTGTCCTTATCTAGTCGGATAAAGTATCAAGCTCTACGTCTTCTAATTTAGCCCAACATCTAACATAATCTTCAACAGAATCCATAATAATTTTGAAATTCTGTCCCCAAGTAAAAGGTTCAGCCTCCCTGTATTTAGGGCCTTTTGAAAGAAAACATCTTAATTTAGTAATCTCAATTATATTGAGATCACCTGTTACTACATGCCCAGCCGGTTTATAAATATATGGGGACACTGAGCAAGAGCAGGTAGGTGAAGTAAAGTTATGAAAGTTTAGGCACTACAAAGTTTGATTATAGTTGAAAATTTTGGATGCAATGGGTTTATTGTAGGAGTAGGAAATTAGAGGTGGCGAGTTATAGTCAAAATAAGTAGGGACTTTAGATTGTACTACTTTGTTAAGTAGTATATTAGAAATATTAATAGCATCTATGCCTTTGTTTGCATAATGTAATTTAAGAAATTGGCGACGGTTGTCGTCCTGTATATTGTGTTCCTGAGCAGGTTTTATTAACCTTTTAAATGCAATATCCATGATGATAGCGTTAAGTTTAAACTCTGGTGTATTAAAATCTGTAGTAGTTTTGTATATGCATTCTTCTTGTAACTGATTTAGACGGGAAAGTGGTAAAGAGTACAGTTTGGTTCGAATACGGTGTAATCCGAGAGGTTACTGAAGGAATCGTAAAAGATTAGAATCATAAACATCATGGATATTGGGTTTATTGTAACTTCGATGTCCATGACTTCTTTTGTTACGTGTAGTTCTGTTGAACAGGTGTAAAACATTAACATTCTTGCAATCTGGGCTAGAAAGGTTTCCTACTCTATCAATTTTATCATTGCATCCATATGGTGATGCAGTGCCTAGTTCTCTAATCCAATAGTTCTCCCGTTGTAATCGGAATGGTGTACTTAAAATAGCACTATTGGTGTTGTAGTATATTTTTTCCAAAATTCTAACCTTCATAGACAGCACGGAATGGTCCGGTTGATTGAAGTGTTGGTTACCATAATTATTTATTTCAAACCGATGACCATTCATTCGTGCATTTAGTCTACCTTTGGTTTCGCCCACATATATGAGTCCACATAAAATTACACTCTATTCCATATACAACATTGGAAGATTTACAGTTCAGATCATCGTGGCTACGTAAAGTGTACTCCTTAGAAGTAAAATTGCTTATAAAATGTGTATCTGTAATCAAAATTTTACAGGTTTTGCAATTTTTAGAATTGCAAGAAGTAACAGTGCAGTATGATTAATTATTATCATAGTCAAAAATATCAGTAAGCTTGATGGTTGTGTTTTTGAGTTGTTTAAAATTTTGTTATGAATACTTTTTTAATCCTTTAATTCCTAAACTTGTAGTTTCTTTTTTACTCAAGTAGATTAAATGCAGACTATCTTGATTTGAGAATAAAATGCACTCTTGTGTAATATTTATTATAATTTTTTTTTAATTAAATAATTTAATAAACAAATTAACCTTTTTTTAAAATCATCGCTATTTACTGTCTTTTGTATTTTAAGCTTAGTGTTTAACCAATTGTAAATAGTTTTGCGATATTAGTAAATAGTTCTGCGATATTATTTGCTTTCAGTATTTATTACTTTTTAATCCTTTTTTCTGGCAATTTGTATAAGCACGCGAGTTGTTATCTAGCAAAACAGTTTTGAAGGAATTTGTATCGAACGCCTTTGATAAATGTTATTGAATTGGAAATATATTAGTAAGACATAGTATTTACAGCTGCATTAAGTTTTTCAATTTTCTGCAATCCTTAAATCACACTTGCGACATATCGCTTGGAAATTACTGTTATTTCCGTATTTATTCGAGCCAAATTAACATTGTTCATTAGGAACATCATTAAATTAAATCAGCAGCGATTTATTTTAAACCAGGACAACGTAATGCAGTTTTAATGGAACTAATATTGTACGTTTTGATAAACGTAAAATTAAAAAGAAATGAATATGTACATTGCTACAAAGCTTTAAACGGAGACATAATTAGATTCACAGATGCAAACTCATTATTTATGCACCAGTAATATAGTCGACACGTTAATTTTACATAAAATAATTTCTATGCAAAAACGTTACTTATTTGACTGCATTATAATTGAATTAGAAACTTTCTAAAAATTGTTTACGTAAAAATGTACAATTGACATAAAATTTAATTCATATAAATATATCCATTTCATATTTGAACATGGACCGGTATGTTTGTTTGATATGCAGTTCCAATTTTTAATGTTTTTAAAAATCATTTTTGTTAGATGCCCATTTATGTGAAAATGTAAGGCAATATATCCATGAGCAGCATTATTTTAACCTATTAGAAACTGTATTTAATTTCTAGTGCTGATTAAGGGGGCCTCGGTGAGGTGACCGAGTGGTCTAAAGCGCGCGCTTACGTATCACAGTGCCGCTCACCGCCTGGGATCGAATCCCACTCGGGACAGATCCTAGTGTGAGAAAGATTGTCAGTTCGCTTGCCGAAGGTCGGTGGTTTTCTACGGGCACTCCGGTTTCCTCCACCATTCCAGAACAGACCGGCTCGAAATAAGTGAAAGATTCTTGACTAGGGCGTTAAACACCATTACATCACTCCACTCTAATGTTTATTAAAACCGTTCATTTACAATTATATTAATTCAATATTTGGAACAGTAAGGAACATAAAATAATACTCAATTCAACCCTGTCTTGAATTTACACAGTTTGAGTACAGAAGGACAACAAACACTCAGATATGTCTATTGTCAAGGTTAACAATCTGTGAAACACTTTGCTGGACTGTGTTAACCATTTACCTACAATGTTTCATTTTTATTTAGCAAAGATGTAAGATTATTACTATTATTACTAGGAAGATATGTCGGTCGTATTAGCCAGTCAGTATTTTAGACTTTTAAGAGATGAATTTGTTCAATCAAATTTAACATTTACCATTATTTTAGATAAATATATCTGATTAACTGACTACAGAGAGGAAATTCGCTCAAAATTTAATTTCCCAACATAGAAAATTTTTAAACTCAAAGCACCCACAAGAAAAAACTCAGAAATATGTGTAAAAATGTCAGTTTTTAAAAAATTCAATTATACGAAGAAAGCATCGTAGATTCTCAAAGCAAATCTAAATCGGTAGTGTGTAGTTATTCCACTCGGCTTGCTTCGGTCATAGGTTCTAATTTTAGGTCAGCAAAATCTATTTTCTCTTTAGACATCCTACATTTACAAAGTCTTTCGATTGATTTAGACAACCACTGTCGGCCATTTTCCTCATTTGTATTAAATCGTAAATCCTGAAATTCAGATGATCTTAGAAATAAATTTCATTGTATTATTTGAATGAACACTGCTTCACTTTTATTGCTCAATTTCCCTTTACCTTTTTCCAAATGCATATATAATTGTGTTTTATCTGTACTAATTGCTTGCAATGTATTTGAGTATTATACCCTCTTATAATGATGCAGATGGATTTATAAACTGATTGATGATAAAAACATTGATTTAAAAAAAAATACTATCGGACGCATCAATAAGCTAATGTCTATTATCGTGTCTCAAGTCCTTTTCATGGATAACAGCTATCGATTGTCCGGTGAAAAAAAATATAAGTCATTTTTGAATCTACGACCTGCTAAGATACCTATAAAAATGCATTTTATAATACTTTGGTGATTTTGAATTATTTTGAGTTTATAAATAAATCACACGCAAACAAACATGTCTATGTCCTAATTATACTATCAAAAGGGGAGTGAAAACTTGCGAAGAGAGACTGGGAGCTTCTTGAATTTAAACACATTCTGTCTAGCTTGCTTTACCCGCATTTCTGCAAGAATGGAAGAAAACAGAATACTGTGTATAGTATATCCAGGATAATTGGATACCGCGAGTTCATACTTATCAACAATATTGTTATAACGGGCATAAAACTTTTTGAGGGCCTTAATAGGCCTGGGTTTTCAACATATTGAGTCAAGTATTTTTTGTAAGCAGCTTGCTTTGTTGTAGAGTAGAACGTTTAAAACAAACCAACTCTACTTTATTGTATTTAGTGTGAAATAAATGCACCATCAGCAGGAGAAGCAGAAATTTTGCTGCGTAGAAAGCAATGTAAAAATTCAGTCTTATAGCTTTATATTAAAGCCTTTCATGGGTGTAATAATTAAGGTAAAACTTTAAACATAAAGCATGAAGAATCAGTCATATCTTTTATTTCAACCTCACTAAGATGAAGACATTCCCTTATTCCAAGATTTTTAATTATGAAGAGATAGCCAGCTATATATCTCTATGTAAAATAAATGGTTTCTCTCCAGATGGAGATTGGACTGGTATGTTTGTATTTTATTTACGAGGTTCTGCTTAAATTCTTCAATTGTACAATTTTCATTGTTTTTTTTATATAAAAGAAGCCGCTTAACTTTCAATATAGTTTTATATAGAAGGAACCTAAGCGTTTCAAATTTAGTGACTTCTTTTAATCAAGCGATTTGACCTCCTGGAAGTCCAAATGCATTATGCAGTTTAGAATCGCATTTAGAACTGATAGGCCTAAAACAGAAATACATGTATGTGATTTTTTGTTTGTGGACAAATCGGTCGAATGAATAAGAACGTCTTCTTCTACTGTTAGTTTGGTACTCTATTCACACGAAACTGTTTTTAAACAATTCAAAGTTGTTGCAAGCCACCGTTCTTGACTTTATTAATAAGGCAAATATAGCATCTGACAAAGTCGCCAACTCAGTTGCTACCACATTTTTAGCTCACCTGAGCTGAAAGCTCAGATGAGTTATTGCTATCCATCTTCGTCCGTCGTGCGTAAACTTTACATTTTAATCTTCTTCTCCAAAACCACTGGGCCAAATTTAATGAAACTTGGTAACCATCATGCCATGGTGAAGCCCCTTCAAATTTGCACAAATAAAAGAGTAATGTCCCCTTGGGGCCCCATTAGGGGAAAATAGTGAAAAAACTTTAAAAATCATTTATAACATCCTTAGGTCATGTAGTTTCAGATTTGCACAAATGGTAGCCACGGGGCTTAAAATGGGGAAATGGTAAGGTACTGAGTGGGGAAATTGTCAGTATATCTTGAAAACTATTAACTTTTTGTATAGACATGTAGTATTAGAATATTGTAGGTATTGCAACTACGATAATTTTGATATATGGTTCAAGGTCATATGTTCAAAGTTCAAGATCACAGCTACTAAAGAAGATTTAAATTGCTAATTATCTTGAACACTATTAACTTTTTATATAGGCATGTATGTTAGAATATTGTAGGTATTGACATGACGATCATTTTGATATATTGTTCAAGGTCATATGTTGAAAGGTCAAGGTCACGGCTGCAAAAGAAGACTTAAATTGCTAATTATCTTGAAAACTATTAACTTTTTGTATAGGCATGTATGTTAGAATATTGTTGGTATTTACATGACGATCATTTTGATATATGGTTCAAGGTCATATGTTGAAAGGTCAAGGTCACAGCTTTAAAAGAAGACTGAAATTGCTTATTATCTTAAAAACTATTAACTTTTTGTATAGGCATGTAAATAAGAATATTGTAGGTATTAAAATGGCGATCATTTTGATATATGGCTAAAGTTCATATGTTGAAAGGTCAAGGTCACAGCTTCAAAAGAAGACTGAAATTGCTTTTTATCTTGAAAACTATTAACTTTTTGTATAGGCATGTATATTAGAATATGGTAGTTATTGACATGACGAACATATATGGTTCAAGGTCATATATGTTTAAAGTTTAAGGACATAGTTGCATAAGTATACTGAAATTTGTTAATGATTTGGAAATTATTCATTGCACTACAGTTAGTTCATGCATATTATATAAGCTACCTATAAATGAAATGTTACTGGATATATTTCTGATTAAGTTTTGTGGCAGTTCTTAACTTGAGAAAACTTGTAAAGTTTCTGTACTGAATATATTGTATATTGCACTTTGAAAACAATTTTGGACATATCTTCAGGTGAGCGTTAAGGCCCATGGGCCTCTTGTTGTATTTGTCATTTTCATTGATAATAATTCTTAAAAACACAAGTTCAATGTTTTTCAATGAACGGATGATGAACCCTTTTGTATCTCCAGTTGTTTTCCTATTTAATCTGGAGTAACATATGTAACCTTTTATTTTCATCTTTATGGAGTCTCACTATAAGTATTAATTAAGGTTACTTTAAGTTTTGTCAATTCAGACCTCTTAAATACTTTTTTTTTATAGAATTAAGATTTGATTTTATTATTATGAAATGTGTTTTTACTTTAAATGAACTTTTAGTTGAAATCATATCGGTGAGGATAATAGTTACGTAGTTACGAACATCGGTGATTTTATTATCTCTACGGAAATATCTAGTTATATTTTGCTTTCGGAACACCCACTGAAACATATACATTTGCATTAATTCTGTCTTTATAATTATTGTCAAGACATGATCGATTACAATTATAAATAAAAATGATATTTATGTAAAGCATATGTGTCGATCGAAAATTGTTTTTACTTTATTGCAAATGTGCAAAATAAATTTTTGAGCTTAAGCTTCGCTAACTGAATGATTGTAAGTATTATACATCAGCAATGCAGCTCTCCTTTCATTGACCCGACGAAACTTTCTTATATCATGAAGTTACAATTTCACACAACATATATACACCATATAGTTTTAGTAGACTAATTCCCTAAGAGTATGCAAGTTAGATTTTTTTCAGTTTTTCGAAGTGTTAAGAAACATCTATGCCAAAAAGAATAATAAATGGTGCGAATGATTTCTGGTTAATACGTTTACGAAATTGTGTCTGTCATGACTGTTGAATCGATTTTGAGTAACAGTCTACTTAATCAATTCAAATCCGATTACATCTCTAGTTGTTTCTTTGTTTAATATAGAGAATTGGATTCTTATTTTTTAGCTCACCTGAGCTGAAAGCTCAGATGAGCTTTTGCTATCCATCTTCGTGCGTCGTGTGTAAACTTTTTACATTTTTATCTTCTTTTCCAAAACCACTGGGCCAAATTTGATAAAACATGACAACCATCATGCCTGGGTGAAGCCCTTTCAGATTTGCTCAAATGAAGGAGTCATGCCCCCTTCGGGCCCCACAAGGGGGGAAATTGTGAAAAATATTTTAAATCTTCTCCTCTGAATATACAAGAGATAAACCTTAGTTATTTTATTTATAAAATTCTTAAGTCATCTAGTTAAAGATTTGACAAATGGTAGCCATGTAACTCAAAATAGGGAAATGGTAAGGCACTGAGTGGGGAAATTGCTAAAAATTATATATTTGTCACTTTATCTTAAAAACTATTAATTTTTGTATAGGCATGTCTATCAGAATAGGTATTGACATGACAATCATTTTGATGTTTGGTTTAAGGTCATATGTTCAAAGGCCAAGGTCATATCAACATAGGGATACTAAAATTTTTAATTAACCTGAAAGCTATTTATTTCATGCATAGGTAAGTTTTTAGAATATTTTAGATTATTTTGATATATAGTTCGAGGTCATATATGCTAAAAGGTCAAGGCCATAGCTACATAAGTGTAAACTGAAATTGGTTAATGATTTGGAAATTATTCATTGCACTACAGTTACTTCATGAATATTATATAAGCTACTTATAAATGAAATGTAACTGTATATATTAATATTTCTGATTAAGTTTTGTGGCAGTTCTTAACTTGAGAAAACTTGTAAAGTTTCTGTACTTAATGTATTGTCTATTGCACTTTGCAAACAATTTTGGACTTATCTTGTGAGCGTTATGGCCCATGGTACTCTTGTTTTATCTGCATTAGGTCACATGACAGGTAAAACCTAGAAAGACATTTTATATCTTTTAACATTTGTCAATCAAGATGTCTAAAATAATTGTGCGATGTTATCGTAACCTTTTTTCATTACAAAAAAAAATTAATTTGATTTTTGTCAAATGAGCATATAATTTATATGAAATTCTGTCGATTAACACCATATCTTTTGAGATAAGAATTAAGAGATATCGGTGGATTAACAGATTTCTTCCAATAATTTCTGGCTTTCGAAACGCCCGTTGAGACAAGGGTTATACAACTGCACTGTAGGGTCTTCAAGAGTATTATCAAAACTTGTCCAGTGTTAAGAACGATTAAAGACTTTTAATAAAATGCAGTTTATGTCTGCATCAGACAAGTAAACATCGACATAGATATCGGATTATTCAGGTAGCAGTCCTCGCTGGAATGGCGTATCTTTCGTAACATTTCAGATCAATATACATTTTTGTTTCTTGTTCCGTTGTTTCTTGTTATGTTGTTTTTTGTGACATTTTGTGATGCTAAGTTTATTTTTTTATTAAGATAAACTTTTCAGATTATTTATCTAGACATGTTTGATCACCTTATTTACCTAAACCATTATTGTTTTAACGATATCAGTAAAATTAATTTTAATTAAGTTTGTAATTTCGTTTGTTTTGTTGAGTGTTTTGGTTATTCACTATCTGATTTGAAAATATCTTAATTTATCGTTAGGCATCAATGTTAACGTTTGAATAGTGTTATATCAAAACTGGTTTTACTTCAAGTTATAAATTTTTATTGTGATTTTAAAAATTGTTAACCATTTTTTTTAATTGTCAAGTGTCGCGATAAAGACACTTGGCTCTGTAATCCATATTTCGGAGTAATGATCATATGTTATTCGAGACCTCTGCGCTTCATTGATTTTTATTGCAGTCATGTGAATTAATCTAAGTTAGAAAACTGAACAGATATTAAATTTTTTCCAAAAAAGAAACATGCATAGAAATACAGGAAAGATAAATGTCACTTAAACCACATACTTGCCAAAAGTATCAAAAGCTATTTTCTGTGTTATAAGAAAAACTTTTTTCAACGACTCCAAAATAAAAATATTTGAACGATTAAGTATAATGTATTTGTGCAATTAAATGGAGCTTTGCCTTTTATAATTCTATTAAATTAGTTTGAATTTGAAAAAAATGGATCGCATCGCCTAGGCACAAACGGGCATTAAGAATTAATTGTAAAACGTTCACAAAATAATATGAGTTAAAGAAGCAGCACATAAACAACGACTACTGACATGCGTGCACTCCCTGTAACATCACGGGAGATATGCGTATACATTAAAGTTGAAACTTGCATGTTGAAATTTAATGAAGTACATTTTTAGGTTGATATTGCAATTTGGAAACACCCTAAGGATCGCCATAGTATAAAACATTGATAACGAATATAGAAAGGGGTAATTTTGTCTATGTTAAATTACTCTTCCAACCGTTTTTACAAAAAAAATTATAATAAGTTAATTAGTTATCGTGATTTATCGATTTATTTTATTTTTAAAAATCATAGAGCATTAAATATATATATATATATATATATATATATATATATATATATATATATATATATATATATATATATATATATATATATATATACATTTTGTAAGTATTAACCATTATTAGCTGGTTTTTAGAAATAGGTTTTTTTATGCTCCGATTGTATATTATGTATGTATTTATTTATAGGTATTAACATTAGCCGTATTCGACTGGTCGTTTTCCGTTTAGCAAGAGGCTCTTCCATTCAACGGTATTTTCCCACCTTTATTTTTGACCAATTAGACTAAAGACATCAACTTTACGTTTGTTATTCGACTGGTAAGTTGTTCTCAACTCGATCTTCGTGAACAACAGTGTTTTTAGAAGTGAAAAGTTTGTTGAGCACTTTACCAGTCGAATGACAAATACAAAACTATATTCTGTGATCTGATTGGTCAAAAATGAACGTGGGAAAATATCGTTTAATGGAAAAGCCTCTTGCTAAACGGAAAACGACCAGTCGAATACGGCTATTGATATTATTTAAGTCTGGAGCTGGGTTAGGCAGGTGTGGATATGTCCAAATTATTCAGTTATGTAATCATCTGTCGGGTTTACAAGGAAGTAAACCTGTTACGCGAAAGCATTAAGTAATTAAGAAGATTGTTTTGAATGGTTTCAAATAGAGGCTCAAAATGGTCAAAATAAAATCCAAGTAGGAAATGTTTTTCGTTATCCGTATTTAGAGGTCAAAATAAAAATGTTTTGTCTCTCATTTCCGTTTCCCAAATTAAGATTTGCAATCATATGTTGTAGAGTGAAGATCACACTTGTAAGGGCATGTTTTTTAAGTCGTGAAATTACCCCGGTAATTCAGTGGTGTAGCGTACGTCTTGAGAGCAAGAGGTACTTGAATCAAATCATCCCGTCTGGCGCTTATAAAAAAATTGACATTTAAGTAGTTTTTACCCTTATATATCCTTCACCATAGAAAAGGGAGTTTAGGATCAGTATACGCATGTGAACTTTCTGCAAATTTCTAGGTGATTGTTGATTTGTTTTTGTTAATTTCAGCACGCATTTATAAGCTTCATTAAAACGTGGGGTTGAATTTAGGGGACGATAACTAAATGGACAAAAACGTTTTTGTCGTGAGGCGGTTATCAAATCATTTGATATATGAGAATCATATAAAATGCAAGTCGTAATTCTATATACAATTTCAAAACGTTGCGTACCATATTACGTATTTTTCGATGAAAAGCCACAGCACGTTTTTATTCTCGACAACAATGCAAAACAATTCGTCTACAACAGTGACGTGTATGTTACGGTAGTAATTTCAGCAGTTAGCTACACATTTTGGGACAATGGGATTAAACGAATATTTGACAATACAGTCAATCACTTTAATCCTCTTTAAACTTTCCACATAATCAGTAATGTTAAGTAAAATCTTATAATTTTTAAAAAAAAATTGATAAACATTACAAAATAATGATTTATCTAAATACAGATCTATCTATGCTATCATCTGGAACTGGTCTTCCAAATGACACCTTATATTATTTTGTAAAGTATCTTAACAATAAATACCTTAAGGCATAAGATATTTTTATAGTTTTATCAAATACAAATTGGGGTGGTGATCAACCTACATTACTTCATTTGTACAGATCGCTTATTAGATCGAAACTTGATTATGGATCCATTATATACGGATCTGCTCGCAAATCATATTTAAAAGACCTTGACGAATTCATCACCAAGGTCTACGTATTTGTTTGGGAGCTTTTAGAACATCTCCAATTGATAGTTTATATGTTGAGGCCAATGAGCCTCCATTACATTTAAAGCGCATTAAACTATCTCTGCAGTATGCTACAAAATTATATGCAAATCCAACTAATCCGGCATTTGATTGTGTTTTTCATCCTCCTTATGAAGACCCCTACAATAAAAAGGACAAGGCTATTGCACCTTTAGGTATTCGTTTAAAACCAAAGTTGGAGGAATACAGTTTACACCTCAACCTTATTCAAAAGCAGAAATTACCAAATGATCATCCTTGGCTTCTGGATAAACCGGAAGTCAATCTGGATCTCACAAAGTTTAAAAAGTCGGAAACAAGTTAAGAAGTTTACCAGCAGGAATTCGCTCTCATTAAAGATAGATATACACAACTGATTCCTGCTGTTATTAGACAGGAACTTTGAAATGGTTTTAAATATATACTGATGGATCAAACGATAGTTGTCGAAAAGCTGCTGCAGCCATTGTTGGAGACGAAACTATGAATATTCGTCTTCCAAATGAAAGTTCTGTATTTACAGCTGAGGCTAAAGCAATTTTACTTGCTTTACAATATCTTTCAAAATCGCCCCATACTAAATTTTTAATATGTGCTGACTCTTTATCAATCCTTCGGGCAATAAAAAGCAGAAATCACACCCTAATTCGTGAAATTATGGAACTGCATACATCTATTACATGTTTCAGATTTTAATAAAATTATTAATTATTGTTGGTTGCCTAGCCATGTTGGTATAAAAGGCAACATTAAAGCCGATTCAGCTGCTAAAGCAGCATTATCCAAACAAATAACTACTTCTTTTGTTCCTTATACTGATTTAAAGCCATTGATATACAATTATATCAATTGTCAATGGTCGAGTCATTGGAATAGCCAAGAACACAATAAGCTTCATTCAGTTCAGCCCTGTCTGAGATTTATACCTTTATCCCAGTACAGTAGGCGTGATAGTATTGTTCTTCAGCGCTGTAGAATCGGCCATGGTTATTTTACACACTCATTTATTTTAAAGGGTGAACAACCTCCACATTTGTCCCTTGTCAAAGTCAACTATCTATTCAGCACATATTGCTGGAATGTGTTGACTTTGCAGATACAAGGGATACTTTTTATTCAGCATCATCAATGCAATTTTTTTTAGTAATGTCCATGGACAGAAAATTTTAAACTTCCTTCGGGAAATTAACTTATTTGGTAAAATTTAATTGTTGAACTGTTTGTTTTCCAGTGTTTTATATAAAATTTGTCTGTGATATTACTGGTATTTATTAGTTTACTTTAAGTTATTATTCACTATACAAATAGATTTACCTTTATTTAGATTTTTATTGAAACTATTGTATCTTTTACACTTTTCTAGCCGCGAATAGCTGCAAAATTGCTGATGTAGCTCAAAACATTATTTTACTTTACTTCACTTTACTTAACAATTAATAAAATTATTATACAACATGTAAAAAAATTCTCTTTTAAAGTAAAAGAAAATCTTGGTTGACAAATTTCTATAAAACTGGGACCTGTACGTGCAATATGATTAATACAAATTGTGTAACCCTTCTTGGAGTTTTTGATTAGGATATATAGCACTCTTTAAACGAGTATTTTATTTTTCTTAGAATTTTGTTTTCATTGTACAGTTTTAAGAGGATTTTAATTCCTTACTCTGGGCATTTTGTACAGCATTTACGTTCTAGAGCCATGTTACCTAAAACAAGACTATTTTTGAATTCAAATAAAGAAACTATTACAGATCTTGCAAATTTGATTTGATTCGATCAGAAGGAGTCATAAATATATTGCATTAATCCGTTGGGATTGTCGGTTGTCTAAACATACTATTTGGTATTGATTACTGCTAGACGAAGGTAGATAATTCATTTTTATTACTCTTTCATAGTAAATATATCCCAATGGATCATTTTTACAAAGAGCTAAATAAGAACATGGTGCGTTAGTGCAGTTTTGACCTAAGGAAAAAATGGAACTAATTTTAAATTTCAGGACAAGGACAAGTTGTCATGATAGTTTATATCACGCGTTAAGTGTGACGCATTTTTATGGTTTGATTATTACACGTAAATCGATAATAAAATGGAAGAACTGAAAATCATGTACTGAAAACTGTACAAGCAACCAAGGACGGAACGTTGCTAGTATTTAGAGCTTCTAAACCTTGCGAGTAGATTTTCATTCGAATAATCTTGCGTTTTGAATCTAAAATGCGGATTAGCCACGAAAAGCTGTAATAATACTGATGTGGCTTGAAACAAAAACTCACTTACTCTAAATTGGACCGAGCTTGTAAAAGCCTTTACCAGCTAATATGCAAGATCTTGGTAATATATCTAAGATAAAGCATCGCTAGGAGAATTAAGAAAATTGGTTTAATTTTTTACAAATTTAAAGTCTTGGGCCAACAAGAAACAAAAGGAAATGGACATTAATTTTTATGCAAATTTTATTTGAAAATTTTATTTTAATTTTAATTGGCCAGTTTTCATAGTATTCATTTATTTTTATTTATTTATTTATTTATTTTGGGGGGATTGTGATTTGGACTTGGATTTGTTTGTGTATTATTATCAACCTAATATTTAGAAACTTCTTATACAGTGTTTATTTTATTGGCTAGATCAATAGAGTGCTAACTCTTCAATCATTTATATTTTTTAATTATTCAGTTCTGTTTTATAATTTGTTGGTTTTATTACAATACAAGGATATGTATGTGCTAAATATTTATGAAAAAACATATTTGATTTTTTTTCATAGCGCGATAAAAATCAGCCTTTTGGGAATAAAATTGTATGTTCTATTTCACGTCTCAGGTCAGACAATTTGCAAATTATCAAAATAAATTATGCTATAAATAAAGTTTATTAAATTTGCAGTATGATCATGCAATTTTATTTAAAACAAAACAAGATAAAATTATTTAACATTATATAATTTATTAGAGCTAAATGTTTCCAAGATGATGAAATGGCTTTCATGGTGTGCCATACAATATACCCTTGTAATAAATTATTTTATTGCTCCCTGTTTATATGAAAAATTGAGCAGCTGAGATAACTCATATAGGAAAATCAATTTATTATCCTACCAAGAAACTGTAACTTAAATGGGTAAATTTGTCTTGCAATAGGGTACAAGGACACGTTAGGTCTGTTTACCAGAAAAAATTATTCTCTCTCTCTCTCTCTCTCTCTCTCTCTCTCTCTCTCTCTCTCTCTCTCTCTCTCTCTCTCTCTCATCCAGCCTTTTATCTACAACTTATCTGTGATATTACTGTTGACACAAGGATATTGCAAGCCTAGGCTAATCAGGGCCCTTAAAAAGTTTTATGGCCGTCATCACAATATTGTTGATAAGTATGTAGTCACTGTATCCCAACTTATACTGGATATATTTGACTTACCATAGTTCTTTGTTCCTTTCATTCTCAAAATTGACTTGCACGTGACGGGTGTAGCTAGCTAAACAGGAGGTGCTTACCCTTCCGGAGCACCCGGCCTCACTTCCTTGATTGAAGTTCACGTGTATCACCTATTTTGCCAGTTTGCAAAGTTTTTACTTTGTTTTTTTTGGGATTGTGATATGGACAAGGACTGGTATGTTTGTTTTATTTATTAAGTTTTGCACTAGTTTTAAAATCTATTGTATTAAGTTTTCAATAAATTTGATGTTTTACATACTTATATATTTTAACATTTTAGCGACGAATAGCTGTGCCTTATACCATTTTGGGAATTAATCATAAAATACATTCAAAATGGTATATGACAATAGACCATACTATTTGAATGTACATGGCAACTGCAATAATACTGAAGTGGCTTCAAACAATCTCTCTCTCTCTCTCTCTCTCTCTCTCTCTCTCTCTCTCTCTCTCTCTCTCATCATCATCATCATTAACATTACAATTATTGAAGTTTTTTCCTGCAATAGTAACCTTTAATTAGTTCATTCTATTTTAGGATAGCCCTAAGCTGAGTTTAGCTGCTGTCGTTTTACTATCGATCAATACAAACAAAATGAATTAGGCGTTTTTCTAATTAACTTGTAACACGTTCAACAACAAAACACTTGCTGTTTTCTTGCTGCCAGGACATATATACAGCAAATGTAACAGCTAGCGTTTCTATTTAAAGGAAACAAGAGATAATAAAACATTGATTATTGTCAAAGCCCTCGGACGATCGCTGTATGGTTAGTTATAAAAGTGTTAAGATTGAAGGTTTCTATATTCGTTTTTTAAGATGTGCACATACGGCACATTAACATTTAGCAGGTATTTGTTATATATTTACTACCCCTGAGCGGGTACCGCTGTTGATGGAGTAAAACTCCCCGAGGGTATCCATAACTCAGTAGGCATTACTTTGTGCTGTCAGAAAATATACCATTTAGAAAAATTTTCAGCCGTCTTAATTTTTAAAATTTATTTAAAACTAAGTCTGTTCCCTCATGCAAAGCATTCCTTAGCTGGATTTGGATTCATATAATTTTGGAACTTTAGATTCATTTTTTCAACGGTTTGGCTTATGTTTTTATCTATCAATTTTTTCGGCCCCTAGTGTCACTGATGAGGAATGATTTTCCGGAATGTGCACAAATGGCACATCCAAATTTAGCAGGTATTTGTTATATATTCTATTTAATAACATCATGGATTTCCTTAATTCATTAATTTTCAAATGTTTGGATTATCTCTTTATCTATCAGCTTTTTTGGCCCCTAGTGTCACTGATGAATGGATTTTCGAAATGTGAACATATCGTGCATCAAATTTAAGCAGGAAATTTGTTCAATTTTTATCAACAATAATTGTTGAAATCTGTTTTAAGTTATTGGAATTTAAACGCGTATTGAAAGTAAATATAGCTTACAAATAATATAATAAATTATATTTACGTCATGGTATTGATAGTAAGAAAACAATGTAACTGAAAAACGTATTTTTTAAAATAATAAATTCAACTAAGAAAAATCACAAGCTGCGACGGATTATGAACAAAAGATGTTTAGTTCAAGAGCCACAGTCACAGCATTCAGTTTACAAGAAATGTAGAGGCTCGTGTGGCTTACAAATGAACAGATCCTTATAATAAGTTCTGGTTCCTTTTAAATTGCTAACTAAGTTTTGTCTGAATTATTTAAAAAGGTTCTTATAATCACACGGTGAAACCAGTCTGAAATGAGCATGCAACCTTCATTGATATCTGTCATTTCTTTTTACATTGATAATTTTCGAGGTTGTATGTATAACCTGATATAGCATTTGTGAAGAAATTCGATGTATTTGCGAACACAGTTGTACTTTTTTATATTTACTGATTTAAATTTTATTAACTAATGTAGATTTTTTTTTTTTTTTGAAGACATTAATACGGTGGCACAGAGGTGACATGGAATATATTTTTCATATTACGTGCGCACGTATTACCTTTCACGTGCGCACGTATTACTTATAGGTAATACGTGCGCACGTTATTGATTAACCTATTACGTGCGCACGTATCACTAATAGGTAATACGTGCGCACGTATTAGTTACTACGTGCGCACGTAATAGGAAAAATATATTTCATGTCACCTCTGTGCCACCATAATACAATTACTGAAGACTTTGTGACAATTTTACCATCTTTGAAAGGTTAAACACTTAGAAAATAGAAGAATGACTTTTAATGAACATCGTTCGGGTATTTGAAATGAAAACAAGAAAATACCGGTATGATCTATTAAAATTATACATTGTAGAAGTAAAACAATTTTTTTTTAAATAATAATAATCATAATAATAATAATAATAATGTCATGAAATTGAAAGCCTCTGTGTTAAGGATTTTTTGCTGGTATACATCTTTGCGTTTGAACAAAATTCATCCAAACACGTGATGGACAGACGGAGAGAGTTACATGTGCGGTTCCTATATGTATCTTTATGGGCGTATGAATAGAAAGAGGGTTTGTTAAAGGCTTGGCCCAGAGGATGACTAGGTAAGATAAGACCTTAATTAAAGGACCCTCTACTGACAACCGTTGTATGTCGCTTAATGATTTTTCCCTTTTTTTCTTTGATGACCGTCGGTGAAAAAACCTTCACGGACATAAATAATTGACAAATATATTAACTATGGATAAGCTAGGTTAATCGATTAAGTACCGTTAATCAATAAAACTAGAAAGAGACAATTACATATATAGCTAGCCAATCAAATATTTACGAATTCCCATCCACAGATTAGGCAGTGATCAGTTCCGTCAACTGCAATAGAAGCTAATTTTCTACTAGTGTCTACAAAAACCTATCTAAAGGTTTAACTTGGTGAAAGCTCCTCAACATCATTTTGTCGTGTCATATAGATATGTTCTATTTTGCAATGACAGTTCTCTTTCATGTTTTCGAAAATCTTAATCGCTTACGGATTACAATACCTCTCACGTTCGAATTATATCTGGGCATCCAAGTATGAGAATTGCTAGCCAAAAGTGAATGGCATTTACACTATTCTAGAACTGGCTACCTCGATATTAATGAGAGAATCTTGACATGGGCTTAGAACAATATTACTCTACTCCATTCTTACATGTTTTTAGTACATATGTCCTTTCCTTTTGTTTAACAATACAGAAAACAGAAATGAATTTTGAATTATATTTTACTTTAGAAATAAACATAGAAAATAATTATCTACGGCGAATCCTTATTTATTAAAAGTATCAGTTGAAATTGAGTTTTATTTATTCAGTATTTATTTACCAAATTAGTCACTGCGGTAGCTCAGTTGGTAAAGTGCTCGTTCCGTAAGTGGAAGGCCGTGGGTTCGAACCTGGGCCGGGTCTGACCCAAGACTTGAAAGTGGGTAGCGACTGTTCTTTCGCCAAGCACTCGGCAATCGCGGTTCTTTCGGATGGGAGCTTAAAATAAACGAGGTCCCGTGTCATGGCAAGCATGGCACGATAAAGAACCCTGCTGTATAATGCCATCAGCGCTACACACAGGCAAAATTTCTGCACTTTCGCCTCTAGCTGGCGACGTCTCGATATAAGTGAAATATTCTTGACTGGGACGTTAAACACCATTATTCAACTCAACTCTATTTACCAAATTAAAGTTACACATTTACCTTGTAACATACATTGTATATTCATTTGAAACATCACCCATTGTGATACTTGTGTTAAATTCTTAAAATATATTATTCTTACGTACATCATTACTACCGGTAGCCAATCCAAACACTCGTCATAAACGACAGTCATATGCATGACAGGGTTGATTATATTTTTATTTTTAAAGAGTAAATTTATATCAACCATCAACAAGACAAACTTGGAATAATTCGCTAATTTTCCTTTGTACTCAACATTAAAGAGAAAATCCATCCTATTGTAAAATATTTGTCAGTTCGCTTTCCAAAGGTACCGTTTCTTTGGGTACTCCGATTTTCTCCACTATCCCTAAACTGACTACCCCGATATAATTCATAAAACACCTGACTGTGACGTAAAATCGTATTGCTTCATTCCACTTTATTCTGTTTTATTTTCATCAGATTTTAACCTTTATTTTCTATTATTATTATTATAAAATTGATGATGATGATGATGATGATGATTATTATTATCATTATTATAAGATCTTGAGGACTGAAATAAAATTTAGGTGTTCTAAAAACATTCTCAGAACATGGAACTCTCTGCTACTTCGTATACTTTTGACATCGAACATACCGTCAAAATCGTAACACTTTTTGACAAAAACACTCAAATCATTAAAGAACTTTAAATCAGAACTCTCAATGTGAAAAATAAGGCGCCAACCGACTTTTAAATGAACAATTTTGAATTCAAATATTCTGGCACCAGTTTCTCAAAACTAAGCACCAGACAACAAAAATATAACCATTTATTTATTGTTTTAAATTCTCCAGCTAGAGACACATATTTAAAGTCTCAATATCAGGCACTTAGAATAAAAATAAGCCTGTTAAATTTCTTCATGGGTGTCAAAAAATACTGAAATGCTAAACGAGCCGAGATGTAACGTTGCTTGATTTAATCAAATAAAGACATGCCCAATCGATTCCACTGACGCGAGTTAAATTCAAGATGGCAAATATAAAAATATTTGAAAAGAAAATGAACTCAAATAATAAAATCAAACGAGGAAATAACCACTGGCTTTTAGTATTGAATTTTTATTTAAACTAATTATATTCTATTTGTTACAAAGCTGTCCTTGAACCGTAGACTTGAATTAAAATGTTCAGTTTATGTATTATTGTAAATTCATCACACAACCAATATAACTGATCAAATAGTATTGTTACGGCGGCACAGAGATGACATAAAAGATGTTTTACATATTGCTTGCTCACACGAATTGTATCGCCTGCCAATGTGAAAATTATTACGTGCTCAATTATGAGCACACAACTTTTGTGTGAGTATGCAAAACCTTTCGCGTGGGCACATTATTTTCTTATGAACACAAAAAATCTTTGCGTGCGCATGCAAAAACCTTCATAGGTATGCACTCCATACCTTTCTTGTGAGCACGCGCTAAAATATTTTCTCGTTATCTCTGTGCCGCCGTAGATTTCCAGAGTCGTTTTTGTTATGTCAATTCCTCCTTTGTTGGAGAACCTTCTTTCGAGGAACTCTAGAATAACGCTATCACTAGATCTGTATTAAGGAAATTTTCAGAACCGTGTATTTCTGATTAGTAAACAAAATTTGAACCTTTGATAATCACTTATCTATGATTAAGTAGAGATTTTTCGTTGGTAAGTAAAGACAATAAAGTTTCGTTAAAGCTCATCTAATCGGCATTATTTCTGTCGTTTTTTAACCAATTTTATCTCAACTCTGTTGCAATTCTTGTTTTGAATTTAGGCTTGTTCCAAAATGTAAGTTTATTCTAATTAAACTACATTGTAAATTATCATTAAAATTTCATACTGGCTTATGAAGCGAGTTTTTCAAAAAGATTTTTCATTGATACATATTACACAAATTATGCAAGTGTCATATATTGATTACTTGAAAAACTTTTTTTCTTCAAAATATCCAAGCCACCTATTTTTTCTTCAAAAAAAAAAAAAAAAAAAAAAAAAAAAAAAAAAAAAAAAAAAAAAAAAAAACCTGTGTTCCTAAAGCCATTTAAAATCCAAGATGACTGTTGTTACTGTAAACAATACATAAGTCTATAGTTATAGATAAATACCCAAAGGAAAAAGAAACGCAGGGTAAAATGATATAGAAGAACTTTTAAACGGCTTTGTTCATTATCATTAAAATCGTTCAGATTATTATCTGGATCATTTCGTTTTCAACACGGGAAGAAATATTACCGAAGCATGTAATGTACCGTGTCAGGTAATGCAAGCAGTGAAAGGCACAAAATCTGATTATTTCGTCAATACAGTTTTTCATATTATTCGATACTCTTCAGATGTACATACTGCTTTCAGTAGTTAAAACTCTGTTTTAATTTCCTAAGGTAATGTCACGGCTTACGTAACTTTAAAGGGGTCACCATGGCGTTACTGATGCAAGTTAAAATCAACGCCAGGTTGCTTTGCAGTTTTGCATGAATGTCTCTACCATAGAGCGACTTGTTCGTCGTCTTAGAGAAACTGGAAGTTCTGCCGACTGTCCCGAACAGGGAGTCCGCGCGTAACGACACGACGTTAAGACAGGGCTATACCTCTTGCCCACCTGCGTAAACGGTACGTTACTGCCACTTAAACTACTAACAACTCAGTAAGCAATCGTTACCGTCATATACACCCCAAAACTCTAAGGAACATATAACGTGAGGTTTGCAATGTAGACGTCCATGCATTGGTCTGCCTCTCAGTTGTCCCCGTCGCGCGCATTGAATGGCTTTGTTGGCAGCACTTGCCCCCAGGATATTTCCAATGAGGCAATGGAGACAGGTCTTTTTCACCGACGAGTCGCGATTCGCTCTATTTCGTCCGGATGGTCGAGGTCGTATATACCGACGTCGTAGGGAACGTTTCGTCAACGAATGCGTGGAGGACAAGTTTGGTGGGGGTCAGTTATAATCTGGAGTGGAATATCTCACGGGGTTAAGTCGCCTTTGGTTGTATTGGATGGGACTTTGACCACTGTCAGGTATAGGGATGAAATCCTTTCCCCAGTTGCTGTTTATTGAGTCCAACAATATAATCTCATTTTCCAACAAGACAATGCCCGACCCCATGTTGCGAGAGTTTGCAGACGGTTTCTGACTTATAACATTCAACCGCTTGACTGGCCAGTACATATTCAAGACTTGTCTCTAACTGAACATCTTTGGTACGAACTGGACAGGAGGTTAAGGCGGTGTCAACCCCCCCCCCTTCCCCCCATACACACAGACAACGCTCAAACAATTGAGAAATGCCTTGTTTGAAGAATGGAACAATAACCCCATGAGAAAGATAAACACTTATAAATTCAATGCACAGGAGAATAAGGGTTGTGACAGCTGCGGGAGGTGGACATACCCGGTGCTGAGAACTGTACCCCGATTTAAAATAACGTTTTTGTGGGGTATCGTCCAATTGGTTCAAATAACTCTAACAGTAAAGGTCAAAATCCAATGAAATTTTCAGAAATAATTCATGGAAGATAGTTCTTGATAGTATAATAAACAAAATTCAATACCATTTATATAATTTGCCATAAACACCTCTAAATTTTATCGAGACGTCAACAGCTATATAAGAAGTGACAGAAATTTTGACCTTTGCAGTGCGCTAAAGGCAATGTGCAATGGGAGGGTAATAAAGCATGTCACGCCTGCCGTGACATAGGACACCGTTTTTTTATGTCTTCATTTTTAAATGCCTAGCGCTTGGCAAAAGAACAGTCACTAGCAATTTTCAAGTCTTGGTTAAAACCGGCACGTGTTCGAACCCCGACCTCCAAAATAAAAAACGAGCACTCTACTGACTGAGATAATGAAGTGGTTCTGAAAAAAAGTAACGCATGTCTTATAAAGTTATAATGCATATAAAATGCGAGTTCAAAGTATAAGTGTCCTACTTGTTTCTTATTTTATTGCGGGCTATCTATATTAAGAAATATGCAATAGAGGCAAGTACCAAAACATTAAAAATGTAATTAACACCATAAGCACGGCATTTTTATCGGTTATTGATTGTTATCTTGTCAAAGAATCTGTGTCGTTTTCCACGTAAATGTCTAAATACAGACGGGAAAGTCACAGGTTCTAATATCGATTGTTCCAGTATATATTTATGATGTATCTCTTCTAACTTCCTTATATTACTTTACTGTCAATTCCTACTAAGCATAGCCAACTATCCCGTATCTATAAAAGAGAGTTTCTCCTTACAGAAACTATATTACTATGAAAAGTTCAATTTCCGTATGTTTATATCATTGTTGAGTTTATATAAATATATAATTTATTAATTCTTTAAAGATATTTATTTTAAGATCGATGGATGTTTTAAATAATCTGTGAGCACTTATTTTAAATTAAAATTTAAAAGTAATAAAAAGTTTTAAAAGTGAAATTGCACAATAATAGGAAAAGTGAAATTGCGCAATAATGCCATATATTTGTTGATTTAAAAAAGTCAAATTTGAAACTATTACGAAATCTGCGTTGTAGGAGGAGTCATAAAATTTTAGAACAAATAAATCAATATTAAAAACACTTAAATCATTAAATCCCTATTAAAATATTTCAAATATAACTTGAAACTAGGTTAACCTCTTTTTTAAAATTTTTTTAATTTTTTTTTTATTTTTGTAATTATGACTGGCTGAAACTAAGCTAGATGGAAAAAATCGATAATTGTTTAAACACGTTAAACTACCCAATAGCATCAAAAACATTTATCCTGAAAACATTTATTTGTAGCAGAATGGTTCTGCTGCACCCCTTGTGGTCAATGTTATGGCTAATTTTATTCTTTGTCAAGACTTAAAATTAGAGAATAATTTGCCAAGCATCAACTCGATTTTGGGATTTAATGTTACACGTGGGGATAACCTAGATGCCTGCATTCTCAATAATATCTCACGGGATGTATTTAGAAAGAACGAATAATTGTATAAACGCCTGGTTTCCATTCAAAATATCAATTTTGACATTCCTTAACACAATCCATATATATATAGTAAAGGTTTATATATAAAAGTACAATTGTATATTAATCTATGCATATATGCGTATTATCCGCAGCGTTCTAAATATTTATCTAACACCAAAGAAATTGCTCAACGTAATGAGAAATGTGTTACTATTTGATCTTGCTTTTATTTAGCCGCGAAATGTTTAAATAATGCAGAGTATATTTAAAATCTGATTTAAATACATGCCTTAAGCTCTTTTCTGTAATTTAAGAAATTAGATTCACTTTGAGCGTATTTGCTATTAAAACAATTGTTCGTGAGAATAAATGCAAATTTTGCATTTATTTCACAATAGAAAGAATTTAACAATATCTAAGTCAACCCAATTATCTGAAAATCTAATGTAAATACATGATATGTCTCGCTTTTCTGTTGTTTCAGATTTGTTCGTACACAGTTGTTTATGAAAGTAAATGCAAATTTTTGCATTTGTTTCAAAATAGAGAGAATTGTAGATATTTGGTATATAAACAATTGTTCATGAGAATGAATGTAAATTTTGCGTTTGTTTCAAGACAGAGAGAATTGTAAGTATTTGGTATATAAACAAATGTTCATGAGAATAAATGCAAATTCTGCGTTAAGTTTTAACAAAGAAAGAATTTCACAACATTTATTTAACCCGATTATTATGGTAACATATGTCTAGACAATATATTTCAGGATTACATGTAGGTAATGTTCACTGAAATTAAAAAAATCCATTTTGGATTTTTACAAGTATACAGATGTTGAAATTTTTTTAAAGTCGATTTTATATTGATTTTGTTTGTTTTAAAGTAACTCTAGACCCTACTTCAATATAGTTTTAATTTCACAACATGTAAGCGAATAATGAGACTGTAGCTACTCATGAATTGCTGTTTTACTATTTGTTTGAAAACACAATGTTTTCAAGCTTTTTCTTTAAAACCTGACCACGTGTTGATAATTATTTTAAATAAAAAAATAATCTTCGACATAATTTTCCCTTAAATGGGTTTACTTTAATCATCAATATCCACGTGTCTCTTAACTGCAAATACAGATATAAATTTTGAAGTAAAAAATATCTCAAAGTTCAACAAATCATAAGTTTTCAAGATTGGTTAAGGTTTTTTTCTTCTTCTTCTTCTTATTATTATATCAAATAAGTGTAATTGAATATATACTTATATTCTACCGTTTAGAAAGTTGCATTTTTAATTACCAGTCTAAAGTCTACTTTACTGTCATTGATATTGGATTTATTATTGTTACTTAAACTCGTCGTTTATTTACTTAAAAATCTGTTCGTTCCGTTATTTATATTAATTTTATAAGTTTTGCACGGATGAACCCCGTGAATTTAAAACATATAGTCATCAATGGCTTGGTCACATCCTCGCTGCCAAGGGTTTCCCTCAGGTGGACCGCCCAGGGAAAACGCAATAGAGGTCGGCCAAGGAAAACATGGTGAAGAATTTTCCTCAAAGACCAGAAGAACAAAGGTCTAAACATGAAGACAGCAATGCTAGTAGCTGAAGACAGAACCAGGCGGATATCCGCCTCAAGCACCCGACGGCACAGAGAGAATGGAGTGAGTGAGCGAGCGAGTCATTCGAAGGCTCTGTTTTCAACGCAATAGACATATCCCACCTACCCTCTCTGTGAAGAGTGTTCGGTTCAGGTTATTTTTCGTTTTAATGAAATTATTTTTTATATTTTATGTATTTTGCAAATATCTGAGATTATCAAATACTGAAGATTGAAATTTCTTTTTGTAAAATAGATTAGCTATTAAACTGCATTCACTGAGCGCTTCACATCCTATATTGAGTTATAGTTTTATTCAAAAATGATTTATGTTCGCTTTAGTGGAACAAATTAGAAAATAAATGTCAATTCTATTACTATTGACAATATCTTCACGTTTCCTTATTAACAAATAGGATTTTTTTCAATTTTTAATTATATGTTTTTGTTGTTCTTGTTGTATTGTTAAATGCAGCAGCAGCAATTTTCACCTATTCGAGAAAAGAGCATGGTTCTTTATCTCTTTTTAATCTTATGGATTAATCTAAGAATAAATATGTATATGCTTGTTATGTGCAAGTGTGCATTATGACCTTTAATGTACTAGTGCACACTCGGGTGACATTCAGGAAAGTGCTAGCTCAACGAGTCAGTATGCCACAGACAAACATACCACTCCAATATTCTATTATCATGGCAACAGGTGAAGCAGTCGATGCTCTTTCAAGCCAAAGGCGAAGAAGCAATATCTAAAATTTTAAAGTCTAAGGTATCGTCCGGCCAAGGTTCGAACACCACGACCTCTCGCTCTTGAGGCAAACATGCATATACAGATCAATGTCTGTTTAACAATTATGGTTGTCATGAATTTATGACATAAATCGGACCACAGATTTAAATAAGTTATACTAGCAAAGAAAAACAAAAACACGGTCTGCTTACACGATTTTTGATAAACATTGGGGCTTTGTCCTGAATAGTTAAATGGACCGCCTCGGTGGCTCAGTGGTAGCACGTTCGTTTCCGATTGGGCTGTTTTGTTAGGACCTCGGTCCGTTCGTATATAAGACTTTGAGATACTGATTTCGCGCCTGGCGCTCGGCGTTAGAAGGGCAGTGATTGACTGATTCACACTGGAGCAACAATAACCTGACTGGTGGAGTGGTATGCTTGTCTGCGACATACTGACTTGATGAGTTAGCAACTTTACCCAAAAGTCGACCTGAAAACGCGTTAAGGTTCACGGCAGACAAAAATACACTTGCACATATTACGCATACACAACTTGTTCTTAGATTAATCCATAGATATTTATAACTTCACTGTTCTCGCAAATAGTTGAAAACTTAATGATGCTATATTAAACAACATTGCAAAAAAGATTAACAACAATATTCAAATATGATTAGTAAGGCAGGAAAGAAAGAACAAACCAAACAAGCCAGACAAACAATAGTCCGGATAGAATGACGTTGCTTATCAACTGAATTGCTTGGATGACATTTGTGCTAAATAGAACATGTTTAAATCTATAATTTCTCAGAAGAATGAGAATCCCGTATAATTATATATAATCCGTGAACTTATAAATGAAAGCTTCTTATTTCTAATAGTCTGTTAAATGAGCACTTAATATGGCTACTAATAAACACTGTTAGAACAACGACCCAATAATTCTTTTTGTTTTATAGGGGATAATTATGAGGATGTTCGGACATCGCTTTATCATCTTGACAGCATAATATTTTGGAGTGTAAATATGAGTTGGGTTTTTTACCACGGTATAAAATTACTATTTTCATTAATAATAAAGGAGTGGAACAGCTACATGTAGTTTTATAATTAGTTATATAGAGTGAACAATTTTTATCGTAAGTTAATAAGGTCTTTACGGTAATTTGAATCGTAAACGAAGATTTGTTAATAAAATAAGAAAACCATGAATCGAAGTTACATTGAACTGGCTTAAAAGCTGATTATTTCTCAAATGTAGAAATGAATTAAAATGGATTGATGGTGGTTTATGTCCCAGTCAGCATCTTTTCATTTTTGTTGACGCGGTAAGTTCTGGGTTGGTAGCGAAAACCGAAGTACTATGCGAACTACACGAACTTCGGCAAGCAAACTGCCGACCATTATCACATAAGGAACTGCCCGAATTTGATTCAAACCTAGACTGTCTTAGGCCCTGTGTTACGAAATGGCGTGTGTTAGACCACTCGGCCACCGACGCATTTCTCGAATTAAGTGTGATTAAAACTTAATTTAAATTTTAGCATTTATTTCGGGTCTTGAATATACGTTAGCTATGTGATATTTCACTGACGCCTACGAAGTAGAACAGTTATCACTATAAATAAAGTCCTTGGTAGGTTTTTAATTTCTGTTGTAACAAAGAATTTGCAATTTTAAAAAATATGTTGGATTTAGTGTGGTTTCCTTATATGTTTGATGATTATGGCTTTGTCTGTCTTAGTGACAGAGTGATCTAAGAATCGTCCCTTGCGGCGCCTTCACCGACCAGGATCGGAAATCTGCTTGGGAAGGTTCTAATGTGGAAAAGTTTGTCGGTCCATATGATTAAAATTTTTTTTTTTCGCTGGCGCTCAAACTCTTCCATTGACACAAAAAGTTACCTTTGTTTTAAAAAAAACTTTAAGAGCATTACATATCTTCAAAAATTATTTCAAAAAGTAGCAAACACAGAAAAGTAAAAACCTTTGTCTTATTTTAACCCTGCTTTTGAGGAATAATTAAAAAGCGTCAAAACTCGCAGCATATGACCTTATATTTTCAATGAAGTCGGTATTTAGCATTTTCCAAATGAGATTATTATCCTATGTAAAACATAATTTAAAGTACAAAGAACAAAATTGGTTCGTGAACTTGACTTATGACCTTGACGTTAGTTTGAAAGAATTAAAAAAAAAAAAAAAAAAAAAAAAAAAAAAAAAAAATCCCTTAAAACGCCTTGCCATTAGCTTCTTTAAAGGTGTGAGGGGTTTAATAATATTTCGTTATATTATGTAAAACTTAGAAATTAAACGCAAAACTTTTCAGTAGAATTTCACAAAATTAAAAAAAACAACATAAACTAAA
>CM056599.1:37934287-38301365 GCA_029721355.1 Tegillarca granosa | reverse complement strand
ATAGCCTAGTTTTTATAACTTTTTATAACATTTTTTCAAAGAGCAACAACTGAGAGGGTTTTAAATTAATCTTTATTTTAATCTGGTTTTGAAATTTAAAAGAAATTTGAATCAATTTTATTACAAAAAATGAACTCTTTAATGATATAATCTATTAATATAAAAGACTACTTATTAATCTTATGTATGCCCTGTATGGATAAAACTTAAAGAGAGAGAGAGAGAGAGAGAGAGAGAGAGAGAGAGAGAGAGGTGATTTGATCGTATAATGATATAGGCTTGACTAAAGTTTGTGACAAATTTAGTCTGAAATAGGTTTTTATATGAACGACAAGATTTCTTTCTTTATATGTCATAATATGCATCTTGAAATATGAAGTATGTAACAGACGTAAGGTTTTAAATTTCTTTTATTTTTAATGGTCGGATTTATTATTTATTTATTATAAGAAAAATTGCTGATTCAAGTTATCGAATAAATATACTTTATCAATTGGAAATTAAAAAGGATACGCCTTCTTTTAAAAGGTATAAATAATTCAAGAAATTTCACTTCAGATATCACATCTTTACACAAACTTTGTAAGTTTGCAAGACAACATAAAATCTAGTAACAATGGGCTATGTAAGTCCTTGGTTTTTGATCATGCACGTTGGTACAAGCCATCTGATACATCCTTACCAAGGAGAGTACAACCCCCCGGAAGGGAGGGAATTGGTTATACATCCAAGTTCAAACAACCCTGGAAGGTTGAAATTTCGATTCATACAAAAAGAGGGACATTGGGGATTATTCAACATGCAGGTGGAAAATATTGGCATCCAGAGGGAAACTATGGTATTCCGTCACCTGACCGTTGTTGGGTGATTTGTATTTTAACGCTACGAGGTACACCGAACGATGCTTCACTCTTTACTTATGACGAAAGAACACAGACGATTCATAAAAGCAAATACGTTATATCCCCTACTGCTTTCAAGTAATTTTTCTTTCGCTTTTCCTGATGAGAAAGTCTTAGCCTTTGTGAATACACTAACTGATGACACAAGATTTAAGTTTGTTACTGAAGACTTGAGTAGAAATGTACAAATTTTTCCAACCCCAACAACTAGCGGTGAGTGGAGGATAATCAGTGCATACCTTAACGCCATCGCAACTCACACGAAAGAAATAACCTATAAACAGGGCAGGTCCAGATCAACAACTAACACAATTGAAATGGGTTGGGATATTTCAGTATAGGTTGCCAAGGGAATTTTTTGGGGCTTCAAGTACCTTTTCTTATCAGATGTCATCAACAATTGAATCAACTTGAGTGAAGAACTGGATACAAGAGGACTATAACAAGAAAGTAAAATTATGTATTGATGCAAATATCTTATTTTTTTTCATGCAAAAATGGTATGTAAATATATTTTGTAAATCATACACACATACACAAATACACACACACACACATACGATTTTTTAATACTTGTACAAAATCCAAGACGAGACTAAACACAAGACCAACCCCCTCCTTTAAGGATCTTTAAGGAGTCCTTAAAGATCCTTAAATATGTCCTTAAAGATCCTTAAAGGGGCCTTAAAGCCTCCTTAAAGCCGTCCAATCTTTAAGGATCTTTAAGGGACCTTAAAGGACTCTTTAAGGACATATTTAAGGATCTTTAAGGACTCCTTAAAGATCCTTAATGGAACTGAAATTTTAAGGATCTTTAAGGAGGCTTTAAGGATCCTTAAAGATGTCTCATCATGAAAAACTCGATTTTTTTATTTATTAATGTAACGATGGCTATAACATTAATTCAATTAAAAAGTATGATTTGTTTTTAGTATATTTTGAATTTTTATATTTTATACAACATAGGAGACTTGGATAACGCCTGTTTGAATTCTAGTTTCTACATTAATTTTTTGTAGAGGAGCCGTATGTCGTTTCCTAATAATACTTCTTTCTTAATTCATAAATGAATTAAAATGTGCAGTTTTTACAGTACAGGTGATCAACCCGTGTTTTAATCAGATCGGCAGCAAGCATATATGTAATTAACGGTATTTGTTAATTGTACACATCGGTACTGGTTTGATTATCGATCCCAGGTGATTTCACGCGCGGCTTTTGACTTTGATGTGCAGTTTCTTATCTAGGTAGGAGATCGCTATAAAGTCAAATAGCATGTTAAAATGCTTACCTAACCCTGAACTCTGGGTGTTGGAAATAAAGGTGTGTTTTCGGAAGTGATTTTAAGATAATGTTAATATTAAAATATTAAAACATACATTAACTAAAGAAATAAAAGTAATGGCAAAATAATCTAAGCATGTGTTATATTTGTTTTGTTTGTTTTGTTTTGTTTGTTGTTTTGTTTTGTTTGTTTATTTTATTTTATTTTATTTTATTTCATTTCATTTCATTTCATTTCATTTCATTTCATTTCATTTCATTATTTTATTTTATTTTATTTATTATTATTTTATTTTATTTTATTTTATTTTATTTTATTTTATTTTATTTTATTTTATTTTATTTTATTATTTTTAGGGGGGGTAGTGTTATGCATATATGCAAATAAAGCATGAGAGAGAGAGAAGAGAAGCATGAGGAGAGAGAGAAAGAGAAGCATGAGAGAGAGAGAGAAAGAGAGAAGAAAGAGAGAGAGAGCCGAGCACATTTTAGTGTCTTTGAATTGACATATATGGAACTCATTACTGACACATGATGCTATTGGATTTCCAATAATTTGATTTCTTAATGAAAAGGGTTGGTAAAGTAAATAAGAACATTAGAGAAAAGGTTATTCTTTTCAAACATGAACAAGTTACAAGTGAACATATTTAAGTAAGAAACCAGTAACAGAAGATAACCATTAACTGACAAACTTTACCTAGTTGGATGTGAATTTCTGCAGTCAAGATGGAATGCAGTGGAATAACGGCGATAAACCTCTCTCTCTCTCTCTCTCTCTCTTTAAAATATTCAGTTTCCGCTGATCTTCCTCTATCTCTCTTCCCCTCTATGTATTCAGTTCCCGATCTCTCTCTCTCTCTCTCTCTCTCTCTCTCTCTCTCTCTCTCTCTCTCTCTCTCATATTCGGTTTCTGCTGACCCCCCTCTCTCTCTCTCTGAAACATAGGTAGATATTCTCCCTCTCTCTCTGTCTATGAAACACAAGTGGATACTCTCTCTCTCTCTCACTCTCTAAAATATTCAGTATCCGCTACCCCTCCCTCTCTCTTTCTCTCTCAGCATATTCAGTTCCTTATATCTCGTTCTTTAAAATATTTACTTTCCGCTGATGCCCTTTATCTGTTTCTCCCTCAATGTATTTAGTTCTCTCTCTCTCTCTCTCTCCTCTCTCTCTCTCTCTCTCTCTCTTGTACATTGAATTCTTGACTTGCCCGTAAATGAATTTTAAAAAAAAAAAAAACCAAAAAAAACAGGTCTCCTTTTCTATATATTCAATTTCTGACAATTATGTCTTTCTGTATTTAATTCGCAACTTGACGGTGAAAATAGGTAATCCCTCCTCACACACACACACACACACACACACACACACACACCGGGAATTTCTTTATGATATTACTAGCATCATAGTATATTATGTGTACTGCAGATTCCAGGAAAAAATTTACTGTTAATTTTTGGGGGTTAAAAAATAGACTAGGAAAGACCATCTATTGTATTTTATTTTATTTTATTTTATTTTATTTTATTTTATTTTATTTTTTTTATTTATTTATTTTATTTTATTTTATTTTAATTTTATTTTATTTTATTATTTTATTTTATTTTATTTTATTTTATTTTTTTTTATTTATTTTATTTTATTTATTTTATTTTATTTTATTTAATTTAATTTAATTTAATTTAATTTAATTAATTTAATTTAATTTTATTTATTTTATTTTATTTATTTTATTTTATTCTATTTATTTTATTTTTTTTATTTTTTTATTTTATTTATTTTATTTTATTTTATTGTATTTATTTTATTTTATTTTCTATTATTTTATTTATTTTATTTTATTTTATTTTTATTTTATTTTATTTATCTATTTTGGACATTATGGCCAATTATTTAATTAAAAAGCTGTTTGTACAGTTAACACACTGCTTCTTCTGTATCAATTACATCTCTAATTAATACATATAAATAATAATAATTTTCAAGTAAAAGGAGTTAGAAAGAACAGATGTCATCAACATTCATTAATTAAGTGATTAATACACTTGATCATCAAACACCACCTTGCTGATTGATGTTAGATATATAAGTATATTACAGGTAAATTTTGGAATGCATTCCTATCAACACATATTTTATCTAATGCAATTAAAATTCTAAATATAGATAAAAATGATGGCTTGCAGCAAATTATATATGAAATTATAAATATAAGTAAAAAAATTAATTTGATCCTTTTGTTGTAAGAGATATTTTAAAAGAAATATAAACAAATTATCACAATAAACTTGCTTTCTTTCAGTCACGTGATCTCTTTGGCATATTGTTAGAGACATATTTTATAATTATCAACATCAGGATCATCTCTTCCATAGCTACATAGGTAAGGTGATGGACTCCTAACTTGAGGGACCAGGGTTCGATTCCCAGTGAAAGCGGATAACAGATGAAAATTTTAGTTATAAAATTTCTTGTAATTTGTATTTAATAAAATAAAATCCAATTAGACTTCAGAATGAAATAAAAAAATAAAATTGAAGAATTAAATTAAAAACTTGAGATTAAAAATAATATAAATAAAATTAATTTATTATCACTTTATTTTTTAAAAATTAATAAATGCAATAGTTTTTTAAAATAAAATTTTAAAAAAGATAATTATAAAATAATATTTCATTGTTTTTTTTTTTTAAAAAAGGAAAAATATAAATTTTTCCTTAAAGATCCTTAAAGCTTCCTTAAAGATCCTTAAAATTTCAGTTCCATTAAGGATCTTTAAGGAGTCCTTAAAGACTCCTTAAAGGCATATTTAAGGATCCTTAAAGCCCCCTTAAAGGTCCTTAAAGGGACATTTAAGGCAGCTTTAAGGAGGCTTTAAGGATCCTTAAAGATGCCTTTTCATCATGTGAAAAATAATTTTGTTAAATGATAATTTTTTGTATATTATAAGATATTGATAATTTCATTAAAATTACTGTACTGCATAATGTGTATAATCAATTCGACATTGCTACAATTTTTATGTTAAAATTTACAATTGATTTACGATTTCTTGGATATTGCATATATATATATATATAATTATACTTAATTGAAGTTTCACACTATAATTATACACAGCAATCTGATACATTTCAATATCTTAACAATGCCTACTGTTGCCGTTGCTTGTTCTGTTGTTGTTGCATTTTGGTCAAATTATAGTGAACCGACAGCACTGCAAGAAACGCCTGTAGAAATTAATCACTATTTTTTTCAGTCACAAAAGGAATGAATGTTGTAACGTGGCAATGGCAGTATGGTTTGGAACAGTGGAATGATACATTGACGTTTAAAAGCAATATTCTTACCGACACAGAGAGTAAGAGCGTGAAACCTGTAGCATGGTAAAAAAGGAAGCATATCTAGATGAATTTAGCTTGATTTCTGTACGGAAATGTCATCAAAATAAAGTCAAAATGGATTAAAATGATAGTTATGATTTTATTTTATGCAAGCGTAACATATGCTAAAAAACAACAATGCAATAAACAATTTTCTTTATTGAGATAATTTCCTCCAATAATTTCATGGTACTTGTTACCCGCATATTACTATGTAAAACTTAATTATAAAGTAAGCCAATGCATTAAAACTCTCTCTCTCCTCTCTCTCTCTCCTCTCTCTCTCTCTGTGTATGTGTGTGTGTCAATACTACATAACTTTTTTAACAAAAAATAAAGCGATATCAAAGCATATAATCAAATACAAAATTAAAGAACGTTTCGGTTAAACACGTAATCCTCCGTATAACTAAGGGCCCGCGTGCTTTAAAAGGTAAGCAGTTCTTCTTGTCGAAACAGTTACACTGTTTTAAAACGACGTAATAGTGATCTTAAAGAATTAATCGACGAACATTGTCATCTATACATTTGTGCATATGGGTTATATGGTCTGCTTTGTTCTACAGCACACTCATGGCGATATTTTGATTGCTTTTTTACAGCATTCTGTTTTATTCATTTTTTTTTTATTAATTTATTTTATTTTTTTTATTATATTTATTATTTTTTTTTTTTTTTTTTGTTGGATTTATTAACATTTTAAAAACCTTTGATTTAAAGTTACATGGGGATATAAACTTTTTAAGCTATTCTAATTAAATCTTATTAAATATTTTACATAAAAGTGAAATCATAGTAAGTAATTTAATTAAGAATTTATATTATTGTAGAAATCTTTTAAAAAATATGTGAAAAGCACAAAGACTCCGAGTTTATCGATGTAAATATGCAGAAACGTTGATTGCAAAACTGTAGATGCAGTAGTCGATTTTATTCTTTTATTCTACAAAAAAACTACAGAAAAACAGGAAAGACGCCGTTTATGTACATCGAGAAAAAGAACAAAATTCGGTAGCTGTCATAATCTGTCCTGTCAATTTGAGGATTTTCAAATAACACATTGTGATAAGTAAATAGTGTTTTTGGAAGTTTTTTCTTGATTTCTTAAAAAAATAATAATTAATAATTATACACGAAAACTTCCATTAAGGAAGTGAAACAGGGTGCTTCGAACGGGTAGGCAACCCCTCTCTACGCAGGAGAAGCAGGAATATGACTGCAAAGAAACGAATAGTTTACAATAGAAAAAATGAATTTATCACGTTTGTCGTATAGCTTCAGATGTAACCTTTCGTGTTTTTCATAATTAAGGTATAAGTCCAAATATGAAGCAGAACATGAAGAATCTGTCGTGTTTTTTATTTCAAGTTCTCTTGGATAGATGGCATTCACATATTCTCCAAATTTGGTATTATTTAGAGATAGAACGTCATCTATGTTCAGTGATACTGGCATCAACCAGACGTTCGAAATGTTTAATCAACATTACATTTTAATTTTGGTAATGCAAACCTATGTTTATTAGAATTACAAAAACTGAACATGTATTCACAAACTTGAGAGAGAGAGAGAGAGAGAGAGAGAGAGAGAGAGAGAGAGAGAGAGAGAGAGAGAGGGGGGCAAAAATTGTTAATTCTGGCTTACACAAAATGCTTTATAAACAAAACAACAATTTTTGATGAATGGATGTTTTCATTAGCTATGGATTGTGATGTGGACACGGACTGGTATGTTTGTTTTATTATTTCTATTAATCAATGTTTAAAATTTGGTTGATAAATGCTATGAAGGTGTGAAATTAAAACTTTAAAAGGGATTATATATAACTTCTTTGCAATAATTGAGGCGAAAGTTTTTAATTGTGAACAACTAAAAGTAAAATGCAACTGTTTGCCTTGGATATTGTAGAATGTTAACGCTGTATGGCACTTTCATATCTAAACTTTGACTGAGTGCGAATTTATTATTAAAGTTTCCCGCCTGGTCAACATATCGACCTATTTTACCCTTCTGCTGAATCTGATTTTTACCCCAAACGTTGACGACCAATGTATCTTAAGTTGGTGTTGTGTTCATTTGCTATATATTTACTAAAAAAGTTGCCAACATTAAACTGTTTTTACCGCTTCAATGGATAAATGCATATAAGAGCATTTGCATTTAGCGGAGGTTGTGGGCTGGATCTCTAGGCTCGACCATACACAAGGCTGGAAAAAGAGAACATATTTCAAATCTCAGAATATCTAAACTTAGCCAGCTACATTTTTTACTTTTAAATTCGCTCTGAATGCGCTCTTATACAAGGTAGACAATAAAACACCCAGGCACACATGAACCTGTTTAAGATTAATTCTCGGGGATGAAAAGAGTATGCAATTCTCGCAACTATTAAAAAAAGTTGCTGGTGCGATGTTGAACAACAATAATAAAAACAACAAACCGCAACTGTCTACGGAGGGAGAGGTAGCTTTTGATAAGCAAAGTTTCCAAAGTTAGTTTTTCGATATTATCCTTCAGATGATAAAAAAATATCCACACTTACAGTCTTCTGCTGGTCAAAATTCGTAATTTCTAAAGTATTTCCGAATGCATATACATGTACAAAATGCCACACTAATGAAGCTGCACTCAATTTATCAGTTTTTTTTAATGGGAAATCCCAATTGCAATAATGTACATTATTTAAAATACAATTTCATTAGGCTTTTTTGTTTTGTATATTTCATTTGATATTAATTAATGGGTAAAAGTTTTTTAAATTAAAAAATATGATTTTGAAAAAAAATTTGAAATCCCAACTGGTATTGTATCCTCAGAATATGTGTCAGACTACAACTAAGCTACACTATGGATTCACTTATCAAGTTTGAGAAATTAAAACCTTTCTGAAAATTTTATTAAATGCAGGTGTTTTGTATTTTAAAACATAATACGTAAAAATATGTTTGGGCTTGTAACTTCTTTTTAAACAATGAATAACTATAACGTTATAAACAACGCTAACTTATATTCGACTAACCATATGCTCAAAAAATTAATGATAATAGATACTAATTGGCACGTCTTATCTAAACCTGGACTAATTTGACTTGGCATTTGACATTTTCTGCCTCTTTACACATCGAATCGAAGAACGAATGGTTTAATTTATCATCCTGCAAGGTCTGAATTTCACGGCTAATTTGCTTACAACCAATGCCTTTTTATGGATATATAGCTTCTGCGGCAAGAAGTAAATTGTATTGACATTATAAAACTTTCCAAAAGTAATCAGTTTAATGAAGTAAATAAATAGTACATTGGAATCCATAGATATAAGAAACAAACCAAAATTTCAGGTCTTGGTATTTCTATCCCCGGCTGAAAACTTGGGAGAACTTCAAGCAACAAATGCATTTTATAGATAACGTTAAATATGTACAAGCAACTCGTTCCAATTTTAACTTGTAAAAACTGAATTTTACAAACATCCCAATATTTTGGTTTCTAATCTTTCTTTTGGTCGCATTTTGGTTCATACGTCTACTATCAACTCTCGCACTCTCAAAACCGATTCGTTCCAGTATTTATTAAATCGTCCTACATTGCTAACCAAAAATATGTCTTCATTTCTGTCAAATTGTATTTGTATTTTTAGTACGATAGTTCGTTTTGAACATTTTTGTTATTTAGGGCGGCACTTGATGAGTTGGATGAAATAGTAATATATATAACACAACTTTTAACATGCATCTATCCTGAATATTGTATTTAGATCTCTGTTAAAATTAAAGGACTTAAACTTATATAGAGTTGAGTTGAGTAATGACGTTTAACGTCACATTTAAAATAATTTGTTTAGACTACAATATATATAACACACATACCAGTTTAATTTTGATGTGCCAGATGTGCAAATTTCGGAAATTCATTCCTCATCAGTGACACTAAGACCGAAAAGTTTGATAATAAAAACATAAGTCAAACAGTTGGAAATAAATGAATCTTAAGTTCCAAAATTATATAAATCCATATCCAGCTAAGGAATGCTTTGCATGAGGGAACAAACCTTAGTTTTAAACAAATTTTACAATTTAAGGCAGCTGAAAATTTTGCTAAATTGTACATTTTCTGACAGCACAAAGTACTGTCTACTGAGTTATGGATACCCTCGGGGAGTTTTACTCCACCAGCAGCAGTACCCGCTCAGGGGTGTAAATATATAACACAAATACCAGTTTAATTTTGATGTGCCAGATGTGCACATTTCGAAAATTCATTCCTCATCAGTGACACTAAGTACGAAAAGTTTGATAATAAAAAACATAAGTCAAACAGTTGGAAATAAATGAATCTTAAGTTCCAAAATTATATAAATCCATATCCAGCTAAGGAATGCTTTGCATGAGGGAACAAACCTTAGTTTTAAACAAATTTTACAATTTAAGGCAGCTGAAAATTTTGCTAAATTGTACATTTTCTGACAGCACAAAGTACTGTCTACTGAGTTATGGATACCCTCGGGGAGTTTTACTCCACCAGCAGCAGTACCCGCTCAGGGGTGTAAATATATAACACAAATACCAGTTTAATTTTGATGTGCCAGATGTGCACATTTCGAAAATTCATTCCTCATCAGTGACACTAAGTACGAAAAGTTTGATAATAAAAAACATAAGTCAAACAGTTGGAAATAAATGAATCTAAAGTTCCAAAATTATATAAATCCAAATCCAGCTAAGGAATGCTTTGCATGAGGGAACAACCTTAGTTATTACAGAAATCGTTACGAAACTGTTAAATTCACAGTGGGAACCATCCCTGTTTGGCAGAAAATAAGCTCAAAAAGCGTCAAAATCGTCTACAATTAAGTCAGGTGTATTTAAGGCGTACTCTAATCTACCAATTCTCCAAAAGCATTCTTGTAATGCACCTGTTGTTTGTGAAGGAGACATCTACGCTCTACTAGAGTCACAGTTTCTTACTGACGGCAATAGGTCGCATTTGACAGCAGCATGATCAACCAATGGTGTATCATCGTGTCGAGTAGCGATCATCGTGTCGATAAGTGTTTTTGTCGTACAAGAACCTTCATTGCCTTTGTCAAGTTAATGCCTTACATGCAACTTAAACATGATTAACAATTTTCCTGGAATCTTAAGATCATGAGCATCACATTTTGAGCATTCTACAAAGGCGGATTATTAAACCGTCCTTTTAAAATTATATTTTAGGTTTTAAGAATTATGTTGTCGTATAACTTGCATATTGCAAACCAACTTTATTGATTGTAGAATCATATTAAATTAAACATTTTTATACTGAAAAAATGGAAAATGAATGAATAATAAAATGCTGTTAATTTCAACAAAACAAAGAAGAAAGAATATCGGAGACTCTTATCCTGATAGGGTCATAAGATATGCAAATTCGCAATCCTGCTTCCTCGCCTGCCCATCGTATGATGAAGACATAATATCGACGGTCCGCCCGTTACCTAAAATGTGACAGGAGAACTGTTATGCTTGTCTTTTTGATACTATCTTCTAATCCAAATGTCGAACAGAGTGTTTTCTAGTACAAAACAAAGAATAATATACAAATTATACACACATCCACGTCTTAAACATAAACAAACTTGTTCTTTGATTTATACACATATATATTTATACCTTTTTCATCACAACGGCTAGAAAATAACCCTATTTGATTTATTTTTAAATAAATCAAATACTGTGAAGTTATCTTAATACTAGACCGTATTGTTTTTGCCAGATTATTGCCAGTGAACGCATTTATAGTTTAGAAATCGATCAAAACTTTAATTTCGTTTGTTTAAGCAGGACACAGATACTTCGATCCATTTTCCGTCGCCATTTTTTATTCAAGATTGCCGCCATTCAATAATTAATTACTTTTTGTGTGAAGCTTAAACTAACATAAAACGATCGTTAGAAATTGTTAGGCTGAAGTTAAGGACACAAGAAATTTAATATTATAGCTTTATTGCTACATCTATTTATTTGCGTTGATAAATTTATTATTTTTTTTAAATGAGAGTGAAACTAACACATATATGTATCACTATCACTGTATCCCAACTTATACTGGATATATTTGACTCACCATAGGTCTTTAACCATAAGCACCTTCTATCTAGCTAGCTACAACTGTCACGTGAAAGTCAATTTTGAGAATAAAAGGAACAAAGAACTATGATAAGTCAAATATATCCAGCATAAGTTTTGATACAGTGACTACATACTTATCAACAATATTGTTGACGGCCATAAAACTTTTTAAGGGCCTCGAATAGCTTAGGCTTGCAATATCCTTGCGTCAATAATTTAAATAAAAGTAATTTGCTTTGTTGCAGAAAGCCCCAATAGTGGGAAGAAGCTCTACCGTACCGTATTAGCTGTGAAACATATACACCATACGCAGGAGAAGCAGTGATATTACTGCAAAGAAACGGAAAGTTGACAATAGAAAAATTGAAGTCATCACGTTTGTCGTAAAGCTTCAGATGTAATACCGAAGTTAATGGTCATTAACAAGCCACCTAGTAATGCTTTTTTCGTAAGTTTTATAACCAGCTTCAGTTCAAGCAAACAATTCATCTTTTGAGCAATTTCACTCTCAATCATTTGCATTCTTCTTTTTTAAAAAGCCATTTGTTAACCTGTACTTTAACAGTGTGGCAATTATTTCCACATTTTTTAAAAATCTTAAGGCGTGGTAAATAATTTATACCAAATGACTATTGCCGGCCCATTGAAATGTAAATTAAGTGTAAAGCTCTTTGTTAAGCCTCTCTAACATGCCCATTCTGTCTTTAAAGATATTCAGAATAGGTAAGTTGACAACGATGAATTTCTTTGGTTTTATTTCTTACATGAATGCTTGACTTACAAGGCAATGAAATGTTGATGTTTTGTTTACACTTTATAGCTACTGTTGTATGAAGATTAAATACAAGCAGAGTTAATGGGTTTTTTAAAATAAAACAGGGGATATTTTGCATTTGGTGTTCAGTAGGATATGTCTTCTTCTTAACAAACAGTATGACATGCATTAATTATTCCAATTTCTTTGTCATACAAAGCCATCATTAATGTCACATTTTAAAAACAAAAAGTGATAGAAAGTCATCCAAGAAATATTAAACTTAAAAAGAAACATTTATTCGATTTATACGATTTCTATTGCAGATACTAATTATATTAAATTTATTTTGTTTGAAAACATTAACCTTTTAATTGGCAGAGCAATTTTGTAAATTTAACAAAAATGTACCATATTTTTAATTCAAACTTTCGGAGATTTGCAGTAAAAATGTTAATAATCGACACCTATATATTTGGTGTCTCTATATAACATACTTAACATTAAGGTAGGTAATATCGAAATATCTGTTACCATGACAACATAAACAAAACATTTACACTACAAATATGTGAATTTTTTCACATTTTGCTTCATTTCTGAAACAGTGCTATTATCTTGATTCCTGCATTTTTGCAGTTCCTGCATTTTTGTAAAATATACTGTAGAAAGATCATTTCAAAATTTGTTTGTTTTCCCAAAAACTAAAACCATCAAATTTCATGTTTTCTGGTTAAAATTCTTAAAAAGTAAACAAACGTTAATATAATATATACAAAATTAATAGTTGAGGAAGAAAATAGACCACTATTTAAACGCAAATTTCTTTATGTTATAAACATTTTATTTCTATGAAACCATATATGAATTTTACCCTTGTTTAATAAAATAAGTATTCAAAACTATTTTCAGCTAAATATCGGTAACCATAGCAACGAATAAAACAAAAATGTACTATAAACGAGAATTCGTATAAAAATCCGTAATTTTTGACAATGTCTAGATATCAGCAGTCAGAAAACGTGCATTTTGAACATTTTTTTTTATTTTAGCACCTAACAAAAGCTTACTCAAAGTAAACTTTTGAAATTTTGCATTTTTCACATAAAATGAGATGTCATTTTTACAGAATTATCAGCTTATCGCATCAAAAAAGACAGTCATATTTTGTTGTTTTAATGGACATGTTTACGTAAGAACACATTTGTTCAATACTTCAACAGTTAAAGGGAATGATGGACGAGAAACGTCTTTATTTGAAAAACATACATGATAATTTTGTTTTTGTCGGAATTTCAATCAAATTTCTGTTTCAATGGCAACTAAATTGCAAAAATCTGATCAAAACCGTGAAAGAACATGATATTTTACTATTTATATATTCCATGCAAATAAACAGAGGTGCAACCTAGTTTTTTCCCTTTTGTTATAAAATGTATATTTTTTTTTTTTTTTTTTTTTTTTTTTTTTTTTATTAGACACAAGTACATATCATATATATATTACATATACATATCACCAATAAGAATATAGTTCATTATAAAAAACTGTATATATACAGTCAGACCTGTTCATGAAGGGAACTAGCAAAAAGTGACCTGACCCACAGGAGACCCCCATATATGGGCACAAATAGGATGAATTATAATATTGGTTTCATTTGGTTTTAACCACATGTACAGATTCCACTATATATCTTAAAGTATCCTCCAGGACAGGTCCAAATGTATACCTACTGTACATATATACTTTTGTTGAGGGAGGAGTATAAAAAAATTCTATATAAGCTTTTTCACACTGTCTCTCAACACATAAACATATAATAACATTGAAAAGAGTAGAAACAGGGTTAATCTAATCACAAACCTTGTCAAACAGCAAGGAATAATAATAATAATAATAATAATAATAATAATAATAATTATATTTTACAGCAATTTGTATGTGATAATAAAACAGGGCTTAGTTATCATTAAACAGATTCATCCAGGATTTCCAATATTTATCAAAAACTTTCCATTTACATTTTTTGAACATGAGATACTTTTCAATATAAAACTGTTCTTTCAAATAGTTTTGCAAGTTTAAAATGTTGACTTCTTCATACTAGGTTTTCATTTTGAAAATGAAATATTTGGTGTGGAGTATTACAAAGTTTGTTACTCTGTTTACATTAGAGAGTTTGGTTTTACCAAATAAAATAGAGGAAAAATCAAGATCAAGGTTGTAGTTTATTTTGTTGTTTATCCAATTTTGTAAGTCGTGCCATAAAGTTTGTATAGATGGACAGTAGAAAAACATATGCTCAATAGATTCTTTAACATTATCACAGTTTCTACAATTAGCATTGGATATTAAATTTCTTTTTGTAAGGTTTGAATTTGTTTCAATAAAACTATGGAGAGTTTTAAATTGAATCTAGTGTAGCATAGTATTTTGTGAAATGTTGAAGGGTAATTTATAAATATTTGACCATTGGTGTTTTGAAAAGAAAATACCTTGGTCTTTCCATCTTAACTGACTAGTGGGTGTAATGGCCTTATTTGTTGTAAAAACTTGATAAATATCACTGCACCCTTTTGGAGACCTTAGTAAAATACTTATATATTTAGGAATATGACAAAATGAATGTCTTGTTTGAGTATTATGATAGTTAAATTGATAATTTCTTAGGTAGCTTTTTATTGAAGCTATTAAACCATTAAACTCTAGAAAATTTGTATTTATATTAAATCTTTTTAAGAATGATTCATAATTATAAAGTACTCCTTCAGTATTAAACAGATCAGCTATAATTCTAATGCCATTTTTATAATATATATTGTAGAAAATAGTGTGGTTTTTCACTTTTATGTCTTTGTTGTACCAAATCTCTGTAGATAAAATATCATTTGCACTTTTTGGAGAAAAGTTATTACAATAATCATAGAATGCATTAAAAACATCTCTCCAGAAATTATTTTTTATAATTTCTGTTAATTTCTTAATATATTCAGATCCCAATTTAAATAGATTTTCCAGTTTAAAATTACATGTATGCATTAAAAGCTTATACCATTTTGAATTTGTAACAGAAAGTCTTCTGATCCAGGATACCTTCAAAGATTTCATAAATAAAAAGACATTTGTCATTTTCACTCCACCATTTTCATAATTCTGAATCATGATATCCCTTTTTACCCTGTCAGTGTTTGACTGCCATATAAATTCAAAAAATATGGTGTTAAGAGTGTTAATAAATGTTTCTGGAGGATTAGGCAGACACAGGAGTAAATATGTTAATTTTGATATAATTAAAGATTTGAGAATTGTAATTCTTCCCAAGACTGTAAGATTTTTTCTACACCAAGATTTTATCATTTTTTTTATTTCTGTGAATTATTATTGAAATTTAATGATTCCATTTCATTGATACTGACTGAAAAAGTAATACCCAAGAGTGAAAACTTATGTTCACCCCAATTTAACTTCCATCTTGAATGATGATAGACGTCTTTTGAGAACTTCTTTCTACCAATCCAAATTACATGTGTTTTTGAAAAAATAATTTTTAGTCCCGATATCTTTGCATAATATTCCAGAACATCAAGAGCTGCATGTAGTGATTTGGCAGATCCATCAAGAATAAGTGAAGTATCATCAGCATATTGTGATATATTGTACATTTCATTATCAATACAAATGCCTTTTATATTCCTATTGTTTCTAATATAAATACCTAATATTTCTGCACATAGAAGAAAGATGTAAGGACTCAGGGGATCACCTTGTCTACAACCTCTATTTAGAGTAAAGAACTTTGATAGAAAACCACTTTGAGTGACTGACGATGTGATGTTATTATAGAAAGTACTTATCCAGTGTTTTATGGAGTTGCCAAAGTTAAAAAAATCTAATACTTGTGCGATAAATTTCCAAAAGATTGAGTCAAATGCTTTTTCAAAGTCGATAAGAAGAAGCATGCCTGGTATATTATTATTATCTGTATAATTCATTATATCATAGATCAGGCGAATATTTTCCCCAATATATCTACCTTTTATAAACCCTGTTTGATCAGGATGGATGAGAGTATCTAAAACTGTTTTTATTCTCTCTGCTATACAGCCTGATGCAATTTTATATGAAGTATTTAAGAGACTTATTGGTCGCCAGTTTTTCAAGTATTGCTTGGGTTTATCTCCTTTTGGAATACAGTTTATAATATAACAAAATGTATAATTAATAGAACTGAAAGTTACAGAATGTTTTAAAAGTTTCATTCTACCACTTAAAATAAGGATGCATAACACTGAGTTTCAAAACTTGAAGCCATATTACATTTTGAAGAAACTCGAGATAACAAATAATCTTTTACTTAAGCCCTCCTTAAAGAACTGAATCAATTTTTTATAATTATACCAAACGTCATTCTAAAATTTTTAAAATTCCTTGTAAGTCAATATCCGTTATCACGATAACAGAATCTAGCGAATTTGGTTAAATCGTGGGAAAACCAATGTGCTTTCGCAGTACATGCACTTACTTAAATTTGAAATAAGTGTCATGTGCTGAATTTGAATGCAATATTTTAATAGAAAGTGTGTGTGTGTGTGTATGTGTGTGTGTGTGTGTGTGTGTGTGTGTGTGAGAGAGATCAAGTCATAGTTTGTCTCGTGAAAATTTGAGAGTTCTCAACGGACACACATTTCAGAGAGTGGAAACATGAAATTTTGCGCCCCAGTCAAGATTCCTTCATTCAAGGTGTAAAACCCAGAGAAATGTTGGGACCAGGAGTACTTGGTGAAGAACACCGACTTTTGTCATGCAGACAGATTTTTCTAACATTTGCATATCATGAGATGGGGACCTAGACATTCAGACCCATATTTTTTTACCATAGGTTTTCAAGAAAATTTTAAGTTATTTTATATGTTTAGTGACAATAGACGATACTAAAAGCATTTAAAAATTACAATCTTTTAGTATGCTTTTCTATGAAGATAAAATGATTGTATTTATCATTTCACGCAAAGCATTCCTTAGCTGGATTTGGATTTATATAATTTTGAGACTTTAGATTCGTTATTTTCAACTGTTTGGCTTATATTTTTATGTATCAAACTTTTCGGTCTTAGTGTCACTGATTAGGAATGAATTTCCGAAATGTGCACTTCTGACACATCAAAATTTAACTGGTATTTGTATTATATATTTACAACCTATGAACGGGTACCGCTGCTGGTGGAGTAAAACTCCCCGAGGGTATCCATAACTCAGTAGGCAGTACTTTGTGCTGTCAGAAAATGTACAATTTATTCAAATTTTCAGTCGTCTTCAATTTGAAATTTATAAAATCTTAGGTTTGTTCACTAATGCAAAGCATTCCTTAGCTGGAATTTGATTTATATAATTTTGAGACTTTAGATTCATTATTTTCAACTGTTTGGCTTATATTTAAAAAAAAAAAAACTTCAAATTTAATTAGTTGTCATTTCTAATCAATATGTATGCAGGTTTTTAAATTTCTATAACTTCAATAATTTGTCCTAATTTGTATCATTACTTTTTTTTACTAAAAGCATGAAACCACACGGGCATTACCTGGACTTTTATTCAAAACAAATCATTGACCCTTGGACATATTGTCAATATGGCTATGATAAACCAGTGCCCACGATCAGTTCTTTTTATTTCACAAAATTGACTATATATTAATATATTCTTTGTTATTATAGCTATCATTTATGAACCCAAGCCGAACTTTTATTTATTTTTTTTAGAAACACTGTACGGACGTACATGTAGGAGAAGACACATATTCCATTCAGTGAACATGTGTCGGGTGCATGGGTTATAGGGATATCAGTCTAGGCATTCAATTGTTTTTAAATATATGTATTATTTTATATAAAGTATAATATAGTTTTTTAATTCTTATTTTATTATTATCATTTAATCATTTAGTTATTTGTTTGCGCGGACTGATTACCCGACACAAACGCAGTGTACATTTAGATACTCGGCAACGATAAATCCTCAAACAGATATTCAAATCGCGGTCTACATTATAATTAAAGTTGTATTTTGATCGTCTTGGTATGAAATAATATCAAATAAAATTTCCAATTTGTGATTGCGAAAAAAAAACTGATAAATTGATTCTATCGGGATAATTTTACATCGACTCAAACCTAAAGCTGTAATAATGACAAATTTTTATTTTTAAATGCAAGTTTTACCTCAGATTCATTTGTCGAAGATTTTGAATTGTTGAATGAGTTACTTTTTCCGTACTTTTTCGGCACTCCTTATTTTTCACTACGTCGGGAACGGGATCGCTTTCTTCATTTTAAACTTAAAATATCGAATTGAAATATATCCTGTATCAAAAAACTCAAAGATTATAACTTGTTGACAATTTTATCTAGTTTCATATGGTACTAAATTTACATCAATCGGTAAAGTTTGAATAATTTAACACCAAACACTATGCAACAGACCATCCAAAAATCAGAATGGCGTAGTTTGGCGTGTCTGCCAATTAAAGGGTTTAATTGAAGTAAATTAAACTCACAGTATGTAAAATTCTTATATTTGTTTTAGAATAAAAATTTGAAAGATACAGAAACATAAAAAAGAACATTTAGCTTCGTTTATTATACGTTGTTTGTGTATTCAAAATTGGTTCGACAAGTTTATACGATTTTAATGTTTATTATTTGCAAATAAAAAAATAAGGAAATTAATTAATTAATTAATAAACAGAAAAATAAAAAAAAAAAAAGTTATAAATATTCACAACTTTATGGTGTAATATAGATACTCATTATATTATCTTTATTGTGTTTGAAAACATTTTATTTGAAGTAAATTAAACCTCACAGTATGTCAAATTATTATATTTGCTCTGAAGCAAAATTATTAGAAGAAAATGTAGATCCTGTATAAAATCATGACTATAATGATGTAAACTTTTCATTGGTTGTTATAATGTATACGTAGCGCATAAAATACATTATAATTTGCCGACGAGGTAAAATTTTAAAAAAAAATCTTAAAACCTGTTACAATGTGTTATTTTGTAATGTATCATTTACTATATATTCAAAAAGAAAAAACAATGTGAATCATTTTAAGATTAATTTCAAATTATAGCAAGATTTAATTAAAAATGTAAAACATGTTACTTCTTCAATGACTGATGGACGATATTTCTACATATCATTGATTAAAGCATTATTATTGGACGTTTTACTACGAAATTTATCAGAAATTAAGAAATAAAAAATGATGTCCTTTTTTTAGTCTGTAGACTTCAACGTTAATTTTATCAATCAAATATCATAGAAAGATCTCTGGTCAATGTATTTATAGAGCTACTTCCAAATTGGCCATTAATAATTAAAGGTTATCGTTGTTTCAATTTATAATTCTGATAAATATAAACAAAGTAAAAAATTTATTAAATAATTGACCGATTTTTATCATAAACTCCTTAAAAATGTCTTTTGTTGAAACTTCGTAATATTTAATTGATAATTGTGTAATGAAAAAGATTAAGAAATTTCTGACATATTTCTTTTATTATGAAAAATGGATATGGAATGGTGTGTTTGTGTTAAATATTTACTTTTTCTGATAGTATGCAAAACAAACCCCCATACTTTTCTATTATATACGGTAATTTATTTAACGATAAGGTTATTTTAGAAAACTTAATAACACACACACACACACACACACACACCCGTATTACAAGCCTAGGCTAATTAAGGCCCTTGTACAGTTTTTAGGCCGTCATCACAATACTGTTGTTAAGTATGTTGTTACTGTATCCAAACTTACATTACATATATTTGACTTACCATAGTTCTTTGTTCCTTTCATTCTAACATTGACTTCCAAATAAAAAGGTGAAGCTAGCTAGGAAGGAGGTGCTTACCCTTCCGCAGCACCCGGCCTCACTTTCTCGATGGAAGTTCACTTGTATAACTAAATGTGCCAGCTTTTAAAGTTTTTACTTTTATTTTTAGTTTTACTTTGTTTTTCGGATTGTAATTTGAACAAGGTCTCGTATGTTATTATTATTATTATTATTATTTATTTTTATTATTATAAAACGTTATATAGCTGTAATATTGTTTTAAATATTAAGTCAGGTTAGAATTTAATCAAACGCAAAATCTTAAACTCCAAAGATGCGTAATTCCCGTATCACTTGAAAATGCATTTATATGAATTGATAAAAGTGATGTACAAATGTAGATATGAATCATTTTCTAAATGAAGTCTTGTCGCTTTAAAAAAGAATACATAAAAACGCATAATTCTCTACACTGATATTTGGATGATTGTTTTTGTTACGTCAGGTTTAAAAGGAACTGTAAAGTAATTGTTAAGTAATGTTTCAAATGATTACCTTTGAAACACTATGAAAAAACGATAACTTGAAATAAATCAATAAACCTGTATGTAAATGACATAACGAATTAAAAAAAACCCGCAAAATTCTTTATTTGAAATATGTTTATAGTAAAATTTATTAATTGTGTGCACATGATAATGTGGTAAACTGAAATAGAAAATTTAAAAAGTGAAGTATACTTTATATGAAAAGTAAGTATAACGGGATAAATATATCAAATATTGTCTTTTTAACCAACAAAAGTCAATATGTTTTTTTATTATTATTATTATTATTATTACCTTTTTTTTTTAGTAAAAACTAAAATCTTTTTCAAATGTCATTTAATTATCTTGTTATGAACTTAAATCGTATGTTGGTTCCAAAAATGTAAAATTTATATTATTTGAAATATAAACAGCTTACAGAAAAACATAAAAAATATCTATTAAGAAATGGAAAAATGCATGGAACAGGTACATGGAACAGGTACATGGAACAGGTACATCAAATAGGAACGATAATAGGAAAAATGACACCGCCGTCGATGAAGAGAAAAGGGCGTCATCAAATGCAGTTGAATCTTTTTTGAGAGTAAAAAAGATATTGCAACATCGAACTTCCATCCTTCGTCACCTTAATAAACTAAAAGGCAAATAAAACATTTATAGCTGCAATGTTTATTTACAAAATGAAAAATGGGGCGTGCAAATAGTTCGAAATACATTTGTTTTACAGGTCTAACATACTTTATTTGAAATAATTCATTTTTAGATAAATAAAACTTTTCTTATGTATGTCTATGTTTATTAAACCATATTTTTATAAGTACTTTTTCAAAAACTGTAAACATAATTCTTTGAAGAATGTCAAGAAAAAACAGTTTAACATAGAGATTACAGTTTAAAACAAAACTTCATATTCCTTTGTATGTAACAAAAATTTTGCATTTTAAAGATGTCCATTTAATCTGCACTTTTAAATCTGATATTCGCAACTCTCTGCTCTATGGTTTAATTAAATATGCTCATTTTAAAAACTTTATTGTATTAAGATACAGTATTTTGATGTAAATTAGACTACACAACATGTATAATTTTTATATTTCTTTTAGAGTAAGAGTATTAGATAAAACAAATGTAGATACTGCATAAAGTCATGATTATAACTGGCAAATTTTTGATTGGTTGTAATAATGTATAAATGACCAATAAAATACATTATAATTTGCAAACGAAGTAAGAAATTAAAAACTTTAAAGCTGTTACAATATTATTTTAATGTATCATGTAATACCACTTCAATAAGTACAGATGTATAAAACATTTTAAGAATAATTTAAAAAAAACAAACAAACTATATATAAAATGTAAAATCTGTTACTACCTTACCACTTTTGGTTTTATGGATGATATTTGTAGAAATAACTTGTAGGTATTATTGTTTATCGTTTTATTACGAAAAATCAGAAATTAAAAATGATGTCCGTTCTCGTGTGCGTCATAAACTTCAACATTGATTCATCAATAAAATTTGTAAAGGAAGGTCCCTTGTCAATGTTGTTTTAAACCTACTTCCGAAATAGTTACGAAATATTAAAGGTTGTCGCCGTTGCCCTAAAAGTTATTTTCATAGAAAGAAATAGATATTTATTTATCTAATTGACCGATTGCGTTAAACTTTTTTTCATTATAAAGAGAATTATTTAAAAATAAAGTTTTGGTGCACACATATTCTTAATAGAAATTGAAATTAAAAATTAGAAAAAAATAATAAACATTTGAAGTTATATATTTTTTAATGCCTCGATTATTTAAACTATTTTTATAGCAGAAAATACAAAGTGTTGAAGGCGTCAGCTCAAAACTCACGGCGTTTCGTAAGTGTTTGCTTGAACGCGATTGACCGAAATCGACCGCTAGTGAGAAATAATAATCTTTTTGTAGGCTTTTACTATCAAAATATTGGAGTGGAGAGGAGTAATGGTGCTTTACGCCCCAGTCAAGATTTGCACTTATTTCGAAGCGGTCAGTTCTAGAATGGTGGAGGAAACCGGGGAACTCGGAGAAAGCCACCGACCTTTGGCAAGCAAACTGTCAAATTTTCTCACACTAGGATCTTTCCCGAGTTGGATTCGAACAGGCGGTGAGAGGCAAAGTGATCCGTAAGCGCGCGCTTTAGACCACTCGGCTACCGAGGCCCCCTTAAAATAATGGACTACAAGGATTATCTGCTTCATTATGTGTGACTTACGAACACACTGTAGGTCACTTTATTTGAACATAAATCAAATGCGCTTTGAACACTTGCAGCTAAAGCATAACACGAATTTGTTTTAAAATAAATCGTTGAAAAAATAACAAAAAATTCTAATCACAAATACTTTTTAGATTGATGAAACAACGTTAAACACCATTACACCAACCATCAAGCTTAAACTCAAATTTAATTCTCATTGCTGTTTTGGATTCAGATCTGTCAAACAATTACCAATTCTCAAAAAAGTCTAAAGCACACAATCATATGGAAGTCATCATTGAACCAAAAAGACGTATTTATATATATATATATATATATATATATATATATATATATATAGTGTGTGTGTGTGTGTGTGTGTGTGTGTGTGTTACGAATGACTGTTTTATAGTGCCTGTTTTATGAAACTTTATGCTAATAAATGACACAACAGGCTTCAAGAACATGTCAATATTTATAATTTCGAGATTGATAGAGATTGATAGTCATAAAAAAATGAAATATTTAAAAGAGAATAATACATTTATTATTTTATTGTTTTACATGTCGTATGATTAATAGGCTTTGAAAGATAATAATTTACTTATGTAACCTGACACTTCGCTTTATACATTCTTTTACAGATGCAAATATATTTAAATTCAAATGAAGTTTCCTTGCATATTTTGATAGGGCATTTAAGGACTTAATATTCACGACATCGACACATCCAAATTGTAACAAGTTTTAGCTTTCTTTGTGCAACATATTAAAGCGGAAATGATGAAATTTTCAATCCACATCTAATGTCATAGTAGTATATACTTAACAGATAATTTGGTGAAAAATCAGTCTGTAGCGCGCGCTTAAGCGTAAAAAAGTATTTCCCTTGCTGAAGACAACCATGTTCCTTTACCATAACAAATCTGAACACTTTAATACAATAGTAACTAAAAGAATCATGACTGGGAAGACAGAACACCATTACTCATGATGTGCCGTTTCTATATTTATTTACTATTTCATTTTATTTTACTATGGCTTGTTCCCACTGTGGGGGCTTTTTGCGGCGTGGCAGGCTGCTTGCGGTTGAATTGATGGCGCAGAAGAGTTGCGGGCCTAGGCTGATCGAGCCCTTGGCGGGTTTTATGGCCGTCGTCCCAATGTTATTGGTGGGTATGTGGGCACTGTGTTCAGGTTTGTGCTGGATGTGTTTAGCTTGCCTTGGTTCTTTTTTCCTTTCATTTTCAAAATTGATTTGCACGTGACGGGTGTAGTTAGCTAGACAGGAGGTGCTTATCCCTTCCGGAGCACCCGGCCTTAATTCCTTGATGGAAGTTTACGTAAAATACTAATTTTGTCACCTTTCAAAGTTTGTACTTTTTTTATTGATTGTGGTTTGGACAAGGACTGGTATGTTTGTTTTATATTAACACATACATAATTCATTAGTGAATATCTCTTAATCAATTTCAACATATACAAAATTATTATTAAAAAATAATTAGGCATATATAAAATTGTATTTTTACCTATGCTTTATTATTTTTTTTTAAGAATAGAATTTTAAACATGCATAAATGTATTTTTACATTTGTGAATTGAATTGTAATTTTACATATGTAAAAATTAATTTTACATATGTAAAAATTAATTTTACATATGTATTTTACACATGTAAAAATTAATTTTACATACACATAAAAATCAAAATTAACATATGCAAAAATCGATTTTTACATAGCGAAAAATGTTAGTATTTTTGCGTATCCAACAATCGATTTTTAAATATGTATAAATCGATTTTTTACATATCCAAAAGATAAATTGTTGTATATGGTTATATAGTCAGTATTTTTTGCAAGTGTAAATAACAAGTGTCAAATAATTCCCCATTTCTGTTTGCCGCGGACCTAAAGCGGGGAATGTACAGTGGAAAAAAGGAAAGTCAGTGTGTAAACAAGTTTTTCGGCCTTAAGGAGAGAAAGAACAGTAGAAACGTAAATAACTTCAAGATGATTTTTATTTCTTTCATAAAGATCGATAAAAAATCATTTAAAATCTGACGAAAAAGAAAATCGTTCATTTAATATACCGAAAAGCATTTACTTCGGGAATAATGATTGGATAGAAAATAGTATTTTCAAATTTCCCAAATTAATTTTTGCATAATTATGTAAAAATAGTTGCCATTTTGCATATGTGAAAATAGTTGCCATTTTTGCGTATGTGAAACTTTGCTATATTCGCTTTTGCAAAAATGTTTTTTTCACATATGCATAAATGGATTTTTAGACACACACACACACACACACACACACACACATAACAGCAATCATTTTTAAATATGTAAATTTCTATTTATGAATTTGCAAAAACTTTTTTTGTATATGTAAAAATTCATTTTTGCACATGTGAAAATATGGGAAAAAATAGAGAAAAGGCACCTCGTTATTTTACACTCCTTTCACTAACCTAAAAGAAAGAAACATTGTTATTATAAATTAAACTCGTGCAACCATTACTGTCAATCAAATTTGTGATAAAACAGACTTCTAAATAAAGTGCCCTACATTTAATGACACGTTCTGTGTATCCATGCATTTTCAGATATTCAAATGAAAAACAACTTTATACTTAAAATATCATCTCTTGTATTTTGCATTGTCTCTTGAATGATTCAGTTTGCTACAAGCTTTGTTAAATCTTCCGCTAATGGTTGTAAACTGTAAGCGTTGGCAATCCTGTATTCCATTTTGTCTGTATCTGTTAATTTCACGCCTTAAAGTTCAATCTATACTGCTATTTAGTTTATGTTCGAATAGGTAATGGATTCTTTTTTTTTTCCCTTTAATTTCTCTCTCTCTCTCTCTCTCTCTCTCTCTCTTTGATGTATTATTATTCATTTTCACAAATCAGTCTGCGATTTTAGAAATGTGAGATTTCATATTGAATAGGAGAAATAAATTTACATTAAGTTCATTAACTCATGATAATTAAAAAAAAAACGCATTCAGTAAATAAACAATAGAATGTTTTGGTTTGACCTGCTTGTTACAATTTGTTGTAATGGTCAATGAAGTATTTTGACCCGGGGTTCATTTTTCAACGTTGAATATTGAACCGGGAGTGCTTTTTCAACGTTGAAAATTGAGACCAAAATTCGTGAAATTTATACCCGGGGTCATTTTTCAACAGGTTGATAATTTTTTTCTCGACAACAAATTATGACTTCATTTCGTTGAAAATTGACCCTGTTGAATAGTGTGTGTGTGTGTGTGTTAGTGTGTGTGTGTGTGTGTGTGTGTGTGTGCTGTAAATCAGGAAATTAATGCGAGCAAGAAATTAACGCGAAAAATGCGAGGCCCGTTTAATCGCATTAATTTCTTGTCGCATTTATTTTCCGATATTCATTTTTGATTTCTGTATTCTGTATATTTATTATAAATTGAGTTACCTCCCTTAACCGGAAGTTGTTATCGTAACTGATTAATTAGAGCACATTCTCATTTAGCGGTAATTTTTTGGTGTTTCTTTCCTACTTTGAATTTTGCTAAGAGTGGAATCGTGACTGATACATCATTTTGAACCTTAAATGGAACCTCAAATTAAAAGTACTGTGATGATAAGTAATCTAACATTCTAAACTCGTGAGTTGAAGACGAAGATCAGTTGTACACATGCGACGTCCTAATTTTGAATGCTTTATTTTAATAAAAACTCCAAGCGTTATATTTGAGTTTGTTTTGTTTTTTTTAAACCATGCGGTTCTTTATGTTGATAAGCCCTTTACCACCCGGGTTAATTTAAAACAATGGATCATCGGCGCATAAAAAATTTCCCTCGGCACACCTCACTGTTAATTTTAATAATGTCTACGGAAAGTTTGTTAATAACGTGTTTATAAATGAAGGAAGACATAATATAATAATTTCTGAGCCCATAATTTAAGTATATTATTGTAAGATAAAAGAAAGGCAAAAATTTTAAAAATTGAAATTTAAAAAATCGCATTAATTTCAATTTGAAAAATGCGTATTGAAATTTATGCGATTTTTCACCGGTGAAAATATATGTATTTCATCCGAATTCCTTCACGTGCAATTTAGAGGGTTTTTAATAAGAGTTACTTCCCTTTTTATTATTGCGAACGGGTGCCCTGTACTTGTTTCTCGTCACACTTAGGTGCCGCAGGTTTTTCCGAATTGCGTCAACCATTACACGAGCGAATAACAGTGTATTATCGTCAACAACGGTCACACGGCGCAATCCATTGTTTTAATTAACCAAACATGTCAGATATAAAAACAATCCAAACAGTGATATAAAATAAATAGAACTTTTAACAGTGAAGTATGAATATGACTTTTATTCGTCTCGTGAAGTGAATAGAACCAGCCGATATTAAAAATTATATTATCCAAGTTAGCTTTTAATATTAAACTCCCGTGGGCGTTTTAAATAACGTATGGTTTGAGCTCTGTCTGCATTTCTGTCGCCGGGGCAGAGAGAATCAACGATTTCTTACTATGACAGTGTTTGACATTACCACTGATGAAACTGGTCGGGAATATGTATTTCAGAAGGACTCTGAAGTATCTAAAAATCACCAGGGTGTTCAGTCATCTAAAATTGAGGATAAGTCTGTGCGGATGTATGCCACCAATTCAGGTATTTGTCCAGTGTATAGTTTTAGAAAATATCTGTACAAAAGAAATCCCATGTGTGATGCATTTTTTCAAAAACCTAAAGATTCTTTCACTAACGATGATCAAGTGTGGTATGAAAATAGGCCCCTCGGTAAAAATAAGCTAGGACAGCAAATGGAACAGCTGTCGAAACTTGCTGGTTTATCAAAAACTTATTGCAATCATTGCATTAGAGCAACTACAATTACAGCCATAAGTTAAGCAGGTTTTGAAGCCCGCCATATTATGACAATTTCTGGCCATCGTAATGAGGCATCCATAAAAAGTTACGTGCGAGATACAACTGCAGATCAAAAGAGACAGATGTCGAGCGCTCTGAGTGAAATGATGTCTCGACAAACAATGATTTTGTTGACTTGTTAGATTATTGTGACGACTTGTTAAAAATTGGTGTCAACTTTCAGATCTTTTATGTCGATTGTAAGAGAGCACTTTTTCAGATGTAGACCTGCAAAGCAAATATATTGTCAATTTGATAGCACAAACACAAAATCTCATTTTTAATTTTAAAAATGTTAATAAAGGACAACACAAAGAACTGATAAAAATAAGTTACCTTGGTAAAACGTTACGCGTTATTACGCGAAAGTTACGCGTTAATTCACGAAAGTCACGTGTTATTACGCGAGATGTTACGCGTTATTACGCGGGAAGTCACGCATTATTACGCGATTTTTTTTTTTTTCAAATCGAGTCCATTAGGCTTTGTGCAACTGTATGCATTTGGTAATTATTCAATTATCCGATTGCAAAATACAACTGACTCTCGTTTGTCAATATTTGTTCGGGTATATCAAAGTATTTTACAATGGTCCTATTTTCTCTAAATATTTATGCTATTTTTCACACCTGTTTTCTGAAAGTTGTTTTTTAAAACATTTTGAGTATGTTAAAGTTATTGTTTGGTTAGTGAATAAAAATTCAATAGCAATTGAATAACCATCTCAAAGTGGATATCCATCCATTTCATAAAATGCATCATTTAAATTTTTATGAACACTAGATGCATTTTAATTGTGCAGTGGGATATTGTTTAATACAAAAAAGACAATGTTTAAATATTCATTTCCCGAGATCTCTTCCCGGACAGTAACATTAAAATGTTTAACCCCACCATTCTTTAATTCTGCAGCATGCACGCGCATCCAATATCGTGTCGTTTATTTATTGGTTTCAAGTATTGTCTTGTATTTGATTTATTTCTTCTGCTGGTTGTATTTAACTCCAGCACTTTCAATCGTCATTTCTCCGCCGTTAGTTTGAAATTTACCTTAATCATCTTTAGAATGCACGTTAGATACCTTTTGTTATGAAAATCACTCTTAATGGATCACAATTTAAAAATTGAGTGTAGAAAGCTATTTGTTACTTTTTTCAGTTATTTCACTTCTGATAAAAAAAATCAAATTTACTTGTATTCCTAGAAATTATTGAGAATATTTTACGATAATATTTCGAACACATTGGTATTTTGGAAATTCGGTTTTCATCAGAATTCCTCAATAATTTCTAAGAACACTATATATTAGAGTTAACGCCCCAGTCAAGATTCTTTCATTCATATCGAGGCGGTCATTTTAGGGATGGTGGAGAAAACCGGAGTGCCAGAAGAATAACCACCGACCTTCTGCGAGCGACAAACTTTCTCACACTAAAATCTGTCTAAATTGGTATTCGAAAAAGTTAAAAATAATAATAATTATAATAATTTTGAATATACCCGCCCTCGCCATCAACATATTTAAGACTTCATAATTCTTGGTCAAAAGTCGTAGAAGAGATGATTACTAATATAGAAACATGGTAGACGATTATAGACTGACTAAAAAGAAAAATGGGATTTGCAGCTAAAACATGTACTTTGCAACAGGAAGACTGTGTAATACACCATACAACGAAAATATGCCCGACAAGACAAGAAAGTACACTTAATGGAGCTAATTTTGAATGATATTCAAGTTCAATTAGCCATGAAATCTAAAACAATCATACAATGCAGCCAAAATACTATTGCACATGTACTATATATATATCTATCTATCTATATATATATATATATATATATATATATATATATATATATATTTATATATATATATCAGCGAGCATAGTTTCATACTTCTTGGTTTAAAGCAGTAAGAGGAGCTATTTACATAAAGCAGGTACTCTAAGTTCGGACAGGAAGACAGAGAGCACGACAGACAGACAGATTGACTGAAACCTATATCATTAACTCCAACCCCCACCCCCAAATACAAACAACAAAAAACCCAACAACTAGAAAAAAAAACAACAATTCATTAGTATTATCAGTTTTAAAATAACCTGTTGAATTTTGACTCAGTCTACTGATCAAAATTCCACGATCCGGTTCAGTTTTCAACGGGTAGGGTCGTAATTCAACACAGCTTGTCTCAATTTTCAACGTTGAAAAATGAGTCCCCCGGGTCACTTTTCAACCCGGGTCAAAATACTTCATTACACCGCCAATCCGGTCCAATTAGAGAAATTCATGTACATGAGGTATATCTTAATTATTATTATTATTATTATATTCTTTTATATCGTTTGCAATGTCGGTAGATCTTACTTCTTTTAAACAAACTTGTTATAATGACTGAAACCCCTTATTTTAGGAGGCTTAGTATGACCTACTAAAAAACCTTTCTAGATGCCCGCTTTGAGGCCACATAACTGCAAATTGCCAACTTGAAACAAAGTAACGTGTGTATTGAAAAGAGTTGTATACCAATAAAAATTTTACCGTTAATCTAATATTTTTTGGGTTTTAAATATTATTATTATTAAAGTCAGAAATTGTGACTGTGCGTTGCGCTAATGGCATTATACAGCAGGGTTCTTTATCGTGCCATGCCTGCCATGACACGGGACCTCGTTTATTTTAAGTTCCCATCCTAAAGAACCGTGACTTTCATTTCGTAATGCCGAGTGCTTGGCGAAAGAACAGTCACTGCCAACTTCCAAGTCTTGGGTCAGACCCGGTCGGGGTTCAAACCCACGACCTCCCACTTACTGAGCGAGCACTCTACCAACTTCGCTACCGCAGTGGTTCTCTGAGGTGTTGTAGGAATCATAATCATGTAAATATATGAGCAGAAAAGCTTGTTTACATGCTACCACAGCTTCCTTCGTACACAGACCACAACAATTTAACAAATTTCCCACCACCTGGCAGCACCGCTACATGCACTTTAAATGTATATTTTTAATGACTTCCATTCATTCGTCGTTTTTAGCTCAACTGGCAATAGCCAGCTGAGCTTATGACATGGCGAAGCGTCCGTGCGTGCATCCGTGCGTAAACTTTAATCTTCTCCTCTGAAACTACTGGACCAATTTTAACCAAATTTGGTGTAAAGGGGTCCCTAGGTGATGCAGATTAAAGTTTGCACAAATCAACTTCCTGCGGCATCCAAGATGGCCGCCGATACTATAAATAGCAAAAAGTGATAAATGGCTGCATGCCATTTAACATATTTAACGAGTTTTTCAGAAACATTTTTTATAAGGTCGCTATTAGCAGAATATTCAAATAAGGTGCTATATTTAGTAAATTCTTTGAAAATCTTCTCCTCAGAAACTACTGGACCTATTCGAACCTAATTTGGTGTGCAAGGTCCCTAGGTGATACAGTTTAAAGTTTGCACAAACTGTGGCATCCAAAATGGCCGCCGTTATTATAAATAGCAAAAAGTAATTAATGGCCGATACACATTTTTATATCATACAATTTGGTATATAGAGAGTAGATGTATAGCCATTTCACATACATATCATTTTTTCTGAAACATTTTAGCTCGACTGGCAATAGCTAGCGGCCTGGCTGTCTGAAATTTACATGCAAATAAAGTGCTAGTTGAGCGATACAGGCCCTTTTGGGCCTCTTGTTTAAAAATTTATCTCAAAGTAATTGTTCAATCATTTACAATTTGAAAATGTAATTCATGTTTGTTGTTATTTTATCAAATTTAATAGATTGATCAGTGGGCGGGGTCAGATGTCAAATGTTCTTTTTGAATGACAGGAGACGACCCATTTTTATGAGAAGGTGCATCAGCAGTGCATTTCAAAACCGTTTTCAAAATTACATTGAAAATTTGAGATGTCAATAAAATTAATTCCACACTATTACAGGAATTAAATAAGGCTTATCATTTAACTTTGGGTGGTCCCTTTTCTAAATTTCTTGTCTACAATGTTTCTATCTGTAACTCAATATTGTATGGCTGTTGCTATAGCAATGTTTGTAACATTTGTTTATTTTGTTTCTATGGTGCTGATTTTTCAAATATTTTAAAAACATTTTCCTTTATTTTTTACTCAGAACCTTTTCTTTTCATTTTTTAAATTTAGTTTTATTTTATATCTTATTCAAAGTTGGCCAGGTACATGCGAGTGTTTATACAAAAAAGTACTTTGGGACCCTGCATGGGAGCTGAATACCTACATGTATGTTTTTTTCATCCAGCGTTTGGTCTATACAGTTTGGAGACAAAACTCATTCGCGGACGAGGAGAATTGTCATGTGCATAATTTTGAATATTTCTCTTTGTAAAAATTCAAAACCTTTCATCGTTAAAAAGCTTATTAATTCAAATATCTCGATATCATTTTTATAAATATATAATTCAACGAGAACTTACCAGTAAGTTTGAAGTTGGATTGTAATTCTTCAAGTCATGTGATCACAAATAAAGAGATCATAGGAGATAACGACAGTATTCCCAGCATGTATCATACTTCAAAGTAATTAGTTGCTTGGTCCAAATTATAAAATCAGTTTCAAGGGAAGGGCGCGGTGGGCCTATGATCTCTTTATTTGTGATCACGTGACTTGAAGAATTACAATCCAACTTCAAACTTACTGGTAAGTTCTCGTTGAATTATATATTCTTCCACGTCACGTGATATCAAAGAGATCATAGGAGATGTTTAAAGAGACCAAGCAAGTAATTCTAAATTTTATCAGAAGTAAAGTAAAACTTTAAACGGTATTGCTATTTACATATACCACATTTATATACAATTGAACATTAAGCATTAACAATCATTTATATCAATATGCACCTGCAATATGTCTAAAATTCAAACATTTTCCAGAATCTTATCGGCGTAATTTTGATGTTCTATAACGGGTTTATTATAAAAACTAGCAAATGTTTTAGCAGAAGACCACCCTGCTTTGTTCATTATAATGTCAATGGGACATCCAGCTGTGCTGGCCGCATTGTCGAAGCTGCTCGAGTACTGTGTGCCGAAAATAGTTCACAGCTGATGCCTGATGATCGTAAAATTGATTTTAACCACCTAGAAAAAGTTTCTACTGTCACGGCTTTATGCGGCTTTTGATAGGCAATAAATAACTGTGTACAGTTACCTCGGATATTGTCAGTTCTGTGTAAATATTCATTTAATGTTTTAATTACACACAGAGATTCATCACGGTCAAATGATTTAAACATTAAAGGTGGGATTGAATACCCTGGTCTTGATTGCTTTAGAAGTCCAGTTATGCGAAAATACACCTTGTTGTCCGATCTATCCATTTGACCTATGTCTAGCTGCCGTAATGTTTGTGCTCGTTGTCCAGATAATAACGACATTAACATAATAAGTTTATGAGTCAACATATTAAGTGTAATTTTACCGATTGGTTTTAATGTTTGAAGATAATTTAACACTACTGAGACATCCCAGATTTCACTATATTTTGGGACCGGTGGTCTTAAATTAAATACGCCTTTTAAAAACCGTTTCAATAATGGATGTTTCTCTAGAGGAATTTCATTTTCGGTAACAATTAAAGCTGATAAAGAACTACAAGCTGAGTTAATTGAACTGTAGCTGTAACCATCTTCATATAATTTGTTTAAAAATTCCAACACTACAGATATATCAGGTTTTAAGATATTTACATTTCTAATTTGTGCAAAAGATGACCACTTATCTATATACACTTTATACTGTTTTTGAGTACTTTCTCTCCATGAACTCATTATAATATTTACGGACTGTTCAGTTAGACCTTTCCCCAAATAATGTTGTGTAATTGACTCTAGCTGCGATGTGACACCAGACACGCCAGAAGATCCAGTTTTGCACTTAGTGGATGTTTTATGTCTGGTTTTTGCGGTAACACTAGAAGTTTCTTGTTTCCCCGCAGTTTTAGAGGCGGTTTCACACAAAGTCGCATTAACACTGGGTACCACGGTTGTGTTTTCCACTCTGGTACTATTACAACTGCCCGACAATTTTCCCGCTGTAGTTTCTGCACAACTCTTTCTATGACACTGAAAGGTGGAAATAAGTAACAGAAGTTAAAATTTTCCCAGCTAATTGAAAACGCATCAATAAAACTAGCATTAGGGTCTGGTTTCCAGGACACGTAAGGAGTAATTTGATTATTAAGCCGTGAAGCAAACATGTCGATGGACGGAGTGCCATATGTCTGGACAGTCAGATTAAAACTGGATGTATTCAACATCCATTCAGTTTCATCGCGTATCTTTCTACTTTTATTATCAGCCTGCGTGTTTAATTTACCAGCTAAGTGCACGGCTGTAACGACATTTTGTGTTTCTCTCCAAAATACCAAATTTTCCGCACTTCGTCATTACACTCAATAGAATGAGTACCGCCCATGTTATTTATATAAGCTACAGCAGTAGAATTATCTATTTGTAATTTAACATGCTTGTTAGCGAGTACGGTTTTAAAACACTGTAAACCAAGGTAAACAGCAAGTAGTTCCAAGTAATTAATGTTCGATTTTCTACTAGCTTCTTCTACGGACCACATGCCACCAGTTTTAACACCCTGGCACACAGCTCCGAACCCGATGCCAGATGCATCCGTAGTGAGCGATATGTCTGGTATCGCACGATAAACAAGTGCGTATGCCTCTGCGACAATATTATACCACCATACCAGATCTGATTTTGCCTTGTGAGATAACTGCACTTTTGCCGCGTAATCCCCTTTGTTGAGCTTTAATGAGTCTGATTTTTCACGCTCGAGTACTTTTGTATGTAACATACCCAGTGGCACGGCTATACTGTATGCTATCATAGTACCGATCAGTTCCGCTATCTCGCGTATTGTAGGTACCGATTTAAGTGTTACAATTAAATTTCGAAGACGGGCTTTTTTTCTCTGACGTGAGTGATATTGTCATTGAATTAGAATCCCAAACAAATCCCAAATATTTTATCTGCTGTGTGGGAATGAGGACAGATTTCTTGTCATGAATAAGAAAACTGAGTAACTGAGCAAATACTGGTTTCATGAGTTTTGTAAAATATCGGGGAGCGGAAGAAAAACCATTAGGCAGACATGTGTATTGCCATTTTATACCCCTCCAAACAAATCTGAGGTATTTCCGAAATGAACAATTTACATTTAGGGTATAATAGGCATCTTTCAAATCTACCGATGCCATGTAACAATTTGGAGTCATAAGTCTCATAGCAGTTAATAAACTTTCCATTTTGAAATGTTTGTATTCTATATATTGATTAAGTGGTTTTAAATTCAAAATCATTCTAAAACTACCGTCCAGTTTTGGTCTTAAAAACACAGATGAAATAAATTCACCTTTTTCCGACCCGGGTATTTGTTCAAGAACACCCTTTTGTTGTAGCTTGAGAACTTCAGAGTTCAGCTTGTGACCCTCCTGTTCATTTAATTTCGTTTCTCTGTAATAACCTTGTACAGGAGTCTCTTCAAAATCTAAGCAACTACCCTTGACTAACTGTAAAATAAAGGGATCTGACGTTATTTTTTGCCAGGCCTTAGAAAAATGACGTATTCTGCCTGCAATTTTATTGTTAATGTTATTGTTTGTGTAATTTGTTGCACTCACCGTTACTTCTTTACATCCTTCGCCTTGTAACGGGGATTGTCCTGGCGGTGATAGGCTTTGTATCTTGGATAGAATCCCTGTTTTCCCTTTCCACCCCTCGGGGCGTCTGGTGGCTGGTATTTTGCAAAGCCTTTTCCTAAAAAAGGCTTAAAGTGATGCCGTCGTTTTTTATCTTTCCCCCTTTTCTTCTCTTTGCTCTCCTGTACTTAAGCTTTAACTTTATTTGTTTTTTCAATTTCGTCCATCTCCTCGGACGCTTTGTTATGAAACAAAAATCTGTGACCTTCACTTTGGAGGAGACAAGGCCCTTATAGTCTTCTCCAAGGTCATCTCTTAGGAACTTTCGCCGTTCCAAACTAAATTCGTAGTTGGCACCCATTAACAGAGCGACAGAATCTGTTAAAAATTCCACAAGTTCTTCTTGTTTGATAGAAGTTTTATTTTCGTTGCATTTTATTATTTTATCTATAGCTGTAACCACAGGGACGGCCGATTTTAAATACTGACTTTGTAGAGTCTGGAATTTTACATTTTGGACCCTGTTTTGCGTATCTAGTGTTCCCCATAGCACGTCATTTATTTTTGGGGCCTGAAAGATGTCATCCATATTCTCCGGTATTAAATATTTTGTGACCAGTTCTTTCTTTTGTTCCTCCTCCATTCTTTCTCTATTGAGATTCTTGACAAGTTCTGCCAGTTTTTTATTTACAGCAGCGGCAGTTTTTTCCCAACCAGCCAGTCTTGTTGCATGTTTACCAATTAAATCGGTTTGCTGTGTGCTACTATCGGACACTTGTAATTTCTCAGGAGCCACAGTTTTTGAAGGAAAGGGAGTGGTACTAACCTTACCATTGTTCGCCTCATTTGAATGTAAAGTATTGTCAGCAGATTGATTGACGGTGGGCGGAGTTAATAAATTTTGGTTGCGCGCCACCGATCCGTGACCATAATTAAGAGATTTTGCTTTTTCCTTGGAGGAATGTCATTTTCATCACTTTCAGAATCCTCGGATTCATCATATTCACTGCCCTCACATACATTTTCTAGCAAAAAATCCATTTTCCCACTCACCGTTTTTGACACATTTGTCATTTCTGTCACCGCTGATGTCAAAGTTTTCATCCCCTCCTGTTGTAACATTACCAGTTTTTCAAGCATTGACATGTCAGTCTTTTTTATCTCAGCAAGTGATTTTAGATTTTATGATATAGTTTTAAATTATTAATTTCATTAGATTTTTAAAGAAATTATATTCTATTCTGATAGAATATTTATAGATTTATTTCTCATTTTTGACTTTAAAATGTTTATCAAAAAGTATCTTAAGTAAAGGACAATAGAAATTCATATATTTCATAATATTTGTTACAAATATGTAATTATCTTAGTCACAAAAATCTTGTCTGTTATTTCCAACACAATAGAGCAAAGCTATGTTCTGGATTAACGAGTTGGATTATTTCTGTTTTTACATAAGTTCGTTGTTTTAGTTAAACGTTATGTCAAAAACGAAAGTCACATGTTGTGTGATATCTATTCAGAAATAGTTAATTACATAAAGTTAAATAAGTGAATGCACTGACATGTCCCGAGCTTGGACTGAGTGGCAGTCACTCGACCACATCGTAACGGTCAGTGAATCTGTCAATTAACGGTAAAACGTACTTTTTAGTCGAGCGTGTAACAAGTGGTCGGTCAAAACTAGTGACCATTGGTCATTTTCTACATTGCACATTACTTTTAAGTTTTCATCCTAACAATCCATGCTACTGCACTTTTGTACATTAAATCATTTAACTCATATTATATATCAGTGACATAGTATTGTAAATTTCTATTGAATTCTGAGTGTCAAAAAAAAAAAAAAAAAAAAAAAAAAAAAAAAAAAAAAAAAAAAAAAAAAAAAAGTGTCACCGAGGGGAAAATTTGTTAACACCCTCATTTACCGTGATATATAAACCCAGGCAGACTATTCTCGGTACACATTTTGTACCGAAAATAAGGAAAGAGTAAAAGATTTACATCTTTTGATTTTTATTTAACTTTAAGGTAAGCTTGGTATTTTTATTTATATATTTTAATTATTTATTTATTTTAAGGTATTTGTTTTAATTCGCATTTTTATATATTAGATGCTGACCCTCAAATTGTAATCATTCGATCACATTTTTCTTTATTAACTCATTGTTTTAATATGTTATTTAAAGAAATCGTAAGAATTAGTTTGATTGATAAAGTTCATTTAACAACAAACACAGAAAATAAGAAGTCAGGAGCGTATTACGCAGAACCCAATTTATAGTATTTTTCACGCAAAAACGTGTTGTTACGATTCGATTGAGACTTTTCTTTGATTTTTCTAGATATTTTCATATGGTTAAATATAGTTCTGTTGAGATGAATTTATGATTTTTAAATAGTCTCGCAAACCATAATCCAATTCTGTATGTAATATAATTTTTTCAAGAAATACCAAAAAGTTTTCGTTTTCTCGAAATTCAGATGTAGCGTGTCACTCTAACAGGTAACTGTTATTAGTGCTAGAATGTTTGACTGATCACCATGCATTCACCTGACACCTCCTACGTCTAAATATTTTTTTTTTCCATTTTGGTCAATTGTAGGAAAAATATTGACTTTGCAGTTGTGTTTGGTTTTTGTGATATTTTTCGGAGTCAGTCAAGTGTCAGGAACAGTTACTAAGATTCCCATGGAAACCAAGATAACCCAACATAATCAACTACGGGGTGATTTTTGAAGAACAACATAAACTTTTTCTTTCTCAAGAATACTGGTTACATACCTTTAGAATTGAACTTCCCACAGTTCATGAGTTGAATTCAGTACCTAAATGTCTCAAACAAATTGAGTGTCATGTTTTAACAATGTTTTAGAAACTCTAGATTTCATTCGTTCGGAAACAAACGAACACATAAATGATACTATAAGGACGATACATAAACTTGTTCCCCACACTGATTTCAATCAGGCAGTGAAAACTAAACGTGCAATTTTAGGCTTTATAGGTTCGTTGTCTCGTTCATTATTTGGCACCGCAACCATGGAAGATGTAAATGTTTTGGCTCGCCACATTAATGCTCTAACTAAAACTACTTTAAAAATTAAAAACTCTTTGGAACGACATGGCTCGCACATGTCCTCATTCATGCATTATGTGAATAAAAGAACATCAAATTTGATGCAAGGTATCAAACAAAATCATGAACAAATTGGCAATATATTAACATTCTTCAATGCTCAGCTAACAACGAGAAGTGATGTTTACGGAAACTTAACCAATCTTGTTACTAGGCAAATAAATGAAGCTAAAATTCTAAGATTTAAATTCAACAACCTCCTAACCTCAATCCTGAATTTAGTCCAAGGTAATTTGACATCCTTTTATCCTTCCTCCTGTTATTTTATCCCACACTTTAGATAAAATCGACACCTTACTAATAATGTCTACTTCACCTGGATTTTATATGGTAAAGAGGGACCCCAGTGTATTTTATACTAATGCTGACTTCTTTTATACCCGTCGACACCATAACATTTTCATAACAATAAAATTCCCTTTCACAACATTGCGTAGACCACTTAAATTAGATGCTATATCATCTCTTCCAGTATCTACTAATAACTCATCCAACCATGCAACCCAGTTACTGAATCTTCCAAGTTACTTAGCATTAACAGACTCCCAAGATTCTTTTCTTCACCTATCTAACTTCGATTTAACCAAATGCCAAACTAGCCAAAACAGATTAAAAATTTTCCTTTAATAAACCACTGACACCAGTTACGTCCCCTGACTGTGTGCTAGCTAACTTCGAAAATAACAAACCAATGGTTAATATCCGATTTACACACTCGTGATTACATTCTCACTTATATCATATATGGTTAATTAATTAACGTGAGTAGTTTGATGAAGTACCATATAGACAAAATACCAAAGGAGACTCATTTCCACCAACTGACAATGGATACGCCGATCGGATACTCATTTTTCTACCCAGGAAAATCTTACTCACTAGACAGCAGCAGCCACAGTCTACGGAGATGGTACCTTCTACACCTGTCCGGACCCATTCATCCAGCTGTACACACTATATGCCTTCGTCGATTAAGCCATCTACCTACTTGAATATGCATTTAACTGGAAAGAATGTTACCACGTACAACAGATTTTTTAATTTACTCAGCGAGATTTGCCAGCAACATTGACTTTAACGACGGACCACTGTTCTTTTCATCGACCATGAAAGTGCTGTTCTAAACGCAGCTCGCGCAGTCTTTCAAAGTATGAATATTTTTACTTCATTCTCTCATCAGAATCACTTTCAAGTTTTTAAAGAAATGAATGTTGTTGTACTACATTAAATCTTTTAAAAAAGAATATTGTTTACAATAAAACTGTTTTGCTATTTTAGTAATGTTAAAACTAAAAATTTCGTAAATATTATCTCCAGTGAATACATGTGGTTATTTTAATTCTTAGCTTTCTGTTGCAGATTGATTGAGACATTGTTCGTTTTTACATTTCTTATGTTTCACCATTAAAAGCTGATTTTCTATTTTACTCAATGCATCTGAAGAAAGACACAGGCAACTGGGCTGCAGATTGACTACAAGAACTAGATGACGTCAAGATAGTTAGACCTACAGCTGTACTTCCATTACTACCCATGCATAATATTGAGGACGTCTGGTTTTATGCCTTGGAAGAATACCACAATTCAGATACCAACATCAGCACTCCGACCATGTTACAGACAACTGTGTGGAGATTAATCGAAGACTATGAAATCCTCACGACACTGTAGGACCAAGAACCACCAACCATTTGGAAGGTTTGCACCATTAGCTGAAAAACCATGATCAACACCCACATCCAAACACCTTCAACCTCATCAAGCTGATACAGAATTAAAAGACAGAAACAGAAATCACACTCAAGCAGCATTCCGATGGTGGTAAAAGAACTCGGAGAAAGCGGAAGTACGTCCAGATTGAAAACAGACTAGCTACATTCTAATGGAAACTTTAAGACGACATCGTTACTCAAGAGGACTTCAAGATAAAAATCATGAAATTATGATTTTGAAAAAGTAACTACTAAAAAAAGAAAATTTAAGACTTCATCAGAAAAAAAAAACAAATAATAGATACATCATTGATGTGTATAGATTATTTCAGGGAGCAAAATTCAAAATGAACAAAAAAACAGAAAAAGGAATAAATCATAATATAACTTCTTTACACACATGTAAAACCTGAAAATTAAATGTTAAGTTAGCCATAATTGTTCACACAAAGGATTGAACTGTTTGTTTAATAATTCAAGGAATGATAACATATTTCTCTACTTTTACTTCCTAATTTTTAAGATGTTGGCATGGGTTGAATGAACCCCGTTTATTATAGTAAAATATACAGTATAAAACCACCTGGTTAACAAAAAATATTTTTAAAATAGTTTGAAATATCAATTTGATTTTCAGGTACGCCTGTTCGCCCCGGCATCTAACATCATTGATGATATTCTTCCCTCCCAGGAAGATGCTGATGGACCTAAAGCTAGCGCATGCGCCAAAGTGGTTAGTTGTGTTTTTCTTTGTAAAAAAAAAAGAAGAAAAATGTGAAAAAAGCACACTTGAGGAGTGTTGTATTCCGTAAGGATGTTACAGATGGGTAAAGACACAACTTGGAAACATTTTGATACGAAAGATGACTTTGTGAGTAAATCATAATTGAAATATTTACAAAATATCATACACAACAGGAATGTGAAAACAACTCATAACACACCTATATAATATACATGTATTTATCTGCGTTACCTGTCTGCTACCTGTGTATACAAGTGTGTATCATGTGAAAACACATATATGTACAATATAGTTCACCTAACAAAACAATATATGTTATATCTCATGTATTCAAATTCTGAAATGAATGTATTATGTCAAATTCAAATCTCCCTGATGAAGTCGATTTAGAAGATTTTGAAAAACCTAAAAAGAAACGCCAAAGACATTTCACTAACATAAACAATAATCAATCAACAATAATGAGTACACAAAGTCCAATTCCAGATTCTGAAATTCAGAAAATTGCTTTAGTAATGAAGGATCTGGTTTTCACAGATCTCAGAACAGCAATTGTCTCAGATGTTCGTCCACTAATTGTACCAGATCTGAACTAAGTTATAGAGACCTCTTTTCAACAAGTTATTAATAGTTTTGAAAATAAAATACAAAAACTTGAAACTGAAAACGTTTCTATTAAAGAGGAAAACATCAAACTCCAACAAGGAAATGAAATGTTCAAAGCCGAACTCGACCAACTCGAGCAATATAGCGGACGCAACGCTATTCGGATAGCCGGAATAAAAGAGAATTCCGAAGAATCCACCAATAACATTGTCTTGGACATAGCAAAACGTGCAAAGTTGGATATCACTTTTAACGATCTGGATCGCTCTCATCGCGTTGGACAAGTGAAACAAGGTACTCAGCGCCAAATAATAGCTAAATTTACCAACTACCGTGCTAAACTTAAACTGATGAAAGCTCGTAAGTATTTCCGAAAGTCTGGAGATACTGTGTTAAAATCAGTTTACATAAATGAAGACCTTACAAAAGCAAGATCCAAACTATATAATGCTGCCCGCGAATACGTTAAAAACAAACACTGTAATAAATGTTGGACCTGGGATGGGAAAGTATTCGTTACAGATCGAAATGATAGGAAATTTCGAATTGACTCCATCCGAGACTTGCTGCAGTTCTCCGCGACTTCGCTCACACCTCGCTACAACCAGACCCCGACTACATCATCCACGCTGTCTTATGCTGATGCATTAAGTGCGACATCCAAAATGACAACCAGTGACATTCAGATGCCTCCATTAAATCTTATCAGTACAAAGTGATTAGTGTCGTAAATAGGCACAAATAACATTAGAGAAGTTGGGGTCATTCTATAAAACATTCATCTCGGGGGTATCTGTATACATGTATAACTTACTTATTTATATAACAATATATACGAGGTACAGAGTGTCAAATTCTAGATAACTCAACTTGAAAACTAAACGAATAGCTCAATGGTATGCTACCACCACCTCAAATGAGGAACAATTACTCTCGCAAGAACTCAACATGCGTGGATCCGCGAGCCAGTTTTCAATAATTTCTCAATGTGATATTCCTTGGCCTTTGATATTTTTGCCAAGGTTATAACTTTTTTTTTAAACATTATTAGTCAAAATTTAAAGTATGGTAAATGTGTAAATTGTAAAGCTTAAACAAAAGAATAAAAATACACATTAACAATATGATATTAATGAACGTTCACAAGATAACATTTGCAGTACAAAAATAAAAATTTTGTTTTACTTTTTTGGTCCATTATTTGCTTCCGTTAAAAATTAAAGACAAACATACCAGTCCTTGTCCAAATCACAATCCCAAAAATACAAAGTAAAATCTATGAAAGCTGGCAAATTTAGTAATACAAGTAAAACGAATTGGAAATTAATTTATTAAAGGTATCATTAACGTCGTTTTGTTAACAGTTACACGTGTAAGTGTCACGTGATAGTATTCACGTGATACTTAGTTAACTAGTATTAATATTCATTAGGTATGGTTAAGGTTATTTTTATGAGTGCATGAGTTTCATGTGCCTTTTAAGGGTAGTATATAGTGTCCGTAGCGAGTTATATGGTCATTCGAGCCATTGCAGTCATAGATTTACCATATATTTTGTTCTTCATTTTTGGTTATGTCTGATACCGGTGATACTTGTCGCGTCCCGAGGGAACACGCTGATGCTGCTAATTCTGAGGTTAGAGATACTTTTGAACTTTTTCGTAATTATTTAGATAAAAAGTTGGCTTTTTTAAAGAGAGAATTTTCTGAGGAAAGCGATAATTTGAGTGATAAAACTTTTAAAAATTGAAAGAGGATAACTCGATAAAATTGAAATATATTCGCTATAGGCTTCAGTTTTAATTTAATTCCGAATTAGAGTCTGATTTGGATTCTCTAGAGAAATGTATGAGTAAAAAAGATTTTAAGAAAGGTTCTGAAATTTTAGAACTTGCTAAACAGAAAATTCATAAAAGAAATAAGCTCATAAGATTGGCTGATTAATCCCCTGGGGGCTGGGAGACAGTTCGTGAGTACGAGTCCGATGAGCTGGCCTCAGATTCTGAAGACGAGAAGCGAATTAAAAAGGCCGAGTTAAGGGCACTTAGAAACATTAAATCTAGGAAAAATGATTCTGCTCGCCGTAAGCCTTCTGCTACTGTTTCTTCTGCGGATACAGACAAGCGGGTTTCTGGTAGACAATATTTTCAAAGATCTCCATCCCAGTCGACCTACGGTCAACAACCTTTTCGTGGATTTAAGCAATTTTCTACAATTAGAATACCAACAGTAGATCGCCATATGACATCTGCTATTTGTGTGGACGGCCCGGCCACTGGAGGAGAGACTGTGGAAAATTTGGAGCAAACGAGGCATCTACAGACAAGAAATAAGGACATTAATGATAAGTATTTATTACATTATAATTCTATGTTAGATTTTAATGAATTTCGTGACTTGTCAATACACAATCAGTATTTTGAAACAGAAGAAACTTTTTCTAAACAAAGTACATCAGTTAAGGGTAGACTGAAAAATCATACAGACTATTGGCGTTCTATTGACACTAATACGGATATTTTAAACATCATAGAACATGGATATGTTATTCCATTTGAATCTTTACCACCTAGATCATTTAAAAATAATAACAAGTCTGCTTATCAGCATCAAAATTTTGTTACTAATGCTATTAATGATTTAGTTAACAATAATTGTGTTTCAGAAGAACCTTTTTGTCCATTTGTTGTTAATCCGTTATTTGTTTCCGTTTATAAGGTTGGTAAGAAACGTCTCATTTTAGACTTGAGACTGGTTAATATGTATGTAAAATATGATAAAATCAAATTTGAAGACTGGCGTATAGCTGAACAGTTATTTATTCAAAACGGTTATGTTTAAATTTGATCTCAAGTCTTTTTATCATCATTTTGATATTTCGCCAGTTCATCAGACTTTTCTGGGTTTTTCTTGGAATTCTAAGATTTATTGCTTCTCTGTTCTTCCGTTTGGATTGAGTTCAGCTCCCTATATCTGAACAAAATGTCTGACACCACTGGTAAAATTCTGGAGAAAAAATTGTATTAATATTGTTTTATATCTTGATGATGGCAAGGGTTGTGCTTCAGATTTTAATAAGTGTTCAGCAAATGCTAAGTTCGTAAAGTCGTCGCTGTTAGATGCTGGGTTTTTGTTAAATAGTGAGAAATCTATTTGGTGTCCTTCTCAAGATTTGGAGTGGTTAGGATTGTGTTGGAATTCGAAAGATTTTGTCTTAGCTATTCCAGACAGGAGAATTACAGATTTGTTGAGATGTATTGATTTTTTTCTTGATAAAATGCCATTTGTTAGTGCGAGAGAAATAGCACAGGTATCAGGGAGAGTTATCTCTCTTTCTCCGGTATTTGGCAATGTATGCAAATTAATGTCACGGTTTTTACATCACGTTATATTGAACAGAACTTCTTGGGATGTTTGTAATAAAATTCCTTCAGATCACAGATGTGTTTCTGAATTACATTTTTGGAAAAACAATCTTTTACGTTTGAATAATCGTAAAATGGTTAATTACGATGTCCCTGCTGTTTTTATTTATTCAGATGCTAGTGGTATAGCATGTGGGGCTTACACCTTACAGATTTGTAACAGTATTTTTCATAAAACTTGGTCAGATGAAGAACAAGTTAAGAGTTCTACTTGGCGTGAATTGAAAGCTTTTGAACTAGCTTTGAATGCTTATTGTTCGGGTATAAAGGGTAAAATTGTAAAATGGTTTACCGATAGTAAAAATTGTGTCAGATTCATACAAGGTTGAAGCATGAAATTAGATTTACACGAAATATCTTATTCTATTTTTCAAATCTGTGTCAAGAACAATATTTCACTTGATATTCAGTGGATTCCAAGAACTGAAAATGATAGAGCTGATTATATTAGTAAGATTATAGATCATGACGACTTGGGTGTACATACAGAATTTTTTGAATTCATAGACTCTATGTGGGGTCCACATTCAGTAGATCGATTTGCTGATTGTAATAATACTAAAGCTGATCGTTTTAACTCTAAGTTTTGGAATCCTGGCTCAGAAGCAGTTTACTAGTTAGTTTCGCCACTTTATTTCGTGAATAAAGCTATAAAACATTTAATTGTGTGTAGAGCAGTTGGTACTTTAATAGTGCCTAAGTGGCCTTCCTCGCCGTTCTGGAGTTTAATTTTTAAAGAAAATATGACTTATAATCGTTTTGTTGTAGATATATTAGACTTTACAGAAGGGAGTAGAATTTTTGTACATGGTACAAATAACAAGGGTATTTTTGGTTCAGAAAAATTTTGTGGTAGTGTTTTGGCTATTCGTTTGAATGTCGAATTTAAAATTTTTTTATTATTTTTCAATTTATTTTTATGCGTTAATCACTCTATTTAACAGAATATATTATAGACTTATTTACATTTGTTTTCACTTCAGCAAGAAATAATTTTTTGAGGGAGTTGTTTGCATTGTGATATTGAATATTTATTTCGTTTTGATAAAGTTGCATATATTTTTCATTTTTGATGTTACATTTTGAGAGCAATGTTCCATTTGAGGGAGTTAACTCTATTTGACAGAGTTGTTGTATTTGGCATATCTATTGCTCCATTTGAGAGAGCAATGCTCCATTTGAGGGGCGAACTCTATTTGACAGAGTTGCTATAGTTGATGTAACTATTGCTCCATTTGAGGGAGTAAAACTCCATTTGACGGAGTTAATTTACAGTTGAATGTGTTTCATGCTCGATTTGAAGGTGCTGTTTAATTTTATATATTTTTTTAGGCTTCATCTGAGGGAAACTTTGCTTATTTTGTTTTATTATTGAAATGTTCATGTATTTTTTGTTTTATAATTTTCCGTTTTTGGATTTATTAAGTATAGAAAAGGCATATTAGTGTTAATACCAAATATACCGTAGTTTTCTTATGATAAATCATCATTATTTCATATTTGTTGATGATATTGTTTTATTTTGTTACGTTTTTCAGATATTTTTGATATCAGGTTATGGAAAGACGCAGATTGTATTGAAGATGAAAAACTTAAAACATTAGCTTCTATGATACCTGATGTTCTTTTAAAATCAAGAGCTGATAACACTTCTAAGAAATATAAAGCTGGTTTTGATAAGTTCTGTAAATGGTGCAATCAGTTTAATTTATGTCCCTTTCCAGCTAAAGTTTTTGATGTGGCGTTATATATCATTGCTTTACTGCAGAGTGGTTGATCTTCAGTTAAGATTGATGAAGCTTTTTATTCTATAAGTTGGGTTCATGATATTTCTGATACATCTAACCCATGTAATTCATCTTTGGTTAGAAGTATAAAAGAAGGAGCACAGCGTATTTTGGGTAAATCGGTGGTTAAGAAAAAACCGATAACTCCTCATATTTTAAGTAATATGGTTTCTTTATTCGCACATTCCGATGCTAATCTGTATGATTTGAGAACAGTTGTGTTTATTAGGTTTTTCTGGTTTCATGCGTTTTAGTGAACTAGCACAGATTAAGATATCTGATCTTTCTTTTTATGATTCGTTCATGTCAATTAAAATTCGTAACAGCAAGACTGATCTGTATAGAGAAGGATGTGATATCATTGCAAAAACTTATTAAGCTACTTGTCCTGTCTCTTTACTCCTTAGATATCTTCATATGGCAGGTATTGATTCCAATTCAGATGAATACATCTTCAGATCATTGACTTTTCTTAAATCTACTGAATCTTACAAACTAAAGGTAATACTAAGATATCGTATACCAGAGCAAGGGAGGTAATTCTCGATATGTTTGACTATTTGAACAGATAATGACATGGGGTTTTCAGTTTTGACTTTAATTTTTCTTGAAATGACCTTTAAATTAGGGTCAAGGTCACAAATCAAGATCATTACCTTATTTGTGATTTATGCAGTTTAAGGCAATTTTCTTGCAAATATTAAGAGATACATGAAATCAAATCATTGTTAAAATGTTCAGCATGACAAAATTTAAAAAGGTACCAAGTTTCGTAACTATATGATAATCCATGAAGGAGTTGTTACATGCTATAACATTTCTTCCGGTACCTACTAATAACTCTTCCAACCATGCAACCCAGTTACTGAATCTTTCAAGTTACCTAGCATTAACAGACTCCCAAGATTCTTTTCTTCACCTATCTAACTCCGATTTATCCAAATGCCAAACTACCCAAAACAGATTAACATGTACCTTTAATAAACCAATGACACCAGTTACCTCCCCTGACTGTGTGTTAGCCATCTTCCAAAATAACAAGCCATTGGTTCAGAAACTTTCTAATTTCCAATACATTCTAAATTACATCAGACCGGAATTGAAAGACGGAATTGTCAGATACTACAATTGTAGTGTACAATATGCACGATCTAGTTGGTCGTTGTCCTGATGAAGACGATAGGACTTATAATTGTAACTTTTGCATGATACATGTACCATGTAGATGCTCGGTGTCATCTAAATCAGTTTTTCTACCACCAAGACTGGTGAAATGTTTTAATTTAACTGTTACCGTTTCCATTTTACATGCAGTAAATTTGGCATTGTTGCAAGAATTTTTTAATCCAGAGACATTAGAATCAATTTCTGCTGACACCACTTTTAAAACCCCTATAAGTATGAAAATCCCTAATTTCAAAATCTATAATCATTCATTCAATCACTTACTGGCTGTTGATAAAGAAACAAAATTAAATCTGAAGAAGGTAGTAAAAGCAGCGCTAAATGGTCAAAAAAAATTTCAAACTTTGTCTGAACCTCTAATAGATGGCAAAATAGACATTAATCCAAGTTGGCCAGATTTGAATGCGATCTTCATTTTTATTACTTTCGGGTTAACTATATTTTCATTTTTAGTTTATATATGGTCTTTTTCTAAAATTCGACAGTTTGCTTTGGCCCTAACTGTATTGCAACAAATATCTCAATATACCATCATTCATTTTTAATCCACCATCAACAACAACATCTTCACCTCCACGGGTAGATTTAAGTTAATTTTTTTCGGAATCTTCCTGGGCACATGGATCGGTCATTTTAAGTGTATGTGTTTTAGTGTTACTCTTAATAATTTTAATAATATTGTATCAGAAAAACAAAACTCGGCAGGGCACGACCATATATGTGGAAATTACTTCCGGTGGCGAATGTGCCACAATTCCGATAATCTCTTTGCCTTTGTGCCCCTCCTACTGGGATTTTCCCGTAACCCAGATTAGAGACATTTCAATTTCAACTTTTCCTAGCTGTAAACTTTTTGCAGTCTGGCCTCAATTTATAATCTCCAATAAACTTACAAACAAGCACGCAGAGGTACCAACAGAGATTATTATTAATATATTTATGTATTTTAAAATAAAGAAAATTTTAAAACAACACTTTTCAGCATACTTATTGGTTGAACATCAAGGTATGTTCTCTTTACTTAATGACAATGAAAGAGCAAAGTATCAGGTCTCACATGCAAGCTATACTTATCCTTCTTTACAATAATTGTATTATTTATATTCTTGCGTATTTTAATTGAGCCTCAAGGACCAATATTACATGACTAAACCATATTTTGTAAAGTTTTTGTACTAGCGTGTTATTTTTTTCTAGTGTGATGTTTTAATATATGTACAAAGTATGATATGTTATTACGCGAACCAGGAACATCTTCATTAAGTGTGATATAGTGATTACCGTGGTAATCAAGTGATATTTTACATAGACAGTGATAATATGATACCGTGTGAAATAGTGATATGTGAAATGAACATTCGCATATGAACATTTATAAGATACTTTATGAACATTTCGTTTGACTAGTTATAGAATTTCATCGCATATTACTTACTCTTTTTGTACATATGTTAAAGAGATTGTTATCTCATAAAAATGTTTTTTTTTTCATCCAGTGTTTGGTCTATACAAAACTCATTCGGGGACGAGGGGAATTGTCATGTGCAGAATTTTGAATATTTCTCTTTGTAAAAATTAAAAACCGTTCATTGTTAAAAAGCTTAATAATTCAAATATCTCGATATCATTTTAATAAATTAGAATTTTTATCTCAACAAGTGATTTTAGCTTTTATTATATAGTTTTAGATTATTAATTTCATTAGATCTTTAAAGAAATTATATTTTATTTTGATAGAATTTTTATAGATTTATTTTTCATTTTTGACTTTAAAATGTTTATCAAAAAGTGTCTTAAGTAACGGACAATAGAAATTCATATATTTCATAATATTTGTTACACATATGTAATATCTTAGTCACAAAAATCTTGTCTGTTTAGAGCAAAGCTATGTTCTGGAATTAACGAGTTGGATTATTTCTGTTTTTACATAAGTTCATTGTTTTTGTTAAACGTTATGTCAGAAACAAAAGTCACATGTTGTGTGCTTTCTTAACGCCCTCATTTACCGTGATATAAAAACCCAGGCAGACTATTCTCGGTACACATTTTGTGCCGAAGAATAAAGAAAGAGTAAAAGATTTTCATCTTTTGATTTTTATTCAACTTTAAGGTAAGCCTGGTATTTTTATTTATATATTTTATTTATTTATTTATTTTAAGGTATTTTGTTTTAATTTGCATTTTTATATATTAGACGCTGACCCTCAAATTGTAATCATTCGATCACATTTTTCTTTATTAACTCATTGTTTTAATATGTTATTTAAAGAAATCGTAAGAATTAGTTTGATTGATAATGTTCATTTAATCAAGAAAAAGAGAAAATAAGAAGTCCGGAGCGTATCACGAAGAACCCAATTTATAGTATTTTTCACGCTAAAACGTGTTTTTACGATTTGAAAACCAGTATTCGATTGAGACTTTTCTATGATTTTTCTAGATATTTTCATATGGTTAAATATAGTTCTGTTGAGATGAATTGATGATTTTTAAATAATCTTGCAAACCATAATCCAATTCTGTATGTAATATACATTTTTTTTCAAGAAATTACCAAAAAGTTTTGTTTTCTCGAAATTCAGATGTAGCGTGTCACTCTAACAGGTAACTGTTATAAGTGCTAGAATGTTTGACTGATCACCATGCATTCACCTTACACCTCCTACGTCTAAATATTTTTTTTTCCATTTTGGTCAATTGTAGGAAAAATATGGACTCTGCAGTTGTGTTTGGTTTTTGTGATATTTTTCGGAGTCAGTCGAGTGCTAGGAACAGTTACTCAGATTCCCATGGAAACGAAGATAACCCAACATATCAACTACGGTGTGATTTTTGAAGAACAACATGAACTTTTTCTTTCTCAAGAATACTGGTTACATACCTTTAGAATTGAACTTCCCACAGTTCATGAGTTGAATTCAGTACCTAAATGTCTCAAACAAATTGAGTGTTATGTTCTTAACGATGTTTTAGAAACTCTAGATTTCATTCGTTCGGAAACAAACGAACACATAAACGATACTATAAGGATGATACATAAACTTGTTCCCCACACTGATTTCAATCAGGCAGTGAAAACTAAACGTGCAATTTTAGGCTTTATAGGTTCGTTGTCTCGTTCATTATTTGGCACCGCAACCATGAAAGATGTAAATGTTTTGGCTCGCCACATTAATGCTCTAACTAAAACTACTTGAAAAATTAAAAACTCTTTTGGAACGATATGGCTCGCACATGTCCTCATTCATGCATTATGTGAATAAAAGAACATCAAATTTGATGCAAGGTATCAAACAAAATCATGAACAAATTGGCAATATATTAACATTCTTCAATGCTCAGCTAACAACGAGAAGTGATGTTTACAGCATCTTAACCAATCTTGTTACTAGGCAAATAAATGAAGCTAATATTCTAAGATTTAAATTCAACAACCTCCAAACCTCAATCCTGAATTTAGTCCAAGGTAAGCTGACACCTTTTATCCTTCCTCCTGTTATTTTATCCCACACTTAAGATAAAATCGACACCTTACTAATGTCTACTTCACCTGGATTTTATATGGTAAAGAGGGACCCCAGTGTATTTTATACTAATGCTGGCTTATTTTATACCCGTCGACACCATAACATTTTCATAGTAAAATTCCCTTTCACAACATTGCGTAGACCACTTAAATTACATGCTATAACATCTCTTCCGGTACCTACTGATAACTCTTCCAACCATGCAACCCAGTTACTGAATCTTCCAAGTTACCTAGCATTAACAGACTCCCAAGATTCTTTTCTTCACCTATCTAACTCCGATTTCTCCAAATGCCAAACTAGCCAAAACAGATTAACATTTACCTTTAATAAACCACTGACACCAGTTACCTCCCCTGACTGTGTGTTAGCAATCTTCCAAAATAACAAGCCAATGGTTCAGAAACTTTGTAATTTCCAATACAATCAAAATTACATCAAACCACGTTTGACGGAATTGTCAGATACTACAATTGTAGTGTACAATATGCACAATCTAGTTGTTCGTTGTCCTGATGAAGACGATGGGACTTATAATTGTAACTTTTGCATGATACATGTACCATGTAGATGCTCGGTGTCATCTAAATCAGTTTTTCTACCACCAAGACTGGTGAAATGTGTTAATTTAACTGATACCGTTTCCATTTTACATCCAGTAAATTTAGCATTGTTGCAAGAATTTTTTAATCCAGAGACATTAGAATCAATTTCCGCTGACACCACTTTTAAAACCCCTTTAAGTATGAAAATCCCTAATTTCAAAATCTATAATCATCCATTCAATCACTTACTGGCTGTTGATAAAGAAACAAAATTAAATCTGAAGAAGGTAGTAAAAGCAGCGCTAAATGATCAATAAAATTTCAATCTTTGTCTGAACTTCTTATAGATGGCAAAATAGACATTAATCCAAGTTGGCCAGATTTGAATGCTTTCTTAATTTTTATTACTTTCGGGTTAACTATATTTTAATTTTTAGTTTGTATATGGTCTTTTTGTAAAATTCAACAGTTTGCTTTGGCCCTAACTGTATTGCAACAAATATCTCAAGTTAAAGCAAACTCGGTACCATCATTCATTTTTAATCCATCATCAACAACAACATCTTCACCTCCACGGGTAGATTTAAGTAAAAAATTTTCGGAATTTTCCTGGATACATGGATCGGTCATTTTAAGTGTATGTGTTTTAGTGTTACTCTTAATAATTTTAATAATATTGTTTCAGAAAAACAAAACTCGGCAGGCCACGACCTTATATGTGGAAATTACTTCCGGTGGCGAATGTACCAGAATTTCTTTGCCTTTGTGTCTCTCCTACTGGGATTTTCCCGTACCGAGATTAGAGGCATTTCAATTTCAACTTTTCCTAGCTGTAAACTTTTTGCAGTCTGGCCTCAATTTATAATCTCCAACAAACTTACAAACAAACACACTGAGGTACCAACAGAGATTAATATTAATATATTTATGTATTTTAAAATAAAGAAAATTTTAAAACAACCCTTTTCAGCATACTTATTGGTTGAACATTAAGGTATGTTCTCTTTACTTAATGTCAATGAAAGAGCAAAGCAGCAGGTCTCACATGCAAGCTATACTTATCCTTCTTTTCAATAATAGCATTATTTATATTCTTGTGTATTTTAATTCAGCCTCAAGGACCAATATTTCTTGACTTAACCATATTTTGTATAATTTTTGTACCAGCGTGTTATTTTTTTCTAGTGTGATGTTTTAATATATGTACAAAGTATGATATGTTATTACGCGAACCAGGAACATCTTCATTAAGTGTGATATAGTGATTACCGTGGTAATCAAGTGATATTTTACATAGACAGTGATAATATGATACCGTGTGAAATAGTGATATATGAAATGAACATTCGCATATGAACATTTATAAGAAATTTTATTAACATTTCGTTTGACTAGTTATAGAATTTCATCGCATATTACTTACTCTTTTTGTATATATGTTAAAAAATTTGTAATCTCATAAATATGTTTTTTTTTTCATCCAGTGTTTCGTCTATACAGTTTGGAGACCAAGTTCATTCGGGGACGAGGGGAATTGTCATGTGCAAAATTTTGAATATTTGTCTTTGTAAAAATTCAAAACCCTTCATTGTTAAAAAGCTTATTAATTCAAATATCTCGATATCATTTTTATAAATTAGAATTTTTATCTCAACAAGTGACTTTAGATTTTATAATATAGTTTTAGATTATTAATTTCATTAGATCTTTAAAGAAATTATTTTCTTTTTTGATAGAATATTTATAGATTTATTTCTCATTTTTGACTTTAAAATGTTTATCAAAAAGTGTCCTAAGTAAAGGACAATAGAAATTCATATATTTCATAATATTTGTTACACATATGTAATATCTTAGTCACAAAAATCTTGTCTGTTATTTCCAACACAATAGAGCAAAGTTATGTTCTGGAATTAACGAGTTGGATTATTTCTGTTTTAACATCAGTTCATTGTTTTTGTTAAACGTTATGTCAGAAACAAAAGTCACATGTTGTGTAATTTGTTAACGCCCTCATTTACCGTGATATAAAAACCCAGGCAGACTGTTCTCGGTACACATTTTGTGCCGAAGAATAAAGAAAGAGTAAAAGATTTACATCTTTTGATTTTTATTCAACTTTAAGGTAAGCCTGGTATTTTTATTTATATATTTTATTTATTTATTTATTTTAAGGTATTTTGTTTTAATTTGCATTTTTATATATTAGACGCTGACCCTCAAATTGTAATCATTCGATCACATTTTTCTTTATTAACTCATTGTTTTAATATGTTATTTAAAGAAATCGTAAGAATTAGTTTGATTGATAATGTTCATTTAATCAAGAAAAAGAGAAAATAAGAAGTCCGGAGCGTATCACGAAGAACCCAATTTATAGTATTTTTCACGCTAAAACGTGTTGTTACGATTTGAAAACCAGTATTTGATTGAGACTTTTCTATGATTTTTCTAGATATTTTCATATGGTTAAATATAGTTCTGTTGAGATGAATTTATGATTTTTAAATAGTCTCGCAAACCATAATCCAATTCTGTATGTAATATAATTTTTTCAAGAAATACCAAAAAGTTTTGTTTTCTCGAAATTCAGATGTAGCGTGTCACTCTAACAGGTAACTGTTATTAGTTCTAGAATGTTTGACTGATCACCATGCATTCACCTGACACCTCCTACGTCTAAATATTTTTTTTTCCATTTTGGTCAATTGTAGGAAAAATATGGACTCTGCAGTTGTGTTTGGTTTTTTGTGATATTTTTCGGAGTGAGTCAAGTGTCAGGAACAGTTACTCAGATTCCCATAGAAACCAAGATAACCCAACATATCAACTACGGGGTGATTTTTGAAGAACAACATGAACTTTTTCTTTCTCAAGAATACTGGTTACATACCTTTAGAATTGAACTTCCCACAGTTCATGAGTTGAATTCAGTACCTAAATGTCTCAAACAAATTGAGTGTCATGTTCTTAACGATGTTTTAAAAACTCTAGATTTCATTCGTTCGGAAACAAACGAACACATAAACGATACTATAAGGATGATACATAAACTTGTTCCCCACACTGATTTCAATCAGGCAGTGAAAACTAAACGTGCAATTTTAGGCTTTATCGGTTCGTTGTCTCGTTCATTATTTGGCACCGCAACGATGAAAGATGTAAATGTTTTGGCTCGCCACATTAATGCTCTAACTAAAACTACTTGAAAAATTAAAAACTCTTTGGAACGATATGGCTCGCACATGTCCTCATTCATGCATTATGTGAATAAAAGAACATCAAATTTGATGCAAGGTATCAAACAAAATCACGAACAAATTGGCAATATATTAACATTCTTCAATGCTCAGCTAACAACGAGAAGTGATGTTTACGGAATCTTAACCAATCTTGTTACAAGGCAAATAAATGAAGCTAATATTCTAAGATTTAAATTCAACAACCTCCTAACCTCAATCCTGAATTTAGTCCAAGGTAAGCTGACACCTTTTATCCTTCCTCCTGGTATTTTATCCCACACTTTAGATAAAATCGACACCTTACTAATGTCTACTTCACCTGGATTTTATATGGTAAAGAGGGACCCCAGTGGATTTTATACTAATGCTGACTTATTTTATACCCGTCGACACCATAACATTTTCATAACAATAAAATTCCCTTTCACAACATTGCGTAGACCACTTAAATTACATGCTATAACATCTCTTCCGGTACCTACTGATAACTCTTCCAACCATGCAACCCAGTTACTGAATCTTCCACGTTACCTAGCATTAACAGACTCCCAAGATTCTTTTCTTCACCTATCTAACTCCGATTTATCAAAATGCCAAACTAGCCAAAACAGATTAACATTTACCTTTAATAAACCACTGACACCAGTTACCTCCCCTGACTGTGTGTTAGCAATCTTCCAAAATGACAAGCCATTGGTTCAGAAACTTTGTAATTTCCAAATACATCAACCACGTTGACGAATTGTCAGATACTACAATTGTAGTGTACAATATGCACGATCTAGTTGTTCGTTGTCCTGATGAAGACGATGGGACTTATAATTGTAACTTTTGCATGATACATGTACCATGTAGATGCCCAGGTGTCATCTAAATCAGTTTTTCTACCACCAAGACTGGTGAAATGTGTTAATTTAACTGATACCGTTTCCATTTTACATCCAGTAAATTTAGCATTGTTGCAAGAATTTTTTAATCCAGAGACATTAGAATCAATTTCCGCTGACACCACTTTTAAAACCCCTTTAAGTATGAAAATCCCTAATTTCAAAATCTATAATCATCCATTCAATCACTTACTGGCTGTTGATAAAGAAACAAAATTAAATCTGAAGAAGGTAGTAAAAGCAGCGCTAAATGATCAATAAAATTTCAATCTTTGTCTGAACTTCTTATAGATGGCAAAATAGACATTAATCCAAGTTGGCCAGATTTGAATGCTTTCTTAATTTTTATTACTTTCGGGTTAACTATATTTTAATTTTTAGTTTGTATATGGTCTTTTTGTAAAATTCGACAGTTTGCTTTGGCCCTAACTGTATTGCAACAAATATCTCAAGTTAAAGCAAACTCGGTACCATCATTCATTTTTAATCCATCATCAACAACAACATCTTCACCTCCACGGGTAGATTTAAGTAAAAAATTTTCGGAATTTTCCTGGATACATGGATCGGTCATTTTAAGTGTATGTGTTTTAGTGTTACTCTTAATAATTTTAATAATATTGTTTCAGAAAAACAAAACTCGGCAGGCCACGACCTTATATGTGGAAATTACTTCCGGTGGCGAATGTACCAGAATTTCTTTGCCTTTGTGTCTCTCCTACTGGGATTTTCCCGTACCGAGATTAGAGGCATTTCAATTTCAACTTTTCCTAGCTGTAAACTTTTTGCAGTCTGGCCTCAATTTATAATCTCCAACAAACTTACAAACAAACACACTGAGGTACCAACAGAGATTAATATTAATATATTTATGTATTTTAAAATAAAGAAAATTTTAAAACAACCCTTTTCAGCATACTTATTGGTTGAACATTAAGGTATGTTCTCTTTACTTAATGTCAATGAAAGAGCAAAGCAGCAGGTCTCACATGCAAGCTATACTTATCCTTCTTTTCAATAATAGCATTATTTATATTCTTGTGTATTTTAATTCAGCCTCAAGGACCAATATTTCTTGACTTAACCATATTTTGTATAATTTTTGTACCAGCGTGTTATTTTTTTCTAGTGTGATGTTTTAATATATGTACAAAGTATGATATGTTATTACGCGAACCAGGAACATCTTCATTAAGTGTGATATAGTGATTACCGTGGTAATCAAGTGATATTTTACATAGACAGTGATAATATGATACCGTGTGAAATAGTGATATATGAAATGAACATTCGCATATGAACATTTATAAGAAATTTTATTAACATTTCGTTTGACTAGTTATAGAATTTCATCGCATATTACTTACTCTTTTTGTATATATGTTAAAAAATTTGTAATCTCATAAATATGTTTTTTTTTTCATCCAGTGTTTCGTCTATACAGTTTGGAGACCAAGTTCATTCGGGGACGAGGGGAATTGTCATGTGCAAAATTTTGAATATTTGTCTTTGTAAAAATTCAAAACCCTTCATTGTTAAAAAGCTTATTAATTCAAATATCTCGATATCATTTTTATAAATTAGAATTTTTATCTCAACAAGTGACTTTAGATTTTATAATATAGTTTTAGATTATTAATTTCATTAGATCTTTAAAGAAATTATTTTCTTTTTTGATAGAATATTTATAGATTTATTTCTCATTTTTGACTTTAAAATGTTTATCAAAAAGTGTCCTAAGTAAAGGACAATAGAAATTCATATATTTCATAATATTTGTTACACATATGTAATATCTTAGTCACAAAAATCTTGTCTGTTATTTCCAACACAATAGAGCAAAGTTATGTTCTGGAATTAACGAGTTGGATTATTTCTGTTTTAACATCAGTTCATTGTTTTTGTTAAACGTTATGTCAGAAACAAAAGTCACATGTTGTGTAATTTGTTAACGCCCTCATTTACCGTGATATAAAAACCCAGGCAGACTGTTCTCGGTACACATTTTGTGCCGAAGAATAAAGAAAGAGTAAAAGATTTACATCTTTTGATTTTTATTCAACTTTAAGGTAAGCCTGGTATTTTTATTTATATATTTTATTTATTTATTTATTTTAAGGTATTTTGTTTTAATTTGCATTTTTATATATTAGACGCTGACCCTCAAATTGTAATCATTCGATCACATTTTTCTTTATTAACTCATTGTTTTAATATGTTATTTAAAGAAATCGTAAGAATTAGTTTGATTGATAATGTTCATTTAATCAAGAAAAAGAGAAAATAAGAAGTCCGGAGCGTATCACGAAGAACCCAATTTATAGTATTTTTCACGCTAAAACGTGTTGTTACGATTTGAAAACCAGTATTTGATTGAGACTTTTCTATGATTTTTCTAGATATTTTCATATGGTTAAATATAGTTCTGTTGAGATGAATTTATGATTTTTAAATAGTCTCGCAAACCATAATCCAATTCTGTATGTAATATAATTTTTTCAAGAAATACCAAAAAGTTTTGTTTTCTCGAAATTCAGATGTAGCGTGTCACTCTAACAGGTAACTGTTATTAGTTCTAGAATGTTTGACTGATCACCATGCATTCACCTGACACCTCCTACGTCTAAATATTTTTTTTTCCATTTTGGTCAATTGTAGGAAAAATATGGACTCTGCAGTTGTGTTTGGTTTTTTGTGATATTTTTCGGAGTGAGTCAAGTGTCAGGAACAGTTACTCAGATTCCCATAGAAACCAAGATAACCCAACATATCAACTACGGGGTGATTTTTGAAGAACAACATGAACTTTTTCTTTCTCAAGAATACTGGTTACATACCTTTAGAATTGAACTTCCCACAGTTCATGAGTTGAATTCAGTACCTAAATGTCTCAAACAAATTGAGTGTCATGTTCTTAACGATGTTTTAAAAACTCTAGATTTCATTCGTTCGGAAACAAACGAACACATAAACGATACTATAAGGATGATACATAAACTTGTTCCCCACACTGATTTCAATCAGGCAGTGAAAACTAAACGTGCAATTTTAGGCTTTATCGGTTCGTTGTCTCGTTCATTATTTGGCACCGCAACGATGAAAGATGTAAATGTTTTGGCTCGCCACATTAATGCTCTAACTAAAACTACTTGAAAAATTAAAAACTCTTTGGAACGATATGGCTCGCACATGTCCTCATTCATGCATTATGTGAATAAAAGAACATCAAATTTGATGCAAGGTATCAAACAAAATCACGAACAAATTGGCAATATATTAACATTCTTCAATGCTCAGCTAACAACGAGAAGTGATGTTTACGGAATCTTAACCAATCTTGTTACAAGGCAAATAAATGAAGCTAATATTCTAAGATTTAAATTCAACAACCTCCTAACCTCAATCCTGAATTTAGTCCAAGGTAAGCTGACACCTTTTATCCTTCCTCCTGGTATTTTATCCCACACTTTAGATAAAATCGACACCTTACTAATGTCTACTTCACCTGGATTTTATATGGTAAAGAGGGACCCCAGTGGATTTTATACTAATGCTGACTTATTTTATACCCGTCGACACCATAACATTTTCATAACAATAAAATTCCCTTTCACAACATTGCGTAGACCACTTAAATTACATGCTATAACATCTCTTCCGGTACCTACTAATAACTCTTCCAACCATGCAACCCAGTTACTGAATCTTCCACGTTACCTAGCATTAACAGACTCCCAAGATTCTTTTCTTCACCTATCTAACTCCGATTTATCAAAATGCCAAATTAGCCAAAACAGATTAACATGTACCTTTAATAAACCACTGACACCAGTTACCTCCCCTGACTGTGTGTTCCAAAATGACAAGCCATTGGTTCAGAAACTTTGTAATTTCCAATACATCCAATTGTTGTGTACAATATGCACGATCTAGTTGTTCGTTGTCCTCATGAAGACGATGGGACTTATAATTGTAACTTTTGCATGATACATGTACCATGTAGATGCCCAGTGTCATCTAAATCAGTTTTTCTACCACCAAGACTGGTGAAATGTGTTAATTTAACTGATACCGTTTCCATTTTACATCCAGTAAATTTAGCATTGTTGCAAGAATTTTTTAATCCAGAGACATTAGAATCAATTTCCGCTGACACCACTTTTAAAACCCCTTTAAGTATGAAAATCCCTAATTTCAAAATCTATAATCATCCATTCAATCACTTACTGGCTGTTGATAAAGAAACAAAATTCAATCTGAAGAAGGTAGTAAAAGCAGCGCTAAATGATCAATAAAATTTCAATCTTTGTCTGAACTTCTTATAGATGGCAAAATAGACATTAATCCAAATTGGCAAGATTTGAATGCGATCTTAATTTTTATTATTTTCGGGTTTTTTGTAAAATTCGACAGTTTGCTTTGGCCCTAACTGTATTGCAACAAATATCTCAAGTTAAAGCAAACTCGGTACCATCATTCATTTTTAATCCATCATCAACAACAACATCTTCACCTCCACGGGTAGATTTAAGTAAAAAATTTTCGGAATTTTCCTGGATACATGGATCGGTCATTTTAAGTGTATGTGTTTTAGTGTTACTCTTAATAATTTTAATAATATTGTTTCAGAAAAACAAAACTCGGCAGGCCACGACCTTATATGTGGAAATTACTTCCGGTGGCGAATGTACCAGAATTTCTTTGCCTTTGTGTCTCTCCTACTGGGATTTTCCCGTACCGAGATTAGAGGCATTTCAATTTCAACTTTTCCTAGCTGTAAACTTTTTGCAGTCTGGCCTCAATTTATAATCTCCAACAAACTTACAAACAAACACACTGAGGTACCAACAGAGATTAATATTAATATATTTATGTATTTTAAAATAAAGAAAATTTTAAAACAACCCTTTTCAGCATACTTATTGGTTGAACATTAAGGTATGTTCTTTTTACTTAATGTCAATGAAAGAGCAAAGCAGCAGGTCTCACATGCAAGCTATACTTATCCTTCTTTTCAATAATAGCATTATTTATATTCTTGTGTATTTTAATTCAGCCTCAAGGACCAATATTTCTTGACTTAACCATATTTTGTATAATTTTTGTACCAGCGTGTTATTTTTTTCTAGTGTGATGTTTTAATATATGTACAAAGTATGATATGTTATTACGCGAACCAGGAACATCTTCATTAAGTGTGATATAGTGATTACCGTGGTAATCTTAGTCACAAAAATCTTGTCTGTTATTTCCAACACAATAGAGCAAAGCTATGTTCTGGAATTAACGAGTTGGATTATTTCTGTTTTTACATAAGTTCATTGTTTTAGTTAAACGTTATGTCAAAAACGAAAGTCACATGTTGTGTGATATCTATTCAGAAATAGTTAATTACATAAAGTTAAATAAGTGAATGCACTGAAATGTCCCGAGCTTGGACTGAGTGGCAGTCACTCGACCACATCGTAACGGTCAGTGAATCTGTCAATTAACAGGAAAACGTACTTTTTAGTCCAGCGTGTAACAAGTGGTCGGTCAAAACTAGTGACCATTGGTCATTTTCTACACTGCACATTACTTTTAAGTTTTCATCCTAACAATCCATGCTAATGCACTTTTGTACATTAAATCATTTAACTCATTTTATATATAAGTGACATAGTATTGTCAATTTCTATTGAATTCTGAGTGTCAAAAAAAAAAAAAAAAAAAAAAAAAAAAAAAGTCACTGAGGGGAAAATTTCTTAACGCCCTCATTTACCGTGATATAAAAACACAGGCAGACTATTCTCGGTACACATTTTGTACCGAAGAATAAAGAAAGAGTAAAAGATTTTCATCATTTGATTTTTATTTAACATTAAGGTAAGCCTGGTTTTTTTATTTATATATTTTAATTACTTATTTATTTTAAGGTATTTGTTTTAATTCGCATTTTTATATATTAGATGCTGACCCTCAAATTGTAATCATTCGATCACATTTTTCTTCATTAACTCATTGTTTTAATATGTTATTTAAAGAAATCGTAAGAATTAGTTTGATTGATAAAGTTCATTTAATCAAGAAAAAGAGAAAATAAGAAGTCCGGAGCGTATAACGCAGAACCCAATTTATAGTATTTTTCACGCTAAAACGTGTTGTTACGATTTGAAAACCAGTATTCGATTGAGACTTTTCTTTGATTTTTCTAGATATTTTCATATGGTTAAATATAGTTCTGTTGAGATGAATTTATGATTCTTAAATAGTCTCGCAAACCATAATCCAATTCTGTATGTAATAACCAAAAAGTTTTGTTTTCTCGAAATTCAGATGTAGCGTGTCACTCTAACAGGTAACTGTTATTAGTGCTAGAATGTTTTACTGATCACCATGCATTCACCTGACACCTCCTACGTCTAAATATTTTTTTTTCCATTTTGGTCAATTGTAGGAAAAATATTGACTCTGCAGTTGTGTTTGGTTTTTGTGATATTTTTCGGAGTCAGTCAAGTGTCAGGAACAGTTACTCAGATTCCCATGGAAACCAAGATAACCCAACAAAATCAACTACGGGGTGATTTTTGAAGAACAACATAATCTTTTTCTTTCTCAAGAATACTGGTTACATACCTTTAGAATTGAACTTCCCACAGTTCATGAGTTGAATTCAGTACCTAAATGTCTCAAACAAATTGAGAGTCATGTTTTTAACAATGTTTTAGAAACTCTAGATTTCATTCGTTCGGAAACAAACGAACACATAAACGATACTATAAGGACGATACATAAACTTGATCCCCACACTGATTTCAATCAGGCAGTGAAAACTAAACGTGCAATTTTAGGCTTTATAGGTTCGTTGTCTCGTTCATTATTTGGCACCGCAACCATGGAAGATGTAAATGTTTTGGCTCGCCACATTAATGTTCTAACTAAAACTACTTTAAAAATTGAAAACTCTTTGGAACGATATGGCTCGCACATGTCCTCATTCATGCATTATGTGGATAAAGAACAGCAAATTTGATGCAAGGTATCAAACAAAATCATGAACAAATTGGAAATATATTAACATTCTTCAATGCTCAGCAAAACGAGAAGTGATGTTTACGGAAACTTAACCAATCTTGTTACTAGGCAAATAAATGACGCTAATATTCTAAGATTTAAATTAAACAACCTCCTAACCTCAATCCTGAATTTAGTCCCAGGTAAGCTGATACCTTTTATCCTTCCTCCTGGTATTTTATCTCACACTTTAGATAAAATCGACACCTTACTAATGTCTACTTCACCTGGATTTTATATGGTAAAGAGGGACCCCAGTGGATTTTATACTAATGCTGACTTCTTTTATACCCGTCGACACCATAACATTTTCATAACAATAAAATTCCCTTTCACAACATTGCGTAGACCACTTAAATTACATGCTATAACATCTTTTCCGGTACCTACTAATAACTTTTCCAGCCATGCAACCCAGTTACTGAATCTTCAAAGTTACCTAGCATTAACAGACTCCCAAGATTCTTTTCTTCACCTATCTAACTCCGATTTATCCAAATGCCAAACTAGTCAAAACAGATTAACATGTACCTTTAATAAACCACTGGCACCAGTTACCTCCCCTGACTGTGTTAACCATCTTCCAAAATAACAAGCCAATGGTTCAGAAACTTTGTAATTTCTAATACATTCAAAATTACATCAAACCACGTTTGACGGAATTATCAGATACTACAATTGCAGTGTACAATATGCACGATCTAGTTGTCCTGATGAAGACGATAGGACGTATAATTGTAACTTTTGCATGATACATGTACCATGTACATGCTCAGTATCATCTAAATCAGTTTTTCTACCACCAAGACTGGTGAAATGTTTTAATTTAACTGATACCGTTTCCATTTTACATCCAGTAAATTTGGCATTGTTGTAAGAATTTTTTAATCCAGAGACATTAGAATCTATTTCTGCTGAGACCACTTTTAAAACCCCTATAAGTATGAAAATCCCTAATTTCAAAATCTATAATCATTCATTCACTTAATGGCTGTTGATAAAGAAACAAAATTAAATCTGAAGAAGGAAGTAAAAGCAGCGCTAAACGATCAAAAAAAAAATTTCAATTTTTGTCTGAACCTTTTATAGATGGCAAAATAAACATTAATCCAAATTGGCAAGATTTGAATGCGATCTTAATTTTTATTATTTTCGGGTTAACTATATTTTCATTTTTAGTTTGTATATGGTCTTTTTGTAAAATTCGACAGTTTGCTTTGGCCCTAACTGTATTGCAACAAATATCTCAAGTTAAAGCAAACTCGGTACCATCATTCATTTTTAATCCACCATCAACAACAACATCTTCACCTCCACGAGTAGATTTAAGTAAAAATTTTTCGGAATTTTCCTGGATATATGGATCAGTCATTTAAGTGTATGTGTTTAAGTGTTTCTCTTAATAATTTTAAAAATATTGTATCAGAAAACAAAACTCGGCAGGGCACGACCTTATATGTGGAAATTACTTCCGGTGGCGAATGTACCACAATTCCGATAATCTCTTTGCCTTTGTGTCCTTCTACTGGGATTTTCCCGTACCCAAGATTAGAGACATTTCAATTTCAACTTTTCCTCGCTATAAACTTTTTGCAGTCTGGCTTCAACTTACAAACAAGCACACTGAGGTACCAACAGAGATTAATATTAATATATTTACGTATTTTAAAATAAAGAAAATGTTAAAACAACCCTTTTCAGCATACTTATTGGTTAAACATCAAGGTATGTTCTCTTTACTTAATGACAATGAAAGAGCAAAGCAGAAGGTCTCACATGCAAGCTATACTTATCCTTCTTTACAATAATGGCATTATTTATATTCTTGTGTATTTTAATTAAGCCTCAAGGACCAATATTACATGATTTGACCATATTTTGTAAAATTTTTGTACTAGCGTGTTATTTTTTTCTAGTGTGATGTTTTAATTTATGTACAAAGTATGATATGTTATTACGCGAACCAGGAACATCTTCATTAAGTGTGATATAGTGATTACCATGGTAATCAAGTAATATTTTACATAGACAGTGATAATATGATACCGTGTGAAATAGTGATATGTGAAATGAACATTCGCATATGAACATTTATAAGATACTTTATGAACATTCCGTTTGACTAGTTATAGAATTTCATCGCATATTACTTACTCTTTTTGTACATATGTTTAAGAGATTGTTATCTCATAAAAATGTTTTTTTTCATCCAGTGTTTGGTCTATACAAAACTCATTCGGGGACGAGGGGAATTGTCATGTGCAGAATTTTGAATACTTCTCTTTGTAAAAATTAAAAACCGTTCATTGTTAAAAAGCTTATTAATTCAAATATCTCGATATCATTTTAATAAATTAGAATTTTTATCTCAACAAGTGATTTTAGCTTTTATTATATAGTTTTAGATTATTAATTTCATTAGATCTCTAAAGAAATTATATTTTATTTTGATAGAATTTTTATAGATTTATTTTTCATTTTTGACTTTAAAATGTTTATCAAAAAGTGTCCTAAGTAAAGGACAATAGAAATACATATATTTCATAATATTTGTTACACATATGTAATATCTAAGTCACAAAAATCTTGTCTGTTATTTCCAACACATTTTGTGCCAAAGAATAAAGAAAGAGTAAAAGGTTTACCTCTTTTGATTTTTATTCAACTTTAAGGTAAGCTTGGTATTTTTATTTATATATTTTAATTACTTATTTATTTTAAGGTATTTGTTTTAATTTGCATTTTTATATATTAGATGCTGACCCTCAAATTGTAATCATTCGATCACATTTTTCTTTATTGACTCATTGTTTTAATATGTTATTTAAAGAAATCGTAAGAATTAGTTTGATTGATAAAGTTCATTTAATCAAGAAAAAGAGAAAATAAGAAGTCAGGAGCGTATCACGCAGAACGCAATTTATAGTTTTTTTTCACGCTAAAACGTGTTGTTACGATTTGAAAACCAGTATTCGTTGAGGCTTTTCTTGATTTTTCTAGATATTTTCATATGGTTAAATATAGTTCTGTTGAGATAAATTTATGATTTTTAAATAGTCTCGCAAACCATAATCCAATTCTGTATGTAATATTTTTTTTTTTTTCAAGAAATTACCAAAAAGTTTTGTTTTCTCGAAATTCAGATGTAGCGTGTCACTCTAACAGGTAACTGTTATTATTGCTAGAATGTTTCACTGATCACCATGCATTCACCTGACACCTCCTACGTCTAAATATTTTTTTTTCCATTTTGGTCAATTGTAGGAAAAATATGGACTTTGCAGTTGTGTTTGGTTTTTGTGATATTTTTCGGAGTCAGTCTAGTGTCAGAAACAGTTACTCAGATTCCCATGGAAACCAAGATAACCCATCATATCAACTACGGGGTGATTTTTGAAGAACAACAAGAACTTTTTCTTTCTCAAGAATACTGGTTACATACCTTTAGAATTGAACTTCCCACAGTTCATCAGTTGAATTCAGTACCTAAATGTCTCAAACAAATTGAGTGTCATGTTCTTAACGATGTTTTAGAAACTCTAGATTTCATTCGTTCGGAAACAAACAAACACATAAACGATACTATAAGGATGATACATAAGCTTGTTCCCCACACTGATTTCAATCGGGCAGTGAAAACTAAACGTGCAATTTTAGGCTTTATAGGTTCGTTGTCTCATTCATTATTTGGCACCGCAACCATGGAAGATGTAAATGTTTTGGCTCGCCACATTAATGTTCTAACTAAAACTACTTTAAAAATTGAAAACTCTTTGGAACGACATGGCTCGCACATGTCCTCATTCATGCATTATGTGGATAAAGAACAGCAAATTTGATGCAAGGTATCAAACAAAATCATGAACAAATTGGAAATATCTTAACATTCAATGCTCAGCTAACAACGAGAAGTGATGTTTACGGAAACTTAACCGATCTTGTTACTAGGCAAATAAATGAAGCTAATATTCTAAGATTTAAATTCAACAACCTCCTAACCTCAATCCTGAATTTAGTCCAAGGTAAGCTGACACCTTTTATGCTTCCTCCTGGTATTTTACCCCACACTTTAGATAAAATCGACACCTTACTAATGTCTACTTCACCTGGATTTTATATGGTAAAAAGGGACCCCAGTGGATTTTATACTAATGCTAACCTCTTTTATACCCGTCGACACCATAACATTTTCATCACAATAAAATTCCCTTTCACAACATTGCGTAGACCACTTAAATTACATGCTATAACATCTCTTCCGGTACCTACAAATAACTCTTCCAACCATGCAACCCAGTTACTGAATTTTTCAAGTTACCTAGCATTAACAAACTCCCAAGATTCTTTTCTTCACCTATCTAACTCCGATTTATCCAAATGCCAAACTAGCCAAAACAGATTAACATGTACCTTTAATAAACCACTGACACCGGTTACCTCCCCTGACTGTGTGGTAGCCATCTTCGAAAATAACAAGTCAATGGTTAATATCCGATATACACACTGCATGATTACATTCTCACTTATATCATATATGGTTAATTAATTAACGTGAGTAATTTGATGAAGTACTACGTCAAACTTTAGACCTTTACGAGGATGTTAAAAATGAAATAAAAGGTGAAAAAAATTTCATTAAACAAAACACTTTTATAGAAGTACCCGATCAATAAAAATTGGACATTTTAGGGAATGCAGTTGATTTATCGACTATTTTAGATCAGACATGACCAACTGAGGTTATTGCTATACGGCACCATTCAAACTGTAAAATATTACCTTTTTTACTTAAACTGTGTAAATATTATCATTAACATTCAGACATAATCATAACTGATTAGATGAACATCTCCCATAACACCGGGTATAATAATGTTTGATTTACATATTGATCACTCATATACCCGATGTAAATTTAACAGCAGTAGACAGTCCTTGCGGAATACAATTCCTAATCAGTAGAGCAAGGTCCAAAAATGTTGAAAAACAAATACTACGAAAAGATAGAAAATATTTCCAAAGAATATGAAAACACTTTGACGTACCTATATATACTTATTAGGTATAATGCATTTGATTCTTGGTCAAATCTACAACCACAGATTCCAGCACTTCCACAGTAAAGAGCTGACATCAACATCCAAGGACCATATAGACAAAATACCAAAGGAGACTCATTTCCACCAACTGACAATGGATACGCCGATCGGATACTCATTTTTCTACCCAGGAAAATTTTACTCACTAGACAGCAGCAGCCACAGTCTACGGAGATTGTACCTTCTACACCTGTCCGGACCCATTCACCCAGCTGTACACACTATTTGCCTTCGTGATTAAGCCATCTACCTACTTGAATATGCATTTTACTGGAAAGAGTGTAACCACGTACAACAAATTTTTTACTTTACTCAGCGAGATTTGCCAGCAACATTGACTTTAACGACGGACCACTGTTCTTTTCATCGACCATGAAAGTGCTGTTCTAAACGCAGCTTGCGCAGTCTATCAAAGTATGAATATTTTTACTTCATTCTCTCATCAGAATCACTTTCAAGTTTTTTAAATAAATGAATGTTGTTGTACTACATTAAAATCTTTAAAAAAAATAATATTGTTTACAATAAAACTGTTTACTATTTTAGTAATGTTAAAACTAAAAGTTTCGTAAATATTATATCCAATGGATACATATAGTTATTTTAATTCTTAGCTTTCTGTTGCAGATTGATTGAGACATTGTTCGTTTTTACATTTCTATTTTTCACCATCAAAAACTGATTTTCTATTTTACTCAATGCATCTGGAGACAGACACAGGCAACTGGGCTGCAGATTGACTACAAGAACTAGATGACGTCAAGATAGTTAGACCTACAGCTGTACTTCCATTACTACCCATGCAGAATATTGAGGACGTCTGGTTTTATGCCTTGGAAGAATACCACAATTCAGATACCAACATCAGCACTCCGACCATGTTACAGACAACTGTGTGGAGGTTAATCGAAGACTATAAAATCCTCGCGACAATATAGGTCCAAGAACCACCAACCATTTGGAAGGCTTGCACCATTAGCTGAAGAACCATGATCAACACCCACATCCAAACACTTCAACCTCATCAAGCTGATACAGAATTAAAATGCAGAAACAGAAATCACACTCAAGCAGCATTCCGGTGGTGGTAAAAGAACTCGGAGAAAGCGGAAGTACGTCCAGATCGACAACAGACTAGCTACATTCTAACGGAAACTTTAAGACGACATCGTTACTCAAGAAGACTTGATGATAAAAATCATGAATCATGATTTTGAAAAAGTAACTACTAAAAAAAGAAAATTTAAGACTTCATCAGAAAAAAAACAAATAATAGATCCATCATTGATGTGTATGGATTATTTCAGGGAGCAAAATTCAAAATGAACAAAAAAAAAAAAAATAGAAAAAGGAATAAATCATAGTATAACTTCTTTACACACATGTAAAACTTGAAAATTAAATGTTAAGTTAGCCATAATTGTTCACATAAAGGAGTAAACTGTTTGTTTAATAATTCAAGGAATGCTTACATATTTTTCTACTTTTACTTTCTTATTTTAAAAATGTTGGCATAGGTTAAATGAACCCCGTTTATTATAGTAAAATATACAGCATAAACCACCTGGTTAACAAAAATTATTTTTTAAAATAGTTTGAAATATCAATTTGATTTTCAGATACGTCAAAAAGCAATAGAGAATGTGTTCGCCCCGGCATCTAACATCATTGATGATATAATTCCCTCCCAGGAAGATGCTGATGCACCTACAGCTAGCCGACCTAAACCGTCAAACCCGATCTGCTTGGTTAGTAGTCAGCGCCAAAGACTGAGACAAAACGACTCCGTTGATTAAGAATTTGAGGCAGATGAAAAATATTACATTTTGTCCTTTACAACTAAAGTCGACCTTTTTACAGTTTTTCTCCTTCTAGTTCCGTTAGAACCGCAACCATTTCATTAACTTGTAAAATATTAACTATCAAAATTATTATTTTATTTAAGGTCTTTTCAGTTGGACGAAAATTACTTTCCGGCAGACGTCATGGAAAAAGATGTAAGCGGAAAGTCTTGATTAATTGGGGGCGAAAACTATTGAATAATGTGGGTGGATCGTCTTGGACAAAACGTCTGGGGCAAAGAGGTTATAGGGCGAATTATCCAAACGTTGACATATAACTTGTTGTTGATATTTGTACGTCTGCCTTTTTAAGGCGTGGTATCCTGGTTGACTCTACCGAAAATAAACTCTGATATATAAACACGGGTGGAACAATTTTCTTTGAAGACAATTGTGTCAACCCATGTGTCAACCCATGTAACACCTTCGAATAAATACAATGTACTGAAAAAGTTGTGTGAATAACATTCATCAAGACATGATATTTTCACTACATAAAAACATAATGATACGGTTTTTAGAAGCAAACGTTTCGTACTTTGTCAAAACGTTTTCTTCTTTCTGTTGGTAAATATTGGTTTTTGCTTTGTCTTCCATATATTCAATAATTTCTCCATGTGATATTCCTTGGCCTTTGATATTTTCGACAAGGTTATAACTTTTTTTTTTTTAAAAAAATATTATCAGTCAAAATTTAAAGTATGGTAATAAAAAAACAAACATACCAGTCCGTGTCCACATCACGATCCCAAAAACAAAGTAAAAACTTTGCAAAATGGCAAAATATGTTATACACGCGAACTTCCATCAAGAAGTGAGGCCGGGTGCTCCGGAAGGGTAAGCTTAAACAAAGGAATAAAAATACACATTAACGATATGATATCGATGGAATTTCACAAGATAACATTTGCAGTATTAAAATTAAAATTTTGTTTTACTTTTTTGGTCCATTATTTGTTTCCGTTAAATATTAAAGACAAACATACTGGACACTCCTTGTCCAAATCACAATCCCAAAACACAAAGTAAAATCTATGAAAGCTGGGAAATTTAGTAATACAAGTAAGACGAATTGGCAGAAGCTTTAATGGCCTGCGATGTTTTAAGGTCATTCACGAACGTCCATGATTTACATGACGGGATGAAAGACAAAGAATCAGGCAGGTGAGTGAAGTTTCCTGCAAAACCATCCGTGCTAAAACACCGGTACGTTTTATAGTTGATTTAACTGTATTTTAAGCTGTTGGTTTATGTAAACGTCGTAACATGATAAATTATGACATTATGTGTGGTCAAATTTGTATATTTAGAACTGAGAATAAAGCAATGCTTGCCATACAATTGAAATAAAAAACCACGGCAAGTTTCCATCACTGGGAAAACCACAATGATATTAAAATGTTTTGTACAAATTAGACAAATAAACAGTGGGTCAAAATGACAGTAATTTTAAACTACATGTGTTACCTTTCCATTTCTTTCAAATATATCTCCAAAACTCTTTATAAATGCATGTGCTGATGTTCTTGGTGTTCAGGCCAATTTCCATGTTGTATACACTGCTCAGGTGTAAATACATATCTGTAACCACAGTTATATATTTATTCTAGTCTGTTCCATCGTGTCTTTTTAAAAACATGAGGGGTGGGCCAAGACATATATTTTACTTTAGTAGGATGTTCAGGCCAATTTCCTTCTTGTATTTAATGTCCAGGGGTAAATACACATCTGCAACCACAGGTACATTTAATTGTGGGCTGTTTCAAACATGTCGTTTTAAAACATGCGGAGTTAGCAAAGACATATTTCACTTTATTAGAATGTTCAGGCCAATTTCCATGCTGCATTTACTGCTCAGGTGTAAATACACATCTGTAACCACAGGTATAGTTTTATTCTGGCCTGTTCAAATAATCTAGTTGTAAAAATGTTTGAATTTGGCTAATTATTCGTAAAATATACTTATTTCCTAAGATGTTAATTAAAACATATGCAATAATTTGCAACATTTCCTTACATATTTTATTTTTGTAGGGTCTTGAATAAACTTCTCAAGATTCAACTTTTTAAAACACAAAAATGGACTGCAAAAACAAACTTTCATTAATGTTACCAATTGTGAGAAAACAAACATCATTCTATAGTCCTAATAAAAATAGAAGTTAATGTAAATAGTAAATAACTTTTTCATGAACCAAATTGAGCAGTTTATTGCTTGGCTGGACCATACCTATTTCTTCACGCAATGGACAAAGACACTCAAGCTGGGAAAACGGGGTTATATCTGAAAAAAGTGTTCGTCATTAAAAATTAAACCTTTACTTAGAAACCATCTTTTCAGTATCTAGTCAGATGCCAAAGGCTGACAATAATCGAAATTCCGATGTTCTCTGTCCTGCAAGGAACAAATTTTTTGTAATTCTTTTGTCACAATCGTTTCAGAGTAGAGAACCAAAAACAAACAAGCAAAAACTGCACGTATGGCCTGGCACTGCACACATAAGAGAAGAAACGAACAAATTTCCAGTTCTGTGCTGTGGTAATACTGTTGATGATTCTTTCATCTTTTCTTCATCAACAAAAAGTGAAAAACTGGATATGCATTACTATTTGGCACGTTAGAAAATGTTAAAAATGGAACTATATAAAAATTAAACATGTAAATTTTAAAAATTAATAATTAACTGTAAACCAGTTGTATTGCAAATAGGTTGTTAAAAAGTTTGGATAATTAAAAAAATAATGTTTTAGTTTAATTGAAAACCAGTTGTATTACAAATAAGTCGTTCAAAAGTTTGGATAATTAAAATGTTTTATTTATCAAATAAATTCATTTCCCGAAGGAAGTTAAATATTTTTTGTTTATGGGCATGACTTAAAAATATTGGATCGATAATGCTAAATAAAAACATATCCCTTATAGGTTTAAAGTCAACACATTCAAGCAAAATTTGTTGGATTGATTGTGGGACATGCATATTGGGGAGTTTGTTCACCCTTTAAAATAATAAATGAGTATGACTATTGGCCGATTCTACAGCGTCTGAGGAAAACACCTTCACAAGTACTACACTTAGATAAAGGTGTAATTTCTAGACAAGACTGAGTACTATAACTTTTGTTCTTGGTTGTTCTAGATATGAATATCCCTTTTCTCTTGTTTCACCAATGAGAAATGAGTTTCCGAAATTTACACATATGACACATAAAAATTTAACAGTTATTTTTGTTAAAAACTTACTTTGCCCAAGCCGGTACTGCTACTAGATAAGTAACTCCCCGAAAGTATCCTCAACACAATAGTCAGTACTTTGTGCTGTCAGAAAATTACCTTGTCGCAAAATTTTTAGCCGTCAAAATTTTTAAAATTTATGTAAAACTGAGATTTGTTTTCTCATGCCAAGCATTATTTGGATTTGGATTTATTACAATAATTATATATCAATGGTTAAAAATGTTTCTGATGAATCATACAAGTAACTTCTTTAGACAATGCTGCTTGTGTAGCGGAATGGGCTTAATACCAACACGGCTAGGTTACTAACAAAAATGAATATTTTTATTAAAATCTGAAACTGCATATGTAATAGATGTATTTCACGAATTAAGGGATGGTTTAATTTTCCGCTCTTTATCGCCCGAAGGACGAAGATAAAGAGTCGAAACATATGATGAAATTATTATAAAGAGAATTTAAAAAATACTGTGAAGCAAGTTTTGCTTTAACCTCAGCTGTAAATATAGAGCTTTTATTTGGAATAGGAATACTAGTTGTTTTCTCTCCAACGATGGCAGTAGAAACTATCCCGGCCACCATTGGTTTTAACTAAATCATCTATCTGTATACATCGAAAACTAGCGATAAAGTTTTTCCCTTATAAAAGCTTATATAATCTTGTACATGTTTTAATGACAACAGATTTCTGCTGTTAAACTTCTTCGCTTGTTTCTGACTTTTTTATATTTTGTAAGGTCCAGATTAAATTCTAGTGTATCAAGAACCCAAGGTGAATCATCTGTTATTCCGTGCTTTACAATAAGATTCAAGTTTAAACCACAATCCTCCAATGTTGGTATTTAATGAATACCAAAAGGTCACTAACGTTGATCTTTTCTTTTGTAATAGGTCGTGACAGAGGGTGAAAAATACAGGTACGATTTAAAGCCAGCATCAATAAAAAATCATTTTCACATTAACAACACTTTATATGGCCTAGTTGTCCTACAGACGAAGTTGTTGCAACACTTGACTAAAAATTTTAGGTAGTGCAAAACTTGACAAACTGATATTAAATCACAGGCATTTATTTCTAACAATAATGGGAGGACGTAATATATGCCAGAAATAAGAAAAGGTAGCTAACTTCAAAATGGACGAAATCATACTTGGCTCACTTCAATTTTCTTTTTTATTTCAGTTTTCCGATAATATCAAACAAGCCGTGTATCATCCGTCTCGAAACATATTTCGATTGATAACGAGTCACCTAGCTAACCTTCATAGGGCGCTTGCCATGTAAAATCAAATTTGAAATCGTCAGTGTGGCCCCAAATTTCTGACTACTAAAAACGGAGGAAGATCACATCCGGTTACAATCGCAGTGAATACTGTGCTTTCATTTCATTATTAATAATATTTAAAAGTTTTCATTTAAATGCCAGAAAAAAAATTACTTTTTTTTGCAGTTTTACTTGCTAGAATTTTATTGAACTGATAACAGATAAATTTTGCATTTCATGTCTCGCCGTATATTTTGCAACAATATTTTGACGTATAGCATCAGCAAGGGTAAAACTCGACAAATATGGAAGGACATGAAAAATCCAAAGGGTAAACGTTTGATGTTTAGAGTGAAATTTAACCGAGAGCAATTGCAGCAATATATTGATATAAATTAAAAAAAATAATGGAAGAAACTGACAACAAAAGTCTTTTTCAAAAATAGCATTTTGGTAAGATATAATCTATGCAAATAATGTATATGAACTTGATTACTTTGAGCAATGTGATTAATCAATTTAAATTTACAATGATTTTAAAAATTCATCAGAAATGACACAGCATGAATTCTCTGTACAAGTACAAAGAGAAAGTGATTAAGGTCATATTTAATAATATGATTGTTTGTTCAAAGCCTGCCTCTCGTAGTAAAAGGTGTTTTTTTATATTAATTTTATTTAATTATTTATTGTGTCACTAATAATTAAATTAAATGTGGATAATATTACTATTGAACACAAGTTGATAGTGTGGATTGTTATGTTTACTTTTAGTTTTAATTCTCTCTATCTTACTATTTTTTCTATTCTTTTTTATCAAGTTAATAAGGTGGATGTTTTTCAACTGCAACTTCTAAAGTAGCTGTTTGCAGAATGAAATAATTTATTTGTCACAAGTGAAGTTAGATTTACTTGCATAAATATTTAAATAGAACACCTGCATGTGGATTAATTCCATCATTTTCAACTTGAGCATTTAAATTTGTTTCAAACAAAACATGAATTTTTCTAAAATATTTTTTACATATAAAGTCAGAGATGTGATTAAAATAAAAACTAAATTTTAAACATAACTACAAATTTTAAGCATGTGAAGTTTAAAGGGTATGATAAGCAACATTTTTATGTTGATTTTGGGGATTTATACATGCATCTGTATTAATTATCCTTCAAGCTGTAAAGGGGTCCAAGTGCCCAAATGGTCTTTAGCATTAGCTTTCAATTCATAGTTCTCAAAGCTGTGGTTTGAGTACTGCTTCGGCAAGAAATGAGAAATTTTGTTAGTTACTTAAAGAAAGTTGGTGAATTTTCTCTGGGTACTCCAGTTTTCCTACACCATTCCAATTTGAATGCCTCCATATAAATAAAACATTCTTGACTGAGACATTAAACACCACTTCACCCACCCACCCATCACCCAAGCTCCTAATCAGATTGTGTGTGTCCTCAGGAAGGTCTCTCCTTGCAACATCATAAATAACCTTCACAAAATCTGTCTGATGTTGCCTCATTACATCTATTAAGATATACCTGTGACAACATATTTTATAGAATATTTCTTATTTAAAACAAAATTCACCAGAATATAATTTCAGAAAGCCAGGTACAGGGGGTAATTGGAAAAAATCTCCAACTGCAATAATCTGAATATTTCCAAAATATATATTGCTTTTATGCACTTTCCTACAAATGAATTCCAGTTGTTGAAACAATTTTCGTGACAACATGGACACTCCGTCGATAATAAAACACTGGGTTTATAAAATGTTCTCTTTATATAATTTAAAATGTTCATTGGTATTTAACTTTTGCAATAAAATTTCATTAGAGTTTCGACCATCCCCTATACCTCACCATGAATGAATTGTCTTTCCCCCGACATTTAGCGATGCAATTCCAGTTGTTGTTGTTATTCCAACTGTTATCCCCTTCATTTTTAATTTTTTTGCTATTTCTTTCCCCAGATAGCTCTTTCCTAAAACGGCCAAAGAATGCCCCTCTATGGCCTTTTGAAGAATATTATTTTGAGTATTAGTGAGGACCATGCTGCAAATACTTTCACTTTCTATTTTTAGATTGGACCAATGAGATGAAAGCCCCGCATTCACTGCGATTGTAACCGGAAGTGTTCTTCCTCCGTTTTTAGTAGTTAGAAATTTGAGGCCTCACTGACGATTTCAAATTTGATTTTACATGGCAAGCGGCCCTATGAAGGTTAGCTAGGTGAATCGTTATCAATCGGAATATGTTTCGAGACAAATGATATACAGTTGGTTTGATATTATTGGAAAATTGACATGAAAATGAAGACGTAGTGAGCCAAGTATGATTTCGTCAATTTTGAAGTTAGCTACCTTTTCTTATTTCTGGCATATATTACGTTTTCCTTTATTGATAGAAACAAGTGCCTGTGTATAAAATGCAATAAATTTATTGTTTTCTTTGTGTGTAATCATAAATAATTTTCAGAAAGTCTATATTCTGTTTGGACAGGATATTTTACCAACAAAACTGAATAGTCTTTTTACTATAGCAGTTACTGGTACATATATCGTTAAATACTTTTAATTATAATAACACAGCTTTATACATGCATGTAGAATCGACTCAACTGTGTTGACATTAAGTCAGTTTAAAAAATGGAAATGTGCAGTAAATTATTTACTAACCTACTTAAACGGCATTTTATATATGAACCTAATATGGCACAATCTTTTCCTTATGTCGGCCATTTAAACGCAGCATTGAAATTTAAATGGCGCATTGATCGGTGCGTGCTCGGCACGGTTTCCAGTTTTTAATTAGCGACTTCAGCGAAATTTAAAACGTTTTAAATATGATGATTTCAGGAATTTAAAATAAAAATGCTGGTAGTAAAGTATAACACAAGTGTTAAGAAACCGGCAGTCGGCAGTAATGTATAGTTTGTTAATAAAAGGCTAAATATAGTACTAGTAATCATATTTGGCTCTAGCAATATATTATAATTTACTAAAGGATGGAGTTTATACCAAGATATAATTTTAAATTAATATCTAGGCCAAACATTTATGCAAAACGCTGAATAAGATCATGTTGATGAGATGAAAAAAAGATTTATTCACCTCAATTATGTTTTGTTATACACAGTAATCATAAAATAAGTATTCTCAGGTTAAAAACATAACTTTTCTATTCTTCTTCTTCATTACTTTGAGTATTCTATTATTAATTCCTCATCGCTATAGAAACATAAGATTGTAAAAGACTTAAAATAAAATGCAACTGAATGAAAATGGGCCAATGATTTCACTTTAAATGAAATCAGAAATGTTGAATATACATATGGAATAAATTATGATTGATTAATTCCAGAGTCTTTGCTTTACATTTTGTTAAAATAGCAAAAAACATATGATAATTGGACTAAAACTCCACCTGTTTTAAAGGAGTTCAGCTCCCTTTATAGAAATCCCCATAAAAAAATAATACTTCTCAAAAACTTGTTTCTCCTTGTCAGATTTGGAAGACATTTTAATATAAACATTTTAGAGCATAGTAGTAACAAAATTTGTTCTGTTGCAATTGGTTAAGGTCAAACTGTAGATTGACTAGCCTATATATAAACACGTTAAACTAAGTGACCTTCCTTTTGACATATCAAAGGCGTATTTACCGTATACCCCTACTTTAAGACGTCAAAAAAACATACGCTTTCAGCAGAATTGGTTTCATACACAGTGTCAAACTACTCGGTAATAAAAATCATCATATTTAGATTTACAGGAGTCAGAGTAAATCCGAAGAACCGCATAATGTCAACATGACTTTAAATAGTGCTACCAAAACTATGACAGACTGTAAAGCTTGAAAAAAGTCCTTATTTATATGCGAATATTTATTTATGAAAAAATTCAAGTCATTTACGGTTTTAAAAAGGTGAAGATGCAGTATCAATGCTTTTGTTACTTTCTTTGAGTATGACATTTCAACATGCAAATGAATCACACACACTTTAGAAACACATGCCTGTGTAAATATTGTCTGAATATTTTTGTAAATATTGTCAAAAATTTGTTTCTAATTATTGTCCCTGTATTCAAAAGTGCTATTTTTCTATTTTTTTCCTATCCTGCTACGTGGCATATGGGGATTTATGGGGTTCCATATGGTCGACATTCTCGTACCAATGACATACTGCCAAATCAGATCGTGTTTTATATCCCAAATTGCTAAATGAAATACGCTTGCCTGAAACATGTTCATTACATTGTTAAAACTTTCAACATAAAAATAGGAATGTCTGGCAATATTGTAGATATACAGACAGGAAACGATCAACTTTAGCAAGTCTTATAAAACATTTATTTACCATCGGAGAGATTAAATGCCTAAATATTCCGTTTGTGCAGTATGATCTAGTCGAATTTCACTCAAGGCAACCACTTTTGGTCAGTCTTACAACACTTTCAATAAAGCCAGGTATTCGTTGATGGAATGGCGCTTGTTATCAGCATGTCTTGGATGAAATCCAACTTCAACCATCTGCCCTGCTAAAAGATCCAAAAGACGTCTGAAAGATGGATAAGTCCTCGGATCGCTTACACTTGCACTACACCAATCATTTTATAATTTTTATCTTACAGGAACCTGGTTCAATACGTCCTCCACAGTTCCACCACGTGACAATCCACAATCCCTGAGAAGTCTGTGCAAGTGTGAGTCAAAAACATCCGGATATTTGGATTCTGGTTCCGGTTCTGGCTCAGAAACTTTCATTTTTTTTCAAATCCATTTAGGAATAAGGAATTTGTTAACCCAGTAAAATTTGCCGCCTTCTTCCAAGCAAGCAGTCAGGAGTTGAACACTCCAGTGAACTAGGACACCGGTAGAATTTACTGGATAGATCGTGAACTTTTCTGGAATGGGAAGATTATTGTATTAACACATTCTGCCCATCATTTCCTCCTGTCTTGTGTTTATTGATGCGTTGTCTATGACGCTCAGCATGTGCTACTGTTCAAAAAACATCATCAATTCCTCAAAAGAAGCATGAATTGAAGCAAGAGTGCGACTTGTTTTAGTTTCATGGTCCGATTTCTCAGGATGTCTGTTTCGGCTGCTGGTAGGTTGAACATAAACAAGTATAACTTACTAAAGTAGCTTTAAAAAACTGTGCACGCCCGTCCTGTTCTCCAGATGTAATCAGTCTCTGTGAAAGTGTCGGGAACCCGTCACGTTTCGTAACAAGCCGTCACTACAGTACAGGCATATTACTTCTCCATGACAGGGAACTGTTGAATAACCTGATTGTAGGTAAAAAGTTGGCCGAATCGAATAAGGTTCTCCAAGCGGAAAGGTTTTTGAGGCCGCCCGTTCTGTTCCTGTTGATTTTGATAAGCTTAAAACAATTTCTGAAACTGATTAATGACTGGATCGATACACATAATATTTCGGATGCGTTGGTTATTAATTAGGACCAAATTGGATTAAGCATGGTCCCAGGAGGGGACTGGACTATGAAAGCTAAGGGGAGCAAACAAATTAAGATGACAAGCGAGAGATTACGGGGCTGCTTTCGAAAAGTATATCAGGATAATACTCAGTCCTCAGTTACTATACCAAGATACTACAAATCAGTACCACCCTAAAGTTGACTTTCCTACTGGTTGGGACATATTTCACTAGGAAAATCATTGGAGTAACACCGAAACAATGAAGCGTTTTGTGGACAATATTTTCATGCCTTACATCAACGACACACGAGAAAATCTTGATTTCCAATGTCGCCAACCAGCATTGGTTACCATTGACGTTTTAGTGCACACCGAGACGAAAACTTGATTAACAAAATTGCATGTCGCCAACATCAAAACTGTGTTTTCGCTAGATGCACGGATTACTTACAGCCCTTGGATGTTAAAATTAACAATTCTTACAAGAAAAAGATCAGAGAAGTGTTCTGTAACTGGTACGCCATTAAAGTTTGGGAAAAGCTAAAAATCAACAAAGTGGAGCCGGACAATAACACATCTGAAATTGACTTAAAGTTGTCAGTAATGAAGTCGTTACACACAAAATGAATTGTTTCCGCACACAGTAAATTCTAAAAGGAAACAGACTTAATAGTAAGCGCCTTTAAGTAGATTGGTATTCTTCGTTAAGCGTTTTGTATGACTTTTAAGTCATGGATTTTAGTGCAGTTATTTTTGCGAGAATTGAAATTTTTTAAATATAGATTTTAATATGGTTTTAACATGTTTAGCTATTGGATTGGACTTTTAACGTAAATGTTTGCATACAGGGGGGGGGCATGTTTATGAAAGTGTCCTAGGACTAAGACATATCTTATGATGGTCTTACGACATATCTTAGTCTCAAATCATGTTTACAACGGTATCTTAATGTCTTAAAATATATCCTAAATTTACGACAGCGAGTTAGGTATCTAAGGACAATCTTAAGATAATTGTAACATATTTTTTGACATAGCTTATTTTCAAATTTGTAATAATTAAATGCATCAGTTTAATTCATTTTGTGTAACGTTTAATTTGTCATATATAATTTATAAGTTGAGTTTAAGTACATTTAAATTTTACATTTTATGCATATTTTAGATATGCATTTTACGTATGATATCATCGGAATTCCATTAACTCTCGACAATAAAACAAACCTTAAGGTTTATGTAATGATTAAGGGACAATTAGATCCTTTGAAAACTAGACAGGATTTAAAAACTATATAAGGAGTACATACAAACGTTATTGGTCTTGGTGCATTTTGAGAATGGTAGATTCTCTCTAAGCAGTTTAATTAATTTAAATTTCGAAATACATATTTAAGCTACATCTACTGTTATTTTTACTTTTTAATTTGTTTGTGTCTCTTTGCTTCATTTTGGTTCATAATTGTGTAATCGCGTCTCTTGTTTCAAATAATTTAAAGCGTGCAGAATTAAAATTATTCATGTAATGCAATTAGCACACTCACTATTTAGGGATGATATGGTTTGATTTGTTGATTTGGCCATCGTTTTGTCATGTGCTACTTTTGAATTGTATTATTTTATAAAAACGTCAAAACAAAAGTTTTGAATTTTTATAAAATAATACAATTCAAAAAAGCACATGTAATTTGACATATGCTACTTTTGAATTGTATTATTTTATAAAAATTCAAAAGTAGCACATGCCAGTATCATCTTCCTCAACAATTCCGGTATCTGTTTCGCCTTTTACACCTTTAATAACATTATCGCCTATGATACCCACAACTTTATCCTCCAATGAAGAAATTTGTTCTGGAGATGGACCACCATCCGTCCTTCGTGCCTCCGGTCTATTTAACGAAACTTATTTCTTTGTTTCGCTCGCATAAGCGGTCCATTTCTTGCAAATTTTTTCAACACTCCTTATTTTTTCAACTTCAGCAACTAAAATTTGAATTTCAGTCTCTGAAAAATTGGATTTCTTTTCCTACTCATATTCAAACCGTGAAATTCACGCGAGCTTTTATATACAACTGAGTGTTCAAAGCATAATTTTACCCTTTAACCCGGGATTGGTCAAATCTAGTTTAAAAATATGCAACACAAAACGAAATTAAAAGTTGAAAATAAATAAATAAATAAAATAATACAAATTCTGAGAATATATATATATATATATATATATATATATATATATATATATATATATATATATATATATAAATAAGCATTTTTGATATATATTATTTTTTGTATAATTTAATTCTTTTTAATTTTTCATATTTAATTTATTTTTTTAATTCTCTTCAGCTGAGAAAAATACTTGTGTAGCTATTTTATATTTAAAAGTTAAGATGCTATTAAGATATCGTAATGGTGTCCTTGTTAAGATAAACTTAAGATAATTTTGATTTACAAGATATGACATGTCATAAGATTTTCTTATGTTGGTCGTAAAATATATCCTAGGATATATCTTTTAACTTGTCTTAGGATAGTTTCATAAACCTGCCCCCTGGATTTTGCGTCCACATTATTTGATATCAATAAATTTTTCATTTGAAATTATATCTTAGTTAGTTATAATATCAAGGGAATTTATGTGGTTATTTGCATATGGATAGACTGTATGGACAAACCTGTAAGTATAAAATAACTAATTTTTACGTTTTTTGTTCAAGATAATAAAACTTTTAGCGACAGTTTTATTTAAGCGCCGATACTCTTATCGCCAATCCCTCTAAAATAAAAATTCCGCTAAATAACACGGTTTACAGTCATTTCTTTATAAGAAAACATTTTTGTCTTATATGTTTTAAGATTATTGACGTGGCTTATTAAATAAGCCTTTCTGAAAAAAGCAACAGCTTTTTTTTCTTTATTCCGACGAAAGCGCATCTAGAATTCTCATGTTTACAATGTATTTGTACATATCTATTACAAAAGCATTCTTCTTTTATACACACTCATAAATTTTTCACATCAAATAAACTTCTTTCATTAAAAATAAAAACCCAAAAGAGTATTGATATTAGTGAAAAAGGTGACGAAGGGGAATAACTCTGCTTCGCAAGTCTAATGTAAATCGCATCAGATTTATTAATTCCCTGGGCTGTTGGCATGTGTAATTTCTACATAACAGATCAAATAAACCAAATTTAAGATAACATGATGATGCCAAGGAAACTACAACCTTTATATTTAGATCCAGTCTGGTCATTGACTCGGTGGCCGAGTAGTCTAAAGCGCGCGCTTACGGATCACAGTGTCTCTCATCGCCTAGGTTCGAATCCCATTCGGGGCAAATCCTAGAGCGAGAAAGTTTGTCAGTTCGCTTACCGAAAGTCGGTGGTTTTCTCCGGGCATTCCGCTTTCCTCCACCATCCAAGAACTGACCGCCTCGAAATAACTGAAAGAATCTTGAATGGGGCGTAAAACTCTATTACTCCGCTCCATTCTCAATTTAAATAAACCGTAAAAATAATTTTGACTCACCTGAAAAAAGCAACAAATGCAAAAGCTACATTTCTTTATCTTTTTTCCGACGAAAGCAAATCTAGAGTGACGTTATCTCAGAAAACAAGACCTAACATTCTTTTGCGATTTTCAGGTGACAACCAATCAAATTTCGACTTTTTTGGCAACCTAGGTTACAGCGTATTAATACTTTAATTTTACTAAAAATCTACTTTTTCTAATGTTAATATCAAGGTAGTAAACAGGTCTTTATCCAGCTAATATGACTTGTTTCAGTAACAATTACCTGAACCTACATGTTACGTGAAAAATGTCTAAAATCAAAGTGACATCTTTTGTAGTACAGAGAGTCTAAACAACATATTAAGCCAAGCTAATCCTGACTGGATAACAAATACAGTATTACCCGGATATATTGAAGTTGAGGGGACTTGGGAAACTAGTTCAATATATCCGAAATTCAATATATCATGGTACACAAAAAAGGCCATTTCAAAAAATTTTCATTTATTAACTCAAAGTACAAAAATTTTATCAAAACTGATTAGTACAAACACTATTTTAATCAAATAACGACTTAAAGAAGTCGGTCATTTTTTAACTGTTTTTCTTTTTTTCTACCAATGGAAATTAATTCCTTTAAAATATTTAAAGAATTAAAGAGTTTTTGAACTTCTGACATTTGTGAACAACTTATATAAACATTCCTCAATTTCATTATAATTTCCAGATCTAAAACGTTTACGTTTTCGTGAAAACTCTCCCGACTGAGCCTGTAATATTCCATCCTTTTGTTTATAAATCATTGTTAAAGTGACTTAAAGGTTTTATCCCAAAATATTTTGCGATTTCAGTCTTTGATTTCACTTTTTTTGTCGATTTCGTTTATAAGTTTATATTTTGTAATTAACAACAAAGTTTTTCTCTTCTGTGGCGTGGATGCCATGTTATTTCAGATTAAATTAAACAACTAACAAAAACATGTGATATTTTCATTTACCTTGAAAAGTACTCACTATGTACGATACATATCTTTAATTATTAGTTCAAATCAGTTACTGCGACCCCGTATTTGGCCTCAACAGATTGACGGTAACCCGCATGATTTCGGCTAAATTGATCAAACTTCCGTTCAAAAAACCACTTCAATATATCTGGGTGAAAGTAATAGAATTTGCTCTTGTGGGGACCAAAAAAGTGTTCAATATAACCGGGAATTCAATATAAGCGGGATTTTTCTGGTCATAAAAAGAAGGTGTTTGGCAGGGGATTTTTTGTCATTTCAAAATATGCGGGAGTTCGATGTATGCGAGTTCAATATATCCGGGATATACTGTAGTTAATTATTTTTGTAATATCCTAACATTTCTCCTTAAAAACTCAAATTAATATATGAAAAAGGGTTAAATAAAAGAACTTTGTTTTTTAAATAACCTAATAATTGAATTTAAAAAGTAACATATTTCTAAATAAAATCTTTCAAAACTTAGATTCTCTAAAATATGCAGGAAATAAAATTCTTTATTTGCACACAAAAATTTACTTTGACAACTGCCGCATACTTTAGATTATTTCGTCCACGAAATATTGATCATCAATATTATCATAAATGGGAAAAAGTAGAACATTTGTATACAAGAAGTAAAAATAAAACAAAAGTCAATAAACACATGAATACCTATATAGGAAGTATGATATATAAGTTCACAAGTAAAAAGTCTGTGCAATAACAATTGCAAATTAAAGATCAGAATCATGTTGTTTGCTATACATGGCGTAATTCATAATTAATGTCATATTTCCTCTGTATAGTTCATTATCACTTTGTGTTCACTCATGGTTCGCACAGGTTTTGAAAAACCCTTGAAAATGAGTTTTGACTTGAATAACCCTTGAATTTTAGGTTTGAGCCCTTTAAAAACCCTTGAATTTTGATTAAGTAGAGAAGTAGAATATTTCTGCCATTAATATCGACAGACTATTGATTGTTGCCAGTAAAATCGGCAAATAATTGGAAAAAATGGTGTTTGTGTCGTTTTTTACGAAGATCCGGTTGTGTCTGAATTCTTTACCACTTCTGTATGTTAGAATTCTCAATCATCGTCATCACAGTGTTTTGTGCACATATATGATCATATATACATAGCGCTTTTATTCAAGCGTCTATATAAGGTGTACTAACCACGTTGTATTCGAAGCGGGAGTGTTGTCTCACTTGTAATCGGTTAATGATGGGGAAGTGCATTTTTAACCGCCGATGGTTGAATGAACCACGCAATATGAAATGGATAAAAGAATTTAAAGGAGATAAACATATGGCATTATGTTGTTGGTGCAATAAGCTGATCAACCTTGGGAAAATGGGAGAGCATGCTTTGAACTCTCATACGGCTAGTAAAAAACATAAAACATTAGAACAACAAAGTGATACCATGCCCCTTTCTGCGTTCGGTTTAATGACAAAAACGTCAAGAAGCAAAGAAGAAATTCCTTCTTGTTCTACATCTAACAAACTTGAGTCAAGTGATGTTAGTGTTAGCAATGAAGTCCCGGTTGACACGGAGGCTGATTTCATTGTTCCAGACCCACCACCCAATCTGGCCGAACAAACTCTGCCAAAATTGAAAAAAGTCTCGACAATGAATAAATTTGTTCCAAAAAATGATACTTTGAGATCTGAAATTATCTGGACTATTCAGACTGTCGTCAGCCATAATTCTTTCAAATCTAATGAGAATGTTTCAAAACTGTTTATCTCCATGTTTCCAGACAGTGATATTGCCTCCAAATTTTCATGTGGGGAAAGGAAATCTGCATATTTGGCAATCTTTGGAATATCTGAGTATTTCAAGCAAAAACTATTTCAGACAATTCATGATCATTATACTGTTCTGTTTGATGAGTCTTTGAATAAAAACTCTCAGTCTAAACAAATGGACATACATGTACGTTATTGGGATGATAATATCAATCAAGTCAGTACTCGATACCTTGGATCAGAATTTATGGGTCACGCTACAGCGAATGATATGGTTACACACTTCACCAATGGTGTAATTGACAGTCCGTAAAACATGAATAACATTTTGCAAATAAGCATGGATGGTCCGAATGTGAATTGGAAGTTTTTTCAATTTGATATCACTAAAACTGAAAGATGACTACAATACTTCATTGATAAATATTGGGTCATGTGGCCTACATGTTCTTCATAACAGTTTTAAAACAGGGGCAGTTGCAACAGGGTGGCAGATTGATTCCCTTTTATCTAGTCTTTATCTTTTATTTAAAGATTTTCCTGCTAGGATAGAGGACTATACAAAAGTCTCTGGTAGTTCAAAAATGCCCCTAAAATTTTGTAATCACCGTTGGTTAGAAAATGAGCCTATATGCAAGAGAACACTTGAGATATGGCAAAACGTTGTGAAATATGTTACAGCTGCAGCGAAGAAGAATGTACCTTTACCAGGAAATAATTCTTTTAAAATTATTAAACAGTGTACAACAGATAAGTTGAGACAAAAATTGAATTTTTTAAAATGGTAGCATCTGTATTGCAGCCTTTTCTTGCTTTCTATCAGACTGATAAACCTGTAATACCATTCCTTGCTAGTGATCTTTCAGTTTTATTGAAATCATTGCTGAGAAAATTTGTAAAACAGACAGTTTTAGAAGCATGTAGATGCAACAGAAAAGCTGGCCAAGATAGACATTGAGGATAGAGATAATTATTTAGGATACAAGCAAATAGAATTAGGTATTATGACAGATGATGCTGTAAAAAGAGCTAAACAAGCAGGTTTTTCAGAAAAACAAGTAATGGAATTCAGTATTATGTGTAGGCAGTTTTTGGTTGAACTCACAAAGAAGGTACTGTTAAAGTGTCCAATATCATATTCGCTGGTTAGGAATTTATCTAGTCTAAATCCAGTAGAAATGGTGTCTAACCCAACTCTCTGCAGGTCAAGATTCAAGAAAGTCATTGCATGACTGAAGTCTGCACATAAAGTAGGAGAAGATTGTGATGAAATAGTTGAAAATTATGGCCAGTTTATTGACAAAATTAGTGATATAGGATCTGTCAGATTTCAGAAATTTCACAAAAAAGAAGATAGACTGGATGAATTCTTTACTCTGCATATGAATAATGACACATTCAAGAAGCTGTTTAGTGTAGTTAAGATGTTATTGGTACTCTCTCATGGTCAGGCCACTGTTGAGCGTGGATTTTCAGTTAATAAAGAACTTGAATGTGTGAATATGTCTGAAAAATCATTGGTTTAAAAGAGAATCATATGTGATGAAGTAAAAAGCAAAGGTGGTGTTCTTAACATTCTCATTACAAATGAATTGTTGATGTGTGCAGCTTCAGCAAGAAATAAGTATGAGATTTATTTAAGTGAGGAGAAACAAAGGAAGAAAACTGATCAGGAGTTGAAAAAAAGAAAATCAACACTAGAGGAAATAGAAGAACTGAAATGCAAAAAGAAAAGGCTTAAACATGATATAGATGATTTAGTAGATCAAGCTGATAAATTAGCTGAAAAGGCAGAGGCAACTGGAAAGATTGGTTTTATAACACAGTCAAATTGCATGAGAAAAAGATCTAAAGAAAAAGAAAAAGAACTAATGCAGCTACAAAAATCTATTGATGATCAGGTTGAGTCCCTTAAAAATTAGTGGTAAGCTGTCAAATGTTGAAACTAGTAAAGATAAAAGGATATTAGGTATTTGTTTTTGTTCAATTCACAGCCCTTGAAAAAGTGGGTAAAAGTCTTGAAAAACCCTTGAAAAGTCCTTGAATTTTTTAAGTCAAAATTTGTATGAACCATGTCACTATAATTTTCATATGATTAAAGATCAAAATCATGTTGTTTGCTATATATTGTGTAGTTCATGATTAATGTCATATTTTCTCTGTATAGTTTATTATCACTTTGTGTTTACTATAATGTTTATATGAGTACATATTTTAATGCATACTAAATTCCAAATTCTTATACTGATATATGAATTACACAAATATAAGCATTCTCCATCCTTTTCAAATCCATAAATAACAAATTAGAATTGTAATGATATAACAACATCATACAATAATGCAACAAGTTCTGAATATAAGGTCATATCAGTATTTAAATTAAAACATTTTGTCCAGTTAAGTAATAAATACATACACATTATATTAAAAATAACTGAAAAAGTGTTAGTATCATTTCAAAACCAATCAATGTCTGAGGTAAAAGATATATACATACATAAGTATGATAGTTTTCTACACAAAACTGTTAGAATATGACTCATTGTGAGCCCTATGTTTGAACCATGCATCAACTCTAGGATTGAGAACTGATGCAAAACCCTGATGTGTCACAAAGACATAAGCATTAAATGGCTGTTTCTTAAGTTTTAAATAAGTATATAAACCAATACTGACATAATTTGGAACATAAACTGTTTTAACGTTAATTTACCGTATAGCGGGTTATTTTGGCGGTCTATAATATCGACGATTTTGATTAAAAAGGGCAGTTGTAAATTTTGACAATTTGAAATGTCGGTGAACACTTGTAACTACCTTTATTCCATCGACACGAAAGGTGGGAAATAAACAACTTATAATAACTGGCTATAATTTATTAATAAACTATGCAACTCCAAGTTTATAAAATATAAAAACGTCTAAAGCGTCTAAAAAGAAAAAGACTTGTAAATAAAACACACTGTTTTATGATTTACTTTGTAATCTTGACAATGGCACTTTTAAAATTTCACTAAGTCTGCATTTTTTGAAACGGAGTTTGACTATATCTGGGGTGTTACTTTTTATGCTTGCCGATGGGACATTTTCTGCGCAGTATTTGCCCATCTCTGCGGGGTCGTTTGGTAATAGCACCTGGAAAAAAAGTTTCTACAGCATTTCGACAAGAACATTCGAAGTCGATGAATATAGTCTCTGGGTTTCATTGACTGTTGTTGCTGTTGGCTGCTGTCTTCAATTCACTCATAAGTCGGATATATGTTGTCTGGTTCTTGTATGGGAGGAGTGCAAACACTAAAGGATACATTTCATTTTCTATCATTGCATGGAATGTGTATAATCGCTTAAAAATCCATGGACTTGCGTAAAATGTGCCATCGGCATATTTGGTTGTCGCCTCACTCTGTCTTCGGAGATTATCAGCAGTATCAAATATAAGAATCTTATCTTCATCATCAGTGTCACTTAGCAGAAAGTTCTCGCCGGTTAATGTTTCACATCATTCACCTTCTAAATTTACAGTAACAAATGAGCTCTGGTTTTGAGTAATGTTCTTGTTACAGTGTCTATACATAGAACCTCTATATGATTCAAATGTTGGAATATGTTCAACAACTTTTTGAATGGATTCATCCCACTCGCGATCTCTCAACTTTGTAATATTTCTTCAAAAATGCTGGGTAAAGGATATAATGCATCAGCACATTTATTATTGAGGTTATGGTGGGATTTCTATGATGACATATCTGCAATGTCTGCTTCATGGTTGTGGCTCTTTGGAAAAGCTGTTGAAATATTGTCTCTGGTATTAACAGTACATTTCCAGTACACTAACTCGCTAGTTTTGGAATTTCAAAAAAAAGCAGCAAATAAAATTCTTTATCTGTACACAAAAATTCACTATGACAACTCCCCACTACTTGAGATAATTTCATCCACGAAATATTGATCAAGTAATACCTTAAAGTTATCATAAATGGGAAAAAGTAACAATAAAACAAAAGCCATTAAAAACATCAATACCTACATAAGAAGTATGATATATAAGTTTACAAGTATAAAGTCTGTGCAATAACAATTGCAAATTAAAGATCAAAATCATGGTGTTTGCCATATATGACGTAGCTCATGATTAATGTCATATTTTCTCTGTATAGTTCATAATTACTTTGTGTTTACTAAAATGTTCATATAATTACAGGTTTTTAATGCATGCTACATTCCAAATTCCTATACTGATATATATGAATTACACAAACATAAGCATTTTCCATCCTTTTCGAATTCATAAAAAACACATTGGAAACATCTGGAAATTATGCAACAAGTCCTGAATATAAGGTCATATCAATATTTTAATTAAAACATTTTGCCCAGTTAAGTAAATATATACATACACATAAAATTTGAAATAACTGGAAAAAGTGTTAATATCATTTCAAAACCAAGCAATGTCTTAAGTAAAAAAAGATATATATATATATATATACGTGTGTGTGTTTGTGTGTGTGATAATTTTTTTTTACTGAACTGATACAGCATGACTCATAGTATGCCCTATGTTATGCATCAACACTATGATTGAAAACTTATGTGTCACAAAGACAAATGCATTAAATGGCTGCCTTAAAATTTTCTTAAGTTTATAACAGTAAGTAAACCAATACTGACATAATTTGGAACATAAACTGATTTTGACGTTAACTTTTCGTATAGCGGGTTTTTTGGCGGTCTTAAATTTTGACGATTTTGATGAAAATAGGTCAGTTGTAAATTTTGGCGATTTGAAATGTCGGGGTATACTTATGACTACCTTGATTCCATCGACACGAAAAATTGAAAAGATGGAAATAAACAACTAATAAATATATAACACAAATACCTGTCAAATTTCGATGTGCCATATGCGCACATTTCGGACATTAATAACTGGCTTTTTTTAATTACTAAACTATGAAACTTCAAGTTTATAAAATATTAAAACGTCTATAACGAAAGAGACTTGTGAATAAACCACTGTTGAAACTGTTCTAAAAGTCTTAGATATAAGATACAACACGCTGTTAACCAGTAACACAAATTTATGATTTACTTTGTAATCGTGATAATGGCACTTCATCTAAAATTTCAATAATTCTGCATTATTTGAAACCACTTTTGACTATTTCTGGGTTGTTACATTTGTACGGTTGCATATGGACTATTTTCTGCGCGTATTTGCCCATTTCTCTGGGGCCCTTTAATAAATTGTATTTTCCTCTTGATCTAGATGTTAGATTGTTACTTAATTTAATAGAAGTCTGACTTTAAAATTTTCAGCCGAATTTTCTTCTTTGCATCGCTCAAAGCAGGTGGTCCCAAAATGCCCACTTTTGCTCTACCTCAATTGGTAAAATTTGTTATGGTTTTAAAACTTTAAAATACTCTTTGTTAAAGTAAGAAATGTGTGTGTAGCTCTAAAAACGACAAAAAACATAAACAAACTTTAGATGAATACTAATCGTGTAAAAGCTACTTACTACTTGAAATCAAGTACTTAAGTACTTTCGGAACTCATGCTAAAATGTTTGCTTTTGGTTAGATTACTAATGTAAATCCTGGTTATTAATATGGTAAACTTTTTATTGATAAAGTTATCACAAATAAATGATATTTGAAGCATATTTTATTTCTTTATGTAGATGATGTACTCATAGAAAAGCAAGTACTGCCCTTTCAGTGCGCCGTTACCCCCCCCCCTCCCCCATCACTTCATCACCATTTGCAACTACATAACAATTTATTTATTACTACATGTTGAAATATATATATAACGTTGAACGAAATATTGTTAACTTATTTAAATGCATTGCTCAATAGTAGTTACAAACGTTGTGTTTCATACGAGTTGCCTTTCTTTCACTTGTCATGAAATGATGGCCTGAAAACCTGTTAAAATGACGAGTTAATACATTTTTAATACCAGCAACTTTAAGTTTCAGGTAATAATTTTATTCGTCATCGGTATAGGTGATAGTTTTTCATACCGTTATTATATAGGCGTTAGATGTGATCACAATATTTGTTTCTCTACTTGTTGTTTGATTATTCTATCAGTTACTTGTAATGTATTGTACTCCGTAGTAACTGATGTCAATTTTTTTGTTGAGAATTTTGAAAGTTACCACTACTTCAAACTATAGATTTTTATGTATATACAACAATACATACACATGTAAGTACATGTTTTTTTTCAGGTATAAACTACTGTTTTTAACTTCAGTACTTTGACAAAATGAGTTTAACTTCTCATTTATATTCCATGTGAGTATTTTGAAAGCACATACAGCTGCATTATCAAATTTTAACATACGTTTCTTGTGGATTACACAATCTATGCACTATTCATGTTTTTCTGTGAAAAAGTTCAACAAGCAATAATATTACCAAAAAACCATCAAATGGCACCAAAATAGCAGGTGCACGTAGTAACTGATATGTGCTAATCAACTGGGTGAAATTTTATTTAATTTGGATAAGGTTTATAGAAGTTATGGATTAAACAAACCAAGCAGTTGGGATGTGACGGACGGAGTCTAGCCATTACTAGACCTGCTTTCGCCTTTTGGCGACCCAGGTAAAAATAAAATGCCATTTCGGATCTTAGACGATCGGTGCATAATTTTTACAAGCGCTCAGCTTAAATAAATACAAAACTAAAAGGCTTTTAAGAAAATCCTTGAGCGAGCTTTTTGAGCAAAAAGCAAAAATCTTTTAGGGAACATTTAGCGACGCCTTTTAAGGACTTGAGCGACGCCTTTTAAGGACATTGAGCGACAACTTTTACTTATTACCTATTATCTGCGGTAGAAATTTGAGCGATTGTTAAATCGTTTTTTTTTTCATATTCACCGATAGTAAAAATAACTTGTTACTTGAGATTACTTTTATCAGAAATATGCATATGGTGCATCGATCGGTACTGATTTACAAGTACTATTGAATTTAAATGTCGACATAGAACAGATATGTAAATTGTACGAAGCTTTATGGCCAAAAAGTGGGGCCAGTTTACTATACAGTATGTTTACTTCAAAGTAAACTTTTTTGTCTGCAATGGATTTATACATTCAGAAAAAGTACAAAAAACTTGAACATCAGTAAAACCAATTGGTGCTTTCCGGATAGTTATTTTTGTTGTTTATTTAACTCGGGGATAATTAAATACAAAGCATTCTATTCTTTAAAAATTATTATAATCACGGATAAACTCTTAAAACGTCCAAAACGTACATTTCACGAACTGAACAACAAATCACTTGGCATATATATATATATATATATATATATATATATATATATATATATATATATATATATATATATATATATATATGGCAATTCACTAACGTATTACAGGAAATATACATAATGAAAAAGTAAACATATATCTTACCAGTGTTGATCTTCATATGCATTTTATGATTATCTTGCGATAGTAATGTTGCTTGAGTTTGCGACCTTTAGTTTTATCTGCGGTTATTAACAAACAGTCGTTTGGTGCAGTGGCGGTAAATTCACAAGACGGAATCCCATCTTCAAGCACCTTTAAGTCGAGCTTCAAGATGCGCTGAGAGAAGTAACAAGGCACAACCCCCCCTCTCTCTCTCATACGACGTAAAAGCTATCCCTGATTAATTCACAATCTTTGCTCTCATAAAACATCGAGTTTATTTTGCTTAATCCGTTGTTTTTTCTTCCTTATTAGAGATAGATTATTTTAATATAATTTGTTTAATACTTTTATTTCTCCTGAAAAGTATCTGTGTGTCCAATATTATTCATTTCAATCAAAAACTAAATTAAAATTTTCAATCATAAACAAATTGAATTTACATAATAGTCTCAAAAACTTTTTTCAATATCAAAAATGAATAAAACCATTTTATCAACAGAAGTGACCTTACATTAAGATTCTACAAATGCAGTCTAACAAATAACTTTTTTCATTATAACTATGAGTTATGATAAATAACGAGATGTAATTATTAATAATACTGACCAAAAAATATTTGAACTTATAACTTTTACATTTAAAAAAATATGCAGGAAAAATAAAATATGAATAAAACATTTTAAAAATATCAATTTGTATAGTTTTTTTTTTTTAATAATTTTTTAAATAAAAAATATGTTTTTGACTTTTTTAATAAATAAAGTAATTAATTAGGTAATAAATGAATATTTCTACCATTTATAATTTTCCATGCTTAAAGGAGCTTTAAGATGGCTTAAAGATGGCTTAAAATTCCAGTGTCATTAAGCCACCTTTAAGCAAGCTTAAAGATGATATTTCGTCTTGTGACTGCACGAGCGGTAGCCCGTCAGGCATTGCTATGGTCAAGGTCAAGGATCATATGTCAACATAAACAAATACACGGGGGACCAAAAGACAAAACACAGCCATATCCAGTGGTTAACACAACAACCAATTAAAATACAGCGAGCACAATGCAGCAAAGGAATGCAGAGTATAGCTTCTATTTATCATTTAGTTACATATGGCCAGTTGCGTACCTCTAGCTTATTTTGATCCCAGGATTAAGTCCAGGTCATTAAACTGTTTCGGTTGCACACCTTCCTCAATTAGCTGAGTAGAGATCAGATTTATAGGTAAATTTGATCCTAGTAAAAGGCAGGCTCAGTACAGGATTATTTTTAGAAATGGCAGATTTTTGGATGAAATAGATTGATTTCAGTTAGTTGAGCGGTTGACGAGACGAGAGATGATTGTTAGGGATTGAAATGATTCATTTTTATTTTATTCAAATGAGGAATATTTGGATAGATTCCGCTTATCCAGAGAAACTGTTTTGCATCTGTTAAATGATGTTGAAGATGAAATTATTGCTAAACAGACCAAAATCATGACAATATCACCACTTAATCAGCTCCTCATGGCCTTGCGATTCTATGCAACAGGCAATTTTTTAGCAGTTAATGGGGATTGATTTGATGTTCATAAATCAACTGTTTCCAGAATTGTCCTAAAAGTAACAAATTCAATTGCGTCTTTGTATAACCAACAAATAAATTTCCCAGCTGGCAATAGAAATCATGAAGTACAGAGAGGATTTATGCAGATAAGCGGAATTCCTGGGATTGTGAGTGCTATTGATTGTACACATATCCCCATCTTATCACCTGGTGGTAATACTGCCGAGCTGTTTCGTAATAGCAAAGGATTTTTTTCAGTAATTGTCCAAGCAATATGTGACCATGAGATGATTCTGACAAATGTTGTTGCTAGATGACCAGGCAACATCAGCAACTTCATCATCATTACCGTGTTTTGAAAAATCCGCATGGAAGGTAGCATCATCATCAAACGGATAAGGAAGGCTATTAATTTGCTGTGACAGCATCTCATGAATTACATTTGCTATTTTGTCATCGGTGACATATGGGGGCCCTCCTCCAGTTTTCTGTTTTTCTCTTCTATCCCTGGCAACATTGGCCTTTGTCGTGGCTTGGGATTTTTCCATAGTGATTTTAATTGCACACATGTCCTGTTATGCACCCCATTTCTAGAATTAAATTATAGGTTAAATCTAACCATTCATCTTTTTTTGAAACACTTTTTCCGTCATTTTGTTTGTTTTCTAGTATATCTTTGCGCTTCTCAACTAGTTCGATAAGAATTTCTTTTTCAATTTCTGTAAAATTCGGAGATTTAGTTTTGTTGCTCATTTTGATGTTAATTTCACTACTTGGTTTATCGATGATAAATGTATAAGCTTAGTTCATGAAAGTAGGATTAATTTACAGGTGTGCAACCTAACGAGTTCTCAGGTGAGCGGGGGTTAACTCTGACTTAACTCTGGGTTACCTGAACTGTGGATCACCATGTAAATCAGACTTAGGTAAACCAGAGGTACGCAACTGGCCAATAAAGTTTGCATATTCTCTGCACAATATAACTATTTATAAAGTTTTTTCACGAAAAACAAAGACAACAATTGAAATATGACAAATAACAACAAAGAACAATAGCTCCTAAATAATGCAAAAAAAAGCTTTTTGGATCTGCTAATTGCATCTCTCTTCATGAATCTTTCTAAGACGTGATATGTTAATGTTGTTTATAGTTTCGGTGTTATGATCCCAAACAAATTGAAGGACATGCGAATAAGAGAACGTGAAGTCAAAGATACAACTATAAGCTCTTCCTCAGTCAGACATAAAAACAACACCTAAAGACAATTAAGATTGACATGAATCTATGTGTCATTATTTTAAACATTTACATGATGAAGGACCCTTGCAAATGTGTGTTATAACTTGGCAAAATCTAGCGTTGTTTTAATTGTAAGGATTGAGCGAAAAAATACTTTGACAGCAAAATTTAAACGATCAAGTATTCTTTTATCCAACGCCGTTGATACCTAAAATATTTTATCTCAAGACCTGTCAGTCAAGGAAATAAGGTAAAAACACTTTAACCTTCCATCTTGTTAGTGTCTCCAACAAAAGCAGTTATCTTAACTATATGAAATATAGTGGAGGGTGGTATGGTATTTTTCTCACTCTTTCGTAATTTTTGTCGCTTAACGCAACAGTAATGATAATTTCACAAGATAACAATTGTGAAATAATAATAAAATACAATATTCAGAATCTACTTACTAAAAGATATTTTGTTGTACACAATTGGAGATTGTTAAGAAAAAATTGTGTCTAAATACTCAGGAATAATTGTTTCAACTCTACATTTATAATAAAAACTAGAAGTTAATATAATTACCCTTTTGGCAAATCGAATTAAGATCGATTTTATACGAGACCAAGTTACTTCTCCTTTCCAAATTGTCATTTTCAATACGTATTATTAGCCAAACAGACATATATTTTATCCCCGTAGAGAATGGATTTCAGTACAATACAAACATCAAGGGTAAGCTTTAATAGGGATGATTTATATGAAGTATAACTACAGATGCTTCTTAGAGGGATTTCGTCGCTTACTATTGGAATATCTCATTATTTGGTATTAAATATAAGCTTGCGATTATTTGTATTGTTAGATAACGAAATTTCCATTTCTCTGCAAAGTTATCTTCGAACAAAAGTATTCAGAGTTTATGTATACAAAGATTATACTAATAGGTGAATCTTGAAAAAATGTTTAGGATGCAAGGTTAATTATTAAGAGAATCTAATGAATCTAATAATAATCTCTTAATATATATATTTTAAGAGTGATTCCTTAAAATTATTTTCCAAAAAAAACGAAATAGAAAAGCTCTACCATTTTATTTCAATTTCCTTTCAAATGCAAGTTCTGTTGCGCCTGCCTGAATACAATGCACTCAGCAGCTTAACCGGAAAAAAAAAAACATCATGAAACAAAAGATACAAATCAGAAACATGACATTATATAAATGCAGTATACTACTCTACCTACACAAATCTACAAATCTTGATAAATGATAAAATTTAGTCCAGAAATGTTGTCCATATACTAGCAGAAATTATTTTCCCACTTTTTTAACATAGCAAATATTGTATTACAAAAAAAAAAAAAAAAAAAAAAAAAACACCAAGAATACAGTTTTAATTTAAGCATTGAATCTACGATCTCATAAAAGTTATGTTGTTACCTCAAACCAATTTTTAGAAGGTTTTAATATTCCGCTTTTAACATAGCAATTTTATAACGACCTTTAATAAATATTTTTGACATACTTTAAGTATCGAAATAGATGTTTTTATTTGGATAATTAAACGGAATTATTTACTAACAAAATATGCTTAAGTTATTTTCAATGTATAAGTAAAGATAAATTGTGACAACGGCTGGACAAAATATGAAGATTCAAATCGATATATAACCATTGTGTAAGATGAAACTATATTCAATAAGTTGATAGTATATTATATAGTTTATATTATCGCGTGCCAAATATGATGAGGATCTACTTCTACCGATGGAAGGAGTTAAAATATTTATCGGTGATAGAATATCATTTTCTTACTCTCTCATGATTCGATGATGGATATTCTTGGCACAAGGTATGAGAAACATTCTGATGATGGAACTCGGCACGACACATATCCATTTTCGGATGTAAATATCAGATAATGGTTATTGTTCCTGCTGGAGGTATCATTTGAATTTTAAGTCTGCTACGTATCATGTACACGTATTTAAATAATCTATAATAAAAAAAATAAATGATCTATAATGAAAAAATTATATATAAATAAACAATTCGAAAAGAATTACGTGTACATTGTTTCAGAGGTAAACAATCAATTAAAAGACATATAAAACCAGAAATAAAAGATCTGTTTTACATATAAAACTCTAGAAAATGGAGTTAATGTCCTATTGGTTGGATACATTATTTTTGAGTACAAAATAAAACATAAATATACCAAAAACAAAGTAAACAAATACCAATTCAATTGATACATGTGAAATTCCATCAAGGAATTCAGGCCAGGTGATACCGAAGAGTGCGGGTAAGCACCTCTTGTCTAACCTAGCATTATCCGTTAAGTGCAAATTAAAATTTGTAAATGAAAGATACATAGAGGTATAGGAAGTCATATATTCAGTAAAAGTTTGGATATAGTGACGTCATATTTTTGTGATGACAACCATACAACTTTTTACTCAAATATTTAACAGCCAAACATCAATAAATATCACATTTAAAAAGTTAAAAAGTCTCATTTTATATTTCTAAATAGATTCCATTGCAATTGAAGATCTATATTGCGAGTGAATTAAGCTCTGGATTACTAATCACGGCGCGCTTTTCGCATAACACGAATGGGCCGCCATACCGATAAATACTATACTTTGACATTACAATATTTACGTTTACTTAAGTAACCGCAGTAATTACTCGATAAGTCTTAATGGAGTGGTCAGTCGTGTTCTGGGAAATCACCGTAATATCCTTTATAATTAATAGTTATTGGTCACTAAGTTGTGCTTTTACTAGTGCCTTATATATCAATATGTAATGAGATGGTTTGAAGTTATACGATTATGTCGATAGTAACTCTGGCCCAAAAATAACATAACTTGTATCGAATATGATCCAATTCTCGATAAAGAGAATGTAGGCGTTAATTAATGACAGCGTTTTATTGAATATTTCAACGAATGTAATACCGTTATTATGACATTAGGATCGTACAGCTGTAACCCACATGAACGTGAGAAATTTCTGTTCTGTTAAAAAACAATAAGTTATCTAAAACGGTTATTTTTGCATTTGAAATAGATCAGAGAAACCCGAATGTCTAAATGAAAAAAAAGACACTCGCCATTGCGAAATATATTTATATATTATTTTACTCAACTACAGAGCCATATATTGCTCTACTGGAATTTGTTAAAATGCATTTTTTTATTACAGACGCAAGAAGCATTGACCTGACGGATGATTGTATATATATTTATTAAGGTTTTCAATAAAGATATCGTCGTTTCAAATTTGAAACTTTGAAACGGAAGAATAAAATCAATCTCTTGTCTATAAAAATTCAGACCAAATGTCAATAATTTGATAAACAAAAACACATCAAACACATATATATTACAAATAAATAATTTTTAACTATGAAAATCAATATACCTTTCAAAAAATTTGATTTACACGTTATATTGTCTATACTTCTTAGTGCTAGAGAACTAAATACAATCATATCATTTGTCCAATAATATCAACATGTATTTTGCATGAACTTCCCTATGTGTCCTGTAACTATAAATTTTTGATCTCATTTTCTATTTCTTGTGATTTGTGTGTCAGGTTCTGCCATAAACATGTGGCGCGTTTTGTATTATGTTTCTGGGGGTATTAAGAAAGATAAAATGGAAGTAAGTTAAAAGGTCTTATATCTTTCCTGAAAACCACAATAAAATAAGCTAAAACCATTTTGGAAAAAATGATTATAATAAAAAAAACTTCTATATACATGTATATGGTGATCAGTACAAAAAAGACAATGATAGTTTCGTTTTGTAAAGTTAAATATTAGAATTACTTCTGTATTTTAGTGACGCAACTGCAGTCGCTCAGTTGGTAGAGTGCTTGCTCCGTAAGTGGAAGGTCGTGGGTTCGAACCCCGGCCGGGTCTGACCCAAGACTTTAAAGTGGGTAGTGACTGTTCTTTCGCCAAGCACTCGGCATTACGAATTTAAAGTCAAGGTACTTTCGGATGGGAACTTAAAATAAACGAGTGTCATGGCAGGCGTGGCACGATAAAGAACCCTGCTGTATAATGCCATCAGCGCAACGCACAGGCAAAATTTCTGCACTTTTGCCTATACCTGGCGACGTCTCGATATAAGTGAAATATTCTTGACTGGGACGTTAAACACCATTACTCAACTCAACTCAACTTTCTATTTTAGTCAAAATAAATCAAAATCAAGAAGAAAAAAACATGGAACGTCAAATATATCCCGGAAAAATTTGGATACACAACATCATAATTAGCAATATTATGATGACGTCTATAAAACTTTTTAAGGGCCTTTATTAGAATAGGTTTGCAATACCCTTTGTGTCTTTGTCTGACCCAAGAAAGTGGGTCACGAATATTCTTTCGCCCAGCACTCGGCATTACGAAAGTAATATTTACATTTACCGATCAAACCTGCAACCTGTCCCCTTTTACAAGTTAACTATTGTTACACATGTTATAAATAAGTTTTATTTTACCAAACAATAAACTTCTATCATATCTATAATAATAAAACAAACATACCAGTCCTTGTTCATATCACAATCCCAAAAACAAAGTAAAAACTTTGTAAACTGGCAAAATATGTTATACACGTGAACTTCCATCAAGGAAGTGAGGCCGGGGTTCCGGAAGGGTAAGCACCTCCTGTCTTGCTAGCTACACCCGTCACGTGCAAGTCAATTTTGAGAATGAAAGGAACAAAGAACTATGGTAAGTCAAATATATCCAGTATAAGTTGGGATACAGTGACTACATACTTATCAACAATATTGTGATGACGGCCATAAAACTTTTTAAGGGCACTAATTAGCCTAGGCTTGCAATATCCTTGTGTCAACAATTTAATTGTAAGTAATTTACTTCGTTGCAGAAAGTTCCCATAGTGGAAACAAGCTCTACCGTACCATATTAACTGTGAAACATATACACCATACGCAGGAGAAGCAGGGATATTACTGCAAAGAAACGGAAAGTTGACAATATAAAAATTGAAGTCATCACGTTTGTCGTATAGCTTGAGATGTAATCTTTCATGGGTGTCATAATTGAGGTATAAGTCCAAATATGAAGCAGAACATGGAAAATCTGTCGTGTCTTTTATTTCAAGCTTACTTGGATGGATGACATTCACATATTCTCCAAATTTGTGATTATTTAGAGAAAGAACGTCATCTATATATCTGTATGTGTAGTTGAATGATTTAGCGACAGTCTTTTCTCAAGATTTGACAAGGTTCTGTAAAAATTCTGATTCATATGAATAAAGAAACAAATCAGCAAGCAAAGGTGCACAGTTTGTGACCATTGGTATACCGATTGTTTGTTGAAAGATAATATTGCCAAACACAGCAAATATGTTGTCTATCAAAAACTCTAACATTTTGTTGATGGTATCTTCAGTATATTTTTGTTTGCAGTCTGTATGGTGTTTTACAAAATAACCTGAATCCCTGTTGAGCACTTGATATTTATATCTTGGTTTACCGTTTTTGTAAAAGAATGAAAAGTGAATGATTTGTTTTAGACGTTCTTTCAATTTAGCATGAGGGATAGTGGTGTAAAGGGTAGAAAAATCAAAAGTTTTTATACTTTTACCGAAGATAGAGTATTTGAAACAAAATGGTCAAGTAGTTCTTTAGAATTTTTGAGAATCCACATTTGGTTGATGCCAGATGTAGAATAGACTTAAACTGAATAAGTCTGAAGGCCATCTTTGACGATTGTCAAAATGTGTGTTAGAATTACTGGTAATGATTTAGTAGTACATTTAGAGGAACCTGCTATGTATCTTTCCTTGTTTGGATTTTTGTGAAGTTTTGGAATCCAATACAAGTAAGGCAAGTCAAGTTCTTCCTGTTTTAAATTGATACCAAAAGACTCAAGGACTCCCCTTTGATTGGAAAGAACTTCATCTTTGGTAAAATTAGTTTTGGTATAAATAGGATTCTCCGATATAAACCAAGCTCCTTAATAAGACATTCAACATAGAATTTCTTACAAACGAAAATAATGTTATTAGAAGCTTTATCAGCCGGGACAACAACATATCTGTTATGTATGTCAGTAAGGATTGCAGAAACCTCAGGGTCCCTGAGCACTAAAGAAGGTTTAGTACCCATAGACCCATTAAGTTTTGCAATCCTTGACTTGACAAAATTTCTAATTGTCCTTATCTAGTCGGATAAAGTATCAAGCTCTACGTCCAACCTCTAACATACTCTTCAACAGAATCCATAATAATTTTGAAATTCTGTCCCCAAGTAAAAGGTTGAGCCTCCCTGTATTTAGGGCCTTTTGAAAGAAGACATCTTAATTTAGTAATCTCAATTATATTGAGATCACCTGTTACTACATGCCCAGGTGGTTTATAAATATATGGGGACGCTGAGCAAGAGCAGGTAGGTGGAGTAAAGTTATGAAAGATTAGGCACTGCAAAGTTTGTTTATAGTTGAAAATTTTGGATGCAATGGGTTTATTGTAGGAGTAGGAAATTAGAGGTGGCGAGTTATATTTGAAATAAGTAGGGACTTTAGATTGTACTACTTTGTTAAGTTGTATATTAGAAATATTAATAGCATCTATGCCTTTGTTTGCATAATGTAATTTAAGAAATTGGCGACGGTTGTCGTCCTGTATATTGTGTTCCTGAGCAGGTTTAATTAACCTTTCAAATGCAATATCCATGATGATAGCGTTAAGTTTAAACTCTGGTGTATTAAAATCTGTAGTAGTTTTGTATATGCATTTTTTTTGTAACTGATTTGGACGGGAAAGTGGTAAAGAGTACAGTTTGGTTCGAATGTGGTGTAATCCGATAGGTTTCTGAAGGTATGGTAAAAGATTAGAAAAACTAACATCATGGATATTGGGTTTATTGTAACTTCGATGTCCATGACTTCTTTTGTCACGTGTAGTTCTGTTGAACAGGTGTAAAACATTAACATTCTTACAACCTGGGCTAAAAAGGTTTCCTACTCTTTCAATTTTATCATTGCATCCATATGATGATGCAGTGCCTAGTGCTCTAATCCAATAGTTCTCCCGTTGTAATCGGAATAGTGTACTTAAAATAGGACTATTAGTGTGGTGGTATATTTTTTCCAAAATTCTAACCTTCTTAGACAGCACGGAATGGTCCGGTTGATTGAAGTGTTGGTAAATAAGTTGGTTACCATAATTATTTATTTCAAACCGATGACCATTCATTTATGCATTTAGTCTACCTTTGGTTTCGCCCACATATATGAGTCCACATAAATTACACTCTATTCCATATACAACATTGGAAGATTTACAGTTCAGATCATCGTGGCTACGTAAAGTGTACTCCTTAGAAGTAAAATTGCTTATAAAATGTGTATCTGTAATCAAAATTTTACAGGTTTTGCAATTTTTAGAATTGCAAGAAGTAACAGTGCAGTATGATTAATTATTATCATAGTCAAAAATATCAGTAAGCTTGATGGTTGTGTTTTTGAGTTGTTTAAAATTTTGTTATGAATACTTTTTTTAATCCTTTAATTCCTAAACTTGTAGTTTCTTTTTTACTCAAGTAGATTAAATGCAGACTATCTTGATTTGAGAATAAAATGCACTCTTGTGTAATATTTATTAGAATTTTCTTTTTAATTAAATAATTTAATAAACGAATTAACCTTTTTTTAAAATCATCGCTATTTACTGTCTTTTGTATTTTAAGCCTAGTGTTTAACCAATTGTAAATAGTTTTGCGATATTAGTAAATAGTTCTGCGATATTATTTGCTTTCAGTATTTATTACTTTTTAATCCTTTTTTTCTGGCATTTTGTATAAGCACGCGAGTTGTTATCTAGCAAAACAGTTTTGAAGGAATTTGTATCGAACGCCTTTGATAAATGTCATTGAATTGGAAATATATTAGTAAGACATAGTATTTAAAGCTGCATTAAGTTTTTCAATTTTCTGCAATCCTTAAATCACGCTTGCGACATATCGCTTGGAAATTACTGTTATTTCCGTATTTATTCGAGCCAAATTAACATTGTTCATTAGGAACATCATTAAATTAAATCAGCAGCGATTTATTTTAAACCAGGACAACGTAATGCAGTTTTAATGGAACTAATATTGTACGTTTTGATAAACGTAAAATTAAAAAGAAATAAATATGTACATTGCTACAAAGCTTTAAACGGAGACATAATTAGATTCACAGATGCAAACTCATTATTTATGCACCAGTAATATAGTCGACACGTTAATTTTACATAAAATAATTTCTATGCAAAAACGTAACTTATTTGACTGCATTATAATTGAATTAGAAACTTTCTAAAAATTGTTTACGTAAAAAAGTACAATTGACATAAAATTTAATTCATATAAATATATCCATTTCATATTTGAACATGGACCGGTATGTTTGTTTGATATACAGTTTCAATTTTTAATGTTTTTAAAAATCATTTCTGTTAGATGCCCATTTATGTGAAAATGTAAGGCAATATATCCATGAGCAGCATTATTTTAACCTATTAGAAACTGTATTTAATTTCTAGTGCTGATTAAGGGGGCCTCGGTGACCGAGTGGTCTAAAGCGCGCGCTTACGTATCACAGTGCCGCTCACCGCCTTGGATCGAATCCCACTCGGGACAGATCCTAGTGTGAGAAAGATTGTCAGTTCGCTTGCCGAAGGTCGGTGGTTTTTTTACGGGCACTCCGGTTTCCTCCACCATTCCAGAACAGACCGGCTCGAAATAAGTGAAAGATTCTTGACTGGGGCGTTAAACACCATTACATCACTCCACTCTAATGTTTATTAAAACCGTTCATTTACAATTATATTAATTCAATATTTGGAACAGTAAGGAACATAAAATAATACTCAATTCAACCCTGTCTTGAATTTACACAGTTTGAGTACAGAAGGACAACAAACACTCAGATATGTCTATTGTCAAGGTTAACAATCTGTGAAACACTTTGCTGGACTGTGTTAACCATTTACCTACAATGTTTCATTTTTATTTAGCAAAGATGTAAGATTATTACTATTATTACTAGGAAGATATGTCAGTCGTATTAGCCAGTCAGTATTTTAGACTTTTAAGAGATGAATTTGTTCAATCAAATTTAACATTTACCATTATTTTAGATAAATATATCTGATTAACTGACTACAGAGAGGAAATTCGCTCAAAATTTAATTTCCCAACATAGAAAATTTTTAAACTCAAAGCATCCACAAGAAAAAACTCAGAAATATGTGTAAAAATGTCAGTTTTTAAAAAATTCAATTATACGAAGAAAGCATCGTAGATTCTCAAAGCAAATCTAAATCGGTAGTGTGTAGTTATTCCACTCGGCTTGCTTCGGTCATAGGTTCTAATTTTAGGTCAGCAAAATCTATTTTCTCTTTAGACATCCTACATTTACAAAGTCTTTCGATTGATTTAGCCAACCACTGTCGGCCATTTTCCTCATTTGTATTAAATCGTAAATCCTGAAATTCAGATGATCTTTGAAATAAATTTCATTGTATTATTTGAATGAACACTGCTTCACTTTTATTGCTCAATTTCCCTTTACCTTTTTCCAAATGCATATATAATTGTCTTTTATCTGTACTAATTGCTTGCGTAAGCATTCCAGTTGAAGTGCAATGTATTTGAGTATTATACCCTCTTATAATGATGCAGATGGATTTATAAACTGATTGATGATAAAAACATTGATTTAAAAAAAAAATACTATCGGACGCATCAATAAGCTAATGTCTATTATTGTGTCTCAAGTCCTTTTCATGGATAACAGCTATCGATTGTCCGGTGAAAAAAAAGAAGTCATTTTTTAATCTACGACCTGCTAAGATACCTATAAAAATGCATTTTTTAATTCTTTGGTGATTTTAAATTATTTTGAGTTTATAAATAAATCGCACGCAAACAAACATGTCTATGTCCTAATTATACTATCAAAAGGGGAGTGAAAACTTGCGAAGAGAGACTGGGAACTTCTTGAATTTAAACACATTCTGTCTAGCTTGCTTTACCCGCATTTCTGCAAGAATGGAAGAAAACAGAATACTGTGTATAGTATATCCAGGATAATTGGATACCGCGACTTCATACTTATCAACAATATTGTTATAACGGGCATAAAACTTTTTGAGGGCCTTAATAGGCCTGGGTTTTCAACATATTGAGTCATGTATTTTTTGTAAGCAGCTTGCTTTGTTGTAGAGTAGAACGTTTAAAACAAACCAACTCTACTTTATTGCATTTAGTGTGAAATAAATGCACCATAAGCAGGAGAAGCAGAAATTTTGCTGCGTAGAAAGCAATGTAAAAATTCAATCTTATAGCTTTATATTATAGCCTTTCATGGGTGAAATAATTTAGGTAAAACTTTAAACATAAAGCATGAAGAATCAGTCATATCTTTTATTTCAACCTCACTAAGATGAAGACATTCACTTATTCCAAGATTTTTAATTATGAAGAGATAGCCAGTTATATATCTCTATGTAAAATAAATGGTTTCTCTCCAGATGGAGATTGGACTGGTATGTTTGTATTTTATTTACAAGGTTCTGATTAAATTCTTCAATTGTACAATTTTCATTGTTTTTGTATATAAAAGAAGCCGCTTAAACTTTCCATATAGTTTTGTATAGAAGGTATCTAAGCGTTTCAAATTTAGTGACTTCTTTTAATCAAGCGATTTGACCTCTTAGAAATCCAAATGCCTTATGCAGCTCAGAATCGCATTTATAACTAATAGGCCTAAAACAGAAATTTGTAATTTTGTGTTTGTGGACAAATCGGTCGCATGAATAAGAACGTCTTCTTCTACTGTTAGTTTGGAACTCTATTCACACGAACCTGTTTTTAAACAATTCACAGTTGTTAAAAGCCACCTTTCTTGGCTTTATTGATAAGGCAAATATAGCATCTGACAAAGTCGCAAGTTCAGTTGCTACCACTTTTTTGTATTTGTCATTTGCTTTGATAATTATTCTTAAAAACACTTGTTTAATGTTTTCTTTGAACGGATGATGAACCCTTTGGTATCTCGAGTAGTTTTCCTATTAAATCTGGAGTAACATATGTAACCTCTTATTTTCATCTTTATGGAGTCTCACTATAAGTATTAATTAAGGTTACTTTAAGTTTTGTCAATTCAGACTTCTTGAATACTTTTTTTTACAGAATTAAATTTGATTTTATTATTATGAGCTGTGTTTTCACTTTAAATGAACTTTTAGTTGAAATCATATCGTTGAGGATAATAGTTACGTAGTTACAAACATCGGTGATTTTATTATCTCTACGGAAATATCTAGTTATATTTTGCTTTCGGAACACCCACTGAAACATATACATTTGCATTAATTCTGTCTTTATAATTATTGTCAAGACATGATCGATTACAATTATAAATGAAAATGATATTTATGTAAAGCATATGTGTCGATCGAAAATTGTTTTTACTTTATTGCAAATGTGCAAAATAAATTTTTGAGCTTAAGCTTCGCTTACTGATTATACATCAGCAATGCAGCTTCCCTTTCATTGACCCAACGAAACTTTCTTATATCATAAAGTCACAATTTCATACACCATATATACACCATATAGTTTTAGTAGACTAATTCCCTAAGAGTATGCAAGTTAGATTTTTTTTCAGTTTTTCGAAGTGTTTAGAAACATCTATGCCAAAAAGAATAATAAATGGTGCGAATGATTTCTGGTTAATACGTTTACGAAATTGTGTCTGTCATGACTGTGTTGAATCGATTTTGAGTAACAGTCTACTTAATCAATTCAAATCCGATTACATCTCTAGTTGTTTCTTTGTTTAATATAGAGAATTGGATTCTTATTTTTTAGCTCACTTGAGCTGAAAGCTCAGATGAGCTTTTGCTATCCATCTTCGTCCGTCGTGCGTAAACTTTTTACATTTTAATCTTCTTCTCCAAAACCACTGAGCCAAATTTGATAAAACATGACAACCATCATGCCTGGGTGAAGTCCTTTCAGATTTGCTCAAATGAAGGAGTCATGACAAGGGGGGTTATAGTGAAAAATATTTTAAATCTTCTCCTCTGAATATACAAGAAATAAACCTTAGTTACTTCATTTATAAAATTCTTAAGTCATCTAGTTAAAGATTTGACAAATGGTAGCCTTGGGACTCAAAATAGGGAAATGGTAAGGCACTGAGTGGGGAAATTGCTAAAAATTATATATTTGTCACTATATCTAAGAAACTATTAATTTTTGTATAGGCATGTATACCAGAATATTGTAGATATTGACATGACAATCATTTTGATATATGGTTCAAGGTCATATGTTCAAAGGCCAAGGTCATATCAACACAGGGATACTCAAATTTTTAATTATCTTGAAAGCTATTTATTTCATGCATAGGTAAGTTTTTAGAATATTTTAGATTATTTTGATATATGGTTCGAGGTCATATATGCTAAAAGGTCAAGGCCATAGCTACATAAGTGTAAACTGAAATTGGTTAAATTTGGAAATTATTCATTGCACTACAGTTACTTCATGTATATTATATAAGCTACTTATAAATGAAATGTAACTGGATATATTAATATTCATGATTAAGTTTTGTGGCAGTTCTTAACTTGAGAAAACGTGTAAAGTTTCTGTACTTTATATATTGTCTATTGCACTTTGCAAACAATTTTGGACTTATCTTGTGAGCGTTATGACCCATGGTACTCTTGTTTTACCTGCATTAGGTCACATGACAGGTAAAACCTAGAAAGACATTTTACATCTTTTAACATTTGTCAATCAAGATGTCTAAAATAATTGTGCGATGTTATCGTAACCTTTGTCATTACAAAAAAAAATTTGATTTTTGTCAAATGAGCATATAATTTATATGAAATTCTGTCGATTAACACCATATCTTTTGAGATAAGAATTAAGAGATATCGGTGGATTAACAGAATTCTTCCAATAATTTCTGGCTTTCGAAACACCCGTTGAGACAAGTGATATACAACTGCACTGTAGGGTCTTCAAGAGTATTATCAAAACTTGTTAAGAACGATTAAAGACTTTTAATAAAAATGCAGTTTATGTCTGCATCAGACAAGTAAACATAGACATAGATATCGGATTATTCAGGTAGCAGTCCTCGCTGGAGTGGTATCTTTCGTAACATTTCAGATCAATATACATTTTTGTTTCTTGTTCCGTTGTTTCTTGTTATGTTGTTTCTTGTGACATTTTGTGATGCTAAGTTTATTTTTTTTTATTAAGATAAACTTTTCAGTTTATTTATCTAGACATGTTTGATCACCTTATTTACCTAAACCATCATTGTTTTAACGATATCAGTAAAATTAGTTTTTAATTTCGTTTGTTTTGTTGAGTGTTTTGGTTATTCACTATCTGATTTGAAAATATCTTAATTTATCGTTAGGCATCAATGTTTGAATAATGTTATATCAAACTGGTTTTACTTCAAGTTATGAATTTTTATAGTGATTTTAAAAATTGTTAACCACTTTTTTAATTGCACAGTGTCGCGGACACTGGGCACTGTAATCCATATTTCGGAGTCATGATCATTTGTTATTCGAGACCTCTCCGCTTCATTGATTTTTATTGCAGTCATGTGAATTAATCTAAATTAGAAAACTGAACAGATATTAAAATTTTTCCAAAAAAGAAACATGCGTAGGAATACAAGTAAGATAAATGTCACTTAAACCATATACTTGCCAAAAATATCAAAAGCTATTTTCTGTGTTATAAGAAAAACTTTTTTCAACGACTTCAAAATAAAAATATTTGAACGATTAAGTATAATGTATTTGTGCAGGTAAATGGAGCTTTGCCTTTTATAATTCTATTATTTGAAAAAATTGATCGCATCGCCTAGGCACGAATGGGCATTAAGAATTAATTGTAAAACGTTTACAAAATTATATGAGTTAAAGAAGCAGCAAATAAACAAGCGTTAAATTTTTTGGTAAAGACCAAAAATGTTTTGATATTGTATTTATTTTGAATTATATCACTCATAGCAATCGTTTTGATCCGTAACACGCAACAATCCGTAACAAGCAAAACGCGCGGCTAAAATCCTACTGGCACGAGAGGCAGTTTTTCACGGCTACTGACATGCATGCACTCCCTGTAACATCACGGGAGAAACGCTTATAGATTAAAGATGAAACTTGCATGTTGAAATTTAATGAAGTACATTTTTAGGTTGATATTACAATTTGGATACACCCTAAAGATCGCCATAGTATAAAACATTGATTACGAATATAGAAAGGGGCAATTTTGTCCATGTTACATTACTCTTCCAACCGCTTTTACAAAAAAAAATTATAATAAATTAATTAGTAATCGTGATTTATCGATTTATTTTATTTTAAAAATAATATAGCATTAAATAAATAATATATATATATATATATATATATATATATATATATACATACATACATTTTGTAAGTATTAACCATTATAAGCTGCTTTTTAGAACTAGGTTTTTTTTTATGCTCCGAGTGTATATTATGTATGTATTTATTTATAGGTATTGACATTGATATTATTTAAGTCTGGAGCTTGGTTAGGCAGGTGTGGATATGTCCAAATTATTCAGTTATGTAATCATCTGTCGGGTTTACAAGGAAGTAAATCTGTTACGCGAAAGCATTAAGTAATTAAGAAGATTGTTTTGAATGGTTTCAAATAGAGGCTCAAAATGGTCAAAATAAAATCCAAGTAGGAAATGTTTTTCGTTATCCGTATTTAGAGGTCAAAATAAAAATGTTTTGTCTCTCATTTCCGTTTCCCAAATTAAGATTTGCAATCATATGTTGTAGAGTAAAGATCACACTTGTAAGGGCATGTTTTTTAAGTCGTGAAATTACCCCGGTAATTCAGTGGTGTAGCGTACGTCTTGAGAGCAAGAGGTCCTTGAATCAAATCATCCCGTCTGGCGCTTATAAAAAATTTGACATTTAAGTAGTTTTTACCCTTATATATCCTTTACCATAGAAAAAGGAGTTTACATGCAGTGTACGCATGTGAACTTTCTGCAAATTTCTAGGTGATTGTTGATTTGTTTTTGTTAATTTCAGCACGCATTTATAAGCTTCATTAAAACGTGGGGTTGAATTTAGGGGACGATAACTAAATGGACAAAAACATTTTTGTCGTGAGGCGGTTATCAAATCATTTGATATATGAGAATCATATAAAATGCAAGTCGTAATTCTATATACAATTTCAAAACGTTGCGTACCATATTACGTATTTTTCGATGAAAAGCCACAGCACGTTTTTATTCTCGACAACAATGCAAAACAATTCGTCTACAACAGTGACGTGTATGTTACGGTAGTAATTTCAACAGTTAGCTACACATTTTGGGACAATGGGATTAAACGAATATTTGACAATACAGTCAATCACTTTAATCCTCTTTAAACTTTCCACATAATCAGTAATGTTAAGTAAAATCTTATAATTTTTAAAAAAAAATTGATAAACATTACAAAATAATGATTTATCTAAATACAGATCTATCTATGCTATCATCTGGAACTGGTCTTCCAAATGACACCTTATATTATTTTGTAAAGTATCTTAACAATAAATACCTTAAGGCATAAGATATTTTTATCAAATACAAATTGGGGTGGTGATCAACCTACATTACTTCATTTGTACAGATCGCTTATTAGATCGAAACTTGATTATGGATCCATTATATACGGATCTGCTCGCAAATCATATTTAAAAGACCTTGACGCAATTCATCACCAAGGTCTACGTATTTGTTTGGGAGCTTTTAGAACATCTCCAATTGATAGTTTATATGTTGAGGCCAATGAGCCTCCATTACATTTAAAGCGCATTAAACTATCTCTGCAGTATGCTACAAAATTATATGCAAATCCAACTAATCCGGCATTTGATTGTGTTTTTCATCCTCCTTATGAAGACCCCTACAATAAAAAGGACAAGGCTATTGCACCTTTAAGGTATTCGTTTAAAACCAAAGTTGGAGGAATACAGTTTACACCTCAACCTTATTCAAAAGCAGAAATTACCAAATGATCATCCTTGGCTTCTGGATAAACCGGAAGTCAATCTGGATCTCACAAAGTTTAAAAAGTCGGAAACAAGTTAAGAAGTTTACCAGCAGGAATTCGCTCTCATTAAAGATAGATATACACAACTGATTCCTGCTGTTATTAGACAGGAACTTTGAAATGGTTTTAAATATATACTGATGGATCAAACGATAGTTGTCGAAAAGCTGCTGCAGCCATTGTTGGAGACGAAACTATAAATATTCGTCTTCCAAATGAAAGTTCTGTATTTACAGCTGAGGCTAAAGCAATTTTACTTGCTTTACAATATCTTTCAAAATCGCCCCATACTAAATTTTTAATATGTTCTGACTCTTTATCAATCCTTCGGGCAATAAAGAGCAGAAATCACACCCTAATTCGTGAAATTATGGAACTGCATACATCTATTACATGTTTCAGATTTTAATAAAATTATTAATTATTGTTGGTTGCCTAGCCATGTTGGTATAAAAGGCAACATTAAAGCCGATTCAGCTGCTAAAGCAGCATTATCCAAACAAATAACTACTTCTTTTGTTCCTTATACTGATTTAAAGCCATTGATATACAATTATATCAATTGTCAATGGTCGAGTCATTGGAATAGCCAAGAACACAATAAGCTTCATTCAGTTCAGCCCTGTCTGAGATTTATACCTTTATCCCAGTACAGTAGGCGTGATAGTATTGTTCTTCGGCGCTGTAGAATCGGCCATGGTTATTTTACACACTCATTTATTTTAAAGGGTGAACAACCTCCACATTTGTCCCTTGTCAAAGTCAACTATCTATTCAGCACATATTGCTGGAATGTGTTGACTTTGCAGATACAAGGGATACTTTTTATTCAGCATCATCAATGCAATTTTTTTTAGTAATGTCCATGGATAGAAAATTTTTAACTTCCTTCGGGAAATTAACTTATTTGGTAAAATTTAATTGTTGAACTGTTTGTTTTCCAGTGTTTTATATAAAATTTGTCTGTGATATTACTGGTATTTATTAGTTTACTTTAAGTTATTATTCACTATACAAATAGATTTACCTTTATTTAGATTTTTATTGAAACTATTGTATCTTTTACACTTTTCTAGCCGCGAATAGCTGCAAAATTGCTGATGTGGCTCAAAACATTATTTTACTTTACTTCACTTTACTTAACAATTAATAAAATTATTATACAACATGTAAAAAAATTCTCTTTTAAAGTAAAAGAAAATCTTGGTTGACAAATAACTATAAAACTGGGACCTGTACGTGCAATATGATTAATACAAATTGTGTAACCCTTCTTGGAGTTTTTGATTAGGATATATAGCACTCTTTAAACGAGTATTTTATTTTTCTTAGAATTTTGTTTTCATTGTACAGTTTTAAGAGGATTTTAATTCCTTACTCTGGGCATTTTGTACAGCATTTACGTTCTAGAGCCATGTTACCTAAAACAAGACTATTTTTGAATTCAAATAAAGAAACTATTACAGATCTTGCAAATTTGATTTGATTCGATCAGAAGGAGTCATAAATATATTGCATTAATCCGTTGGGATTGTCGGTTGTCTAAACATACTATTTGGTATTGATTACTGCTAGACGAAGGTAGATAATTCATTTTTATTACTCTTTCATAGTAAATATATCCCAATGGATCATTTTTACAAAGAGCTAAATAAGAACATGGTGCGTTAGTGCAGTTTTGACCTAAGGAAAAAATGGAACTAATTTTAAATTTCAGGACAAGGACAAGTTGTCATGATAGTTTATATCACGCGTTAAGTGTGACGCATTTTTATGGTTTCATTATTACACGTAAATCGATAATAAAATGGAAGAACTGAAAATCATGTACTGAAAACTGTACAAGCAACCAAGGACGGAACGTTGCTAGTATTTAGAGCTTCTAAACCTTGCGAGTAGATTTTCATTCGTATAATCTTGCGTTTTAAATCTAAAATGGGAATACCACGAAAAGCTGTAATAATACTGATGTGGCTTGAAACAATAACTCACTTACTCTAAATTGGACCGAGCTTGTAAAAGCCTTTACCAGCTAATATGCAAGATCTTGGTAATATATCTAAGATAAAGCATCGCTAGGAGAATTTAAAAAAAATTGGTTTAATTTTTTACAAATTTAAAGTCTTGGGCCAACAAGAAACAAAAGGAAATGGACATTAATTTTTATGCAAATTTTATTTGAAAATTTTATTTTAATTTTAAATGGCCAGTTTTCATAGTATTTATTTATTTATTTTTATTTATTTATTTGTTTATTTATTTATTTATTTATTTATTTATTTATTTATTTATTTTTGGGGGGATTGTGATTTGGACTTGGACTTGTTTGTGTATTGTTATCAACCTAATATTTAGGAACTTATTATACAGTGTTTATTTTATTGGCTAGATCAATAGAGTGCTAACTCTTCAATCATTTATATTTTTTAATTATACAGTTCTGTTTTATAATTTGTTGGTTTTATTACAATACAAGGATATGTATGTGCTAAATATTTATGAAAAAACATATTCGATTTTTTTTTCATAGTGCAATAAAAATCAGCCTTTTGGGAATAAAATTATATGTTCTATTTCACGTCTCAGGTCAGACAATTTGCAAATTATCAAAATAAATTATGCTATAAATAAAGTTTATTAAATTTGCAGTATGATCATGCAATTTGATATAGCGATCATGCAATTTTATTTAAAACAAAACAAGATAAAATTATTTAACATTATATAATTTATTAGAGCTCAATGTTTCCAAGATGATGAAATGGCTTTCATGGTGTGCCATACAATATACCCTTGTAATAAATTATTTTATTGCTCCCTGTTTATATGAAAAATTGAGCAGCTGAGATAACTCATATAGGAAAATCAATTTATTATCCTACCAAGAAACTGTAACTTTAATGGGTAAATTTGTCTTGCAATAGGGTACAAGGACACGTTAGGTCTGTTTACCAGAAAAAATTATTCTCTCTCTCTCTCATCCAGCCTTTTATCTATAACTTATCTGTGATATTACTGGTTTTAATAAGTTTTGCACTAGTTTTAAAATCTATTGTATTAAGTTTTCAATAAATTTGATGTTTTACATACTTATATATTTTAACATTTAAGCGACGAATAGCTGTGCCTTATACCATTTTGGGAATTAATCATAAAATACATTCAAAATGGTATATGACAATAGACCATACTATTTGAATGTACGTGGCAACTGCAATAAAACTGAAGTGGCTTAAAACAATCTCTCTCTCTCTCTCTCTCTCTCTCTCTCTCTCTCTCTCTCTCTCTCTCACATCATCATCATCATCATTAACATTACAATTATTGAAGTTTTTTCCTGCAATAGTAACCTTTAATTAGTTCATTCTATTTTAGGATAGCCCTGAGCTGAGTTAAGCTGATGTCGTTTTACTATCGATCAATACAAACAAAATGAATTAGGCGTTTTTCTAATTAACTTGTAACACGTTCAACAACAAAACACTTGCTGTTTTCTTGCTGCCAGGACATATATACAGCAAATGTAACAGCTAGCGTTTCTATTTAAAGGAAACAAGAGATAATAAAACATTGATTATTGTCAAAGCCCTCGGACGATCGCTGTATGGTTAGTTATAAAAGTGTTAAAATTCAAGGTTTCTATATTCGTTTTTTAAGATGTGCACATACGGCACATCAACATTTAGCAGGTATTTGTTATATATTTACTACCCCTGAGCGGGTACCGCTGTTGATGGAGTAAAACTCCCCGATGGTATCCATAACTCAGTAGACATTACTTTTTGCTGTCAGAAAATATACCATTTAGTAAAATTTTCAGCCGTCTTAATTTTTAAAATTTATTTAAAACTAAGTCTGTTCCCTCATGTAAAGCATTCCTTAGCTGGATTTGGATTCATATAATTTTGGAACTTTAGATTCATTTTTTCAACGGTTTGGCTTATGTTTTTATCTATCAATTTTTTCGGCCCCTATTGTCACTGATGAGGAATGATTTTCCGGAATGTGCACAAATGGCACATCCAAATTTAGCAGTTATTTGTTATATATTCTATTTAATAACATCATTGATTTCCTTAATTTATTAATTTTCAAATGTTTGGATTATCTCTTTATTTATCAGCTTTTTTGGCCCCTAGTGTCACTGATGAATGGATTTTCGAAATGTGAACATATGGCGCATCAAATTTAAGCAGGAAATTTGTTCAATATTTATCAACAATAATTGTTGAAATCTGTTTTAAGTTATTGGAATTTAAACGCGTATTGAAAGTAAATATAGCTTACAAATAATATAATAAATTATATTTACGTCATGGTATTGATAGTAAGAAAACAATGTAACTGAAAAACGTATTTTTTTAAATAATAAATTCAACTAAGAAAAATCACAAGCTGCGACGGATTATGAACAAAAGATGTTTGGTTCAAGAGCCACAGTCACAGCATTCAGTTTACAAGAAATGTAGAGGCTCGTGTGGCTTACAAATGAACAGATCCTTATAATAAGTTCTGGTTCCTTTTAAATTGCTAACTAAGTTTTGTCTGAATTATTTAAAAAGGTTCTTATAATCACACGGTGAAACCAGTCTGAAATGAGCATGCAACCTTCATTGATATCTGTCATTTCTTTTTACATTGATAATTTTCGAGGTTGTATGTATAACCTGATATAGCATTTGTGAAGAAATTCGATGTATTTGCGAACACAGTTGTACTTTTTTATATTTACTGATTTAAATTTTATTAACTAATGTAGATTTTTTTTTTTTTTTTGAAGACATTAATACGGTGGCACAGAGGTGACATGGAATATATTTTTCATATTACGTGCGCACGTATTACCTTTCACGTGCGCACGTATTACTTATAGGTAATACGTGCGCACGTTATTGATTAACCTATTACGTGCGCACGTATCACTAATAGGTAATACGTGCGCACGTATTAGTTACTACGTGCGCACGTAATAGGAAAAATATATTTCATGTCACGTCTGTGCCACCATAATACAATTACTGAAGACTTTGTGACAATTTTACCATCTTTGAAAGGTTAAACACTTAGAAAATAGAAGAATGACTTTTAATGAACATCGTTCGGGTATTTGAAATGAAAACAAGAAAATACCGGTATGATCTATTAAAATTATACATTGTAGAAGTAAAACAATTTTTTTTTAAATAATAATAATCATAATAATAATAATAATAATGTCATGAAATTGAAAGCCTCTGTGTTAAGGATTTTTTGCTGGTATACATCTTTGCGTTTGAACAAAATTCATCCAAACACGTGATGGACAGACGGAGAGAGTTACATGTGCGGTTCCTATATGTATCTTTATGGGCGTATGAATAGAAAGAGGGTTTGTTAAAGGCTTGGCCCAGAGGATGACTAGGTAAGATAAGACCTTAATTAAAGGACCCTCTACTGACAACCGTTGTATGTCGCTTAATGATTTTTCCCTTTTTTTCTTTGATGACCGTCGGTGAAAAAACCTTCACGGACATAAATAATTGACAAATATATTAACTATGGATAAGCTAGGTTAATCGATTAAGTACCGTTAATCAATAAAACTAGAAAGAGACAATTACATATATAGCTAGCCAATCAAATATTTACGAATTCCCATCCACAGATTAGGCAGTGATCAGTTCCGTCAACTGCAATAGAAGCTAATTTTCTACTAGTGTCTACAAAAACCTATCTAAAGGTTTAACTTGGTGAAAGCTCCTCAACATCATTTTGTCGTGTCATATAGATATGTTCTATTTTGCAATGACAGTTCTCTTTCATGTTTTCGAAAATCTTAATCGCTTACGGATTACAATACCTCTCACGTTCGAATTATATCTGGGCATCCAAGTATGAGAATTGCTAGCCAAAAGTGAATGGCATTTACACTATTCTAGAACTGGCTACCTCGATATTAATGAGAGAATCTTGACATGGGCTTAGAACAATATTACTCTACTCCATTCTTACATGTTTTTAGTACATATGTCCTTTCCTTTTGTTTAACAATACAGAAAACAGAAATGAATTTTGAATTATATTTTACTTTAGAAATAAACATAGAAAATAATTATCTACGGCGAATCCTTATTTATTAAAAGTATCAGTTGAAATTGAGTTTTATTTATTCAGTATTTATTTACCAAATTAGTCACTGCGGTAGCTCAGTTGGTAAAGTGCTCGTTCCGTAAGTGGAAGGCCGTGGGTTCGAACCTGGGCCGGGTCTGACCCAAGACTTGAAAGTGGGTAGCGACTGTTCTTTCGCCAAGCACTCGGCAATCGCGGTTCTTTCGGATGGGAGCTTAAAATAAACGAGGTCCCGTGTCATGGCAAGCATGGCACGATAAAGAACCCTGCTGTATAATGCCATCAGCGCTACACACAGGCAAAATTTCTGCACTTTCGCCTCTAGCTGGCGACGTCTCGATATAAGTGAAATATTCTTGACTGGGACGTTAAACACCATTATTCAACTCAACTCTATTTACCAAATTAAAGTTACACATTTACCTTGTAACATACATTGTATATTCATTTGAAACATCACCCATTGTGATACTTGTGTTAAATTCTTAAAATATATTATTCTTACGTACATCATTACTACCGGTAGCCAATCCAAACACTCGTCATAAACGACAGTCATATGCATGACAGGGTTGATTATATTTTTATTTTTAAAGAGTAAATTTATATCAACCATCAACAAGACAAACTTGGAATAATTCGCTAATTTTCCTTTGTACTCAACATTAAAGAGAAAATCCATCCTATTGTAAAATATTTGTCAGTTCGCTTTCCAAAGGTACCGTTTCTTTGGGTACTCCGATTTTCTCCACTATCCCTAAACTGACTACCCCGATATAATTCATAAAACACCTGACTGTGACGTAAAATCGTATTGCTTCATTCCACTTTATTCTGTTTTATTTTCATCAGATTTTAACCTTTATTTTCTATTATTATTATTATAAAATTGATGATGATGATGATGATGATGATTATTATTATCATTATTATAAGATCTTGAGGACTGAAATAAAATTTAGGTGTTCTAAAAACATTCTCAGAACATGGAACTCTCTGCTACTTCGTATACTTTTGACATCGAACATACCGTCAAAATCGTAACACTTTTTGACAAAAACACTCAAATCATTAAAGAACTTTAAATCAGAACTCTCAATGTGAAAAATAAGGCGCCAACCGACTTTTAAATGAACAATTTTGAATTCAAATATTCTGGCACCAGTTTCTCAAAACTAAGCACCAGACAACAAAAATATAACCATTTATTTATTGTTTTAAATTCTCCAGCTAGAGACACATATTTAAAGTCTCAATATCAGGCACTTAGAATAAAAATAAGCCTGTTAAATTTCTTCATGGGTGTCAAAAAATACTGAAATGCTAAACGAGCCGAGATGTAACGTTGCTTGATTTAATCAAATAAAGACATGCCCAATCGATTCCACTGACGCGAGTTAAATTCAAGATGGCAAATATAAAAATATTTGAAAAGAAAATGAACTCAAATAATAAAATCAAACGAGGAAATAACCACTGGCTTTTAGTATTGAATTTTTATTTAAACTAATTATATTCTATTTGTTACAAAGCTGTCCTTGAACCGTAGACTTGAATTAAAATGTTCAGTTTATGTATTATTGTAAATTCATCACACAACCAATATAACTGATCAAATAGTATTGTTACGGCGGCACAGAGATGACATAAAAGATGTTTTACATATTGCTTGCTCACACGAATTGTATCGCCTGCCAATGTGAAAATTATTACGTGCTCAATTATGAGCACACAACTTTTGTGTGAGTATGCAAAACCTTTCGCGTGGGCACATTATTTTCTTATGAACACAAAAAATCTTTGCGTGCGCATGCAAAAACCTTCATAGGTATGCACTCCATACCTTTCTTGTGAGCACGCGCTAAAATATTTTCTCGTTATCTCTGTGCCGCCGTAGATTTCCAGAGTCGTTTTTGTTATGTCAATTCCTCCTTTGTTGGAGAACCTTCTTTCGAGGAACTCTAGAATAACGCTATCACTAGATCTGTATTAAGGAAATTTTCAGAACCGTGTATTTCTGATTAGTAAACAAAATTTGAACCTTTGATAATCACTTATCTATGATTAAGTAGAGATTTTTCGTTGGTAAGTAAAGACAATAAAGTTTCGTTAAAGCTCATCTAATCGGCATTATTTCTGTCGTTTTTTAACCAATTTTATCTCAACTCTGTTGCAATTCTTGTTTTGAATTTAGGCTTGTTCCAAAATGTAAGTTTATTCCAATTAAACTACATTGTAAATTATCATTAAAATTTCATACTGGCTTATGAAGCGAGTTTTTCAAAAAGATTTTTCATTGATACATATTACACAAATTATGCAAGTGTCATATATTGATTACTTGAAAAACTTTTTTTCTTCAAAATATCCAAGCCACCTATTTTTTCTTCAAAAAAAAAAAAAAAAAAAAAAAAAAAAAAAAAAAAAAAAAAAAAAAAACCTGTGTTCCTAAAGCCATTTAAAATCCAAGATGACTGTTGTTACTGTAAACAATACATAAGTCTATAGTTATAGATAAATACCCAAAGGAAAAAGAAACGCAGGGTAATATGATATAGAAGAACTTTTAAACGGCTTTGTTCATTATCATTAAAATCGTTCAGATTATTATCTGGATCATTTCGTTTTCAACACGGGAAGAAATATTACCGAAGCATGTAATGTACCGTGTCAGGTAATGCAAGCAGTGAAAGGCACAAAATCTGATTATTTCGTCAATACAGTTTTTCATATTATTCGATACTCTTCAGATGTACATACTGCTTTCAGTAGTTAAAACTCTGTTTTAATTTCCTAAGGTAATGTCACGGCTTACGTAACTTTAAAGGGGTCACCATGGCGTTACTGATGCAAGTTAAAATCAACGCCAGGTTGCTTTGCAGTTTTGCATGAATGTCTCTACCATAGAGCGACTTGTTCGTCGTCTTAGAGAAACTGGAAGTTCTGCCGACTGTCCCGAACAGGGAGTCCGCGCGTAACGACACGACGTTAAGACAGGGCTATACCTCTTGCCCACCTGCGTAAACGGTACGTTACTGCCACTTAAACTACTAACAACTCAGTAAGCAATCGTTACCGTCATATACACCCCAAAACTCTAAGGAACATATAACGTGAGGTTTGCAATGTAGACGTCCATGCATTGGTCTGCCTCTCAGTTGTCCCCGTCGCGCGCATTGAATGGCTTTGTTGGCAGCACTTGCCCCCAGGATATTTCCAATGAGGCAATGGAGACAGGTCTTTTTCACCGACGAGTCGCGATTCGCTCTATTTCGTCCGGATGGTCGAGGTCGTATATACCGACGTCGTAGGGAACGTTTCGTCAACGAATGCGTGGAGGACAAGTTTGGTGGGGGTCAGTTATAATCTGGAGTGGAATATCTCACGGGGTTAAGTCGCCTTTGGTTGTATTGGATGGGACTTTGACCACTGTCAGGTATAGGGATGAAATCCTTTCCCCAGTTGCTGTTTATTGAGTCCAACAATATAATCTCATTTTCCAACAAGACAATGCCCGACCCCATGTTGCGAGAGTTTGCAGACGGTTTCTGACTTATAACATTCAACCGCTTGACTGGCCAGTACATATTCAAGACTTGTCTCTAACTGAACATCTTTGGTACGAACTGGACAGGAGGTTAAGGCGGTGTCAACCCCCCCCCCTTCCCCCCATACACACAGACAACGCTCAAACAATTGAGAAATGCCTTGTTTGAAGAATGGAACAATAACCCCATGAGAAAGATAAACACTTATAAATTCAATGCACAGGAGAATAAGGGTTGTGACAGCTGCGGGAGGTGGACATACCCGGTGCTGAGAACTGTACCCCGATTTAAAATAACGTTTTTGTGGGGTATCGTCCAATTGGTTCAAATAACTCTAACAGTAAAGGTCAAAATCCAATGAAATTTTCAGAAATAATTCATGGAAGATAGTTCTTGATAGTATAATAAACAAAATTCAATACCATTTATATAATTTGCCATAAACACCTCTAAATTTTATCGAGACGTCAACAGCTATATAAGAAGTGACAGAAATTTTGACCTTTGCAGTGCGCTAAAGGCAATGTGCAATGGGAGGGTAATAAAGCATGTCACGCCTGCCGTGACATAGGACACCGTTTTTTTATGTCTTCATTTTTAAATGCCTAGCGCTTGGCAAAAGAACAGTCACTAGCAATTTTCAAGTCTTGGTTAAAACCGGCACGTGTTCGAACCCCGACCTCCAAAATAAAAAACGAGCACTCTACTGACTGAGATAATGAAGTGGTTCTGAAAAAAAGTAACGCATGTCTTATAAAGTTATAATGCATATAAAATGCGAGTTCAAAGTATAAGTGTCCTACTTGTTTCTTATTTTATTGCGGGCTATCTATATTAAGAAATATGCAATAGAGGCAAGTACCAAAACATTAAAAATGTAATTAACACCATAAGCACGGCATTTTTATCGGTTATTGATTGTTATCTTGTCAAAGAATCTGTGTCGTTTTCCACGTAAATGTCTAAATACAGACGGGAAAGTCACAGGTTCTAATATCGATTGTTCCAGTATATATTTATGATGTATCTCTTCTAACTTCCTTATATTACTTTACTGTCAATTCCTACTAAGCATAGCCAACTATCCCGTATCTATAAAAGAGAGTTTCTCCTTACAGAAACTATATTACTATGAAAAGTTCAATTTCCGTATGTTTATATCATTGTTGAGTTTATATAAATATATAATTTATTAATTCTTTAAAGATATTTATTTTAAGATCGATGGATGTTTTAAATAATCTGTGAGCACTTATTTTAAATTAAAATTTAAAAGTAATAAAAAGTTTTAAAAGTGAAATTGCACAATAATAGGAAAAGTGAAATTGCGCAATAATGCCATATATTTGTTGATTTAAAAAAGTCAAATTTGAAACTATTACGAAATCTGCGTTGTAGGAGGAGTCATAAAATTTTAGAACAAATAAATCAATATTAAAAACACTTAAATCATTAAATCCCTATTAAAATATTTCAAATATAACTTGAAACTAGGTTAACCTCTTTTTTAAAATTTTTTTAATTTTTTTTTTTATTTTTGTAATTATGACTGGCTGAAACTAAGCTAGATGGAAAAAATCGATAATTGTTTAAACACGTTAAACTACCCAATAGCATCAAAAACATTTATCCTGAAAACATTTATTTGTAGCAGAATGGTTCTGCTGCACCCCTTGTGGTCAATGTTATGGCTAATTTTATTCTTTGTCAAGACTTAAAATTAGAGAATAATTTGCCAAGCATCAACTCGATTTTGGGATTTAATGTTACACGTGGGGATAACCTAGATGCCTGCATTCTCAATAATATCTCACGGGATGTATTTAGAAAGAACGAATAATTGTATAAACGCCTGGTTTCCATTCAAAATATCAATTTTGACATTCCTTAACACAATCCATATATATATAGTAAAGGTTTATATATAAAAGTACAATTGTATATTAATCTATGCATATATGCGTATTATCCGCAGCGTTCTAAATATTTATCTAACACCAAAGAAATTGCTCAACGTAATGAGAAATGTGTTACTATTTGATCTTGCTTTTATTTAGCCGCGAAATGTTTAAATAATGCAGAGTATATTTAAAATCTGATTTAAATACATGCCTTAAGCTCTTTTCTGTAATTTAAGAAATTAGATTCACTTTGAGCGTATTTGCTATTAAAACAATTGTTCGTGAGAATAAATGCAAATTTTGCATTTATTTCACAATAGAAAGAATTTAACAATATCTAAGTCAACCCAATTATCTGAAATCTAATGTAAATACATGATATGTCTCGCTTTTCTGTTGTTTCAGATTTGTTCGTACACAGTTGTTTATGAAAGTAAATGCAAATTTTGCATTTGTTTCAAAATAGAGAGAATTGTAGATATTTGGTATATAAACAATTGTTCATGAGAATGAATGTAAATTTTGCGTTTGTTGCAAGACAGAGAGAATTGTAAGTATTTGGTATATAAACAAATGTTCATGAGAATAAATGCAAATTCTGCGTTAAGTTTTAACAAAGAAAGAATTTCACAACATTTATTTAACCCGATTATTATGGTAACATATGTCTAGACAATATATTTCAGGATTACATGTAGGTAATGTTCACTGAAATTAAAAAAAATCCATTTTGGATTTTTACAAGTATACAGATGTTGAAATTTTTTTAAAGTCGATTTTATATTGATTTTGTTTGTTTTAAAGTAACTCTAGACCCTACTTCAATATAGTTTTAATTTCACAACATGTAAGCGAATAATGAGACTGTAGCTACTCATGAATTGCTGTTTTACTATTTGTTTGAAAACACAATGTTTTCAAGCTTTTTCTTTAAAACCTGACCACGTGTTGATAATTATTTTAAATAAAAAAATAATCTTCGACATAATTTTCCCTTAAATGGGTTTACTTTAATCATCAATATCCACGTGTCTCTTAACTGCAAATACAGATATAAATTTTGAAGTAAAAAATATCTCAAAGTTCAACAAATCATAAGTTTTCAAGATTGGTTAAGGTTTTTTTCTTCTTCTTCTTCTTATTATTATATCAAATAAGTGTAATTGAATATATACTTATATTCTACCGTTTAGAAAGTTGCATTTTTAATTACCAGTCTAAAGTCTACTTTACTGTCATTGATATTGGATTTATTATTGTTACTTAAACTCGTCGTTTATTTACTTAAAAATCTGTTCGTTCCGTTATTTATATTAATTTTATAAGTTTTGCACGGATGAACCCCGTGAATTTAAAACATATAGTCATCAATGGCTTGGTCACATCCTCGCTGCCAAGGGTTTCCCTCAGGTGGACCGCCCAGGGAAAACGCAATAGAGGTCGGCCAAGGAAAACATGGTGAAGAATTTTCCTCAAAGACCAGAAGAACAAAGGTCTAAACATGAAGACAGCAATGCTAGTAGCTGAAGACAGAACCAGGCGGATATCCGCCTCAAGCACCCGACGGCACAGAGAGAATGGAGTGAGTGAGCGAGCGAGTCATTCGAAGGCTCTGTTTTCAACGCAATAGACATATCCACCTACCCTCTCTGTGAAGAGTGTTCGGTTCAGGTTATTTTTCGTTTTAATGAAATTATTTTTTATATTTTATGTATTTTGCAAATATCTGAGATTATCAAATACTGAAGATTGAAATTTCTTTTTGTAAAATAGATTAGCTATTAAACTGCATTCACTGAGCGCTTCACATCCTATATTGAGTTATAGTTTTATTCAAAAATGATTTATGTTCGCTTTAGTGGAACAAATTAGAAAATAAATGTCAATTCTATTACTATTGACAATATCTTCACGTTTCCTTATTAACAAATAGGATTTTTTTCAATTTTTAATTATATGTTTTTGTTGTTCTTGTTGTATTGTTAAATGCAGCAGCAGCAATTTTCACCTATTCGAGAAAAGAGCATGGTTCTTTATCTCTTTTTAATCTTATGGATTAATCTAAGAATAAATATGTATATGCTTGTTATGTGCAAGTGTGCATTATGACCTTTAATGTACTAGTGCACACTCGGGGTGACATTCAGGAAAGTGCTAGCTCAACGAGTCAGTATGCCACAGACAAACATACCACTCCAATATTCTATTATCATGGCAACAGGTGAAGCAGTCGATGCTCTTTCAAGCCAAAGGCGAAGAAGCAATATCTAAAATTTTAAAGTCTAAGGTATCGTCCGGCCAAGGTTCGAACACCACGACCTCTCGCTCTTGAGGCAAACATGCATATACAGATCAATGTCTGTTTAACAATTATGGTTTGTCATGAATTTATGACATAAATCGGACCACAGATTTAAATAAGTTATACTAGCAAAGAAAAACAAAAACACGGTCTGCTTACACGATTTTTGATAAACATTGGGGCTTTGTCCTGAATAGTTAAATGACCGCCTCGGTGGCTCAGTGGTAGCACGTTCGTTTCCGATTGGGCTGTTTTGTTAGGACCTCGGTCCGTTCGTATATAAGACTTTGAGATACTGATTTCGCGCCTGGCGCTCGGCGTTAGAAGGGCAGTGATTGACTGATTCACACTGAGCAACAATAACCTGACTGGTGGAGTGGTATGCTTGTCTGCGACATACTGACTTGATGAGTTAGCACTTTACCCAAAAGTCGACCTGAAAACGCGTTAAGTTCACGGCAGACAAAAATACACACTTGCACATATTACGCATACACAACTTGTTCTTAGATTAATCCATAGATATTTATAACTTCACTGTTCTCGCAAATAGTTGAAAACTTAATGATGCTATATTAAACAACATTGCAAAAAGATTAACAACAATATTCAAATATGATTAGTAAGGCAGGAAAGAAAGAACAAACCAAACAAGCCAGACAAACAATAGTCCGGATAGAATGACGTTGCTTATCAACTGAATTGCTTGGATGACATTTGTGCTAAATAGAACATGTTTAAATCTATAATTTCTCAGAAGAATGAGAATCCCGTATAATTATATATAATCCGTGAACTTATAAATGAAAGCTTCTTATTTCTAATAGTCTGTTAAATGAGCACTTAATATGGCTACTAATAAACACTGTTAGAACAACGACCCAATAATTCTTTTTGTTTTATAGGGGATAATTATGAGGATGTTCGGACATCGCTTTATCATCTTGACAGCATAATATTTTGGAGTGTAAATATGAGTTGGGTTTTTTACCACGGTATAAAATTACTATTTTCATTAATAATAAAGGAGTGGAACAGCTACATGTAGTTTTATAATTAGTTATATAGAGTATGAACAATTTTTATCGTAGTGTAATAAGGTCTTTACGGTAATTTGAATCGTAAACGAAGATTTGTTAATAAAAATAAGAAAACCATGAATCGAAGTTACATTGAACTGGCTTAAAAGCTGATTATTTCTCAAATGTAGAAATGAATTAAAATGGATTGATGGTGGTTTATGTCCCAGTCAGCATCTTTTTCATTTTTGTTGACGCGGTAAGTTCTGGGTTGGTAGCGAAAACCGAAGTACTATGCGAACTACACGAACTTCGGCAAGCAAACTGCCGACCATTATCACATAAGGAACTGCCCGAATTTGATTCAAACCTAGACTGTCTTAGGCCCTGTGTTACGAAATGGCGTGTGTTAGACCACTCGGCCACCGACGCATTTCTCGAATTAAGTGTGATTAAAACTTAATTTAAATTTTAGCATTTATTTCGGGTCTTGAATATACGTTAGCTATGTGATATTTCACTGACGCCTACGAAGTAGAACAGTTATCACTATAAATAAAGTCCTTGGTAGGTTCTTAATTTTCTGTTGTAACAAAAGAATTTGCAATTTTAAAAAATATGTTGGATTTAGTGTGGTTTCCTTATATGTTTGATGATTATTGGCTTTGTCTGTCTTAGTGACAGAGTGATCTAAGAATCGTCCCTTGCGGCGCCTTCACCGACCAGGATCGGAAATCTGCTTGGGAAGGTTCTAATGTGGAAAAGTTTGTCGGTCCATATGATTAAAATTTTTTTTTTTTCGCTGGCGCTCAAACTCTTCCATTGACACAAAAAGTTACCTTTGTTTTAAAAAAAATCTTTAAGAGCATTACATATCTTCAAAAATTATTTCAAAAAGTAGCAAACACAGAAAAGTAAAAACCTTTGTCTTATTTTTAACCCTGCTTTTGAGGAATAATTAAAAAGCGTCAAAACTCGCAGCATATGACCTTATATTTTCAATGAAGTCGGTATTTAGCAATTTTCCAAATGAGATTATTATCCTATGTAAAACATAATTTAAAGTACAAAGAACAAAATTGGTTCGTGAACTTGACTTATGACCTTGACGTTAGTTTGAAAGATAATTAAAAAAAAAAAAAAAAAAAAAAAAAAAAAAAAAAAAAAAAATCCCTTAAAACGCCTTGCCATTAGCTTCTTTAAAGGTGTGAGGGTTTAATAATATTTCGTTATATTATGTAAAACTTAGAAATTAAACGCAAAACTTTTCAGTAGAATTTCACAAAATTAAAAAAAAACAATAAACTAAAATATCACATCAGTATTTGTCCACGTTCGTCGATTTCGGATATGTTGTATAAAATATTTGAGCATTTTTGTTTCAGTGACCTTGAACCTCCAATGCGTTGACCCAAAACAAAATTAAAGACATTGGCAATATATATTAATACGCAAATTTATCATCCGAAAACGACTTTGATGTCACACGTCCGTCGTCATTCGGTATATTTTGTTAATAAAGAAATTTATAGACTAGAATTTCTCCACATTTGAATATTTCTCTTTTTTTAATATTTGGTTGTCCAAAATCTTAAGAAGATGTATTGCCAGTAGAGTGATACGGGGAATATGGGTTTGTTGAATATAGTTCTAATTTTGTTGAAAGAAGCATCAGCAAATCTTCTGTACTCATATAATTATGGTCAATGGCTTAGGTGCTAGAGCAACGAATTATTACGCCGCAGACAAGCATTCCACTTTCACAGTAACATTATTTGATACCGGGTGAACCAGTCTTTATCTCCTGTAGGCCGAGCGCCAGACGAAAACAACCAAGGAAGCACCAAACTTTAAACTGCCTCGATTTGCCTTGGCCAATAACACCGGAGATGCTAAGGTTTGGATGACACTTGATAAAAATTCTAATATTTTAGGCATGTTTGTTTGTGTGTTTTACTATTTGTAGACCATATCCAATTAATCTATCAAAACGCGTTTCAACTCTACCAAACTGAGAAATCCATTAATGAACATAATTATTCATACTTATTTAAGTTTACCTTTAAAATAGTTTCCTGATTGAGGACATCAATTTTAATTATCCGACAGGATGGATAAGTAAATAATTAACTGTTTAGATGATTCAATAGAAAAAGACGTTTTTCAATAATGCTTTTATTTTATTTCATTATTAAATATGGATTTACATTACTGCCAAATATTGACACAACAACAGACTTTTATAGGTTGAATTGAACGTAAACTCAACGATGTATAAATTGAAAAATCGGATTAGGCTCGCTTTACAAGTTATCTAAACAGATTTGCTAGAGTATTTATTGGCAGGTTTAATGACACTTTAAGGATACAGGGTAAAGATAAAGAGGATATCATTGTGGTGGTATCTTAAACGAACATGAAACGTTACAAAGTTGAAGTTATTTGCATTCTATATTTATATTTTCAACTTAATCAGCTACGTTTATATAATACATGTTATAATAATAATAATAATTATAAATATAATAATAATGTAGTACAGTGTACTTATATGCAATTACGTTTTGTTATTTCGTTATCTACTTATATAGTATGTTTTTTATGTTAATCTGATCTTTTCCATTGTCATTTTAAGGCTCTTCATCTTTTTCTTTATTGTATTTAAAATGATCATTGACCATATTAAATAATATCAGTAATAAATGAAGTAGGGGATAAGTTAATATAAGATATTATGTCTTGTTCCAGAATTTTTCTTGTAATATACATTAAAAAGAAAATTTTATTGCCTATTAAGAACAATAAAAAGTTAAAACTAAGCTACAAAAAATAAAATAAAATAAATAAATAAATAATGATGATAATAATAACAATCCACGGCATGTCTAAGTATTAAATATAGACCACTGTAAATTTTGTCCTACGCAGTCACGAACATTACATGACATATGGAAACAATGTTTCAAAGGCAGTAAAACCATAAAAATCACTTTTTTTTTATTTTCGATGGTAGAATAAAGAAATTAAAAATAAACAGACCATTAAGAGACCAACGTTGTTATAAAAGTTAAAGTTGTCATGGTTACAGTATCGTCAACCATGTCAAAACTATACACAACGACTGTATCAAGTGCGTCAGAATAGGTTAAGTGCAAATTAAAATTAAATTAAAGTTACTTTTTTCTGAAAATCTGCATTAAACATGCAGCCTTAATTAAAAAATATAAAAGCTAGTATGCCGTTAATAATTATTATTATTAGTGACGGTTTGTACGGTGTAATAATACCTCAATATACATATAAAAGAAGATTTTATTTTTTGAAATTCAAATCTTTAAAAAAATAACTGAATTTTAAATTTCTATCATAGTTACAATCTGAAATATGCAAAATATACATTGATAATTTTTTATGATTGAAGATTCTTTTTTAAATGAGACTTCTTACGTTTTTCCAGGGCCGATTCATATCAAAATTTTAATCATAATTATATAAAAATAAACATAAAAATGATTTTTTAAGATTCATTTCAAATTTTATTGAAAAAGATGATTCATTTTTATTTAAAAAGAAAATAAACAATTAAAATTAAAAAATGAATGAATGAATGAATGAATGAATAAATAAATAAATAAATAATTCAACTTATAAAGCCAAACATAACTCTTGATAAAACATACACCAGTAACATGTAAGCCGCCAGTTATGAATGGCGATACAACAATTATCAATTTGTGACTTTCGTGCAGCCTCTCCTTTTACTCATGAATTATTTACAGAAAAACAAACCTAATTTTCTATGGCATGGTGAACCGTGAAGATAATTGTATTTATTTATTATTACGATGACCTAATCGCCTTGAATCTCCCATCTCCGTTTCTTGCATCTTGGTTGCAGATTGTTACATTCGAAGCATCTACATTTCTTACAAATTTGAACTGTATGCAAAAGGTCAATACTTGCTCAAAACAAAAATGTAATTATATCTTTGTAAACTTATCACTTTTTCTTTGAATTATAAATAAAATCAATTATTGACCGGAAAAAAGTATCCAGCTTAAGACCCATACAATATACCTTACCTGATGATTATACTGGGATTGGTGTAGTAAACCAGGCATCAACACTTTATCATCCCTAGAAAAAAAAACTAATCAATTCTTCCGTTACATATGGGTATTAAAAAGAGGGGATAATTTATAAAGTACGATTTTGACGTTAGCCATCACCATTTCATAGACAACACCTCTAATGTATTATTCTTTGTTCAGTTTCATTGAACATATGTGTCCCAATGGACCTTAATAGTTTATTCACTGTATCCATATATGTTATAAGAAATGGTAAAATATGGAGAGAATCAATTTTGTGATAGAATTGGATAAGCGGAGAAGGAAAACTAGTTTGTATTTATTTTCCACGTATATATAGATTTGAACGAGATGGATCAGTAAGTTTATGAAAGTGTTTTCGATATATCAACGACGTGCATCAGATACCACGATCGATTTATTCATATATAATTCTTTTGTGGTATTCATAAGGCTATTGTTTATTTAGGAGACACGCTCAGTTGCCCGAAAAGTTGATAATTGTCATTTATATACCATATGAGCAAATATGCAGCATTTTTTTCGGAGTATATCGTATATGTGGAATAATTTTTAAAATGGAAAATTTGTTGGAATACATTACCTTTATTGTAACAGGTTAGTGAGTCATATATTTAAATGATTTTGTTAAGGAATTCTTGACACCTGTATTGTATATCAAGTTCTAAAATGGCTGTTTCAATACTTAACCAGTCCCGCTATCGCAGACCTTTGAATCATCGGGAAAAAAACCAAGATAATGATGGGGATCTGTGGCTTTTTCAGTCCCCAGATTCTGCTCGTGGTCAGGGAGGGAGCCACGAGGAAGATGAAACCGAATTTGAAGCGGAGTTAGTAGCCAGGTGTTTAGAGAGTTGCTGCAACGGTACCACATCTCCTCATGTGTGCATGTTAGATACTTGTGAACGAATTTCAATTAATATTTGCGGTCAGTATTATGAAACATGGGCAACAATTTTAAATCGACACCCGACCACATTACTTGGCAATCCTAGAAAAAGATTAAAATATTATGATAAAAGAAGAAATGAATACTTTTTTGACAGACATCGACCGACTTTTGAATCCATTTTTAATTATTACACATATGGTGGTAGAATTAAAAAACCGGAACCCGTGCCAGACGACATATTTCTTCGAGAATTAGATTTCTTTGAGATTGAACGTGAAGTGATAGATAAATACAAAGAAGAAGAAGGTTATACCGCAGAAAAAATGGTTTTACCGGAAAACAAGTTACAAAGAAAAATTTGGATGTTAGTGGAATATCCAGACACTTCTACTACGGCATATGTGATCGCAATTCTTTCATGTTTTGTTACTCTTTTATCCATTGTCTTATTTTGTTTGGAAACTATTAAAGAAATTAGCACTCAGGATTGTGTAGATGATACACCAAATTTAATGGAGCCGTTTTTTATTCTAGAAACAATATGTACCATATGGTTTACCTTTGAAGTTTTTATCAGATTGGCATCTTGTCCAAGTAAATTGACTTACTTTAAAGACTTTAAAAATATCGTTGATATCACCGCAGTGGTACCTTACTACGTAACGCTTTCAAACTTGTTATCAAGTAATAACTGTGAAGCCGCAAAATCTGGCTCTTCGTTGGCCTTTTTAAGAGTTGTGAGATTAGTTAGAATTTTTAAATTGACCAAACATTCTGCCGGTCTACAAGTCTTGATTTTAACATTCAAAGCTAGCGTTCAGGGCCTTTTACTTTTTTTAGTAGCATTGACAGTTTGTATTCTGCTATTTTCAAGTGCAATATATTATGCTGAATATGGAAATCCAGATTCTCAAATTCAAAGTATTCCAGATGGATTTTGGTGGGCAATCATTACCATGACAACTGTTGGTTATGGCGATAAGGTGCCTGTAGGTCCAATGGGGAAAGTAATTGGAGCGGTTTGTGCAATATCTGGAGTTTTAACTCTTGCAATTCCTGTTCCAATTATTACAGAAAATTTTAATAAATTCTATGCACACAAGACAGGTAGAAGGCTTTAACAATAGCCCACCACTGTTTGTTTTTTTAATGAATTCATTTTAGTGTGTTTTACTCTTAACCTGTAATAACATGTAATCAAGAATTTACGAGTCAGTAAGTAAACGGTGCACGGATAAATAAGCAAAAAGTTTGTTTTTTCTTCTTTTATTAATAATTTGCCTTTAATGAATGGAATTATGGAATGTGATTACCATTTCGGAAAACAGTATTTGTGATAAATATTATTTTAATGGGTGATATACATTTCTTGTGATATTCAAGCAGCATTAGAGATTCTCGTCTTTTGTTCTGTTTGATGATGTTGTGTATGCTCATTTCAGGATATTGTGAACGCTTACTTCTTGGATAAAGTGTAAAAATCATTTCCGTGATATTGTGTATGTTCATATCCAGGACGGGCTTATTATTCGCTGTGATAATCATATATATATAAAAAAAACATTGCTCAAATGATTTTTAATTTGGAATTTTTTCTAAACCATCAACGAAATGTACATGATAATTCTTTTATTCAAGAAGATATTCATTTTTGGCCTTGCTTCAAATATATAATTACCCAGCAATGCATATCCTTGCTTGTCCGCTCTCGTAATAAAAGATGTTCTTGCTTTTAGGAGATTTTAAGAGATGATAATCGGAAAAATCATTTGATTGCTTTTTTCTGCTTACTTGACAACTAGCCTTGCTTTCAAAATGTTGGTACCCACAGGAAGATAAACAGAGCGATACGGACCATTGGTTCGATTCTTCTATAGACAACACATCTTCATGTCAATTGATAACATTGTTATATGTATTGACAAAAAGAAGATGAATTAGTTATGTTATGGAGGGATACATCACGCATTGGATACACAGACAAAGCATTTGAGAATTCTTACATTGGAGTTTGACTCATTTATTATGCATACTTCGCACAAAGGCGGGAATTCCAGTTTTCTTTGATAGAATATACACGTTTTATAAATGATGTATTACTTACTAGGGATATGTGATGACTATTTAAGTCAATTTTGTACTATTTGTAGTTACAAGATTTTTTAAGTAATTTATTTGCACTTCTTGACACCTGGTTTTCAGGTATATGTTTTCAAAGCTGTTTTTATCAATTTTTGAAGACGAAATATTGAAGTTTGGAATTTTATATGTAAATTGTTGAATTAAAACTATCTACAATGAGACATAATATTTCAACAATCTCTTTTTACTGCAATTAAATCCTATTTCGTCACCTCTTAATATAGTTTATACACAATTTAGCCAGCTATTTTTCGATTATCATCAATAGTTTTGTGACAATTTGTCATGCGTTTTTTCATAGGTTATAGTCTAATTAGCCATTATTACTCAATTGACCTTTTCAATCAATGAGAACAAAATAAAAATCATTAATGTTGATACAACACAATTGGCCATATTCTTTTTTAAAAGAAAAACATTAGCACATCAATGCACAAAAAATTGTAGGAACAATGTATCTGAAGGCATCAAATGTTTTTCCTATGCGCCCTGTCTAACGTTTTTGTTTGCTTTTATTATTTAAAATGCAAACTGCACAGATTAAAAATTTATCATTTTTATTCAGTTCCTTTTAATTATAAAAGGATTTTATAATGGTTAACAACTATATGCATAAACAACTTTGTTTAAGTATGCATTTTGTTTCAGTTTAATTTTAAGTGATATTATTGTTATTGAAAATCAATCACATTCCTCAAAACATCAAAAATATAATATTGTAAAAAAGCGTTTTTTATAAAATGAATTAAGGGAGATAAAACAAACATTAGTTCAGTCTCTTAGAAACCAAATATGGTAATCTGTAGATCCTGTAACCTGATATGGGGTTTTGAGAGTATTTGTACTTACGAACTGATTTAATTATTCTGTTGTAGATAATTAGCTGCGAGTAGTTTACCCTAACTTATTTACAATTTTATCTATTTACTAATTAATGTATTAGTTTAGTTTTTAATAATTATTTTGTTTTGATTTCATTATTTAGCATTTCACTTAACATAAACAAATATGATTTAAAAAAAAAAGAAGAAAAAGACGGAATAAACATTCACAAACATATTGATTACTAAAACGAAATTTCACATTTCAAGCATTATTCTGAATTTAGAACCCGTACCATAAAAATGAACAAAACCGTTGAAACAAATATTTGTTGTCATTTACCTCAAGCAAATAAGGTTTAAGTTTTTGTAGATGAATTTTTATGCAATTTTCAAACCTTTCGAATAATTTTTTTTAGGGTTAGATTTTAATATAGTATCCCAATGTCAATTTTAACGAGGGTTTTTACTCTAGTTAATTTTTCTTATGCGAATCACTAATACTTTTTTTCATTATGTTAGTACAGATAATTTGTGAAAAATATTGATTACATTTTGGCGTTTAACCAATTGTCAGAAAAGACAATTTTCCCAATCATTTTCCTATACTTCACAATGGTTTAGTCATACAGCCGTATCGATTCTTTAGCACCTGTTAATTAACGAACGCATCCTTTTCATCGATTTAGTTATTTGTCTACCCAGCAATGATCAATAATTTATTGAATAGCATACAGCGTAAATATTTATTATCAATTTATTTTCAATTAATTAAGGAAGTTCATCTTGGCTTTTACTTGAAATTTTGAGAAATAATTAATGAGCAGTTTTGAAATCTAAATGATGTTTTCATTTAGATTTCGAAGTTTTGATATGTTTTGTGCATTATTTTCTCATTAAGCTCACAAAAAGCAAACAGCATATCATTCAGGAAATGTCTTGTACATGTATAACCAAGGTTAGTTAAGTGCATGTATTTCTGCGTTTGTTTACCCATTATCTCTATATAAGCTACATCATATTCCCATGCATTTTAGAAGGATAGAATATATTTCAATATTCTTCCTGACTACTTACAACCTAATGTTTGATTGGTTCACCTCTCTTTAACTTCCTTGTATAATAATTAAATGACATTCCCTGGTTTAAGATAATTTACGGTATTTGTCAGTGCATTACAGAAGCAGAAATTCGTTCAAGTAATTGCGTAATCCATTTATTTATTATGTGGTAAGTTTTTCCTTAAATGATTGTTATGATGTTGAGACGATATCAAGTTCCAACGAAAAGTTGTCTTTTTCATACTGAGTATAGCTGCTAAATTGCTGATACGGCGTAAAACAGCAACCTTTACCTTAGGCAATTTTTTCGACCTCTGAAATCGTACTTCACTTTATAGAAAACAAACACGAATGTATAGAAGAAATAAAAAGTAACAGTGAAATTTTTAATAATTTTCTCGGAAAGTTATTAAAATTCGAAATTTCAATTTGATCGTAAAATTTCAGAAAAATCTTGATTCAGTAATGATTGTGAATTTGACGGCAAGCATAATGTTATCGTTATTCAATTATGATTGTCAGCATCTCGACACAATATCTAATATAATGAATATTAAATTATTTAAAATATACATTTTACCTGTGTTATACATCTTTAATATACCTTTATCAGTAAACAATGATATTCTTTCATAGATCGATTGTTTTCGTTTCATATCAATTTAAACAGAGATATTGACTTGACTTATTATTCCCTTACAAATATATCACGTGTTATTGTTTGAAGTTTTGTGAAATGCATTTGATACAGAACGATGACAATTAACTAAAACACGTGTAACTACACTGTATATACAATGATATAAATTGAAAAGTTTCAACATTTTATTTCTGATATAATTTTAAATACTCTCTCTTCTCTCTCGGGGTCTCGATGGCGTAGGCTTAACACAGTGCTTTCAACTAAATATACATAAGTTAAAATAAATTCCAGATCAAAGCAGATCCTACAGGGGAAGTGGTTATGAGACCGGTTGTTTTCCCCTCTCTCTCTCCCTCTCTTTCTCTCTCTCTCTCTCTGAGGCGTCTAACACAATTCTCTCTCTCTCTCTCTCTCTCTCTCTCTCTCTCTCTCTCTCTCTCTCTCTCTCTCTCTCGCCCGCACGCGCACTACATGATAGAAACGCCGTTTATTAGTATTTGTCGTCCTACCCCAATTCAGAAATTTACAAAAACTAAAAGCAAACAATAACATCTATTCAGAAAGCCAGTACAAACATCGTTGTGACTTAGTAGTTTACGATTTGTATCATTCTTTTTCCTACAAACCTATATAATTGACTTCAGTTGAAAACGTTGTTTCATGATGTGACAAAAACACGCAATTCCGTCATCAGTATTGATCATGTTAACGAAATTATTGCTAACTTTAAGTTTAGCTTGTGTACATAAGAAGCGTTTGCTGGTTTTAGTATTACCAAAGTCCGTTCTATATAAATTATCTTATATACATACTATCTTCATTTGTATAATTTTCTGTTTAAACATCTTTTTCAAATATAAATCTTTTAATTTTTACTCTAACTCAAACTTTAGTTTATTTGAACCAAAACAAAACTTAATATCTCCCTGTTATGGCCATTAAAAAAATTATGTAAAATCTAGGTTTTGTCCCTTGTTTCTGTAGCCAAGTTGAACACCCGTTCTATAAATTATCAAAATAAATTATAATTTGCAAAGCCTTTTTTGGACAGAAAAATATCTTGATTTCAAATTGATGCAATCGAGACAAATTAAATGAAGATTATTACTCTGTATTTTGTTTATTAAAAACTCCTTGTCAAAGACAAACAACATATAGAAATGTACATTAGAGCTTAATATCATTGCAACAAAAGAAACCAAAGCAAAACGTATACAGGCCTCAATGTGTTCAGTGGATTGAAACGAAACAAAAACTATCCCCTTCGATAAAATTTACGTGGGCGTAAAACACCATTATTTCACTCAGCCGATATATACATCAAATGTTAGAAAAAAATTGAAATTGAATAACTGCCTTAAGATCACTGGATATTTTAGCAATCTAAATAAATTAGTTTCAGCGAAAACCGAACAAATTTTATTGTTTATTTTATTATATTATTTTTTTTATTTAAGCAATACCAGTGTTAAAACCATGATTTGAGATTTTTTTGCCTCATGCATTAAAAGAGAACGTTAACTATGTGAACACTCTTAAATGCTCATTTTCTACAACAAAAATTGCATTGCGCATTTATAAATAAACCATTCATGAGCAAATGCTTAAAGACTAAAGCCTCATAAACCCACGTCCGCCCACAAGTTTAAATATTATGTTATAGACAAAAAGTAAATACTTAAGTCAATTGTCAAATAAAACTCGAAATCAAATAAGCTGCAGGAAAATTGTTTTTTTCAAAAGGTTTGTACTTTTAAAAAAGACTAAGCAGGGATAAACTCGATAATTCTTTCATGTAAATCAGTTTTAACACCATCTTTGAAATTTGTCTTAACGAAAAGCGTAGCCTTTCATTTGGTCGCTTACTACATGTATTTTGTGTGTGTCTTGAACTACTTTCTTTTAATTTTTTTCTTTATTAATGCATTTTTGCTTATGTACTAAACACAATTTTGAGAAGTTAACATGGAGTATTTAAAAAACAAAACTTGAGATGACACAAATATTTAAATGCTTTGCCTTAGTTTCCTTCCACCCTAAAAAACTCTCACTTAAAGCAATGAAACTCTTAATTCTTGGCTGTCTGTAGTCATTATTTCACAAAATCTGACCCCAGATAAAATCATCGTAAAAATAACAGGGACGGTATCGTAGTGCTGTAGTTCTGCGCCATTTTTAGATAATGAGAGTATGATTTTTAAGCTTAACACTTTTGAATCAAAGGTCACCTTGATCCTGAAAAGCATAACCCAGACAAACACAGTTTATTGCGAGATATTAATGCAATATCAAGTGTTATACAATCGCAGTTTGTTATTTGATCATAAAACATAAAGGCTTCAAAATCAATTAAGATTATGGCGATTTTCGCACTAGGCACCGACTGAAATCAGAAAAATCTTTTCGACATACCAACAACAACTATAGGTTTATAGACAGATACGTAGGTTATACCAAAGTTATCATCAGAATATGTCAAAACTTCCTTAAAGTTGAAGAGATTGTCCTGTCACCATTATTCTAAAACATAAACAAATTACGTATTTTGATAATAAGAAATTCAAAGAATTGGCAGAAACTTAGTTTAGTTACGTAAGATCAGATGCGATTGAATCGTCACGATGTCAGTGGAGTAAGATAATCAGGTTTTAAACACAATTTACGTTGAAACAAAGCATGTTCTCACAAAAAGGCAGACGTATTTGTTTCCATTTGAGTTTAGAAAAAACATATTGCGATGTTTTTGTATGTGTTTGATAAAGAATAATAAGATACACTGACTTGGTAGAGAAAATTGAATTTATGAGTTTAATTTTACTATAGCAGACAATCTGAAGGCGTATACGTTGGCGTATTGATTTTTACTGTTAATGAATTTCTGATAGATTGGTTAGGGCAAATAACTTTATTTCCTTTCAAAAATAGTCATAGATTTAAGTAAAAACAATACAGTATTTTGTTTTAAAACCTGGTAACTAAGTGATTTTAAAGGCGGTTTAAGAATCATTGACTTTCGTGCTGAATTCGACATCTACTCAGAACCTGGTATTTGGGAGATAGTTATTGTGCTAGTGGTTCTTCGGAACCCCGGTTTTGTCAATCCTTCTAAATTTTATCACCAAAATCTTTAAAACATTCTTCAAACATAATTCAAAAATTCTTTAAAGTAAGAAACTTGCACTTGAATGACTTTGTATTTAAGTATTTCTCATTAATGATTATAAGATGTCTTCCTTATTGAAAAATATAAAGTGTAACATTATTATTTTATCTTATTTTTGATGCTATGATCGTCATCGACAGTCCGTTTTGAAAAAAAAATCACCAACGACTTTTCGTAAGGCTTTGCTATGGTTTAGTAGTCCTGAAACACACGCTAACGTATAGCAGTGGCTTTTGCCGCCTGTGTCTGTATCCCTTTTTTATAGGTCGTAGTGCGAAGTAAATTGATGGTTCGTTTGCCACATATTGGTGATATTCTTTGTACGCTACCGTTTCCTCAACAATTTTAGACCTAACCGCCTTATTGTATGTAAAGGAATTTAAATTTGGGAAAAAGCATCATCAATTCTCAACTTCACTTATATTCGAGTATCCTTACTTTTGAAAAAAGATAGACACATGTTGCAATAAACAGTTGATGTAGAAAGCTTCGTTCAGTAATGATATGTCATTTTACATTATGCTTTGTGAAACTTGCAGCACTCACGTTTAAAGAGGAACTCCTTTCTTTAATTATGAGATTGCATGTCATTTTCGATTTACAATATAGAGTGTTCTGTATATTTGCATCGTATATGTTGATTTCTTATTATTTATTTACTGTATTTCTTTGGTCTGGTAACATTCGATTACATCAGCATTAAAATTGGATAAGTGTTAAAAGATACCATCATTTTGACATGGTAACAATATCAAGATTCTGCAGAGATTCGACAATCTCTTATTTTAATCATATGTATATATATTGTTATCCAATTTCGGATCTCTCTCTCTCTCTCTCTCTCTCTCTCTCTCTCTCTCTCTCGTGTACAACTCTCTCTCTATCTCTTGTACAACTCTCTCTCTCTCTCTCTCTCTCTCTCTCTCTATCGTGTACAACTCTCTCTCTATCTCTTGTACAACTCTCTCTCTCTCTCTCTCTCTCTCTCGGGTACAACTCTATCTCTATCGTCTTGTACAACTCTCGTCTCTCTCTCCTCTCTACTCTCTTCTCTCTCTCGCTCTCTCGCATGTTACTTTATAGTTTGTTTACTTCTTAGCATGCTAATGGTCATTAACATGTTTAAAAAATTTGCAAAAATTGATTGACAACTATCCATTTGCTATTACTTATATGGGATTGTATTTAATTCATCAAAAAAGAAGCACATGGCACTTCAGTCGACCATCAAACGTTAGTTTTGTTCTTGTGTTTATTTAAGAACAATGCGTCGTAAATATTTAAACTAAAATTTATATTATAGACACTGCCGTCAAGATGAACACGCATGTATCATTTTGACAATTAGTGTTGGTTACGAATTAATTGCACTTGGAATAACCTCAATGCTTACGTTCCGTCAAATTACCTCGAAAAATAAAAACCAAATTGATGTACTGTAATATCAAATCTTTAAAAATTCACCAATATCTTACGGCACGAAAATGCAAGTTAGTATCAATGATAATTTTTATAGGAATGACATAAATAGGTTTCAAGTAAAGCCATTAAAGGAACATTTTATGAATATTGCGTAACTTAGCTATATTTTTTATACCGATAGTGCTAATCGTTCACGACATTACAATATTGATTAACATCTTTCCAGACACGAGTCAATTAAAAAAAGCATATCATCAAATGAAACCACTTTCTAAAAGACATCATTGTTTCTTAACAATGAAGCAATTTCTTAAAGATAAATCGAAAATTTCTACAAATTGTTTCTTGATCTAAAGTCTGCCCCGTTTATTTGTATGTTTTATGAATTAAAACTTTTTATAGTAAGATATTTAATCAGCCATTACATGTTGTTTTAAGTTGAATAAGGTGTTTTACGCCCCATTAGAGATTTTTTCCACCGCAATTAATGCGCTCAATTCTTGGATGATTGAGAAAAGCGGAGTGCCTGGGGATATTCTCCTACCTTTTGCAAGGCAGTGAGAAACGGTCTTATCCGTAAGCGTGGGCTTTAAATCACTCTGCTAACGAGACCCCTTCACTCCATTGCGTGTAGTTCTTTATTCAAATAAAACAAACATACCAGTCCTTGTCCATATCACAATCCCAAAAACAAAGTAAAAACTTTGCAAACTGGCAAAATAGGTGATACACGTAAACTTCCATCAAGGAAGTGAGGCCGGGTGCTCCGGAAGGGTAAGCACCTCCTATTATTATTATTATTATTGTTATTATTATTATTTTATGCCATTGGTGACTCATAAAGTTCGCGTTTGCCTTTTGCATTGTATTCAATTGCATCTTTTATAAAAACAACAAATTTAACGAACATTTAATATAGTAATTTAATCAGTGTGGTTCATTAGCTGAACTTTACTAATTTAATTTGCAGAGTTCTTTGTTCGTGAAGTTAATTGATTAATGGCAGAAAAAAATCTCTGGGGTGAATATCAAATTACAAAACCTTAGTTTTTGTAATTAAATTTGTCGCTTGGAAAATTTAGAAAAATATACATTATTTAAACTTATATGTCTTGTGAATAGCACTGTGATTGTGAAATACAATAGGTGGTACCATTGTTGAACTATGTTTTAGACAAATTTCTAAAAATAGAATATAAAGCCATGTGACCTGGTTTTACAGATCATCATTAATCATTAATCACGTTAAGTCACAAATACTTCGTTTTTAATATCCGTTTGGTTTAAAACTTATTTTCAATTTGTTTTATTATGATTATGATTATTATTATATATACGCATTTGTGAACCATAAGTTGAAGATAGGTTGGGTGGTTGTGGTCCTTTTTCTAATAATTCCATGATCACACCACTGAACATCTGCTCTAGTACCCGCTGAAGTCAAGAATTTTAATAAACAGTGGTTTAAATATTTTTTATCTTGTTTAGCCGTTTCAACATTAAACTTTGTTTTAGTTGCTTTGTCTGTTACAAAGTTCGTGCTTTTTTAGTTATATTTGTTAAAAACTATTTTATCACTATTTGTTTACTATTTTAACTTTGAAGGAGTAAAATAGCAATGTTTTCTAGACATTGTAAGCAGTACTTAATCCACATAAAAGTTCAAAGAACTTGTAACATGTTTTACACAAAGTAAACTTGAACAGAGGGATTAACTTGTCAATAAATATATTGTTTGACAGAAAATGCTTCTATCTAGCAAAAATAACACTCGACAGCTGTTGACCAGGAGTATAAATAAATATCAGTAATACGCATTATTGTTACAGTTACATGTTAAGATCATCAATTATTAATCAAGGATGATATTCCTTTTGTAATAAATATCTAACAACTTCGTATCCAATATAATTGTATGTCGCTTAAATTCCCTTTTTTTTCTAGCGATTTTTTTGCAGTACATTTACAATAAAAAGATTCAATATTAATTAAAAAGATATGATATATTTCATCCTTTTAATAAACGTGACACGTAAATGCCTAAAAAGTATAAATCAGTTGAAAATGTTTTCTTTTTTAATATGCAATTTTCTTAATTTTTCATTTCATAAAAATTCTAAAAATTTGCGTATGGCACATTTTTTAAATCCTTAGTTCATTTAATTCAGCACTTGATATAAAGGTACCCGGCCTCACTTCCTTGATGGAAGTTCATAACTAAATTTGCCAGGTTTCAAAGTTTTTACTTTTTTTTGGGATTGTGATTTGGACAAGGACTGGTATGTTTGTGTTTTATTATTATTATTATTATTATTATTATTATTATATAATCTAATACTGTTGTTCTCGTAATTCAAAAACCAAATTGTTCTAAAAATAATAAGCTTAACCAATTTTTCAAAATGTGTTTCTTGTACAAGACAATTTTTTATTTAAACAGTAACACTGAATAAAATTGTCAATTTAATAATCCTTTTTATTCTTTATCTATATTTTAAATTTGTATTCATCAAAGATTTAGAAAATTTGGTCTTGATGTCAATAAGGTTAAAAGGTATACAGTGTTATTGTACGCTACAATCGTAACAGGGATAAACACCTCAATTTTATCATGATGCTCTGTGGTTATTCTCAAGCGAATATGCAATTTCCATATAGTGTTGTTTGATTTCAACTATAGAATATTCTATTCAAATTCTAAAAATATCCACACCAGTTTTAAGTCGCAGAGCAAATGAAATTTCAATTGTTGTTTTCAATGATCTTTATGAAATGGTTGTAAATCTTTGAATGTTCAAAGATCTCTTTGTGCAATGATTTTCCTATTGCAACTTGTATTCATAACACATATCACTGTTTTTCATGTTTTTTTTAATTTTTATTTTTGTGAATATTTTACAATGTTGAATACATGTAGGATGATATTGTTATATGTTAGCGCTCATCGTTTATTCTCTAGGGAAACCATTTATGACGTACAAGTAAAGTCTACAATTTTATTGTATTCATTTTTATCTGATAATAATTTTCCATCTAGAATTTTCAGATTTTTATCAATAATAAAACCAAATCATAAGTATACACATTACGCCTAATCGATACGAGCTTGTATGCACATGTCAAAATGTATTTGCACAGTATCATAACTAAAGTGTTTTGACAATGCATATAGGGTTTATGTGTGTATTCAATACTTTGGGTCAATAATGACATCAATATTCAATTGATTTTTATAATTTTTAATATTAAGAATCAATAAATATTATGAATTTAATATGTAATATGATTTTTAAATGTAACACGCTTTTAATCCGTTGTACGGATTCCATTTCCTTATCGTTAAAATTTTCTTTTACTTTCGGAAATCATGTATTTACGGATTAATATTTGTTCAACTTACATGTATCTTGATAAAATCAATTATTTTGTTAAATTAAAAAAATATATTCGTTAGTTGAATAAATTTCTGTTCATTTTTAACATCATCAACTTTAACTAAGCTGAATATTTTGCAAATTTTGCAGAATTTAAATTCTGACTAAATGATTAATTAAACCATCAAAGCTTAAAGGACATAACCCAGATTGTAGATCACTGCGCATGCACTGATGGTCAAACTAAAAGCACGTCATTTTAAGGTACTAAACCCGAATTTTTGAGGTTAGCAAAATCTATTTCCAGGAATAATTTTGACATAAGAATCTTTTTTTTAGTTATTTAACAAGAGCTAAGCAAAGTTTTAAAGCAAATATCCAGTGTGAATTTTTAGGCTATGAGAAAATAATCTTTTTTCAATTTATGCTTATTATTTTCAAAGATTAAATTTTGTCGTGAAACCTTCTGGTATCCTTAAATGTTAAAAACGGGATTCTTCCGCAAAGATTTAAAAAAAAATGAATTTATTTTCAATGAACAGTTATTATCTAACATTTTTGAGAGTTTTTATGTATACTCGTATTCATTATGCTAGTTACATTTTGCAAATATTGTGCCTTTAGCAAGTGTTTAGCTACACATTTATTTGCTTAATACAACTTTGTTTCCATGTCATGTGGTGATTTTTAATTAGTGACCTGAAGATTTTTTATCTTCTTGTCACGAGCTTTGTAATTAATGATTTCTTTAAGTAAGCGGGGATCAAGAATGTTTGCCGTTTTTCTACTTAACTATTCTTTTGTCAGGCAAATGTGGGTGTCTCATTTTTTCATCGCCGGACAGTAGCTATATAGTGTTCAAATATGTCGAAAACGAAATCAATATGATATGAATATGTTGTATTTTATGTTCGTTTCGTAGCAATTAAAATGACATAATTTGTATCATTTTGACCATATATTCAACAAAAGACCGATTTTTAAAAAATGTATCCGCAAACAATTGTTTTATGAAAAATTATTTGTGACTATACCAAAAGAATAAGATTGGACTTATGCTACTGAAATTGCAATTTGTCATTAATGAAATTATTACAATGTTCATTTTATTTATTTATTTATTTACTTATTTATTTATTCCAATTTTGTTAAGTTCTTAATTTTTAAAATTCATTCTGTAAATCATGTTTTGTTAAATCTGTAAACCCTCTCATTAATCCAAAATTTAGCCAGCAATTACTTAAAAACATTGGATGAAATATGTATTCCTTAGGCATAGATAGCCCTACAGGTTTAATTGTTAATTTCAAAGGCCGATTTTAAAGATCCTCATCGATAATTGTTTTAACTATCTCATTAACAAGATATCACAATGATTGGCTTTAAATAAGCAACAAATTTGCATTTTGTCTTCTGAGAGAATGTTTTGTAGCATTGGTAAATTCTTTAAAATTGTCAGTTATATTACTTTATTTAAAGAAAAGCGCTTTAGCAATAATCAATAAAAAGTGTCTACTTAAAACTGCTAAGGGTATATTGCTTTGTCTTCTCATTTAATTGAGTTACACATTCAACAAGTTTTTTTTATAGACTTGGGATATAGAAAGATAAATTATTCAACATTTTGACACAATCTTCACGTATATAGTGTTAACCGATCAACATTGATATTTATTTCCCACACTCTGTAAGATAGATATACAGTATATTCTCACTTTTTATGCTATGAATTTTCATTATTTTTAAAGACTTTTATAAATTTTCACAACTGTGAATTGTTATGAATTCAAGGGGTTTGTTATTATTCGTTGTTATTTATTCATTATCATTTGTGACTTACGAAATTCTTGATCATTTATGACGTGCTACGAATTTTTTTCAACTTGTTACTTGTTGGTAGGTCACGAATTTTTATATCAGTTATGATAATTATAATTTTTCATTGTTTTTGACTTGTAATGAATATCCATGATGTTTTATTTCCATGCATTTCAATACTTTTAAATTTGTTTGTTAATGATTTTATAACCTGTTATCAATTGTGACCTGTTTTGAATTTTAACACTTGTGACCTTTTGTAATTATTTATCACTTGGGACCTTTTATGAATATTCAGCAATTGTGACTTGTTATGAATATTCATCGCTTGTGGTATGTTATAAATATCAATCACATGTGACTTGTTAGGAATTTTTATAACATGAGACTCATAAGGAATTTTTTTAAACATCTGAAATCTCTTTTTTTTTGCGACTTGTTACGAATTTTTCACCCGTGACTTATGATGAATTTTTATTACTAAATATGAACTGTTATTGTTTGTGACTTGTTATTTTTTTCATTATAACAGATTTTTATAACTTAAAACTTGTTATGAATTTTCCGTTTTTACTCATTTGTTTGCGTTCTATAATTGTTTATGTTTGTAACTTGTTATGAAATTTTAACACTTGTATCTTACTTTAAAATTTCATTAATTTTGACCTGTTATGAAATTTCATTATATATGATTTGTTCTGAATTTTTATCACCCTTTGCTTGTAATGAAAAGTCACCACTTGTGTTATATTATAAAATAACATCAACTTTAACTTGTTACAATTTTTTTATCTCTTGCGATCTGTCATGAATTTATTATCAAAAGTGACTTATTATGTTTTTTTTTTTAAATTCCTTGCGATCTGTTGTGAATTCATTATCAAATGTGACTTATTATGAATTTTTCATCACTTGTGACTTGTTATGAATTTTTCATCACTTGTGACTTGTTATGAATTTTTTATCACTTGTGACTTGTTATGAAATTTACAACACACGTGACTTAATTATACATTTCCGTCACTTTTAGTCTATTGTTTTGTTTATGTCAATTATCTTTCATGATAACATTTACCTTGGATATGTATATAGAATTTTGTATTTTTGAATAATAAAATTGAGAGTAATCGCACTACTTTGAAGTAGAAGTTAATGGTTTGAAGCCAGAATATACTTTGGTGCACCTATATATACTATTGTAATTTGACAATGCACGTGTACACACTATGCAGTCTTCCTTATAAATAAAGGATTTGTTGACAATGATTCTTAGATATTTTTTATGTTTTCAACCGAAAGGGGCGTATTGTGTTTGCTATGTTGTTTCTTCTTCTCTTCTCTTCTTCTTCTTCTTCTTCTTTGTCGTCGTCTTTCTTTTCAACCCATTTTCCACTGCAGTTTCTTAGACACGGCTCGTCGACATTTTCGATATTATTAGAAGCGATAATAGCTATGTGTAATGGTGCATATTGTTATCAATATCTTTAAAAATGGCATCAAAATTAAAATCTTATATTACAAAAAATAATAATGATTAGTTAAATCGAATTTTCAATAAAAATCTTATTAAGCTAACATGGTTTTGAAAAGTCACATAAACACACTGATGATATTATTAAGCTCAAACCATCTTGGCAATTGTTTACGAAACGTTGTTTACGAAGCGAGTAGCAACTAAAGTCCCGTGTCCCGGCAGAAGAACACTCCCTGCACAACGTCATAAGGGCACTGCAAAGATAGAAATTTCTGCCACTTCACCTATAGATGGTGACGTCTCTATTTGAGTGAATTATTCTTGTCTGGGATGTAAAATTCCATTAAATCAATCAATCAATCAATCAATCGATCGATCGATCGATCGATCTTGGTCGTTGTTTTTTCTGCGTCTTGGAATTATACCTTAACAACGGTATGCATCATCAACCAAACCATATCGAAAATTATTTACTTTGACCTAATTAACAATACTTATATTTATAACCTTGCACATCTTTACTCTGTAGTAAGGGATTATATGTTACAAGCCGCAGATTTTCGATGTTTCCTTAACGTAACCATGTCATTGATATCATTTTCTGATTATATCTGGGGTCTGTCTAAGATTGTATAGTTTTTATCACCGATTTAAATTGTTCTCATCTATTGCTTTACTTGTTTCTACGCTGTTGATTTTTTTCCTTCGTTTTTTGATTGATTTGCTAATTAGCAAATGCACAATTACATTGTATTGAGCTGAAAATCCTCTATTTATTGTTTTTTAATTGCAGGACTGTAAATACATTGAATAAGAACTGTATTTAGATCCGATTTTCTGTTCTTTTCTTGTACAGATAAATATTTATGAAATCGGAATTTTAGAATTTGAATTAAAAAGAAAATAGATATTGCGTGATGCTTAAAATAAATATTACGTAATGGACAAAAAATTTAGAATTTTGGCGAACAAAGACTCTGTTTGATATGCAGATTTACGGCAGACACGTGAAATAAATATTCATTTTATTGCACAAATGCATGTCGGGATTCATTGACCAAAAGAATATATCATTCGTGATTAGGAAAACGTTATTTCCCATTGGAATTCATACAAGTTCATTCCAAGCTTAATCAATTTTTTGAAGGAGAAAACTAGCAATGTCACTATATAGCAGACATTTTTATAACCATGTGTTTAGGGTGCAATTACATTAATCAGATCCATTTTAGCCTATATATTACATCGAAATGGCTAATCATCCGTCGTCTTATCATATGTCAGTTAACTATCACTGAAACATCTTCTATTTTTTCAATGATAAGATTTTAACCAAACTTGGTAGGAAGCACTCTTATGGTAACTTATGTCAAGTTTGTTCGTTGCATTTCCATGTTGAATGGAGGTCATTGAGTCACTGTGACTTAAAAACCGTACAACATATGCTTTTCCGAAACAGCTTTTGAAACAATTGATGCATATATAAATTATATGGATTTTAAGGCTCCTATGTTCACAGTTGGCTTATTTAGTAATGATTTGTAGACCACTAGGCTACAAGTTTGTGACTTAAATTTAATTGAAAAACTTTATTGTTTTATCTTTGTTATATGAAAAGCAATGACAATTAGGTTTTTAAGTTTTGATGTAGTTTGATACGATGTCTTTTTAACATAGCCGCGAATAGTTGCAATAATGCTTATATCGCTTTAAACAAAAACTCACTCACTCACTCACTCCTCTTAACATGTTAGAATAATAACCTAGTCTTAAACTTTTAAAATTGGTTATTGATTCCGTTAATTTTACTTTTATTGTAGATTTCAATTCTTTCTGCAAGGAGTAATGGTCAAAGTTCAAGGTCATGACATCATTTTCTTATAAGCTTGAGAATGTTTTATCTTCAAACTTGGAAAGATTACAGCATTTCGTTTGAGTGTTTCAGTCCTTCATGGTTTTTTCAAGGTGACAATAATGACCTAGTTTTTACGTTGATACATTTCATACTGTTTTAAAAATTAATTCAATACAGATTTTAGTTTAGTGTGCTGTTTCAACATTTATCATAATGTTTCAACAGTTGTTCCAAGATCAAAAGTTTAAATTCTTTAAAAACATAGGCTTAAGGTAAATTTATATATGGTTTAAATTATCTCTCTGATTATACCTAATCAAGAGTTATCTCCCTTTGACCATAATTAAGACCGTAGTTCAAATATCATTAAAATAAATAATAGTAGTAATAAGTTGGTTTAATAAACAGCACCTAGCTGTTCAAGTACTTGTATAAAAATGGCTTGCCAACTTTATTACAGAAAGTGAATAAGGGGAGTATTATTTGAAGCCGCATCAACATTATTTGAGATATCTGTGGCTATATTACAGAAAAGAACCCCTCTAAAAATTGTGGACCGACCACTATCTAAAGTTCTTTATTAAATTTAATTGAGCTACTCAAAACTAACGGACCTTTGTTTTTATTTTATAGGCATATAAATACGAACATATCATGGTCTAATTTTATTTCTTAAATTCGAAGAAAATAACATTTGTTTAAACATCGTGTATCAGTACAGAAGGAGATGTTGTAAATGTTGAGGTAAAAGACATCGAATTTCATGTATTCCAGAATTATATTTATTATCTTATAAAAATAGTTGAGTTGAGTTATGGTGTTTCACGTCCCAGTCAAGAATATATCACTTATATCGAAACGTCGCCAGTTATAGGCGAAATGCAGAAAGCGTCGCCAGTTATAGGCGAAATGCAGAAATTTAGTGTTTGGCGAAAGAACATTCACGACCAACTTTCAAGTCTTGGGTCAGACCGGGCTGAGGTTCAAACCCAGACCTAAATATTATGGAGCGAGCAATCTACCAACTGAGCTACCGCAGTAGTCCCTAATAAAGACAATGTATATTTATAAAAACCAAACTTTTACAAGTCAAATTCTATGCTAGAATCAGGGAGGTCGGCGATCTTAAAATCTGACGATTTGGACTATTAGCTTAAAAGGCCAATAATATAAAATAAATGTATTAGCCATTTCGATTCAATATACATCCAATAAAAAAGGTCGGTCAAAATAAAAGTAATATTCTTGATGTCTTATTACTTACAAATTCGATGTTTTTAAGATGGAGTCCATATGGACTCTAGTAATTTGTATGTCGGTATTAACTTAACCAGAGGGACTTCAACGTTAATAAAGCTAACATTGCTTTTAGCTTTATTGCACTCAGTCGGTGCTCCATCCATTAAAACATATTAGTTAATGTAATGGGAAAAATCATAATTCTTTGTAAAAATTCATTTTAATATCCGCCAACCTTTTTTATTTTACATAAGCATATATTAATATGTTCTTGTATATGTTTATATCAGTTTAAGTGCTTCTATGGTTTTATTTCTTATCTTCTAAAAAATTAGGTCTTACGAATCAATTTCTCTCTCTCTCTCTCTCTCTCTCTCTCTCTCTCTCTCTCTCTCTCTCTCTCTCTCTCTCTCTCTCTCTTCTCTCTCTCTCTCTCTCTCTCTCTCTCTCTCTCTCTCTCTCTCTCTCTCTCTCTCTCTCTCTCAACAAATCAAATCACATAAGAAAGACAGCTGAAACAATCAAATGTTGTTCCGTGAGTTAACATGAGTTAAAAATTCAAACATACAATGAATGTAATAATACATTTTTTCATTGATGCGGCAGTTTCTGTAAATCTCAGATTAGTATATCGATTATGTAATGGTAATGCATTTGTCAATTATGTGCATGTTTTTGCAGATGAACACACTTGCAAACAATAAAAGTCATCAATGATGAACTCAATACAACAATGTATACATTTTTGAATATATATATATATAATATATATATATATATATATATATATATATATATATATATATATGTCGGTTCCAGAATTTAATGTAAGTGGGCTGAGAATTTTATCATGAGATATTGCGAGTGTCGAAGTCCCGAGGCGATGGGTCTTGGGGCCGCTACAGGCCCTCAGCAGGTCCAAGACAGAGTCCTTTTGGCGGGGGGGGGGGGGGGGTCAGCGGGCGAAGCCGCAGGCAAAAATAAAAAGTTTTAATATTTCTTTAGACTGTAACACCCCTCCCCCCTTCACCTTTATCTCCCCCGTAATCCGCCAATGATATACAATAAAAAAGTATTATTTTACGATTTTATATATTCATTACAAACAAATTTTTAATTTGATTTTCAAAAACAATGTCGGTCATCTTTGCTTGTTTTCCGTCTTTACAGATAACATGTCTTGTAAGAAGTGAAAACGGAATAATTCTTGTCGAGAAAAATAAAATAAAATACACCCAGCCTTACTTCCTCGATCGAAGTTCACTTGTTTAACTAATTTTACCAGTTTTCAAAGATTTTACTTTGTTTTTGGGGATTGTTATATGGACAAGGACTGGTATGTTTGTTTTATCATTATGCTAAAGATGTCTACAACTGACCCCTGTGTCATGAAAACAATTTAACATACTAGTATTTAGTATTATTACATTTACAAAAGAATATATATAAATGTCAACATTTGAAAAAAAAACATTATGAAAACATCATTATTGATCAATGAGACCTTTAACAAGTTATATACTTACAAGCAAATGCAATTTGCAATGTGTGTTTGTTGATTTTTTTCTTCGATTTTGCATATCGATTTGATCTCGAAAAATCGGAGTCAGGACATTGTTTTTTAATGAACAATCTACTGTATTATTCATAAAGTACAGTATACTAGTATTCGGTTAGATTTTTACCATTATATTACCAAAACGATATACCTATGCAATTTCCTTGTTCTATTGTTCACTCCTAATTTTCAGTATTCGAACTTTTATACATGGCTGGTTTTGAATAAATTGTTATAATGCGCACGGACTAATATATATTATATATACAATTAAATTCATGGAAATAATTCAAAATACGCTTCATCGCGATTTGAATGTATATTTTGTTTCAACAATAACACGGAAACTGGGCTTATGTATATATTGTTTAGTCCAATAAGTATGCTGATAATAGAAGTTTGTTTAATTATTTATTAAAAAAATATGTTATAAGCAAACCATTTCCGTTGTTTAAATGATTTTTTTTCATTCAATATATAAACAACCCATTAAAGCCAATTGGAAAACCATTTGTGAATCCTTGACTTGTTTTTGGTCAAAGCCAAAATTAAGACACTAATAACAACAATTTATAATTAAAACAATTTTTAAAAGACAACATATTTACCTTTACTGTTTGTCAGGTCATTATTTATTTATTTATTTATTTATTTATTTATATAACTGCTCACATATAACCACGCATGTTTCACAAACAAACAAAGCTATGACGGTGTGGTAGGATTTTAATGGAAAAAGAAACAAACAAACAAACGCCATAAGGATAAAGCTAACTTGTTCAAACGATTCGCCAATTCGTCTAGACAATGTAGTTGATTAATTGACTAATTCGTTGGAACGAATTAATTTTCTTTTTCATTTGGCCTTCTTCTCCGCCTTGAACAGCATGTATATGACATTACTGCGTCTTCAAAAGATATAATGTGAATGCCAAACATTAGCCATATGATTATTTAGTTGATTGATTGAAAAATGGGGTTTTTAATTCCAATCAAGAAATGTTTTAATATTTTGGGGCGTCATCAACTATAGGTGAAGTAAAGTTTTATCTTTACAGTGCGTTTAGGGTATTGTTCAGAGAACCATGCCTATCTTGACGCGGATCAATGGTTGTAAGAATCTCTTTTTTATCTCTTAATGTCGAGTGCTTGGCCAAATAACTTTTATATTTAAGTCTTGGTAAAACCCGAACAGGGTTTGAACCCAATTTCCAACATCCGTAGCAAGCACTTTACCAACTATTTTAAAGGTTAAGTGGTTTTTAAGCAGTTTGTTTAAATAGCTAAATTTAATGTTTGATTGTTTCCAGGTTATCTTTTATTTTTACTACATTTTCTTTAAATTGTAACATAATTGTCTGTTGCTAAATAGCTCTAGATAGCGTGTTAACTCCCTCGGTAATTGGTACAAAACAATTAAAACGATTACATTCAACAAAGGCAATAAATGTCATATATGGCGTGCACATTAATGAGTCTGACTCTTTCTTTTAAACTTATAAAACGTTAATCCTAAACAATTTTTTTAGCATCTCATCTGCCTGATTTTCTTTCAAAAATAAATGAAAACAAATTTTTAAAAAAGAAGATCTCTTAATCATACATGTAAGAATTCATAAGACTAAAATAATAAAATATACAGGGGTAGGATTTTTATTTAATGTTTTGATAGGTTTGGCTTTGTTGTGCGTAATTATGGACCACTGATCTTTGGGTGAATTTGGGATCTTCAATAGAAATGCTATAAACACAAAATCACACACTTTTTCCAGTGCCTGTTCGAAATTTAGAGTCATGATATGCATTAGCTTTTCCTTATTTTCTCTCGTTTGTCTGTTTTATTTTATTAACTTTCAGTGGTCCGAGATTGCCGAGTGGTTAAGGCGTTAACCTTCAAACTCAAGATGTTTCACCGCTGTGGGTTTGAACCCGGTTGCCCGCAAGTTAGAATTGTATTTTCTTGTCGCTGACCTTTACCAGTTCACTCGGTACTGCTTATTCCCTTAGCGCTCGACTTTAGAAGGACAGGTTATTGACTGTTTCAACCTGTACCAAAATAATGTGACGGGGAGAAGTTATGAGCTTTTCTGCGACATACTGATTCGGTGAGCTAGATTCTAAACAAGACGTCGCCCCCTCAGTGCGCGTTGGTACCAGGCAGACAATAATACACGTTAAGACATCCCATGCATATACGGACTTCTTAACAGATTAATCCTTAGTGATTAATAAACTTGCTCTCGAAGCATACAAATCCAAACTTGCTAATGTGACGCCTAAAAAAAAAAAAAAAAAAAAAAAAAAAAAAAAAAAAAAAAAAAACATTTAAACCAAACCATCTAACATCCAATCTTTTAAGATTAATCCTTGAAATTGAAATAAAATGGTCGCAAAATTTCAAACATTGCATATGCAAGTAAAACACGGAAATAACCTATGTTTGTCTAAAAAAGTAAGGTAGTTATGGCGCAAACGTTTACGTTTCCAATATATTCAGTAAACAATAAAGATTGGCGGGCATCATTTATTTATAGGCCATTCCTGGTGGCAGGAAGTGAGTCTTAACCACATAATGAGGCAATGACAGCGTGCTTTTGTATTAAAATAATGCTTACTTTATAATTCAACGCAACAGCGATATTTAAAACGTTTACAACATTAGTTAAATTCTATCTTTGTAATAAAATATAAATTATATAATGGAATACCAAATTGAGATATATAAATACGCAATAAATATGATCAATGACTCTTTGATTGCGAGATGAATCATTATTTCGCACATTACAAGATATAGATGAACATATAAGCACAGTAAATTAAAGTAAACCATGAGTGACTTGAAACGAATCTGTACATGTCAGGTTAACAGAAGGGTCTTATATGCCAGACTCAAAGGGGATCGACTAGTTTTATCTGAGTGATTGTACTGGTCTACAAATATTGATGTGAGTTCGAATCCTACTCACAAATAGTTTTACAACGTTTCTCTAATAAATAAAAATATTGAAGTTGGGTGTAGAAATAGTGTTTAAAGATTAAGCCAATATTCTTTCAGTTGTTTCGAAGCATTCAGTTCTGGGATGCTGAAGGAAACCGGAGTACCATGAGAACACCATCGACCTTCGTCAAACGAATTGACAAACTTTTTACTAAAATATGACGTGCCGATTGATATTCTCCTCGAAAAAGGAGCTGTGGTCCCTAAACGCACGCTTTAGACCACTTAGTCGATGATCGTGAATTCCTAAAAACAGAAATGGATTATTCAGAAACACTGGTATTTTTGCCAATGAAACTTAAAGTACATGTGTCGGATGAGACGGGCCGGTAGTGCGCCTCCCCCGGAGGGAAAGATCCTACGTAGCCTCTAATTAGTAATATATTCAGTGTTGAATAAGTAAATGAACGTTGAAAATAGGTAGCGTACTTGAGGTCGCGAGATATACGATAACGCATATTAAATATAACTAACTGATGACGTCATGTTTCTAGTTGTAAAAGGTGATAAAACACATGCCTACAGATTTTAAGATTATGATTATAGCAGCAACAATATGTGTCAGGATGGCCGAGCGGTCTAAGGCGCCAGACTCAAGTGTTAACTTCTCGTTGTAAACGAGTGAGTGTTCTGGTCCACGAATGTGGGCGTGGGTTCGAATCCCACTTCTGACATATGTTTTTTTTATTAATCGTTATTCATTAATAGTGCAGAGAAAAAAATGAAGAACATTTCAAATCACACCGTGTTAAATTTGCTTTAAGTGGCAATAGGATATCGACATTAAATCTTTCGCAAGGTCAATTTTTTTTTAAATGGGCAAACTGACTCTGAAGTCTTCCTTGTATATTTGATAAATATTGACAAATATTTCATATTTCGTAAACTATTTATTACGAAACTAGTTATTTTATTCCACAAATAATATGATTTGAAATGCAAAGCGAAAAGCGACATACTGGTTTTTTTTTTCTTCAACAAGTTTCAATTTGCGTTAAGTTTTCAAGCCATTAGTTTATGCAGAAAAAATATTTTGAACATATTTTCAACTAGGTTTTAAATAGAGCAATCACAAACACGTGACAAATAGAACGAAATAATAAAAAAAATCACGGAAGAAGAAATAGTAGTACTGAGTAGTGTAGTAGTAATGGTATTTCACGTCCTAGTTAAGATTCTTTTACTTATATCGAGGCTGTCAGTTCAAGGATACTGGAAGAAACTGGAGTGTCAGAAGAAAACCACCGACCTTCGGAAAGCTAACTATCAAACCTGCTTTCTCACATTTGGTCTGCTCCGAGTGGGACTCGAACCGAGGCGGTGGGAGCCACTGTAATCCGAAAGCGCGCTATTTAGATCAGTCAGCCACCGATGCGCAAAAAGGGTTAAAGCCAAATATTTACAATAGAAAAATAATTTCTATGTTGAACCCAGTTTGATTTTTGTTTTACATTATTCGCATAAACATCGGTTTTCACATCGCGCATGAATACCAATTCTGGTTTTTCCCTAACTGACCTATTTTTAGCTATCTGTTTTTATCTCACAAAACCACGTACATACTTCGATATTTCCTTCTTTTTTCAAGTTTTTTTTTTCACGTTATAGCAAAATAAATATTTTTTCAAAAAATAAAAAATATTTACAATACCTATTGAATTCCTATGATGAACTCATTGTAGAAAATCTAGAACATTAGGCAATTCCCGTGACCTACTTTTATCAATCTATTTTTAACATTCAAGCCATCACATTTTATAGTGTTATTTAATTAAATATACATTGAAAATGAAAGAAAAGATATTGAATTTTAAATAAATAAATAAAATATTTGTTTCGATTTTTATTGTATACTTTAAAAAAATTTCCATCGTCAGGGTGTTCTAAACGCTACACGGCACACTGCTTGCAGGCCACTACCATACAAGCTATGAGCGATGCCGGTGTTGAGACCAGACAGATAATGTTTATGAGCGGTCGTCGTAATGAGGCTTCTGTCAGGAGCTACTCTCGCGACTGTTCGACCATGCAAAAACATGCTTTAAGTTCGCAGCGACGCTTCTTTCATCAACTGTCACTGGTAATACTTCTGCCGTAATTCCGTCTGCATCTGACCATGCTTCTTCTTCTTTACCAGCAACTGATAATCACGTGATGGTTCCATGCTCGGACCTGTGCACAACCCAGTCCAACAAAACGTCGCGCATTGATGTTTCCAATACCCTGCCATCCATACAATCGGGATTTTTGACAAATTCAACGTTTAAAAGCTGTAATTTAACAATCAATATGAATTTGTAACTTTGTTTGACTATTCGAATAAAATTGTATGAAATGTTCTTTTGTTTCCAGCGTACTATTTTTTAAGCCGTCTATTACGTCACACAATCAGTGAGAAGGCGGGGATTATTTTGATTGCAAATTGGCTGTTCCCAGAATGTTTACAATGCCGACAGATCCGGTACATACCGGTTTTTCTTTCTTATTTGTATGACGCATTCTAGAAGTTTGTAAAAATAATGTTATGAAATATTATAAATATAAGAATTGACTGTCATTTTTTCCTGGGTTATCAAGGAATGAACCAGATTTTAAAACTAGAAAATCTGATGAACTGCGAAGCAGTTCATTTTAGATTTGCTAGTTTTAAAATCTGGTTCATTCCTTGATAACCCAGGAAAAAATGACAGTCAATTCTTAAATGATTAATATATTCAAGATGGAAAACGCAGACATTGACTCCTACTGATGTGGCTTAGATGCATAGTATAGATCTACTGTCTTATGCTGTCCACTCATAATATTTACTAAAATAGGATGTGCCGATTGAGATTCCTTATCGAAAAAGGAGCTGTGGTCCCTAAACGCACGCTTTAGACCACTAGGTCGATGATCACGAATTCTTGAAATAGAATTTGATTATTCAGAAACACTGACATTTTTGTCAATGAAACTTAAAGTACATGTATGTGTCGGATGAGACGGGCCGGTAGTGCGCCTCACCCAGAGGGAAGGATCCTACGTCGTCTCTAATAAGTAATATATTCAGTGTTGAATAAGTAAATGAACGTTGAAAATAGGTAGCGTACTTCAGGTCGCGAGATAATGAAATAACGCATATTAAGTATAACTAACTGATGACGTCATATTTCTAGTAGTAAAAGGCGATAAAACACATGCCTGCAGATTTTAAGATTATGATTATGGCAACAACACTGTGTCAGGATGGCCGAGCGGTCTAAGGCGCCAGACTCAAGTGATAACTTCTCGTTGTAAACGAGTGAGTGTTCTGGTCCACGAATGTGGGCGTGGGTTCGAATCCCACTTCTGACATTTGTTTTTTTTTTTATAAATCGTTATTCATTAAAATCAATAGTGCAGAAAAAACATTAAAAACATTTCAAATCACACCATGTTAAATCTGCGTTAAGTGGCAATAAATATCGACAAAAAATCTTTCGCAAGGTCGATTTTATTTAAATCGGCGAAATGACTCTGAAGTCTTCCTTGTATATAATTGATAAATATTGACAAAAATTTCATATTTCGTAAAATATATTTGAGAAGGTCTGCAGCTGGCTGTTAGGTTAGCGAGCACTTTTTATTTATTTCATATGGTACGAGTCGGCTTTTGTAGGTAAGAGAGTGCCAATATTTTTTATTCTTGCGTCTCTGTTTTGTTTCGTCATTCCTGAACAGATTACAACGATACACGTGAAATATTTATTTAAAAAAAAAAAAAAAAAAAAAAAAAAAAAAAAAAAAAAAAAAAACAAGTTTTTTTATTCAACAAATAATAATATGATTTGAAATGCAAAGCGAAAAGCGACATACTGGTTTTTTTTTTTTCTTCAACAAGTTTCAATTTGCGTTAAGTTTTCAACCCATTAGTTTATGCAGAAAAAAATATTTTGAACATATTTTCAACTGTAGGTTTTAATAGAGCAATCACAAACACGTGGCAAATAGAACGAAATTAAAAAAAAATAATCACGTAAGAAGACATAGTAGTACTGAGTAGTGTCGTAGTAATGGTATTTCACGCCCTAGTTAAGATTCTTTTACTTATATCGAGGCTGTCAGTTCAAAGATAGTGGAAGAAACTGGAGTGTCAGAAGAAAACCACCGACCTTCGGAAAGCTAACTAACAAACCTGCTTTCTTACATTTGGTCTGCTCCGAGTGGGATTCGATCCGAGGCGGTGGGAGCCACTGTAATCCGAAAGCGCGTTCTTTAGATCAGTCAGCCACCGTTGCCCAAATAGGGTTAGAGTCAAATGATTAATACATTCAAGATGGAAAACGTAGACGTTGACTCCAACTGCAGATGCATAGTATACTGTCTTATGCTGTCTACTCATAATAATGGTTCTCAAATACTTCTAAAAAGGCCTAATTTACAAAAAAGTGAGGGTTTATGCTCAGCAGACAATGACTGAATTGAGTTTAACGTTAACATGTGGCCTTGCGGACAATGTTTAGAATATTCAGCAGACAATAAATATATGAGAATGAAAAAAAAATCCATGCACCTGCTGTCGGTGAAAATGACGAGACATGTGTCGCAATAAATGTACAGCATTCAACGAAATGTAATATGTTTATGATTTTTTCTAGTGTTTATCATTATAACCCAATATTCAATCGAGTACGTTCGGTACAGAAACTGAATTTTAATTCATCAAACTCAGATATGATATGTTTGGTAATAAAAATAAAAATAAAAAACCTACGCTCAATTTTTGTATGTCTAAAGTGAACAAAGTACTAAGTTGCAGTGAGCATCACAGTTGTATCAATTTTCACACAGCTTTGTCAAACAAAAAATCGACATCGATGTGATTCATCTGTATTTAACTTGATGTGAATGTAATAATAATAATAATAATAATAATAATAATAATAATAATAATAATAATAATAATAACTAGAGATTGTGACTGGGATACCAGTTACGTATGATTCCCCACCATCCATAATCTATATATTGTCTAAAATATACACCTGCTGATGGACTGATCTCGAGATGGATTGATAGTATCCATTACTAGTAATCGAAAGCTGACTAAGAGAACATCGAATTGTACAATTATAAGTTAACATCGAATTGTACAATTATAATTCGAGCAGTATTCAGTTTAATATATATTTTCATTCCCTCATACCCCATTGTTGCAACAATGTTTTTTGTTAAAAGAAACCAATTGATCACGGGAGTCCGAATCTGCATGTATAAATTTATAATTCGAAATGTATGTAAATTATACAAATTTAATAGATCAGAATCATGCGTTCTGTCTTCTGACATAAGTCATATCCATTAAATTGACAATTCTATTAGCTGGTGTATTTTGATTGGACATTTGATTGATAGCAAATCTATTTCACGAACTGTGAGGTGTTTAACCGACAAATTTGATTGACGTGTGTCATGACTGTGAAGTAGCCATAACCTACATATTACTAGTAATGGATAATTGACAAAGAGATTAAAGCAATTATCCATATCAAAACATGTAATAATGCTATTGAATTTGTTTACAATTCTTAGAATAGGAATTTAATCCAGTAAACTTGCCTTAAGAAATGAAATCAAGTATGCCATAAGATAGTGTTTCTTGACTGAGGGTGTTAAGAATTCTGGCTTCCCACCCCTACCCTCTCTTGAATATGATTTCCTGGAGGTTTTTATCACTCTTTTCAAAAGTCCATAATGAACAAGAAAATATACAGATGAGTGGAAAGGATTTTAACTATTTAAAAGCTATACATGTACATAGCACCACCCACAGTGGGAAATGACCTTAGATGCTCTTTATTAATATCACTCTATTCAACTTTTCATAAGGAACCAGAAAATACATAAATTAGGGGTGGGGATTTCAATAGTTTAAAATTAACTTAGCACCACCCAGCCCTACCCTTCAGTGGGAAAGGACCTTAGGTGTCTTTGATTAGTGTCATTCTTTTCATTTTATCATTAGGAACCAGAAAATATATACTTTAGGGATGGGGATCTCATTAGTTTATGAATTATGACAAAGCCCTATATATGGTTTTATAGCACACCGCAAAGTGTTTAAGGAAAAATTGGTGATTTTTGTTTTTAAGATCCCATCTTCTGTCCCTCACCCAATAAATACCCATGAATGTAAAACTTTAATGGTGCAGGAACTTATCCTAAAATTTTGAACGAGATTGAATGATGCGTTTAACTTGTTTGGCAGTGCTGATAAAAATTTGATATATTTTTAACAATTTAATACATAGTAACTGAGAATTTATTAAGAACAAATTATGTATGTGAGAAAGAGGTTAGTCACTTAATTAACATTTAGTTCATTAACATTCAATCATTTTTGTTTAGTGCTTAACTGTATACATTAATTCAGATAACCCATTTTTATCGGGCGCTCATATATCTGAGAAACTGAATAAGAAAGAAGAAGATTCTGTAAGAGTTATCTATCTTTGTACGTATTGGACAGAAAGATGTTTGGAATTAAATTACGCAATTTACACGCACCGACCGCTGAGCCGTCGAGATAGAAAAAAATTTGATCATTTATCCATATCTACCAAGATAGCAGATTGTTGGTACCAAATTTCATCGAAACCCATCATACCGTTTCCGAGTTCTGCACCGGACAATTTTAAGGAAGAAAAAAAATTATAAAAATAATAATAATAATAATAAGAAGAAGAAACAGAACGAAAACAATATGATTCCCCACCTTTGGGTGGGGAATCATAATAATAATAATAATAATAATAATAATAATAATATATATTTATATATAATACAAAACAATAAGCATGTTTTTTTTTTTTTTTTTTTTTTTTTTTTTTTTTTTTTTTTTTTTTTTTTTGGTTGGGGGGGGGGAGGCTAAAACACGGCTAAATACTAGATACATTGAGTAACGAGGACAATACATTCAATTCATTGGTCGTGAGGTCGTGGGATCGAACATTGACCGTGTAATATATAAACCTTTAAATTCGAGACAATAATTTTTCCCCTGGCAGTCGGCATTTAGAGGACAGAGCGTCGACCGGTTTATCCGATTTTTAGATAGAATTATTGTTATTAAGATTTAGATATGGATTAAATGTCAGCAACATGTACCATTATATTTCTGAAACGGTTTACGCCTCTTGCAAAAAATATAGAAATGATTGGTTTAATATGGTGGCACAGAGGTGACATGAAATATATTTTTCCTATTACGTGCGCACGTATTACCTTTTTTACCTTTTACGTGCGCACGTATTACCTATTACGTGCGCACGTATTAGCTATTACGTGAGCACGTATTACCTATTACGTGCGCACGTAGTAACCAATACGTGCGCACGTATTAACTTTTACGTGCGCACGTATTACTAATAGTTAATACGTGCGCACGTATTGGTTAACCTATTACGTGCGCACCTATTACTTTTAGGTAATACGTGCGCACGTATTGGTTACTACGTGCGCACGTAAAAGGTAATACGTGCGCACGTAATAGCTAATATGTGCGCACGTAAAGTTATACGTGCGCGTGTAATATGAAAAATATATTTCATGTCACCTCTGTGCCATCGTAGTTTAATGATAAATTACTGAAATGTAAAACAACGGTACAAGCAATGTTGTTACTATAGAGTGAAGAGTTGAGTAATGGTATTTTACGCCCAGGTCAAAATTTCACATATTTCGAGGCGGTCAGTTCTTGGATCGTGGAGGAAACCTGAGTGCCCGGAGAAAACCCCCTACCTTCGACAAGCGAACTGACAAACTTTCTCACGGTAGGATCTGTCCCAAGTGGTATTCCAACCCAGGAGGTGACTAACGCTGTGATCCGTACGTGCGCGCTTTAGACCACTCGGCCACTGATGGCCCCTGTTGTTTTACTAGGAAGAAAACAATTATGTTTTTTTTTTTTTTTTTTTTTTTTTTTTTTTTTTTTTTTTTTTTTTTTCTAAAAAAGCGTCAACAGTACTTAGCAGCATACTTTAAGCTACTGTTCAAAAATGGTTAAGACTTTTTTACAAGAAAATAGACATAATTGGTGTCCCCTTTATGTAAAATCCGAGAGAGTAATATAATCTGTCACCTGTTTGTGACCGATACCGGTTGATCTCAGTCGAGGGTGATGTGATGTAACATATCCCAATCGAGGCGGTGCCCAGATTGGGATATGTTACATCACATCATCCTCGACTGAGATCAACCGGTATCGGTCACAAACAGGTGACAAATTCTATTTCTCGTACCATTAAAACGTTTATAACTGCGATACGTACAAAACAAAACACCCGTATGGGACCCCTTGCATTCCTTTGGACACTTTATGAATTGTAAAAATCCGCCCTTTGAAAATAATCCCATCGACAACACTTCAAAAGTTTAGGATATCAAAGATTTGTATTCAATGCAAATATAGAACAACTATGACAATAAAATATTTTGACAAGAAACAATAAAAACACATATTTGAAAAATAAATAAATAAACCTATTGTTTTGATGACGTCAAGCTCAATGATCGGATACGTCATCCTAAATAGTAATACTAAAGGCGTCAATCGTCGCGTGAGGCAGTACCAGACAAACTGACGAGACAGAAAAATCTAGCACCGGTGTGCGAGTGGGATTTTTCTGTTCGAGATACGAGAAAAAAGAATACAGTGCGAAATAGTGATTTCACTGCCATTAATAGAATGAAAGTGGATTAAAATTCTATATCTTATTATCTGTTTTAATAGCTGCTATCCAGATAACATTCATATCATAATATTTACAATAGAAAAATAATTTCTACGTTGAATCCTGTTTGATTTTTGTTTTCATTATTCGCATAAACATCGATTTTTCACATCGCGCATGAATACCATTTCTGGTTTTTCCCTAACTGACCTATTTTTAGCTATCTGTTTTTATCTCAAAAAACCATGTACATACTTCGATATTTCCTTTCTTTTTTTAAAGTTTTTTTCACGTTATAGCAAAATAAATATTTTTTCAAAAAATAAAAAATATTTACAACACCTATTGAATTCCTATGATGAACTCATTGTAGAAAATCTAGAACATTAGGCAATTCCCGTGACCTACTTTTATCAATCTATTTTTAACATTCAAGCCATCACATTTTATAGTGTTATTTAATTAAATATACATTGAAAATGAAAAAAAAATATTGAATTTTAAATAAATAAATAAAATATTTGTTTCGATTTTTATTGTATACTTAAAAATATTTCCATTGTCAGGGTGTTCTAAACGCTACACGGCACACTGCTTGCGGGCCACTACCATACAAGCTATGAGCGATACCGGTGTTGAGACCAAACAGATAATGTTTATGAGCGGTTATCGGAATGAGGCTTCTGTCAGGAGCTACTCTCGCGACTGTTCGACCATTCAAAAACATGCTTTAAGTTCGCTTCTTTCATCAACTGTCACTAGTAATACTTCTGCCGTAATTCCCTCTGCCTCTGACCATGCTTCTTCTTCTCTACCAGCAACTGATAATCACGTGATGGTTCCATGCTCGGACCTGTGCACAACACAGTCCAACAAAACGTCGCGCATTGATGTTTCCAATACCCTGTCATCCATACAATCGGGAATCTTGACAAATTCAACGTTTAATAGCTGTAAATTAACAATCCATATGAATTTGTAACTTTGTTTGTCTATTTGAATAAAATTGTATGAAATATTCTTTTGTTTCCAGCGTACTATTTTTTAAACCGTCTATTACGTCACACAATCAGTGAGAAGGCGGGAATTATTTTGATTGACATATTGGCTGTTCCCAGAATGTTTACATTGCCGACAGATTCGGTATATACCGGTTTTTCTTTCTTATTTGTATGACGCAATCGAGAAGTTTGTAAAAAGAATGTTAGGAAAAATATTGTAAATATAAGAATTGACTGTCATTTTTTCCTGGGTTATCAAGGAATGAACCAGATTTTAAAACTAGCAAATCTAAAATGAACTGCTTCGCAGTTCATCAGATTTGCTAGTTTTAAAATCTGGTTCATTCCTTGATAACCCAGGAAAATTTTTCCTGGGTTATCAAGGAATGAACCAGATTTTAAAACTAGCAAATCTAAAATGAACTGCTTCGCAGTTCATCAGATTTGCTAGTTTTAAAATCTGGTTCATTCCTTGATAACCCAGGAAAAAATGACAGTCAATTCTTAATAAATATATCACAAAAATACCTCTAATTTTCAATGTGCCATATGTGCAAATTTCGAAAAATCATTCCTAGGGGTCAAAAAGTTTGATGGATGAAAAACATAGGCCAAACAGTTAAAAATTAATGAATCTAAAGTTCCAAAATTATACGAATCTAAATCCTGCTAAGGAATGCTTTGCATGAGGGAATATACCTTAGTTTGAAATAAATTGCAAAAATTAAGACGGCTGAAAATTTTGCTGAATGTTATATTTTCTCACAGCACAAAGTACTATCTACTAAGTTATGGATACTGTCATATACCTTTTTTTCAATTTTAATCATAAAATAAATTCAAAAATGGTAAATGACAATACCCTCCGGGAGTTTACTTATGTTTAAGCTATACATTTTCTGAATCAACTTATATCTGACAAGATGATTAAATGGAATGTGTCATTCGTTAAAAAATGTTTAGAGCATATACCGGTTTATTCATTTTGTGACTTAGGATTTCCCTGTAAATATGATTGTCAGGATGGCCGAGCGGTCTAAGGCGCCAGACTCAAGTGTAATCTTCTCGTTGTATACGAGTGAGTGTTCTGGTCCACGAATGTGGGCGTGGGTTCGAATCCCACTTCTGACAATTTTTTAATATTTGGAATTAATATCTTAACAGTGGAGTGGAGTAATGGTGTTTTACGCCCCAGTCAAGAATCTTTTACTTGTTTCGATGGAATGGTGGAGGAAACCGGAGTGCCTGGAGAAAACCACCGACCTTCGGCAAGCGAACTGACAAACTTTTTCACACTAGGATCTGTCTTTAATATCTTTAGAGGTTTTACCATCATGCCATAAACAAACCAAGACAAACCATAACAGGAATTAGTACTTTTCAGATATAGGTTATATATTGTTGAAATCTTCGCATACTTACTATCAGTCCATAATTGTTTGTCATATACATATTTGGAGCACAAAATTTCGTATTTAAAAAAATTCATTCAAGAATATGAAAAATTCATGTACAAATAACTGACCTTATTGGAAAAAATAACCAGACTTATTCAAAAGGTTTCTTTTATTCTGTGCATATAACAATTTTTTAATGTTTTCATTAAGATAACAAATTCCTTATGTCCGAAATATCCCTTATGTACCTTCCTAGTTTATCATATGAAATATGTTGTCACGATTTGAATATTTATGATGATCACCCCATGAAAAATCCGAACAAAAAAGAACACCCAATTTTCAACTTATGGCTCTTTCCAACATTTTTCTAATTTAAAAAAAAAAAAATATCAGAACTTTTTAAACCATAACCATAGCATCTTTGGAAATTTCCTTTTTACATTTCTTTTAAATTCAACATCCTTAAGTAAGAAAATGTGATTTGCATATTAATTCATTTGACCTTTATTAACCTCAAAATACCCTGATGTAATCTTGGGTGAGGCCCAATTGGATCACTGAAGTCATTAAATTTTAGCTTTTTTTCCAAAATCTGCTCTATGTACAGAAGAATTCAGAGAAACATTTTTTAATTTAAAAATAGAAATAGGTTAGGTCAATGTAATTGGAATCAGTCTTGCTGTTATTTTTATGAGGAAAGTTCTGACTAAAAGAAATATTTAGGAAAAACCATGCAAAAAACAATTATGGACCAATAGTAGGGTGTGCATAAGTACAGTTACACCTGTATATCAAGACCACCCATAGAATCGGAGGTATGTGCACTCAAAAGAGAGGTCGTTTTTACATAGAGGTCCTTTTTGGTTAAATATAGAGCAAGAGGGATGGCAATAAAACCTTGGTCTTTTTAACATGTGGCCTTTGTATAGCGCACGCCATTACAGATTTAACTGTATAATAAAAATAAGTTTTTACCGTATTCTAAAAATGATATATATTAATGTTTAATTTGCTGGTGTCTATGGTTCGTTGCTATGGAAAGCACTAACATGTAGTTATGTTCAAATTTTCATAAATAATTGACTAGATGAATACTCCAATCAATCGAGATATTTGTAAGGTATTTGGTTTGCATTGTCAGGTAGAGTTATGGTTAAATAAATGTTTTTGCATCATCTTAGCTCTTAATGATTAATAGTAATACAAAGAAAAATGATTATTTATTTATTTATTTATTTATTTATTATTATTTATTTATTTATTTATTTTAAATACATCATTGTAAAATTGATGAAGCATTTTTTTAAAATTTCTCGATGCGATGTTAAACATCATTGCAACCGATCAAAAAGCTTTTATATTTGCAAACAAAATAAATTGAACTGCTTTCAACCAATTTGTAAAAGAAATATTATTCTTTACGTTTTAAAATTATTATTATGATGAATTTTGAATTGATATTCTGTAAAAAGTTCGCATGGTTGTGCAGAAATATAAGCCAGATATATTATATAACGTTGTACTTGATAGTTTAATGTCCCTTGCATTTATAACCATCCATGAAAATTTCTAAGAAAATGTAACAATATCAATTTCATATATTCCCTTCTAGATAACAGATTAATAATTGATTCAGGATATTCTATACCAAATTGGGAATTCTACAATGTATCGTATGACGTCATAACCATTTAAAACGGCCCTAAGGGCAAGAGGAAAGAATAAAGATGGGTGAATAAAAATATACAGTACAGGCTTTGTGGTATGTTGAAGTAGTTAAAGATATTTCTTTTAAGTTTTATCGTTTTTCAATACTTGTATCAGAGTTATCCGAGTGGAATGTTTGGCAGACTACTACCCACCATTTATAGCATTATGCGTCCCAAAAGACGGAAGAAATAAATAATTACAATATATATTATTGTAATTCTTGCACTTCTTATATTCAATCCAATAAACACACTACTCCATAATTCCAACGAAAGGTCAAGGTGACCTTTAGTTAGTAGTAAAGATACCATCTTCAAAACCAAAGTTTTGAATTAAACTGCTACGGTCAGGTGGCTCAGTGGTAGAGTGTCCGCCTTGAGAACGGGAGGCAATGGTTTGGATCCCGGCTGGGTCATACATAAGACTTTACAATTTGAGACACTGCTTCCTCGCGGCTGGCTCAAGCATTTACAGGACAGACACACTGGATATCCAGTATCGGAATAATGTGACTGGGGGAGCGGTTTTCTTGTCTGTATAATACTGATACAATGAGCTAGCCACTTTAACAAAGGTTGTTCCTCCTGTGCAATAGTACATACACGGCAGATCACACACACACACACACACACACACACACACACACACACACACACACACACACACACACACAAACTTGTTCTCAGATTATCCCTTAAAGATGAATTACCGTTTACTATCGTCGCGAATAGCCAAAATATATTTGATCATACTTTTGATAATATTACAGTTAACCAACCGAAATCGGAATCTGTTCATTAGCTTTGGATGACCGGAATTGGTAATAAATACATTAGTATGCTATACACGTATATACATTTGTCATATTTAATGGCCAATAACGAGATAGGTATTAACCATCCCCAAAATCATTTATGAAGTGATAGGTTCTGGAATTATGGAGGAAACGTGAGTACCAGGAAAAAAACCGACGACCTAAGACACAAGACCGAAATTGGCACACTTTACATTCTGCCCGAGTTGGATTCAACCTATACAGGTAGGCAGTCATGATAAAGCGTCATTGTCGTTTCGCGGTATTTCAGGATTGTTCGGCCAGTGATTTCCATCAAAACCACTCAAGTACATGTATTTAGATTCCAACGGTTGCAATGTGAATGAATAGTTTAATTGTTATATTTATATATATATATATATATATATATATATATATATATATATATATATATATATATATATAATAACCTTCTAATCGAAGTTTTTAAGCGTTTAGCCAGCGAGACCCCTCAAAATTTTAGATATTATTGGTTGTAATATAAGTAAATGGTGTGAGGTTTAAAAAATTACTCCCAATCCATGTTTAAGATTATGTCCAGTGCCAGTTCAAATTCCGAAGTCTATAAAACCATTTTGTTTATTCTATTTGTCGTTATTTGGACGTATTATTTTTTCCACTCATGCGCATGATGTAATGAGTGCTGTTTATTCACCAAAGGACTGTGAGTTTGATAGACACTACTCCCTGCATAAGTTAATGTATTGCGGAAGGGGGTATTTTTAACAAAGGGACACATCGCGTATTTTAAAATTGAATAAGGTCTTAACGAGGTTTTCCAAAATCTCCTACTTTTAATTACTGTAATTAATATAAAAACGTTGTTTTTAAATGTTACTTAAATCATTAAAGTCCGTGTCTTATTGAAACTTACCTGATATTTTACAGTTGACTTTACCTTTATTTCGTACGATTCTGTTAACTCATTTTTTAATTGAATAGCTCACTTGTAGTTTAAATTAAAAAAAAAAAAATCAATCATTTTTACCTTTTATTGTTGAAATGACTAATATGAACAAAACCATCTGCAAATGACTTTCAATAATTTATATTAGCTAAGGTTATTGATTTTTTTTTTTTTTTTTTTTTTTTTTTTTTTTTTTTTTTTTTTTGTTACCTGTAAACTTGCTTCTATATTTTTTTTTAAAATTCAAATTAAAAAAAAGTTATAACTATTTGCAATTCTTAAAATTCCAAATTTTTATATTGCCGTTACGATATACATGTGTGTTATTAAATTTGGATGCATAACAGATACAAATTGTCGTATAATTTGTATCATTTTTGTAAATTTGTAAAAATAAATAAATAAATGAATAACTAAATAAATAAACGAAAAATTATAATCATAATTAAATAGATTAATTAATAATGACGATAATAATAATAATAATAATAATAATAATAATAATAATAATAATTTAATAATAATTATAATTATAATAATTATAATGCCACTGCTACATCTTTTGCTTCGGAGCTCAAGATTGTTTACTTAATAACTGACAATGCCTGAACCAAATCTTTGAGTTACAATAAAAAATTATTTAGACGCAAAAAGTTTTATTCAAATCAAGTGATTAGATTATCTTTTTGACTGATCAATTGAACTTCCGTCTCCTGTTTTATATTAATTATTATTTTTTTTCAAAAAGTCAAGCATTGTAAAATTTTTATGTCTATCTGATATACCATTTTTACCGCATACGTCATACGCCATTACCCTTAGCAACCTGCCGCAGACGACGGTGTCACGAGAACTAGGTCAAACATTTAGTCTGCCGAGATAAACTTGTCCAACTTAACATGAAAATTTATATGTTTTCTTCATGAAAAAAAGTAAAAGTTGTTAAAAGTAGAATTACATGTAGTTGTAAGACAGTTATAATTTATAACCTTTGAAGAAGACAATAACGAATTTGTGTTTTATGTATGGAACGCCATAGCTGTTTATAAAATTGACAGTTATAAAACACTTTTATTATCAATTTTTGCGTATCTGATATTAATATTTTTAATTTTTTGGGAAAAAAATTCTCTTGCTATTAAAAATGATATACCTTGAAAATCTCTCTCTCTCTCTCTCTCTCTCTCTCTCTCTCTCTCTCTCATTCTGTATGTGTGTGTGTTTGTTTGTTCATTCAAAGTAAAAAAGTTGCTATATAGGTACATTTGTAATTAAAAGTAGGAGAATCTGGAATGATCCAGGCCAACTTTATTTATCTGCATAAATGTTAAAATATATAATCCAGCTTCACAAATTACAATTATAAATCACAATTTATGAACTAATCAGCAAACGTGAAACTCGAAGTAATTTTTGTTGCGAGTCAACCGTATAGAAATTATATTCACCGGAATTGACCTGATAGTATCAGCGACATTTTAAAAAATTAAAATAGTTTATAATGTTTAAATGTCGCTCCTAGTGTCAAATGAATGTCAAACCAAAAAATGCCACCACAAAAATGTCATTGCAATGAAAAAACAAACTTTACTAATCAAATATGTAAGTATATAAAAATGTTATTTAGACGCATTTGAACCCATGCTCTTTATGTTTTGAAACAATCTCTAAACATCCTAAGCTAACCCAGCATTCCGTGTTTTTCGTGTTATGTTATGGATTGCATGTTCATTGGTCAGTTTTAATTTTCAGACTCTTGTTTTTCTCTCTCCTAAGATGACCATTTATGTCATGTGCATCTTCTAAACATTTTATTAAAGAAGTATTTGTATTCAAATTTCTAAAAATGCTAATTGCTGATTATTTTCTTTTAAAAAGAGTGTTTTACAATGTATGTCACACATCTATCCGTCAAAATACAATATGCATGTAATATACAAGGTGTACGTGCAATCTATGTATATTTCACTCGGTATATATTTAAAAATATTTTCATAATTAAACGTAGAATCACATTGCAGTGTAGTTCCCATGGCAACGGTTAACTTATTTGATATGGTCCAGGTGTTTTTCTCTGTGGTACGGACACGGAAATTTATTAAAGCTACTTTTCATGTTTCTGACGACGTTTTACGTATTTACTGTATAATATTGTTCTTAAGTTCTGCTGTTGTTTTAACATTTCCTGCAAACACCTGTCTTTCAAATAACCCCAGAGACAAAATTTAGGTGAGTTTAAATCCGGTGTGGTGGGAAGGGTTTGTCGTTTCATGTGAAAGAAAACATGCTGAGAATGTGTTGGCAAGCCACTGCTGATGAAGCCAATCCTGCTGAAATCGATTTCTCTCGAAATTTGCCGAATTTCCGTCAAAGTGCAGATAAAAATTTCTGTTCAGTAAATTCAGATCTGAATTGACACCTTCAAAAAAGTAATGAACGGCGATGTTATTAGAGGATAATGCAGCCTAAAAGGTAGTTTTATCTGAATGAAGAGGTTTTCCTCATAAAATGATGCTTTTTCAGATCCCAAAAACTGCATATTTTGCTGATAGAGATTTAGATGTGTTACATATATTATCGTGAAACACCATGTAAAAAGCAAAAATAAGAAAATGTCACTTTTCTAAAACTACCAAAGACTGCCATTTTGATAATATTTTCAATACCACGATTTTTTCATGTTGGTCTTTTAAAGGTAAACAATTTCAATGTCATTATTTAAGACATAAACACTTTTTATTTATCACATTAAATCATATGGAACATATAGATCAACTTGCAAATACATGTCACTTTTATGTACTTCCGCATCGCATCGTACGCAAACCCTAGCGGGTCATATATAACTCTTTTAACTTTAAGATGTTGCTTCTTCATCTGTATTTTTTTAAGGATGGGGGGGGGGGGGGCGTGGTATCGATTTGTTCATCTGGTGTCAATATAATGTGACTGGAGGATTGATATGCTTTTTGTTGCATACTGAGTTTAAGAGTTGATATAAAGAAAAATGGTATGGAATGATAATTTGGGCACAAGAATTACTTCAGTGAGATTAAATATCTTTAAAAAGTGGAGAATGAATATCATTTCTCCTTATACACCCTGCTTACAGAGACTTAATATTAAAGTGTTTTAGTAAATTTTTTGCAACTGGCCAAATATTCGTGAATTCATTACAATTATGTTATTGTCTTGCCTACATATGAAGAAGAAATTTACTATAAATTTGTCGTTCTTTATTTGACATTTTTCCATACATTATAAGGTAAATGTATTATATGTAGATATTATTATAAATACCATGTCATAATAATAATTCTTTATTCTCACGTTGCATGTTACAATTCTCTTATTTACAATTTTAATAAATTTACATCACTAAAGTAAAGCATGTATATTATTGTTTGAAAATAAATAAATAAAAAAACTTATAATATTTGGTTTAATAGTAAATTTTCTTGGAAACAATGCTTCTCTTTCTTCATCAAAAATTATACAATTCATTGTATTGTTGAATTCATCCACAATATCATTGTTACATAATAAGCAAACACAATTACCTGTTAAAATATTCTGCCATTTACCAGTTTCAATAGGAAGTTTGTTATGCGAAGACCTAAATTTACTTAAAATATTAATATCTGCCGAGTCTAAGTTTGGAGAAAGCCATATGACTTGTATTTTTTCTACTTACTTACTTACAAAAAGTCGTTGTAATGCACGAGTGTGCGCTAGTATGTCGACTATAATGCACTTCTGCATGCCTCAAGCTTAAACAAACTTGTTCTTAAATTCGTCCTTAGAGATGGATAAAATTGCCCTCGCGCGAATAGCTAAAGATTGCTGATGCGACATTAAACAACACTCAGACAACCAATTGTTTAACACGAAGGCATTGGTTCATCTTTACTTGCAAAGAGGGGTAATTCTAGCAAAATTCTTAGTGTTATTTAATCTATTTTTCCATTCATCCATTCATTTTCGGTTAATTGCACATTTAATGTCTGACAATGTCATTAAAAGTAAGGTGTTATGTATTCAAGTCGCTCTTATCTACACAGGTAAAATAATTAACATATTTACCTGAACTTATGACCTGTAAAAATATCCGACTACCTCGTGTGATTGTTCTCCTAAAATTGTAAACAACCTTTAATTTTATGGGCAAACATACGTAAATACATACACATTAAAATGACGTGACTTGGTGTTTTAAAAAAGATTTTATATATATATATATATATATATATATATATATATATATATATATATATATATATATATATATACATATATATATATATATATATATGGGGTGTCAGATCAAAAAAATCACTGAAAACCCGAGATCTTCCTATACCACTTGAACTGGTGTCTAAAGGGGATTGGGCGCTTTATTTCACTTTAAACTACAAAAGATATACTATTTGGTGGGGATATACCCAATAACCTACCGTCCTATACTGCTCATTTATCAAAATCGGCATCAGGTACGTATTACGAGAAACTCACGATAATCAATTTTTAAACTTAAATTTATACACGCCATATAATAGATCTGAGGCTTTGCTGATGGAGGGCGAACCAATCCCTTGTTGTTCCACTCTGCTAATAATTCAAACAAACATTACTTTATTTATTTATTTATTTTGCAGAAGTAATGATAATAATAATTATAAAAAATACTGCTGATATAATACTAAATACTAATAATCTCTATACGACTAGGGGCGCGGGGGTTATGAATCATCGGTTAAAGCATAATACATAAAAAAAGAGTTGAAAATGACGTTGCGCAATTAATTCGCAATCATTGACACGAAAACATTCGGACAGACAGTGTTTACTCTACAAAGCACGGGGTATGACTTTTCATATATAACCGGAATGTACTCACCTAGATGTAGTTAAACAATCATTTCTGAATTCAGCCAAAAGATGGATTCAACAACCTGATCAACTCCGTTAACAAAATAGTACTAACTATTGAAAGCTGCATTAAGTTTAACAATTTTTGGGAACAAATTTAATTTTCTTAAAATATCTTTTATCAATATATATTGATTTAGATTACGATCCGTGCTATTAATTTTCTTCAGTTCACTCTCATTATCCCTATTAAATCCTAAAAGCTTGAACAACTCGATAACTAGTATGTTAATTATCAGCTCGCATGCGCGTAAGTCCTACTTAGAAGTAACAATGGCGTCAACAGTAGGACACGTGTTCGTGCAAGAACGAAAACAGACTGCAAAGGCAAACAAAGACTTAAGTGTAGTTCATTAAAATTACATTTAAAAAAAGTTAGTAGTTAACCCTATGTGTCATTGTGGTCAAATTGAAAGCACTAGTCATTTTTATTACGATGTCAATATTTTTCAGAAGTGCGCCAAGCCACTTTTCATAGGTTACAGCATAATTTTTAAATACAAATTTTCTACTTTATGGGGATAGCACATTATCATTCGAACAAAACTGTCAAATATTCAGCCAGGTACAAACCTTTCTGTTGAGTAGTAAGCGTTTTAGCACTTAGCTTTAAACTTATTGCATTGTTTTTTTGTTTTTTTTTTTTACATTATTGTTGCTGTAATATAAAATTTTGCTGGCTGATGCAGAGACACTTGTACATCACCTGTCGGTAGGGACCGACCCGATCACTTGTAGTTGTGCAAGAGCCTTTGACTCTTGTCAGCTTGTGTTTGTTGATGGAAAAAAGATAATAACAATGATAATTGTTAAATAGTACTTATATGTCATCACATTTTGTTACATTTTGCTATTTAGATGTCTTATTCTGTCTGTCTGTATCTTAAATTTTTTTTTTTTTTTTTTTTTTTTTTTTTTTGATCTATTGAGCTTAAGCTACTTATTCTTTTCTATATTATATTTAAGTTGATCATCGACCATATTTATTAATATTATATTATTTTTCTTATTATACATTTAAAAGAAAACTGTATTGTATATTTAGAACAATAAAATATGTTTAAAAGGAAAGGACTTGAGTCATCTGGGACATACTGAATCCAATGATTCAAATCAGCCAGGCTCAGATGGAAAAATGGATACAAATAAAACAACAGTTTTGCTTCGATATGCACGACAAAGTGGCCGCATTGCTCTAGAACACATCAGGAAATTATAGATACTGATAAGCCACCTAATGCAAGGTGTTTTTAGGCGAAAAGTGAATAATTTTGATAATGTTATTTACCATTTTATAAAATCATAAATGATATATTTATTCAACTTATGTGTTTATTTCCCCTTTTGCTTCTTCTGTCGTCAGGAATCTTGCTACTTGCTGTGTTTATTTACCGCATCGCTGCTTCCGTCGTAAGAAATCCTGCTACTTGCTGTGTTTGTTGACGTTGCCTCGTTTTCGATAAAGAATCACGTGATCAAAGGTTCTTAAATAATATTTTGGTAAATAAAACTAGCAGCAAGATTCCCCGCAAATTTTAATGTAAGTAAAGATTTTTCAATGGAACCAAGTATTACATTTTTCATGAGGCATAGTTAAGAAAACATGTGCCGTTTTACATTTATTCATAGGAAAACTTAAAGCAGCTTCAAAAGGTAACTGTAAGAAATTTCATTATTCAAATAATTTATTTGACAAAATTTTATAAGAAAAATCTATTCCGAAATTAGAAAAAAATCGATGAATTTCTAATACATCTCAAGAAATCCACATCGAAAAGGCCGGTGTTGGGAACTGTGTGTAATGACGTCATAACAGTAATAAACAAATTATTATTTATTAACTACAAAAATATAAGATAAATCCGAATTCCCTGCTAACCGTAGGGTCCGATGCTAAAGAAGAAGGGTAAAATCTTATAATGCATTTGTAGACAATATTGTATAAAGCTATCCCATTACCCACAAAAATATGCTTTATATATGCTATATCCCTGCTTCTGAGGTTTAGGTTTATCCTCCACTTAAAATAATAGTACAAAAGGCTTCTATAAGTAGTTGTGTGTGTGTGTGTGTGTGTGTGTGTGTGTGTGTGTGTGTGTGTGTGTGAAAGAGAGAGAGAGAGAGAGAGAGAGAGAGAGAGAGAGAGAGAGAGAGAGAGAGAGATTTTATCTAAAGCAGATACTGTAAATACATTTACGAGATTTATATTATCTTATGGTTTCTCCACATAAAGAAACCCAAACGTCTTTGTAAAGAGCCACGGATTCGTATTATTATCATTATACGACATTTTAATAGACATTGAAGTTTTTTTTCAAATTAAATCCTGTTTATAAGTTCACAGCCTTACCGAACCGTGAAGAAAGAGGCGTATTATAGTCACAGTTCGACAGTCAACTATCACAAGTTGACTTAAATAGTTTTATTTTAAAAATAGGTATGTTTTAAATAGAAGACATTTACTTTAAAGAAGGGAAACACTGTTCAAGGGTCTCAATCCTTTACACATTTCTGTGCATAACAGTGCAGGTAAGTTACACAATTCGATACGATAAAGTCCTATAATTATGTAGAGATGTTCAACCGGAAACTCCGATGAAATACCTAAGTAAAGAAACTACATTTACCGTACTTTTAACACACTTTGTATGTATTAAATAGGGATAGGTATTGTTTAAATGTGTGTCTTTATATTCATGATTTTATTGTATTTACACAAAAGCTGTAAGTTCTTCTGATTGCGGCCCAACCATGTTGGTATACTAAAATTCAAGACAGTAGTGAATTTAACACTCAACACTGCTGACGATTCGCTCTATTGGTTGTATTTTTCGTTAAAAATTCTTATGTTGTAATTATTTACTATGAAGACACACCTTAACAGTTTGTTTATGGTCTATAAATAACTATAAATACATGGTATTTGAAAAAAAAAACATGGATACTAAAATGCTTAACGCTATATAGCCTGAAAAGTCAAGATATAACCAAACAGGTCCTTTAAAAAAGTATTTCTTTTTTTCAACACCAAAAACGGCAACGAACTCTTGTTGGTAAGGATTTTGATGACAATGCTAATATTTGCTTCTTAAGGCGAGACATTACATTTTTTTATATGTTTAAAGTCTTTCATAACTCTTGAAAGGGATAATGTAAATAACATGATTAATTTAAGTTGAGTTAAGTTGGGTAATAATGTTAAGTATCCCAGTCAAGGATTTCTTACTTATATTGATACCTTCAGTTCAGAGGTGGTGGAGAAAACTGGAATACCCGGAGAAAAACCGATCTTCGGTAAGTGAACTGACAGACTTTCTCATTTAACAATCTGCCTGAGTAGGATTCGAAGCTTGGTGGTGAGAGGCACTGTGATCTGTAAGCTCGCGGTTTAGACTACTCGCCTTCTCACTTCTCCTCCCTCTCCCCTTCCCCGAATAATATACGTCGGACTTGTAAAATAGATGTCATACATACATATGTCATTACATCATTAATTATTGAAGCATTTGATAACTAGCCACGTGTATCGTGAAATCTTATGTGATTATGATACAAATAATAATAGAAAATAATATTACTGGAAAAAAGGCCCTCTTTTATAAAATGACTAAACTTATTTAAAATAATTAATATTTATTATTTTAAACTATTTGATTCGAAATTTTGTACCGATTGGATCGCTTATTTCACGTTCTTCTATAGAAAATTTCTAAATTAAACTATTACACCCGAAATAACAAAATTGGTTATTTCTGGAAAATAATAATATAAGGATTAAACGTCTCGGTATTTCGGCCTTCGGGTTAAATTTCGATAACCGGAAAGAAAATTTCGGGGTTTTTTAAAGTTTAAAAATATTACTAATATAAAAAGGGGAAAACGACGACAACAACAACAATATTAATAATAATAATAATTATAATTATGAAAATAATAATTTGCTGATCAATTCGACGAAAATGTACCGCTCAAAATAAAAAAAACGGACTGTAAATAATAAAAACCAAAATTCAGCGAAATTTTTCCTTTTTTGACTATAATGATATATTAGAAAGGCAATACTGCTAGTTAGAAATGTACCTACGAAACAGTGTTGCGGGTAAAAAAATGTACCAATCCGGAAATATTAATAAAAGTGACTGGTCAGCCTGCAATAATAATAATAATAATAATAATAATAATAATAATAATAATAATAATAATAATAATAATAATAATAATAATAATGATACGCGAGAAACAAATATTGACTGATGAGTTTAGTGAAATCATCTAGCTGGGCCCTGTACACAGATGTATGAACAAGAAGTCTTTTCTACCAAAATTATTTTTTAGTAATCTACCTGCAATGGTTTTTTATACATACGTATCTTATAAGTACCACAACTGCCTTCTAGATCTACAAACACTTTTCAAGGTAATATTTATATTACATGTATAATTTATTTGCACAGTAGTGTATATTAACCCAATAAATCAAACGAAGTAAGTAAACTTGGCAAACAGAAAATAATAAATCTTAAATCTACTTGACATTATGTAATTCACAACAACTGAAAAATATTCACAATTGGTACATGCACATACGTTGTGTGGGGGAAACGATATTATTATAACAGCTCAACAACAAGTTGTTGGGGTTTTAAAACGTGTACATGTGGTCCCAGACCTATGTGCAGACTTGTGATCTTTAGGAATTTAGAATGATGCCAGACGTGACAGAGGGTGGGAAAGGTAGAAGAAAAGGGAGTACCAAGGGAGAAGTGAAGTACCAGGCGAAAGCAACCAGGACATGGGAAAACCTGCGCGCCGATAGAGCATGTCAGAGAATTGTGATTTCTTTTTATGAAAATTTTGTTACGTGGGGTTCAAAGTGCCGAAAAGGGAAGAAAATTAATGGGACGGGGCCCTATGCCGACGTTAACGCCTACTCTTTATTCGAAGTACCTATCTTTAATTATAACAGACAGAACCCTTTCTATTAGTAGTGTACAATGAGCGTCTGATAAATCGCGACGCCTAGCGGAAGATTTATCGCCGATTGTATAGAATGTGACGTAATTCGGAGTTTTCCTTGACAGAAAGACCACTGCGGTAGCTAAGTTGGTAGAGAGTTGCTCAGTAAGTGGAAGGGCGTAAGTTCGAACCCCGGCCGGGACTGACCCAAGACTTGAAAGTGGGTAGTCACTATTCTTTCGCAAAGCACTCGGCATTACGAAATGAAATTCACGGTTCTTTCGGGAACTTAAAATAAACGAGGTTTCAGGTCATGGCAGGCGTGGCACGATAAAGAACCCTGCTGTATAATGTCATTAGCGCAACGCACAGGCACAATTTCTGCACTTTCGCCTATAGCTGGCGACGTCTCGATATAAGTGAAATATTCTTGACTGGGACGTTAAACACCATTACTCAACTCACTCCTTGACAGAAAAAACGGTAAAATGACGATGACATACAACCGGTATATCAGTTGCGAACAATTTAGTGTAAACAATATTTTGATCCATTATATCAATACAAAACAGTAACATACATAATTATAAATATATATGGATTCAGAAACAATGGTTAAATGCCATTATATAATTCCATCTCCAAGAATAACAAAAATTTCAATTAGAAACAATTGCGAACAATTTACAGTTTTTCATTAGTTGCTTAATATAAAATTGGAATATTTTAATTTTGGAACTTTTATTTTAAATGTTATTATTCAAATGTTGTTCATGATATCATGGTTAATTTTTTTGTTTAACTACATGCATTTACACCAAAAGTAAAATCCTTAGAGTAAAAACGTGAATACAAACTTTATCAATAACGATCAAATTTTTCAAAATACCATTATTTCAGTTTTCGTCTACATTATCATTATTATTATTATTATTATTATTATTATTATTATTATTATTATTATTATTATGTTGTTGTTGTTGTTGTTGTTGTACAGAAGGTATTGGCAAGTAGGAATTTACCGCTATTGAAAAGCTGTTATTTACTAGTATCTTTTTGCCGTCCCGTCTTTCAGCTGTCAATAAAGATATATTACTTTACTGTCTTTCATTAGACTGTTGACATAAATTATATATATATATATATATATATATATATATATATATATATATATATATATATATATATATATATATATATATATATATATATACATAAAGTTTTGCACAAGGTGTAATAAAATTACGAACACTAATACAGCTTCTTAATGGTACAAATATAAAAGTATAAAATTAGTGAACTGTCATTCATTCATTCCATCATTCATATATATATATATATTAACCAAATACGCAAGATAGTGAACAAAACAGAAGAATGATTGTTGATATATATTCAACAAAAATTGCGCTTTTTAATGCATTTTTGACTTAAAAGACGAATTGCTAATTCTTTATTCTTTATTCAAGGTAGAGTTGACATGAAAAAAGTAAATTAATTTGATCAAATAATTATTCAAAGATAAGATATTTCAATATGTTGGTATAGATACTGAATTTTTTAATGAATTTTTAACAGATAGAATTTACCAAGTATGGATGGAATAGAACTAAAGGGCGTTAAAACGATTAGTTCAGGAGATTTTGGAAGAGATTCAAACTATGGCAGCATGGAACCAATGTCTGAGAAAGGCCGGGAACACTTACACGGCTACGACAACCCTGCTATGGATACTAATGAACTCCGGCAGAGAAAGGTGAGATACATGTAGTTGTCAGATCGGATAAGACTCGGAATAAATCGGATTGTTTCTGAACAAAAATGTACGAAAGTCAATACAAACAAGAATATGACACAACAAAGTTGGTCAATATATAAACCTAAACCCGGTGCTGGTTCTTAGAGATAATTATATCAAATTCTAGAAAGCGTAATCAGGTTCAGAAGCTGTGGTTTACCAAAAGAAGTTAATACTTTGAATACCATGTCAATTATTTTATCATTTCAATCAATTTAAATGGTATCAACCTACCATGACAAGGAGCGTCGGTTTTTAAGGTCTCTTCCAATGGACGTCATGACTTTTATTTACAAATGCCGACATCTTGGCGAAAGAACAGTCACTGCCCATTCTAAAGTATTCGTCAGATCCGGCCGTGGTTCGAACCCTTGACCTCTCACGAGACTCTACCAACAGAGCTACCATAGTGGTCTAACGAGGCTTTGGGCAACTGGGTTCAAATGTATTTTTAAGTTAAAAAAGGTCAATTTCAGTTCCTATTTTATATTGAAAATTCATCTATCTTCGTTCACATACCATTTTACATCGATTGACAATTTGACAAGATAAAAAAAGCATAAAACTCAATATTTTATATGGTTTGTTTATTTATATGTTATAGGCAGCTTATGAAATTGATTCTAGGCCGGAATCTGAAAAGGTTCCAAACAACAGTAAAAGCCCGTATGACAGTGATGACGAAGATGATGAAGACTTAAGCGCATGCGCTCGGTCGATACAGGGCATTCAGAATGGTATAGGGAATTTATATAAAGAATGGAAAAATGAAATATGGATCGGTATTTGGACGATATTGGCCATTCTTTATTTTGCCTATTTTGGATACGCAATGTTTTTCCGATTCGGAGATGAAGGGTCAATAAGACTTCTTGTTGGCACGATCCTTGCGGTTATAGGAATCACCGCTTCCTTAATAAGTTCTTTCCTTGGCGACAAAGCAAAGTGTAGTTGTAACGTTTCAGAGTCAGAAACTGGTTCTAAAGTTCTTCATTGGTATGTTTATAAAATGCTAAAACTTTTTTAAAAATATTTTACTATCATTATTGTAATATAAGAAAAATATCAAAGTCAATGTCATTAATTAAATCCACTAAACGCTTAAACTTGAAAACAATGTTTTTTAATATGTTTTGATGTTTAACTTTAGTAATGCATTAAGATTTTCTTTTGCCGCGCGTACAAAACATAGCTTTGACCAAAAAAAATATTCTTCTCACTCGAAACGGAACGGAAGCTTAGACAACAACACTTTTACCAACAAAACATCAGTTACCTTAAACTATTTCGACAAACTTGCAGTGGTTTTGTTTTGTAAACAAACGCGGTTATTTTCGCTAGGTGTTATTTTGGCGTATTTTTGGCGGTAGCATTAAAATCGCAAAAATTTAATTTACAGTTCCTTTCCACGTATAAATCACAATGCCAAAATATGAAAATTTGCAAATAAAGATAACACGCGAACTTCCACCTCGGCTGGAAAGAATGTAAGCACCTCTGTCTAGTTACTCGCACCCATCATCTGTAAAGTCAAAATTGAGAATGAAAAGCACATAGAACAATGGGAAAATACACACACACACACACACACACACACACACACACACACACACACATATATATATATATATATATATATATATATATATATATATATATATATATATATATATATATATATATATATATATATATATATATATAAAAGAACTAATTTATAGTCTATTTCATTAAAGGAACAGTAGTTATTTCAATTATTATCAAGTACTGGGTCCCAGTATCACAAACAACTCAAGTTAGGGGATATTTTATTGTGAGTTTTTCAGACATTTTACAGTTAAAATTGAATATCTAATGTTATATTTAAATTGTTTAGTATAGGTTTGTTGAACGAAACAAAACACCGTCTCATAAAACTTAATGTTTTAAAAATATTGATAAGAAAAAAATTGGGACTTTTTGAGTTGAATGTACTTAGTTAAATGAATGTCTGTGAAATTGGGGCCGGTTGTATCAACACAACAATTGTGTTGTATAAGCTTACGTAATGTATCAAGTTTAAACAATAACATTAATGGAGATATAATATATTGTACATTATATATATGTTCTCTATGTTGCATAATTTGCAATGTGAGAATAAAAGAAGTTTGAACCTTGGTAGAAGGGTTTATTTTAATTTCTAAAAATAGAAAATAAGTTACTTTTATAGTTGAAAAATAGGCCAACAAATGCGTATGTTGTTTTTTTATGACAAAATTAACAAACTTTGAAACAAAAATAATTTGATGAAAGATTCGCAATAAAATGTGCTTTTATTTTATTTACTTTTTTGTTTTTGTTTTGTCAATAAAAATATAATCCATTACTAGTATTGAAAAAAAAAATGTCAGGGCAATTATTATTTGCTCTTTTTCCTTTATTAGCTGCTGACAGTAGACATGTAGCCTGTTACATTGTTACATATTTTAATAAAGATCTATTTTTCCTAATATTATTATGTCATTTGGAGTAGTAACAGACCTAGTCCGAATTTTCTTTTGTCCCTAACTCCATGAGGGGTTGAACAATTTTTATATTAAGAAAACCCCGTGATTTCCCGAAACAAAGTTGAAAACATTAGTGGAACTGTAAAATAAAAAAAAAAAAAAAAAAAAAAAAAAAACTAATTTCGATCGATAGATGAATGATTTGTCTTCCAAAATATCTCGATGAGAATTATGCGAAGTCACGTATCCTCGTTTTGTAATTGAAAATAGTCAACCGCGTAAAATTTAACACGAATTTTCAAACCGGCGGCGGCGGAGACATATTAAAATAAATTAATTTTTTGGAAGACAAACAATTCGTCAATCGATCGAGATTAGTTTTTTTCTACAATTTCACAAATATTTTTAGTCTGAAGCGAAATGAGGATTGGTATCGGAACATCCCGAGTTTTTAATAAAGCAATATTAATGTGCCTTCAGGCAGAAAGTGTGTTTTGGTCGGAGGAAATTTGGACCATGACCTACAATAAGTGTGTTACAAAACAGATAAAAAAAGTTTCAATTATAAACAATTCAGAGACATTTCGAATTATATTTGAAATAATAAAAAAAATTCTTTAAAAAACATTTATCTTAAACTCATTTGTTATGATTGACAAAAGTATTTCAATCACATTCCTCGCAAAGATTGCTGCTTTTTGAAAATTATTATTTCTTAAATTTATGATGTTTTGAATAAACTGTACATATATATGCCCAGTCACTTGAATCGCAAACTAAATGACGTCAAACATATTAATCATGCAACTGACGTCAACAACCCGAGTTTCAAAGAACACAGCCATTTCAAATTATGAATATAATATTTATTTTATCATATTTTATTCTTTTTTTCTAGGATTGGTATTGGGATTTTGGTCGCCATCGCCGTCTTTGCTATCATTTACATTATAGTTGCCATAGCAATTCCATCACCACGGAATCTGGTTTCTTTACTTGGCTTAGCGTTGTTCATTATTCTGTTCTACATATTTTCTCATAATCCTGCGAGAGTAAGTAGATCAAACTTGTGCTGTTGTAAAGTACATTTAGTTTATTTTAGCTTTTTCATATCTCAGTGATAAAATTCAGATTAAAAAACTATGCTTAATTGATAAATCCAAAGGTACATGTAATAAATATTTGGCTTGTTTTACTTTTTTCCAAATCTAAAAATTCAGAATAGAAGCATATGCTAAATTAAGACCAGGCCCCAGTTTAACAATTGTTCCTTAACTAAGATTTTCCTTAACTTAAGTTTAGTAAATTTCAGCAATCTCTTTTTGAACTATCAATTGACATTTTTTACAAAACTAAATATGGATGTTATGAGCTTGAAGTGATCTTCAAAATGACACCTAAAATTCTGTAGATCTGAACAATAAATAAAATTATTACAACTTCAAATTTGCCAGATTTAAGTTAAGGAAATTCTTAGTTAAGAAATGATCGTGAAACTGGGACCAGAAACAACAAGACTGATCCTCATTCGTCAACATTACACGCTATACTTATATGGTACTGCTGCAATAAATAAATAATTAATTAATCAATTGATTAAATAAAATAAAAAAAGTAAATAAATAAACAAAAAAATAAAAGAGAATTGTGAACCAATTAACTTAGCTATCCAGTTAGTGCCTCGCTTAATTATTATTGTCGACAAATTCTCCATACTTTACGAGGCTTCTGCTTTTTGTGTCAATTTTAAAGCAATTTTCGGATTTAAAAAAACTCATAAGGCTGAAATACCCTGCAAGTGGTTTGCCTTAAGAAAAGTGGTACTTTTAGATATTAAAAAATAAGATCTTTTCTATATTTGTTAATCTTTACAAGGCATGACCAAAATGCCAAAAATAAGTGATGCCTATTTTCAACTACATGTATTACGCAGAACAAAATAAAAAATATTACCATTTCAATATAGACTTTAAAAAAAAAAAAAAAAAAAAAAAAAAAAAAAAAGATTCCTTTGGAAAACTTATTGATCCATTAAAGAGGATATCACATATCACATCCATTTGGCTTATTGGCTATTATTGGGTTTATGCCTTGCCTGTCCATAAAAAACTTCATACTAAAGATATATTTTTTTCAAAATTAGCTTCACCAGCTCCTAAATGAAATTTGTTTCTTATGTTTCAGCTTGTGTTTTTTTTTTTTTAAAAATTATTTTGATTAATAAGTTCATATACATGTTATGAATTTTTTTTATATAAATGGCATTTTAGCATTGTTTTATATGCATTATTGAATTTTGCGAAAAATGTTTTACACTTTCACTAAAGAGAGCGCTTAAATAACACAGCAATGAACATTCGGGCTCTGATGTGTAATTTTTAAAACACCTATCGTTAAACTATGGTAAAAAAGATATACCAATCAATAATAATAATAATAATAATGATGATGATGGTGACGATGGTTTAAAATAAAAATAAAAAGATTAGTATTTAACGAATAGATATATAAAGTTTAACAATTTTCAACTTACAGGTAAAATGGAGACCTGTGATTTGGGGGTTGGCAATTCAATTTATATTTGCCTTGCTTATACTTCGATGGGACTTTGGCTTTGAAGCTTTCAAATGGTTGGGAGATCGAGTCACTGAATTCCTTGCTTATACTGATGCCGGTTCCAAGTTTGTTTTCGGTGATGCCTATGAACACCATTTCTTTGCATTCAAGGTAAGTGTTAAGCGTGCCCGTGATAGCATTTGTGTTTTATACTTTCATCTTGATAAACGAAATTTACCTTTTTCATGTATATAGAGGCAGTGTAATTTGTATAACTATGAAATCGGAGTGGTCAAAGGGCAACAACTCGATGAGCGAAACAAAATATTCACTGAACCACTCCACTTTACTCTCTAAATAACGTTACAGGTACCCTTTAAATGTCAACTTCTCATATTAATTCGTATAAAATTACCCTATAGTGTTTTCTCTCTGTAGGACTTCGATGACGGAGTAGTTTAAAGCGTTCGCTTTCTGATTATACTGCTTCTCGCCGCCTAGTTTTGAATTCCACTCTTACAAGTTTCCAGTGTAAGAAAGTATATCAGTTCGCTTGAAGGTCGTTGACACTCGGCATTGGGGGATAAAATTGACTGGTTCACCCTCTGCCAAGATAATGTGGGCGTGGAAGTGGTATGCTTAATTGTTTGCCTAACAGAGACTCTGGTAAGCTAGCACGTTTAAAAACCGTCTTGATAGGGCGCTAGTACAATGAAGACCATAATACGCACTCAAAATTTTATGCACACATAAACATGTTCTAAACTTTTGTAATCTTTAGAGATAAATAATTTAAAAATGCTAATGTGACGTTAAACAACATTACAACCACCCTTGACTTTTCGCTTTATTTTTTCAGGTTTTGACTACAGTGATATTCTTTAGTACGGCTATATCAGTTCTCTATTACCTGGGAGTTATGCAGTTTGTCATCAGGAACATCGCCAGATTTATGGCCATGGCTATGGGAACTTCAGCTACAGAGTCATTAAATGCAGCGGGCAATATTTTTATTGGACAAGTATGAAAGTATTCACATCGAAAAAATAATAAATCAACTATTTCCCCCATATATCTGCAATTGACATCTATAGTTTGGAATTAAATGAAGTAAATTACATTTGTTTTTTCTTATTTATTTATTTATTTTTATTATTATTTTTTTAATTTTATTTTTTTATTATTATTTTTTTTGTTTTGTTTTTATTATATTTTATTATATTTCATTTTATTTATTTATTTATTGTTTTAATTTTTATTTAAAAACAATGCATACAAAAAGCACTTGATAGTTTTTCTTATAAGTGGAATTCAACTTGAGTGTTTGCAATATATTTGTTTAAACTTAATAATGACAACTTCACTAGATCCATATTCCTATTTATAATATTTCATATCTTTGACGGTCAAAAATGAAAGCCATAGAAAACCATAAGTGATTTAGGTATAAAATTTTCAATAAAAAGGTAAATATTTTGTGCATTTATAAATATAATTCAAACTCATTAGGATTTTTTTAAATAATCAAAAATATTTATTTTTCAGAGTGAATCTCCTCTCATGATTCGTCCATTTTTACCGGAAATGACGAAATCTGAGATACACGCCGTATGTACTGGTGGTTTTGCTACAATAGCCGGAAGCGTCATGGCGGCGTATATACTATATGGAGTAAGAATTTTACAATTATCTATCTTTAAAAACGTTGATATGTCGGCAGCATTTTAAATTTTGGAATTTTTCCTAAAAACTATAGACAATGGCACTTATATTGCTAGATAGAGAAAACTTTATAAATTGGTCAATTTCCACCCTGAAAACAAAAATTCATAATAATGTGGTTTTATCAGAAAACAATCAAACAAGCTCTAGTTATGCATTATAATATGTATTCGTTTCTTTTCTTATTGGTCAATTTCATTCAATTATGATAAAAATTGGACACAATTACAAAATGTATATGAAACTAAATTCGTTATTAGTGATTTTTTGACTTACCAAATGTCGTAATTTACAGGTTCCAGCAAACCATCTGTTATCAGCTTCCGTGATGTCAGCTCCGGCAGCTCTCGCCATGTCTAAACTGTTTTATCCAGAGACAAAGAAAACTAAAGCTCGAGATCAGGATGTCTATAACATGCAAAAAGGGTAATATGTCTTGTTTTCACACGTGCACATGCAAAAAGGGAAATATATCTTGTTACCACATGTGCACCTGCATATGCAAAAATAGAATGCGCAAAAAAGCTAATTTGCCTTGTTATCAAACGTGCACGTTCAACATTGGTGAACTACTTCTTCTGTCAAAGTACATAAGTAAGGTTTTGCGCATATGTAGAATACTGAAGTCATTTGTTTTATATTCACAACAAGTCTTAAAAAATCAAATAGCCATTTTTTTTTACCATGAAATTAAACATTTTTCTAACTTTAACAATTACGAAATAATACATTTATGCAAAAGACAACATATATAAGTCCTTTTTTTTTTGGGGGGGGGGGGGGGGAGGGGGATTCCATAATCGATTGGTTCATAACGCGCGCACTTATGCTTAACAGTGCCTCTCGGTACCTTATTTTGAATTTCATTCCGGCAGAACTTTGTAAAAGAAAATTGTCAAATCGCTTCTCGAAGACTGGGGTCTTTCTCCAGTAAATAGGGTTTACCTGATTTCTCTTTCTTAGCACATTAATAAATGATGTGTATATCTTAAGAATTGAAATTAAAACATCATCTATTGATGCCAGAAATTAAAACTTTAAAAAAATCAATGTCTTATTTTTACAGCCCCGAGAGGAACGTCATAGAAGCAGCTTCAATTGGTGCGTCTCAATCTATCAAACTCGTTGCTAACATTGCTGCAAACCTCATCGCTTTTATAGCCATGCTTGAGTTTATAAATGCAACTTTAACATGGTTTGGTAGTAGAGTTGGTCTTGAAGAACCAGAGTATGAAAGCCTAACATTCCAGGTAACATTTATATATGCTTTATATAATTTTTCTTAGCTTTGAGAGAGAGAGAGAGAGAGAGAGAGAGAGAGAGAGAGAGAGAGAGAGAGAGAGAGGTTGAATGCGGGTGATGTACTAGTGTGTTAATACCGAAGAGTCCATTCGAAAATGTTGAGCGGCAGACGAGAAAGCAGTAATTTACTGTCTCGAGGTGAACGCTCAACCGATGAGCAACCAAACTGGGAAAGACCATATACTGTGAATACATTTAAATTCGTGGGCTCCAATTTTCGTTGATGTCAGAAAAAATACCATTTCGTGGGATGATGAATTCGTGGGTTAAGCACCTGTATCCGAATCGGCTTTTTTTCCCATAATAATAAAACAAAATCAGATTAAAAATTCCTTTATGCCGGCTTGTTAACATTTAAAAGTACTCAGGACAGTGACACGATTCACTGAACTTCCCTATTCACAGGTAATTACCTAATACCTTACAAGTTAATTGATTACTAGTGGCTTCACCTGTTCACACCGTTTCTACTAGAGTATACACCTGATCGATCCAGTTTAAAGATAGTTAATAAACTCCCCTGATCTCTATATACAAATGCTGACTAGATTGATAACGACCGTTTTTCGGGTTACCAACATCAACATGATTACGGCATTACACGTGGTTTTTGTATCTGTTATATGTCGATCAGTAATCGATCAGTAATGGAATTTTTATAAGATATTAATAAGCGGTATTTATGAACATTTATCTATATTCGACATTGTAACACATCGACTAAAAATTTATAATTTAAACGACAGATATCCTGATGTACCAAACAGAATTCAGTTTAACAGTTTTTGACGTTTTGTTGCATTGCCAACGACTGGACAGTTATGGAAAGATAAAAAAGCAGTTTGTTTACACCATATTTTCAAATAAAAATTTTAATGTTTATTTCTTTACCTATCTGATGTGTGTTTATTATAAACAAAAGCAATAAAATGTTCCGTTGGGGGATGTACCCTTTGTTTACCGCCGATTGACCTTACCGGCGTTTGTGGAGCCCTGATTCAGATATTTGCAAATATATTCGTTGACATGTAAATTCGTTTGTCATGATGTCCACGAAAACAACGAAAATTGGAACACCACGAAAATTAATGATTTCACAGTATTACGCAATGCTTCCGCATGATTGCTGATGCTTTAAACATCAACTTCAATCACTCACTCACTCTTAATTGCTCATAGTAAGCTTTTTACGTGAATAGATTTTTTTTTCAAACAATTTACTATGAAATAATATTAATAATAATAAAATAATAATAATACAAACTTAACATTTGAGATTATCTTAAAGATAAATATTGCAATTTTTGTAACAAGTAAATGCATTTCATAGTAAATATATTGTAACTATGATATCAATCAAATGCAACCAATTAAAACCTATGAACTTTTTATATACAAGTACCTTTCTGTTTCAGTTTATATGTTCCTATGTGTTCTGGCCAATAGCATTTTTTATGGGTGTGGAAATTGAAGATTGTAGAAAAGTGGCAGAGATGATTGGAATCAAGACCTTTATTAATGAATTTGTAGCTTATTTAGAACTCTCCACTTATATCAATAATCAAAAGAATTTGACTTGGTACGAGGGTCTAGCCAATAAAACAGTAGACAATATTACATACACCGGAACTTGGTACTACAACAAAAATGATATTGTATACAAAGATTTAAATATTACGCTCGTTGGAGGAATAATGCAGGTAAGTTAATGTTAAGCTGTTTAACTGTCTGGAAATATAAGGCCCTTCAAGGCTTACCGAATAGTTCGCGCTATCGCGTTGTGATTAGCTAGTTGGCCTTGCACGGCAGCAGTAGAAATTTATAGCCATATTAACGTCATTATATGATAGCTCTATGGTTGTATAGTTTTGCATTTTATAAACATATATTTCATTTTGACCTATAATCTATCCCCCCCCAAAAAAAAAAAAATTGAACACCGCATCTTGCAGCTTGTCCAGCCATATAACTGACGTATCACATATATTTCTCCCACCCCCCTAAGTTTGAGATAATAATTTTCAATGGAAGAAACGGTGGTAGAAATTTCTATCTTCACCTCTTCATGCGGTCGGAACTACTTTTTTAACTTCTCGTAACTTCCTCCACTGACAGGAGCAAGTTTAATCACAATTTATTTCAATAATATTACTTAAATGTTTTTCTGTTATAATTTTTCCTGTTTTCATGTTGCAGCAAAGCTAATTTTCACGTTATGTATGCACTACATACTACTTGCGGAATAAGATGTACTTTTAAGTATAGCTATATCTTATATAGGTCAAGCTGCGGAGTAATACACTTTCTAAAAATACTCCCCGACAGCTGATCATTACATGTAGATTTCACGATTGTTTTTCCCTTTTTAAAGTGATTATGTAAGAATTCCCGTTTTTTCAGCATACCGCAGGTATGCTAGGATTCGAAGCCGGTCTTTTTATGGTGGTATTCTTTTTCTGATTTAGACGGTCATTTAAGAGATAGGAATTTCTGTCAGCCATTCGTGTTTTGGGTTAAATTTGCCCAAAATTATTAATGGGGTGGGAGAAAAAGAATCAGTCATAGGTGTCAGTGGTAGATAGAGGTATCCCACCCTCGTGAGCAGATTTTTTGTGTCTGGAACTCGGCAAAGTCTCGTTCCAGACACAAAATCTGCCCAATCGGGTGGGATACCTCTATCTACCACTGACGCATATGATAGATTCTATTATTATTCAACTACGGTAGTTCAGTTAGTAGATTGCTCGCCCCGTATGCGGGTCTGACCAAGACCTGAAAATTGGTAGTGACTGTTCTTTCGCCAAGCACTCGATATTTAGAAATGAAAGTCATGGGGTCCTTCGGAGGAGACCGTAAAAACTTTGTCCCGTTTCACGACAGACGTGGCACGCTAAAGAACCCTCCCTGTGTATTATCTTAAGCGCACTACAAAGATAATTCTTTCTGCCACTTCACCTATAGCTGCTGACGTCTTGATGTAAGTAAAATATTCTTGACTCCGATGTAAAACCCCAATTAAATCAAATCAAACGTACACGTTTATGAACAAGACACATGATCAATTTAATTTATACTACATGTCATGTAATCAAACATTTTGCACATGATCTACTTCATGTAAACGCAATTGCCCCAAACAAATATTTTGGAACAAAATAACCTCAATTCACAGACCTCAATTCACAGTTATTAAAAATCTAATTAGTTTAAATAACCCACATGGTCATGCGACATAATATGTCGTCACTTGCTTTCGAATTTCACGTTTTCGAGTTCTTATTTTCTCTCAAAGATAGAATTATAAATATACATATGAGGATTACTAAAGTGTCATTTGTAACATTATCATGCTAAGTATGATAGCTTTCAGTAGTGTTATGAATATTCATGAGTCCTAATAAATAATAAAGTCAATGACCGTAGTAATGTTAAACTTTCCCCAGTAATTTTTCTTTTCTTTTTTTAATTATTTTCGTTATTTTATTATTCCCACTGTGTTTCAGGATCGTTCAGTTGTGATCGCCACCTATGCTTTATGTGGATTCTCTAATATTGGATCAATTGGTATCATGCTTGGTGCATTAGGAGCAATGGCACCGAATAGAAAAAGCGATATTTCACAAGTTGTCGTTAGAGCAATGATTGCAGGGAATGTGGCCTGCTTTATGACTGCGTGTATTGCAGGTAAATTTCACCATTACATTTTGCTAACTTGATGCTGTTTTTCTTTTTTTTTTTTCATTTCGATAAAAGTAATCAGAATGTAGACTCGCGGTAGAATAGGCTTTTTAAGGATGCTAGTCTTCCAATTTAAGGCTTTTCACCTCTGTTGGTTCCACTTTGGTCGATCGTAAGTGAGAAAGGGTTTTGCCTGGTCATAGATCTTTCCGTAGTTTATCTGTGTCCGATATTGCGGGCGAGTGTACTGGCAATGTAAAGGTCGCCATAAGTGCGCACTTGTAATATACAGACCAGAAACACTTCCACACTCACGCACAACATGACTTGTATTAAAATTAATCCTCGAGATTAATTTATTTAAAAAAAGTATCTTCACGCACAGCTGAATAAAATTATGCGACATGAAACAGCATTCAACCAACCAACGTGTTTTTAAATACCAATGATCCATTATTTTACAAAATGAGAAAAAAACCAGGTTTATATTAAAATTAAATGATAACATAAATGTTCTGTCAGTTAAACAGAAAGATGACGTTTTTAGACAAGTGATCTTCTCTTTTTTTATCTTTTTTTATTCTTTATACATTTTTTAATACTGCTCAGTTTGCTGGTATCTCAAAGGCCATCAATTTTTATCTGGGACATTGGTTTTTAAATTTGTGTGTTTAATTGGCTTTTAAATGTTCTGAAATGTAGACTATTTTATAAACAAACAGAACAGCTAATTGACTTAATTTTTCAACCTTTTTTCAAATTTTAGAATACCAGTCATTTGCAGAACACATAAAACATGTCCTAATATCCTTTTTGGAAACATTCAAAGTTTCATCTATTTATTTAAAGATACAAGCTAAATGGGACTATCAAAGTAATATTTGCGCCTTCAACTTTTATAAAGTTCATAGTCCTTGCGAGAACTTCACGGTCCAGCTTTTTACTTACACTGTACATGTATATGCTATACAGCTGAAACTGCCAACATGTTTAATTTAAAGCTGCATTAAGTTTTTCAATTTTCTGATTTTTTTTTTTTTTTTTTTTTTTTTTTTTTTTTGACTTTCTAAAAATATATTTTTTGAAAAGTAGATAACTTTTAATCACGATCCGTAAAATTCATTTTCTTAAATTTCATTCCTATTAGCTGTAAATGAACGTAATCCTCTAACGGGTTGGGTTATAATTATTTGCTTTGAGCATGCGCACGGATGTATGTAAATTCCAATGAATCGAAGGTGAAACCTGCCAAATTGTAATAATTCTCCGTCATTAATATCCAAACGTATTCGCAATGGTGTAACATATCCCTTACAAAGTCACAAATGACAAATTTAATGAAATTCTGCGTTAAATTTATCGTATTTCACCGATTTGTAAGTTATGTGTAAATGACCCGGTTTTTCTATGACGTAACCACGTTCTAAAATTCGATCCCACAGGCTGCATCTCGCTGGGTAATTATTGTTGTTTCTGTATTTATTCGAGCTTTTTTCGTTGAACCAAATGTAAAATTGTTCATTAGGGACATCATCAATTACAACAGCACCGTTTTAAGTTTTTTTCCTAGCTCGGAAAACTTAATGCAGTTTTAAATATTGAAGGATCATGATAAAAAGATATGTCAAGCGAAGTTTTGGTTATTATATTTTTTTATTCAATATAATTTGCAATCGTACCTCAGTTGCAAAAACATGACTGTATCCAAAACGATATTTATGGATTGTTAGCCGAGTAGTCTGAAGTGTAAGCTGACCACAGACATCGTCTTTCAACACCTAGGATCGAACCCTCCCAACGATTACGTATACCACTTCAAAGTCTTAGATTTTCATGACATTTGGCATTGCGGTTTGAACCGCCATCACAAAACTTGACCGTTTTAAACTTAGTGAGGTAATCTTAGCTCAGACGCAAAACAACTCCTTCCCCTACTAAAATTGACATTAAGAGGTTGAATACCTTTAATATTATATTGCCAATGATCGATGCTTCAACGCCCATGTTTATGTATTGAATATTGAACATGGTCATCTTTTTTTATTGACTAAGCGAAAGTCACGTTTTTTTTTTCTTTATTCCTTCAGGTCTTTTGTATGATCCGGTATTGGAGTCTTAAACAGTGTACAATAATGCAGAAAGAAAATTATAGAGTCGTGTTTTAGATCCGGATAATTTGTGGTTCAAAAACAGTAAATAGTTATCCTAGAAGATAGTTCCTTTTTCTGTGTTAAAAAACCAGCAATATTTTGTAATTTGTGTTGTTAAGATCGTAATTAGCCATAAAAAGTGTGTTCATTTTATTTGAAAATTCATAACTGATGAGGAAATCAATTGAAACTTACATTTTTTTTTCTCGAACAGACTCTATATTGTTAATGTATATCCATACATAATGTGTGTTCAGTGTAAAATTATCGAGGTGTTTCATATCCACAGCAGTCTAATTCAGTTTTTACTTTTCTCATGAGATAATTCCATAAAGCATAATTAAGCAGTAAAAAGAATAACAGCCCGAATAAGAGAGGAAAAAATGAGCAATTTTTTATTTTTAGAAAAGGCAATAAAATTCAAGGCGCACGCGTTAAATTCCGAGTATTTTATCTTTAACTTATTATTATTATTATTATTATTATTATTATTTTTATTGGAAAACATTGTAAGTAGAAACATTTTGGACAAAAACAGCATCAGTACTCAGTTGTTCAAAGCCTAACAAGTTTTATACAAATTTGATTTAAGTACTAAACATCATTTCAAATCAAATCATTGTGTTATATTTTATGAGAAAGTTTGTCGTTTCGATTGCCGAAAGTCGGTGTTTTACTCCGGTTTCCTCCACCATCCCAGAACTGACCGTCTCGATATAAGTGAAAGAATCTTGAACGTGGCGTAAAACATCATTAATAAACTCAATAAATTATTTTCAAATTGATGAATTGGAAACACATTTTCTTCAGCGTACCGATTTATAAAAAGGTTCGGTATTAAAACAATTTCAAGAACGAAACTTGTCAAGCTTCGAAGGACTGGCACCACAAATATACGATATCTCGATCATAGATTTTAGTTTTATCCGTTTAATTGTGTGAAGTTATAGATTTATATTTTATACCGGTTGGAATTATTAGCCAATAGAATCCCTATTTTTAATAATTCCTAATTATTTTTATTGTATAAGACGATTTTATCTTTTTTTTATATTTGTAGATTTATAAAATAAGAATTTTTTTACTTATATTGTAAATGTTTCATACACAACGAAAATATTAATAAAAACCATTTATTTTACTTTTTAATTTATACTTAATGTTTTTCTTGTTCTTATATATATATATATATATATATATATATATATATATATATATATATATATATATATATATATATATATATAACTTTTCAGTTGCTTTTGATGATGATGATAGTGGTGGTGGGTTGGTGGTGGTGGTATAGTGTTGATGACTATTGTCATCATCATGATGACGATGATTATTATTATTATTGTGGTGATGATGATGATGATGATTATTATTATTGTGATGATGATGATGATGAAATTTCGATATTTCGATCCTAGGTTAAAATAAGAACAATACAAATACGTAAAATTTTATATGAAGGCTACAATTATTTATTTTTTCACATTATACCATTACAGCCTTTCTTTAAATTGTTTTCGTTTTGATTATTATTAGTAGTAGTTCAAACAAAAATACAATTGTATATAAATTTATACTTAATTGAAATTAATCGATATTACTTCCCTGCAACTTTTATTATTTAACGCAATATATTTTACTCAATTTTTGCAACTGAATATGGTCACTTGGTTATTACTGACAATCCGATGTAAAATGGGGAAGAGTAGAACCATTATATCCAGATTTGAGGTTTACTAGATATAATAACAATGTTTACCTATTGTTTTAAAAACACAGTCCTTGAAGAACACAACTACGATAGCTCAGTTGGTAGAGTGCTCGCTTCGAATGTCAGAGGCTGGGGTTCGAATCTCAGTCGGGTCTGACCAAGACTTAATAGTGTCTTTTTTCGCCAAGCACTCTGCATTTAGGTATGAAAGTTACGGTGTCCTTTGTTGGAGACCTTAAAAACCGATATCCCTTGTCGCGGCAGGCGTGGCATGCTAAAGAACCCTCCCTGCACATTGCCCTAAGCGCATTGCAAAGGTAAAAATTTTTGTCACTTCACCTACAGCTGGTGACCCTTGATATAAGTGAAATATCAAATCAATCTCCTTGAAGAACAAACTCCGATTAAGATTTCAAAAATAAAGGAACAAAGTTAAGCATGGAACATCGCACCTATAATACACAGTGAAAATTAGTTTATTTTCACTTTTTGACCCCGGTCAAAATTCTTGGGATTGCAACTAATTCGGAATATCCGGAAAAATAAATCTAACTTCAGTTAGCAAACTGACAAACTTCTTTTAACATTAGAAAATATCCGAATTGATTTGAACCATCATGCGGGACACGTAAGAAAATGTTTTAACACACTGTCACTGATGTCCTTCACACACACACACACACACACACACACACACACACACACACACACAACAACAACAACAACAATAATATTAATATACAACAACAATAATAATAATAATAATAATACACTGTAATAATAATAATATGAATAATAATAATAATTGTCCTTTTTAAAATGAATTTTAAACAATTAAACATTTATCAAAGTTTACTGAAATTTTTAAATGTACAATGATATATCATTTACCAAATCTAATTACTATGATGAAATAGTCATTTTAAAGAACCAGTTGGTCATTTTAGAGAATTGCATGCATGTGGATTAACAGATTCAGCCTTCAACCCTAATCCAGTGATGAATACATTCGACAATATAATAAAAAGAACCATGATGTTACTTGTCATTAAAAGATTCGCTTTTTTCTTTTCACATGAGCATTCTTCAGCTGTATTCGATGTTTTTATCATTACATATGTTACTGCGATTGCACCTTGGCTAGCCGAATTCCCATGTTGTTGGTCTTCTGATTGGCCCTTTTGTTGGCAAATAGCACAACTGTTCAACTTGCCGATAACTAATTCTATGATTGCAAAGGCTATCTGTAGTGTAATTGAAACAGCCACCAAAATCAACAACACAAGAGAGTGTTTATGTAACTGTTCGGCTTGTAACAAAATGTTCAACTGTGAAGCATTGGCCATCAACAGAGCTACATCAATAAGCTTACTTATACTTGTTCTCCGAAGTATAAACGTGTTGGAAACCCTTTCCTCTTGAGATTGAACCTATTTCGATAAACAAAAAAATATATCAAGTAAAGACGTTAAAAAGCAAAGAATTAAATCTTCATAATGCATGGTGTTAACATTCTAATAATTGAGAATGTCCTATTGGATTTTGAAAAAGCTACATATCCGACTCATCAAAATTCGTTTCACAATTAACAAACTGGGAATTGATTCGTTGAGAGAATATATATGTATGTTGCATTTGTTTGGTGTACGGAAAAAAAACCGAACCGTGTGCCGTATGTAAATCGGATGGTTTCGGAATTTTATTTTTAATAAGTGTTACAATATGTTTAACGAGGTCGATATGCCGTTTGATTTGCTTACCCTCGGCGGCTCAATTGGTAGATCATTTGCTTCGAGAGCTGGAAGTCAGGGGTTCGAACCATAGACGGATCCTAAATTTTAAGATATTGCTTTCTCGCCTGGCGCTAGGTAGTAAGAGGATACCATATCGACTGGTTCAGCCGGAGACGGGTTAATGCTTGTCTGCGGCATACTGACTCAGTGAGCTAGTACCTTTTCAAAAAGTCGCTCCGAGTGCGCGCTAGTACGCGGCAGGCAAACATACAAATTCGCACGTCTCGAGCAATCACAAACTTGTCCTATAATGATTCCATAGAAATTTATTACCTTGCTCTCGTCGCGAAAAAGTGAAAATAGGCTGATGCGCCGTTGAACAACATTACAACAACGATAACATTTTGATTTGTTCGTTAACACAGGTTATGATCAGATGTTAAACTGTAAAATCAAGCTATATTCGATAAATAAATGTATTTATTTATAAAGAGTTATGAAAGTACAATAAACTAAAAAATTGAGCAATAACTAACTACTCAGTTATATTATTGATAGCCGATTCCCGGCCCTGGGATCACGAACAAAACTTAAAGCTGCATTAAGTTTTCCAAAGAAAAATTAAAACCGTGCTGATTTAATTAACGATGTTTCTAATGAACAATGTTACATTTGGTTCAGCGATAAAAGCTCAAATAAATACAGAAATTACAGTAATTACACAGCCAGATGCAGTATTTCGGATCCAATATTAGAACAGGTTACGTCTTCAAAACACGGGTCATTTAAACACAACTTTCAAAATGTTGAAATACGATAAATAAGACACAGAACTTCGTTGAATTTCTCATTTGTGACTTAGTAAGGGATACATAACACCATTTCAAATACATCTGGATATTATTGAAGGACAATTAATGCAATCTGTCATGTTTCACCTTCGATTCTAGGGTTTTCCGTACATCTGTGCGCATGCTCCAAGCTCATAATTACCATCGTAAAACACTGACCAACCGGTCAGAGGATTCCGTTTATTTACAGCTAAAAGAAATGAAATTTTAGAAAATGAATGTCACGGATCGTGGTTAAAAGATATCTATTTTTAAAAAAATATATTTTTAGAAAATCAAAAGAAAAAAATTCAGAAAATTGAAAAACTTAATGCAGCTTTAACTGAAAAAAATACAACTTATCTCCAAAGTGTAAGTTTGACTTTACTAAGTAAAGTCCGATAAATGGATCACGAAAAAAAACTTGAGCCAAACTTAGTTAAGTTCAAACTTGTCTTTTTTATTTCATTTATTTATTTATTTATTTTTTATTTATTTATTAATTTTTTTTTTTTTGCAAAAGTCTACCATGGAAACCGCCAGACATATGGCGGAATCTTTGTAAGCATATAGGCGGCCCGTTTGAACTCTTACCTATTGAAGGAACAATTACAACAACTGATTAGATCATCTTATATAGGTTCGACAACATTAGTTTAAACATATTTATTGTTCTAAATGTACAATACAAGATTTTATATATATATATATATATATATATATATATATATATATATATATATATATATATATATATATATATATATATATATATATTATATATATATATATTTATACGCTTTATTTATAATTAAAGTAAGAAGTGCATCTTTAACATCGTTAGAAGTTGTATCCATAGAGCTAAGAGTTACATTTAGTATATGCAAAAATAGGGGGAACGACATTAGTCTCATTTAGTCTACTTTAAGTAGTAAAATAATTATTTAATATCTTGGCTTTATTTTGATCGTTATCGTATATAATATTGTTATGAAGTAGAGGGGATATGTTTGTAGATTTAGTAGAACCTATAAATGATTTAGCAATCGTCCACCAATTTTGTGAATTGGGATTACCTTCTTTTAAATTTTCAGAAATACTGTCTAAATATTCTTTGGGGATTTTCTAATTAATGTAACACATTCGTTTCGACAACATTTAACTGAATCTCAAAGCGAAAAAAAACATTATTTAATTGATTTCAGATGCGGAAGTATTATACTTTGGATGTTGAGTTGTCACCACATGCTTATTGACAGAATTGTCAAGTGCTACTTTTGAATTGTATTATTTTATAAAAATTCTTAAGTAGCACATAACAGAATTTACCTGTTTTTCTCCTGCTTCTATATTGTCTTGAAGTTCATTTTGTTGAATATCATCTGTATATTCTCCACTTGCACGACCTTCACCTGTATTTTCTTCATTCTGTGAAAAAAAAAGAAAATATTCTATTTAAATTGTTTGTTTGAAATAAATAAATAAATAAATATAAGTAAATAAATATATATAGTTTAGTTTCTCACATACGCTGTTTCTTCGCTAGCATTTGAATTTTAAAGCACGTGTGGCGCTTCTCGTCACCTAGATTCGAATGTTATTGGGAAGAACCCATTGTTTTAAGTTTGTCATTTTGTTGGCAAAAGTAGGTGGTTATTACAGTAAACCCAGCTTCATTTACCATTCCTAAAATGCTCCCCCGGGTAAAAGTATACTAATCTTAATTTGGGTGTAAAACATTATCACTGTAATGGCGCGTTCATTGATTTTCATCCGCGAATTTCTTAATTCAGTTATAAAGTAAATTGCATAGCCTATAACCCCGTATTAAATGCACATTGACGATTTTAGAAAATTTTTTTTGGTCTGCTACCATAGTGACTTTGGCTAGTGAAAGCTTGAATAATACGTACAACATCTGCACTTCCATTTTTACTATAACTATCTCTGTCGACGTTCATCTCAGTGTCGAAAAAATTATTTATGTTCCCTTGTAACTTATCAAACCGATTACAGCAAGCGAAATCAGCTTATAATAGGGCTAAATCAGGTTATATATGTTTAAGTTAACAGGCAATTTTATGTAACGATTCATATGACATTTTGTAATTTGGGAATTTCCTAGAATTTATTCAAGAGGTGTGTAGGAACGCTTTAGACTTTAAGTATATGCACCAAATAGTTCAGCGGTTAAACCAGTGTTAAATTATTAATACTTAATAGATAAATGAGAAATAACGTATTTCCTCCTTGGGTTTCACAATATTGAGCACTTTATTAAAATGCATGGCCATTGTATGCATGTTAAATATGATTGTTATCTTAAGTGAACTTTATATATACTGATTAGGTTTTATTAATAGTTTTCCTTCAATGAGCACATGACTTTGGGGGAACTTTCTTAAATTCTACTCTCATCTTGTACATATTTTTTTTAAATATCGCAATTTGTCCATTTCCATTTAAATCCTTTTCGAAATTTTAAAAGAGTGAGTGAGTGAGTGAGTGAATTGTTGTTTTGAGCCGCATCAGCAATTTGCAGCTATTCGCGGCTAGAAAACCGTAAAAGATACAATAGTATCAATAAAATTCTAAATAAATGTAAATCTATTTGTATAATAAAATAATTACCGAAAAGTAAACTGATAAAAACCAGTAATATCACAGACAAATTGTATATAAAACACTGGAAAATAAATAGTAAAACAATTAAATTTTACCAAATAAGTTAATTTCCCGAAGGAAGTTTAAATTTTATGTCCATGGACATTTCAAAAAAGATCTTGCATCGGTGATGCTGAATAAAAAATATGCCTTGTATCTGCAAAGTCAACACAATCCAGCACAATGTGCTGAATAGACTGTTGACTTTGACAAGGGGCACATTGCGGAGGTTGTTCGCCCTTTAAAATAAATTTTAAAAGAGATCATGAATTTCTTGAAACAATTTCAGTTCTTACTTATTACAAGCACATTCATAGAATTTATGTTCCCCGCTTTCAAATGAAATAGACTTCTGTAATTGTAATGATATATGAGGGGTAATATGGTGAGTCCTAGCATAAAATGCAAAGAGGAAAATTTGAAATATGGTATATCGTTTGTTTCTCTCCCTTTCGGTGAAAACGGGGGACAAAAATCTTGAACAGTTAACTTTTAAATGACCGGAAACCGATTTTCTATTTATAGTCACAGTGACCTTGACCTTTGGTATAGTAACTCAAAAATCGATTCCAAGGGAGCCCTTGTCATAAGCTACCTCTGTGCCAAGTTTCATAAAATAAATCTAAAACAGTTAACTTTTAAATGACAGGAAACCGATTTTCTATTTATAGTCACAGTGACCTTGACTTTTGGCCCAGTGACCCGAAAATCATTCCAAGGGAGCTCTTGTCATAAGCTACCTATGAGCCAAGTTTCATTAAAAATCTTGAACGTTTAACTTTTAAATGACCGGAAACCGATTTTCTATTTATAGTCACAGTGACCTTGACCTTTGGTCTAGTCACCCAAGAATCAATCCCAATGAGCTTTTATCATAAGCTACCTCTGTGCCAAGTTTCATTACAAAATCTAAAACAGTTAACTTTTAAATGACCGGAAACCGATTTTCTATTTATAGTCACAGTGACCTTGACCTTTGGCCTAGTGACCCGAAAATCAATCCCAAGGGAGCTCTTATAAAAGGCAAGCTATCTGTGCCAAGTTTCATCAAAAAATATTGAACGGTTAACCTTTAAATGACCGGAAACCGATTTTCTATTTATAGTCACAGTGAGCTCTTGTCATAAGCTACCTCTGTGCCAAGCTTCATTAAAGCTGCATTAAGTTTTTCAATTTTCGGATATTTTTTTTTTTTTTTTTTTTTTTTTTTTTTTTTTTTTTTTTTTGATTTTCTAAAAATATATATATTTTTTTAAAATAGGTTATCTTCTAACCACGATCCGTGACATTCATTTTCTAAAATTTCATTTCTTTAAGCTGTAAATAAACGGAATCCTCTGACAGGTTGGTCAGTGTTATGTATCCCTTACTAAGTCACAAATGACAAATTCAACGAAGTTCTGTGTTTAATTTATCGTATTTCACCATTTTGAAAGTTGTGTTTAAATGACCCGGGTTTTGATGACGTAACCGATGTTCTAATTTTAGATCCCAAATGCTGCATCTCGCTGGGTAAATACTGTAATTTCTGTATTTATTCGAGCTTTTACCGTTGAATCAAATGTAACATTGTTCATTAGGAGCATCATTAATTATATGAGCACCGTTTTAATTTTTTCTTTGGAAAACTTAATGCAGCTTTAAAAACCTTCCATTGTAACATAAGTTACTGCACGGAAACCAAACGCGACGGACGGAATGACGGACAAACGGACAAACCCTATCTTAATATCCCCCTTTCGATGAAAGCGGGGGACAAAAATTGTTTGATTTTCATGAAGATCATACCCTTTTCAATGCTTTTTTTTTTACGTATAAAACATTTCAGAATTCTTCGATTATTTTAAAGCTGCATTAAGTTTTCCAAAGAAAAAAAATTAAACGGTGCTAATCTAATAAATGATGTTCCTAATGAACAATGTTACATTTGGTTTAACGATAAAAGCTCGAATAAATACAGAAATTACAGTATTTACCCAGCGAGATGCAGCATTTGGGATCTTATATTAGAACATGGTTACGTCATCAAAACCCGGGTCATTTAAACACAACTTTCAAAATGTTGAAATACGATAAATTTAACACAGAACTTCGTTAAATTTGTCATTTGTGACTGAGTAAGGGATACATAACACCATTTCAAATACATCTGGATATTATTGAAGGACAATTAATGCAATCTGTCATGTTTCACTTTCGATTCTAGGCTTTTCCGTACATCCGTGCGCATGCTCCAAGCTCATAAGTACCATCGTAGAACACTGACCAACCGGTCAGAGGATTCCGTTTATTTACAGCTAAAAGAAATGAAATTTTAGAAAATGAATGTCACGGATCGTGGGTAGAAGATATCTATTTTAAAAAAATATATTTAGTAGAAAATCAAAAAATTCAGAAATTTGGTATGTAATCATAAATCTTGATTCATAGTTTGTTCTTTTACCAACAATATAGATTATTACCCTTTCGAAAAGGGCTCCAAATATTGATTATCTAAGCGAGACAAATAATTCCGTTAGATAATAAGGTGTTACTTTTCCGTCGTCGTAATGTAACGTATGCATGAACGAAGTTTTAATATTGCATTTATAAAACAATGGAGAAATGTATGTACATTTATTTTATCATTTATTCATACATATTAAAAGAATTACATAAGTTAGTCAATAAATCTTTATAAATTGTTTCAATACTTAAAAAATGCATTATATAATTTTTTCTACAGTTACGAATAGTTGAATTTTAAATAATTTAAACACTTTTTTAACATTTAAATAAACCAGGGGGAGTAACTTTGATAAACTTTACGCTTATTAGTTGTTTAATCACAAGCATATTTATCGCGTATTAAATTGAATTAGAATAGAAAGAATGCAATTCAACGGAGATAGTGTTCGTGTATGAAATTCAAACTGATTAGTCAAGTACCATGGTAAACTTGGTATCGTCTGCACATTAGCCCGGGGCCACATGTAGACGTTAAACTCCAACAGTTTGTGTGTATTCGATGTTATCTTGAGTTATCTCTCTTTTTATCAGATTGTGCACACACAATCATAAATGTCTAAAGGATTTTAACACCACCGTAGCTTACCAAACAAATTTCTTGTATAGTTGAGAGAGAGAGAGAGAGAGAGAGAGAGAGAGAGAGAGAGAGAGAGAGAGAGAGAGAGAGAGATTAAAAAATATTTGACAAAAATTATATTTGTGATGTTTTCATCAACAACCAGATTTGTACCCTCTACTTAATTTAAAATTTTTGTTTTACAATCAAACTAACAATTTTGAACATTTAAATGCGACAAATACGTATAAATATTTTCATTTGCCTTGTGAAATTCCCAAGCTTGAGAGTCGTTGCCTTCATGAAATCTGACAATGAACCAGAAAACCTTATCACTCCGTGTTTGAATACATAAAAATGCAATACACAATCCGGAACTACATTACCATTGGTAAACAAACACGGCTATCACGTCACTTTTGTTTATATTCGAGACAAGCTTGAAAAACGCATTTTTCCGAAATTTTACAAGAACGGTTCAATAGGTTAAAATGCACAAAATAAAATCAAAGAAATTAATCAAATGAAATTTTAATAACATATATAGGCACCTTGCTGATATTCATCGTAATATTGACATTGTGAGAGACAGAGTTTAAAAAATCAAATGGTGTTTTTGAAAGAACAGACAAGAACTAGTCTGACAAAACCATCAAACCACAAAATTTCTTGAACAATCAGATCTTATAAAAATTTCTTATATAGGCACCTTGCTGATATTCACCGTAATATTGACGTTGTGAGACAGAGTTTAAAAAATCAAATGGTGTTTTTGAAAGAACAGACAAGAACTAGTCTGACAAAACCATCAAACCACAAAAATTTTTGAACAATCAGATCTTATAAAAATTTCTTATATAGGCACCTTGCTGATATTCACCGTAATATTGACATTGTGAGACAGAGTTTAAAAAATCAAATGGTGTTTTTGAAAGAACAGACAAGAACTAGTCTGACAAAACCATCAAACCACAAAATTCTTGAACAATCAGATCTTAAAAAATTTTCTTCCTACCTTGGCAAAGCTGCTATATCCCCTATTATTTTGAGGCAATGTGTAATGGTACATCTTGTCAATTAATTTTGTGTCTCGCGGAATGTAAATTTCAACTGATGTAAACTTCAATTGGAATTAGATTAACGCATGTATATTTACAATTGCTGTTTTTTTTTTTCTTATATAAACTGTTTGACACGAATAATGTTTACATTTCAGTAAACTAGCATCACCTGTCAACCTCTCGTCAAGTCGCGCAAGAATACATATAAAGTGAAATGTCAATTCGGGAGTTCCCCTTTCATTTTCCATAACAAATTTATTTTTAGCAAGGTTAATAAAAATAAACAAAATCCCAAATTTTCACGTTGAAAATGCGATATATTAAAAAAAATGTAATTAATGAAAAACAAGCATAAGTTTGAATAAAACCTTGTTTTTGAAGTTTCAGCACTGCTGTCAAATAAATTCAGAGTAGGGTTACAAAAATAAGTTATGTAATTTGCCATGTTTTTAAATTTGATTTATACCTTTTTTCCATTGAACGTGTTTATTTATTCATCACCATCATCATCATCATCATCATCAATAATAATTAGAAGAAAAAGAAGAAGAGGAAGAAGGATGATGATGATGATGACGATAATAATAATAATAATGATAATAATATTAATGATAATAATAATAATAATAATAATAATAATAAGAAGAAGAAGAAGGATGATGATGATGATGATGATGATAATAATAATAATAATAATAATAATAATATTTTTATTATTATCAATTCCGGAAACTTTTCACGCCGAAACAAATATACTGTGAGTTACATATATATTCGTAGATTTACAACGCTTGCAAACTGACTGATAGTAAGGGTCCAAAAAAAAAATCCATCTTTGGTCATTCTAAGGTACAACAGTCTGCTCGGCTTCAGGCGAGGAAATATTATGACCATCATGGTTTCACGATTTATAAATTATCTTCCGGTCTAGATGTGTTTATAATTAACCAATTTATCGTGTTATTTCATCTAGTTATAATTTTCTCTTACCCTAAAACACTTTATGACTGACGGCTGTGTGTACCCGTCAGAACAGTTTCTATATCAAAAACCCGGGATACCAACTGGTGTCGGAAGAGGCGCGCTCATTTCACTTCAGACTGAAAATGTTAGCGGAATGGTAGAAAAATTAGGAACCTCGATCGATCAATGAGTTATTTATCTTCCAAATTATTTGAATTTGAGAGTTTCACGAGACCCAGAAGTCCTGTTTTGAAAAAGGAAGACGGTGTCGACAAACACCAACACCGATGAAATTGATCTGAATCTCAAACCAGAGGCTATGACATCTCGAAATATTTTAATATTTTAGAAGAAAAATCATTGACCTGTCAAAAATCATTTTAGAATTTTTCATATAATACATTCAAAAATGATATATGAAGTTAAAAAAATAACGATCGCGAATTAGTTTCTGTTCAAGGTCTGTTCTATTGTGTGACATCAAAAAGTGCATCACTTTATATAGCTGATTTTACAGAGGCGCAACGGGATAAATTCCATGGCAACTCTTTGATCATTAATTACAGAGTCATTGACTTATGTTCAGAATACATGGTCACCGCTCTAGAATTATGTTATTAAGGATACTAAGTAGCGTTTAGTGTCCCCGTGATCTGACGCGTTGACACGGTCTTTCGCGTTGGCACTATATAGTGGAGCGGCTAGGTCAAAAATAGTTCACTTTGTGATACAAGTACGAAACTAAGTTCATATTTTATTTGTATCATGTAAATTATATATCCACCGTTGGCCATCCCAATTTTGCCCATTTTCAAGATGGCTGCCAATAAATCCAAAATGGCGAAATGGGCGGCTTTTTTTTTTTTTTTTTTTTATTATTCCATTTAGATGTTTCAAAATCAGAAGGTACCAGTATAGGCAAAACAATAACCTTTATTGATCAAATTTAGAATTCACAATGACCAGATATCACAAATCTAACATGAATTATGTCTCGGTGTGACATTCTACTTGATTACTTTCATCTTAAATGAAAATTGGCGGCAATTTTAGAGGGGATTCTAAGGTAAAAGTTTTAAGGTAAAACATTTAACAGTTAATCTTATTAGTATTTATAACATCCAATAATCAGTTGATATCACAAGGAGTAGTTATTGATTTAGTTAATAACAGAAATATCATCATATCAAATTTTTAAAGGATAGCAATATGAACTTATCCAAAAAAAAAGGCCAACGTAATATTTGATTTAGCAGCACTAGCAAACTACCAAGGCACATTGGTCCTTAATAATTAGGTTCCACTGCGGTAGCTCAGTTGGTAGAGTGCTCGCTCCGTAAGTTGGAGGTCGTGGGTTCGAACCCCGACCGGGTCTGACCCAAGACTTGAAAGTGGGTAGTGACTGTTCTTTCGCCAAGCACTCGGCATTACGAAATGAAAGTCACGGTTCTTTCGGATGGGAACTTAAAATAAACGAGGTCCCGTGTCATGGTAGGCTTGGCACGATAAAGAACCCTGCTGTATAATGTCATCAGCACAACGCACAGTCAAAATTTCTGTACTTTCGCCTATAGCTGGCGACGTCTCGATATAAGTGAAGTATTATTGACTGGGACGTTAAACACCATTACTCAACTCAACTCAACTCAATTAATAATTAAGTTCTTTTATTTATGTAATGGTTTCTCATTTGCTTAGCACTCTGCCTTATAATCTAATCATCTTGGTCAGCCGTAAAAACAAATCTGGGCACTAGGTTACCCCATCTAAATAAATCTGGGCACCTAGAAATGTTCGACTTGAAACAAGTGGGAGCATTCTGGGAGTTTAACATCATTACCCCCTCCCTCTCTTCTCTATGGTTATACAGAAATGTTCGACTTTATATATAAGTAAATGAATCGTTCTAGGAGTCCAACACTGTGGTGATCTGCATGTGTGATAATAATTATATAAGAAAAGACTCTTTTCTTGTTTAAGATGATACTGCTCGTGAGTTCATAAAAATTTCGCTTTTTTGAAGGCAACAAAAGTAATATGAATGAACCCATCAAGCTGGGCTAATCTATATATTTATACGAGAAACGGAAATTATTTTCACAAAAACATGTTAAATAATATCCGAATTTGAAACTAAAAAAGTAAATGGATTTAAATAAAATCATAAAATAATTATTACTCACGTATTATATGTGAATACTGATTTTGTTTTCTAATTTTGGATCAAATTTCTATGTTAAGGTTTTTGCTTTCAATCATTAAATACATTCAAAAATGGTATATGACAGGCCTATCCACTGAGCTTTCTAAAATTTCGACAGTTCTGCTTATATTTTCAGTCGTAAGCGAAATGAGGCGCGCCTCTTCCGACACCAGTTGGTATCGGAAAAATCCGGGGTTTTGATATAGAAATTGTTCTGACCTTACACACAGTCGTCAGGCATAAAGTGTGTTAGGGTCAGACGAAATTCGGACTATATTTTACTCTGCTGTAATGTGCTTCTGATAAATAAATAAAATAAATAAATAAATAAATAAATAAATAAATAAATAAATGGCACGTCCCCAAGCGGCATTGGCTAAATCTAAGTCGCATTGTTCTTAACAGTGACGTCATTCTATCGTTTTTTATGAAGTCAGTAATTAATCTTTGCATAACAACGGGATTTTTCGGACGCTCATTAGTTGGTAAGTAACGAAATTATTTTATATGCACATTATTCACCGAATCTTTTACTGTCACTGCTGTCATATAGGACTCGAGTTCTGGTATCGTTGGAGCCTAGTTCTGGACCAAATATTAGAAACTAAAGTATTGATTCATTTGATTTCTGGCACTGCGGGCGAAAATACTTTTCTTCGATCTTTGTATGGCATTTTAATTAATTTTTCTTATGAGTGGTGCAAGAAATAACGATAATTTTGTCAAAGATTTAAAAAAAAAATGGGGGGGGGGGGGGGGGGGAGGGTGAGTCGCAGGAGTAGTAGGACTATGATATACCGAAAGATACCAAATTTTTTTTCAACACTTTTCTGACCCAATTTCTTCTTATTATTTAACAACAACAACGACAAAAAATAGATAAGTAAAATAAATAAATAAATAAATAAATAAATAAATAAATAAATAAAATAAAATAAAATAAATAAATATTTGGAGATTTAATACTTAAAAAACATGTTGTGAATTAAAAATGCATAGAAAAGTGTTTTAGAACAGCCATAAAATTCGCTAGAGTTGTGACCGTGAGTAACATTAAAACAGGCTTGTTTCCCTCCATTCAAGTGAAACCAGTGTTCAAATACAGGTGTCATAAAAATTTCGTAATTTTGTACAACAGTTCCGATTTAGTCAGTAAGACTATTTAGTCATGTGACCAGCTACTATAGAAACGAAAAGTGCATTACACATCTTCATTAACCTATTCAGAATATTGATTGAGTTTATCACGCATGAAGATTGAACATCACGTTTGGTACATCTTCAATTACATCAATTTAAAACAGGTAGGTACTGTGGCGATGGAAAAATTATTATGGAAGACCAAGATCAATTGTGAGAAGCTTGAAATAAGATCATCTTAAATAATAATGGCTTACTTTAAGAAATCTTTAATTGAGTGTTATATGGAATTAAATGTTGGAACCTGTGTGACACGAGGACATTTTTAGAACGTGATCTTGAAGGACATTAGTTTGATTAAACGTGACTTCAAAGTCTTGCTTGCCGGCAGATTGTGTTCTAGTTAATCTGTTTTACAGGAAAAATCATTGACTCGTAACGCCGCTGTCATTTGCAAATTGGAAAATGTATATACCCAATGTATATGAGTATTGATGATCTACGGATAAGTCTAACATAAAATGAATAAATTAAAATGTATATGATTGAATGGTTAAACTGATCAACCGATTATAGATATATATATATATATAAACACATGATTTATCGTTTGATTTTTTAACAGACTAATATTACAGTATTAAAATTTTTATTAAACAGTTTGTGTTCCGACTTTACAGGAAAGAAGCTTAACTACAGGCTATAAATAGTCATGTGTATGAAAGTGAAATGTGACAAATGTCAGAAATATACATGGAAGGGTGAGTAAACAATATAGTCTAACTTGATAGGACCGACAACTCGGTCTCATATGTCAGTGTCAGAAATATACACGGGGAGGTAAATAGACAGTACGGCATAACTTGATACTACCTAACACCGTGATCTATATGACAATGTCGGAAATATAGACACGGAGAGAGTGGTAGGTAGTACGATTTAACTTTTTGCTAACACCATGGTTTATATAACTGCCAGAAACATACACGGGGAGACAGTACGCGGTATGCCGGGCATAACTTGATACTAAAACCGTAGTCTTTATGACAGTGACAGAAAAAATATACGAAGAGATGGGTAGGCAGTACGGTATAACTTGATACTAACACAGTGGTCTATATGACAGTGTCAGAAACACTACACGGGGAGGTAAGTAGACAATACTGCATAACTTGATACTAACACCATGGTCTATATGACAGTGTCAGAAACGATACACGGAAGGTAAGTAGACAGTACGGTATAACTTAATACTAACACCGTTGTCCATATGACAGTGTCAGAAACGCTACACGGGGAGGTAAGTAGGCAGTACGGCATAGATTGATACTAACACCATGGTCTTTAGACAGTGTCAGAAACGCTACACGGGGAGGTAGTAGGCAGTACGGCATAGATTGATACTAACACCATGGTATATATGACAGTGTCAGAAACGCTACACGGGGAAGGTAAGTAGACAGTACAGTATAACTTGATACTAAGCACCGTTGTCTACATGTACAGTGTCAGAAACGCTACAAGGGGAGGTAAAGTAGGCAGTACGGCATAGCTTGATACTAACACCAAGGTCTATATGACAGTGTCAGAAACGTTACACGGAAGGTAAGTAGGCAGTACGGCATAGATTGATACTAACACCATGATCTACATGACAGTGTCAGAAACGCTACACGGGGAAGTAAGTAGACAGTACGGCATAACTTGATACTAACACCGTTGTCCATATGACAGTGTCAGAAACGCTACACGGGGAGGTAAGTAGGCAGTACGGCATAGATTGATACTAACACCATGATCTACATGACAGTGTCAGAAACGCTACACGGGGAGGTAAGTAGACAGTACAGTATAACTTGATACTAAGACCGTTGTCTACATGACAGTGTCAGAAACGCTACAAGGGGAAGGTAAGTAGGCAGTACGACATAGTTTGATACTAACACCATGGTCTATATGACAGTGACAGAAACGTTACACGGAAGGTAAGTAGGCAGTACGGCATAGATTGATACTAACATCATGGTCTATATGACAGTGTCAGAAACGCTACACGGGGGGGGGGTAAGTAGACAGTACGGTATAACTTGATACTAAGACCGTTGTCTACATGACAGTGTCAGAAACGCTACACGGGGAGGTAAGTAGACAGTACGGTATAACTTGATACTAAGACCGTTGTCTACATGACAGTGTCAGAAACGCTACAAGGGGAGGTAAGTAGGCAGTACGGCATAGCTTGATACTAACACCATGGTCTATATGACAGTGTCAGAAACGCTACACGGGGGGGGGGGGGGGGGGGGGGGGTAAGTAGACAGTACGGTATAACTTGATACTAACATCGTTGTCTACATGACAGTGTCAGATACGCTTTACGGGGCCGGGAAGTAATAATTAAAGAATTCAGTAACATTTAAAAAATCTCTAATCATTTTGTAACGCCAGCCTGAGTGACTGTAATGTCGCTGATAACGCTAACAATCTTTTAACAACCTTGTCCAAGTTTTTAACATGTTAAAATGCAAACTAAGAAAATAGATTATAAAAAAAATTCCATTGAATTCACATAACACTGCTATTATGAACCATTTTCTTTATCATTTCCTGTTTGAATAGAGATGCTAATTTAGTGAGTTACCGTAATGAAATAATAAAATACATTCCAAAGTAGACGATACCCTCTCCACGCCCGCATTGCAAATTAAGCCTATTGAAGCTAATGCATAAGCCCCGTTAATAAAAATGGCAGGATCAACGGTTCATTCCCACTTAGCCCACATTTTGAAATTTTGTACCTATAAGTAAGGTTTTAAATGTTGGCTAAGTGGGAATTCCTGTCAGTTGTAGGATTAAGCAAAACAATAGGTTTTAATTACAGGTGAGGGTATTGTCTGTTTCTGGAAAATATGAAAATATTGATGTTTTATATTCTTAAGAGATCTATACATGTATCACATTATTATTTCATGTTAAACATCAGGATTAAATTCACCTTTAAATGAAAATTTGACTTTGTGCACATCAAAATGATATTTACAAGAAAAATAGTTTACAATGCAATCTCAGAATTGACCCTCTTAATATAAATAAAAGAATCTTGACTGTGTTATAAAACACAATTACTCCACTCTCTATAATGCAATTATTTTGTTTGAAATATAACTTATTTATTTATTATTATTTTTATTATTTTTTATCTATTTTTGAAAATAAAATGAATGAATGAATTAAAAAATAATATTAAAAAGGGGAAAAAAGTCATTACATTGTATTTTAATCTCAAATGATAAAAATAAAATAAAATTTATAATTAATATTACATTTTTTAAAGTAATTTCACCATATTATCAAAGAAGTATCCTAGAAAAGACTATAGCAAAAACTTTCCAGGTGAGATCTTAATTGTTTATTTAACAATGTTGGCTAAGTGGGAATGAGAAATTTTAAAATGTTGGCTAAGTGGGAAGACACCGGATCAACATAGCACTATCATTTAAATTCATTTTACACTGCATTTTTGCAACTATTCCTTCCTTCAATAGTTTTATTCTCATTTGCATATTAGGTTGTGGGAACCATGTTGAACAGGTGATGGCAGATGTACCCCCAGACCAGAGATGTACATGTAAGAAAGATCAAGGTGGTAAAAATTGGTAAGTTTGCAACAGTGGTTCAATTCATTTATAATTTAATTACATGTATAAGACTTACATTGCCATTCTTAAATAATTATACAACAAACCAGGCTTTTTTAAATATAATTTTCATGTCAAATTTCATTTACAAAATTGAAATAATGAAGTTTTTGTAGAATTTGAATGTGAAATCTTTACCAATTAAAAAAAAATGTATGCATAAAGTTTTTTTTCTTGAAAAAAAAAATGTCTTTGGAATTAAAAAAAAAACTCTGCTTCAGCAGAATATTAATTTTAACAATTTTATTTTTTTTTTTTATTTTGAAGATTGTCAGTGAATATATTACCAGTATTAAACATGTATAGTATTTATCAATGGCAGTGTATTTAATTTATGTGTTGTAACAAAGTTTAACCTGAATGTTACAGCAGCAAGATTTTAGGAGGTATTTTATAGAAGACATTTATATAACCCCTTTTTTTGTTAAACTGAAAATTTACCTAGTAGCTACTTACAAGTTTTTCTTGTTTTATTTTCAGTTGTATAATTATTTAAGAACTGTTAAAGACAGAAGTTTTTCTAGGTACTGACATCTATGAACTGTTATAGGAATATGTATATATATATATATATATATATATATATATATATATATATAAGATGCAATAATATTGCATCTATAGTATCATTAATTTTATACCCAGTTACCAAAGTAAAGAGTTTAATAATCACCTTCGTTTTTGAGTGGACAGCCAGGCCTCACCCTTGTAAAAAGAACTTTCATACAATGTTAGTAACTGGTGTATTCTGGCTCATCTGAGCCCAAAGTGCACAAAGAGCACAAAGTAATAAGAATATGATACATGTATAAGCTGTGTCAAGTTTGGTTCAGCAGTGAGTCAGTAGATCAAACCATAAAATATCATTGTTAATAAGCAAGGTGTTACAATCTTAATCTAATTGTCTTCACAACTGACATGAATATTTCTCCTTACATAACCTAGTTCAAGTTTAGATACGGGTCAAGTTGGGTAAATAAAGCATGAAATGAAGACCATTCTGAAAATTTAGAATACTTATATGTAGTTCAGTTGAATTTGCTGTGGCTGCCACTAAAAAAATTGTTAAGATGTGCATATTTTCATTGTTGTTTCTGGTAAAAAGTAACTGATAACAAATTTTTAAAAATTTTGTAGTATGAATTTGGTGTATAACTAAAAAGATTAAAATAAAATGATAAATGTTTTTTTTTAATTTTCAGAATTGAAAGAGAATATCATGCAACAGCTTTCGATATGTAGATCTTAATGGTTATTATTTTCACTGATTGCAGTTTAAATTTAAAAGAAAAAAAAATACTGAAAAGAAAATGAAAAAAAAATATATTGTTTCTTTTGTTTAAAAGTTATTATTATTGTATTTATTGAGTTAATTAATAAAGTGTAATATTTCTAAATGTGGAGGAGTGAAATTTATTTATTTTTAAGAAGAAAGTTCTATTAACAAGTAAGAAATTTTTTCACATATATTAAGACATTCAGTTCATAGAGGGGGAGGAAACCTCAATATCAAGAGAGAGAGAGAGAGAGAGAGAGAGAGAGAGAGAGAGAGAGAGAGAGAGAGAGAGATTTTGGAACTTAAATGCCTAATCTGTCTTGAATTAAATAGTCAGTCACAAATATTTAAAATGTCAGTCGCAAAACCTAAAAAAAATTATCATTTACTTTGAGATAGATCTCACATAGCTATTTTGCTATAAATTTATAATAATTTCTATAATGCTGATGCATGAACAAATCAATAGTACAATACTGACATAAACACAGTCGTCATAGTGATAGTAAACAAATAATGCAATTTACATGCAAGGAACATTGGTGTTTTACCATAGGTTGTTCAGTTTAGAAATAAATTATTCAAAAAAAAAAAAAAAAAAAGGCTTTATAACACACATACATAATATACATTTTTTGAAACGTACAATATACATTCCCTGTTCATCTAATAAGACTTAAACTAATACAGGGTAGGGTATCTAGTTGCTATGGATGCAGTGGAGAAATGGTATTCTATGATTCTTTTAAGATTAGAGGTAGTCGGTTCAGAAATGGAGGAAGAAGCATGTTATGCATGTTTTATGTTGACCAACTAGATGACTACCTGTATGCCAAATTTGACTAAAAATGGTAAGTTGAGGATTTGGTTAATGTTTTTGAAAACCTCCTTTTTACAAACTCCAATAATCTGGCATTATGTAGAATAGTTGCAAATTGGTTAAAGCTTGAGCATTAAAATCCAAAGCATTTCACCAATGGGTTTCCCGTGTTTAATTTAGGTTGACCAGAAGTGAAAGTTTTTCTGCTTAGTCACAGGCTGTTTGGTCTTAGTACCAGCAAAATGAACTGAGTGATCTGTGATGTTTATCTGCATTTTTTTGTGAGAGGTGTGGCCCCCATATGTGAGAATCAGTACAAAGCAGATTAATAACATTGTGCAAAAATTGTACATTACCAGTCTGAATGTGCAAAATTTGTACATTACCAGTCTGAATTTCCTCTGATCCTAACACACTTTATCTCCGGGATTTTCCGATACAACTGGTGTCGAAAAAGGCAATGTTTCACTTCGCTTCAGACTCAATATTTTGGAAGACAACTCATTGACCTATCAACAGTTCCACTAATATTTTAAGTCTTAAGTGAAATGAAGCAGCAACCCTTCTGACACCAGTTAGTGTCAGTAAATCCTGAGTTTTTGAGATAAAAATTGATCTAACCCTACACATGGCCATCAGGCATAAAGTGTGTTAGGGTCAGAGGAAATTCGGACCGGTAAACTACATTTCTTGTGTTTATAGCTTAGTACTCAAGAGTCAAGATAACAGTAAATAACAAACATCCTTTACTTAATTGCTGATGTGACATAAAGCAATATTCATCCAACAAATCAATTAGTCAATTATCACAGTCAGTATATTGTATCACATAAAAGAAAACTATCGCCATGGTCTCTACAACATGATTTTGTCTACTATCAGTCATGTGACTGTGTCTTATCAAGTAAAAGAAAGTCTTTTCACTAATGATGTTCAAAGTCATTGTCAAAGCTGTATTTTGACTAAGCTTAAACCATATCACATGGTACACCGATGAACCTCATTACAATAAAACCAGCTTTTCCTGGCATTATTATATAAGCAACCAGATAAGTCATGTAACTTCTAGCTAGCATTTTTTAATAAAAATAGGTATGTCAATGACTAAAAACAAATAATAAAAAAACCTACGAATCATGATGTTTAATTTTACACAAAATTACTATATATCGTTTTGATATACATAAAACTGCAGGAAAATTAGAACATTTTCAAAAGAAAAAAAAAAGCTAACAGATCTTAAAAGGTATCATAAGTAAAGTTATGCTGTTTTACACCCCAGTCAAGATTTTTCCATTTTTATTGAGAGACACACACATGCTGACTTATTGTGATTTAAATGTGACAAATTCTCAAACAATGATTGGCTCAAATCAGATTTGATTTCTTGGCTGTGAGAGATACTGAGATCGTCAATAAGCCATGCTTTAGACCACACTGCCTAAAAAACACATAACAGATCTATCGAGATAATTCTTTTAAATTTACATGCACTGATGTAAATGTTTTTGCAATGAACGTTAAAGCATTTTTGGCTCTCCAATGATTACAAGAACTGTGGTTGTTTTTCTGTAATGCTTGTATAGGTCTGCTACTATCAACAAAACGTGTCATGATAACAGATATGATATTACACATTTTCATCTTGCTTGACAGTGGTACTTTTATATTCAGATAATCTCATATTAGTTCTACCAAGCAGATAAGCCGACACAGCTAATCCTCCGAGGTTAATCCCGAGTATCTTGTTCACTTTCCATAACTTGCCATGCATCTGTATTGCCTACAACATAAGAGAAAAAAAAATTAGAATAAAGAGAACATTTCATCTATATTAGGTGTAATCAAAGAAATTGTTAATTGCTCATCAATTATTATTTTTATACCTTCAATGGTTATAAAAAAGGTTTTAAACTTCAGCACTGTACAAAAATGCAAGCTTTTAAATGATGCTGTGCATCAGAGTATCCAGCTAAGTTGTCAAACAGACCTGACCAAAGTTTTAGTTAGCCATTTTATGTGTTCATGTTTTCTCCTAAGAGTTACCTCCCTTTGTATATAGAAGGCATGCAAATGTACAATTTAAAATCCAGATCATAAAGAAATTTAGCAAATAAATGCATCATATATATAATTATTTACTTTTTCAAAATGATAAAATAAAAGCAGGCCAAAATCCAACTAACATTTTTAAAATAAATTTAGATCAAAATTTCAACTAATGCATTCCCATTGTTGTTATTTTAACTTGATAGTTTTCTATCTTCTAATACAATGCATTAAAATCAATTTTCACGAAAAGCCACAATTTACAATTCTTCACTTTTGAATCACATATCACAACTGATTCATAAAGTTATTTATCATTTACTAACACAATATTATTCTTATTCTTATTCTTTATTAAGCCATACGTTACAACTCATAGGCAAAACATAATATTTGTATGAAAAGTATGAACATTAAATAAATAAATTACATACATAATAATAATAATTATTAATTATTAATAAATCTTATTGGAGGATTTACATAAATAAAATATTACATTATTATATGTTAAGTATCATATATAACGTACATAATCTGAAAAGTAAATATAATTATAATTATTTGACATGATTTTTTCTTATTAACTCAGCTTCCAAAAAATATTTAGCTAAATTTCTTAATTGTTTTACATTTTGGATATTAAAAAGTTCAACTAGTTTGAAAACAGATGGGCGAACCCAGTAATATTGTTTGATATACTGCTTACGAATATTTGTATAATATGGACATATGAAAACAAAGTGATAAACATCTTCTATATCTTTTGATTCACAATAACATACCCTGTTGCTTCTTTCTTCAATTATTAAATCTTCCCGTTTCAATTGATAAATCATGTGATGACAATCTATATCTACACAGTATTTTTTGGTAATTATATGACAAGGGTTTACGTAAATAAAATTGCAAATAAAACCTATCAACTAAGTGTTTGTACAGGTCACACTTTGCAGAATTATTAAAAAATGAAAAAGCGCTTTGTATAAAATTATCCTTTATAACACTGGTAAACATGCTTAAAAATATTTTGTATCAAGAACAGACTGCAGTAACCATATATCATTGAAACCATGTCTACATAATAAATCTTTAACCTGTAAAAGCCAGTTATACCTGCCATCACTATCTATTCTATCATACATATCTTTATAACAAGCTTTCAAGACACAATTGTCTGTATTTAAAAGTTTTAACCAATATTTCATAATGCGAATATACCTGTATATTTGTAAAGGAAAACGGGCTAATTCAGTGGATAAAAATATTGTAAAAGAAAATTTGGTGATTTTTTAAAATAAAGCAATAAGCATCATTTAGCCATTAAAACATCATGAAAACAATGGGTCACATGCTCAACTAACATTGTGGGTCCATTTTGATTGCTGGTGTATCTGCATAAACTTGGAGTATCTGCATAAGCTGGGAGTTTAAAGCTTTTTTTAGTCTCATAAGATTAACTGGTTCAGACCGTATTCTTATCTGATGATACACTTTTTATCGGTACTTACCTGATTAATACACTTTTTATCCGATGTGATTAGACATGCTCTTCCTGTTTTTAATCTACAGACTCGAGCCATTTCCTGTAAGGCTCCAGGATAAAGTTGTATGTTGTTCTTCTTTGATCCCATCCTAACAAACAATGACAAAATACAATATTACTACCTGCTTAGAATAAGAATCACCAAGAAAACATCACAGCAAAATAAATATAATCAGATTTTGTAACAAGAGATGGAATACTTTGTAATTTGAACTAAACCTAAAGTTACAGCAAAGATTGGTTCATTGATTGGTTTACTGAGGTTTTATATCCATGTCAAGAATATTTCACTTATATCAAGACATCACCAGCTATAGGTGGTTTAGCAGAAATTTTAGTCTTTGCAATGCACTTAATGGCAATGTTCTGGGAGGGTACTTTTGTGTACCATGCCTGCTATGACACAGGGCATCAGTTTTTAGGGTCTCCCCTGAAAGACATTGTGACTTTCTTTTTTAAATGTTGAGTGCTTGGCCAAAGAACAATTACTACAAATTTTCAAGTCTTGGTCAGACCCGGCCAGGGATTCAAACTCTGACCTCCCACATACAAAGCAAGCCCTTTACCAACTGAGCTACCGTAGTGGTACAGCAGAGGAAATCATCAAAACAAAATGGGTCAAAGTTGTAAATGGCTGGGTTGCTAAAATGCTGTGATGTGTAAGAAGTAAGAAAAGTTCTAAATGATTACACAAAAAGAGATGCAAAACTTTAATATATGGTATTTAGAAATATACTGTAAGGTTTCAACGTTCTTGGTTGAAAAATGTAGGAGCAATTTCACAAAAAGGGACTCCATTTTTATCCCACAAAATACGGACCCTATTTTATCCAACTCCTTAACATTCACCAACTGAAACTAAGATTTGGACTTCATGCAACCTGGCCAAAAATACTAGTAAATAAAATAAGAGTCAAAATATATATATATATATATATATATATAAATTCGACACTCAGTAAAAGTGATGACTGATATAAATTCGACACTCAATAAAAGTGATGACTGATATTAAACATCTCCCTACTTTGAAATGTTTTCAGACTTTATGGTGTATATAACTATGGGTCACATTAATATATGGCATCGAAAATAGAAAAAATTAAAAATGGTCATTGATAACCTTTAAAGAAATAAAGAGGGATGTAGAGTAATCCTAAAATCTTACCTTACTCCAAATGGCTGAAAAACATTTCAAAAGATTTATTAATGCATGAATATTCAATTTTAATTCCACCCCAACCCAGTGTGCACCCATACCCATAAGTATCAAGGTAAAAAATTATACAACATACAAGTATATAGTGTAATATGATTGTAAATTGTATCATAACCTTTATCTTACAGTTCTGCTATTTATGATATAATAATTATGAGGAGGAGTAATGGAATTTTAACCTCCTGGGGAAAAAACACCAACTATGGGCAAGCAAACTGGCATTTTTTTATTTTACATACTAGGATTATTCCCCTTGAGATTCAAGTAGTCTTGTAAAACATGACAAATGACAGTTTGTTGAAGTTGAAGCTGGAAAAATGGTGGCCACTGGCCTTAATAGACAGTTGCCACTATATAGAGGTTGAATAAAGAACAAATTTTTTTATGGAATAAGATATGGTCAATCTAGACAAGTGACTGCATAATACAAGTGACCGCTAACACAAGTTAGACTGTAACTGCATGTTGAAAGAGGCTGTGATCAGTAATCATATGCTTAAGACCCCTCAGCCTACCTATATCAGACGGTGTGTCTTAATTTATGATGACTGTATTTCAGCATCAGGGTTGACCTGTGTATCATGTGGTATTTATTGATTTTTACGTGTCCATTATTTTGATTGTGTATCACCACATAATTTGGTTTTTTCTGTGACACATGTTCTGGATGTGGCTGTTAGTGAAAGCATAATCCCCCGCCTAGAAGATTTGGGAAGTTAAAGATTTCTTTCTTATCTACAGATATTTACATTGTTTTTTCTGTATAAAGTGTCCACAGCCCACTCCTTTGGAACTTTGTAAAGTTAACACAGTCTGTCATATGACCCCATGACTGACTTTTCACAGCGTAATGGCAGGCAGAGTGTATTGTGACAGATGTGGGAAAAGTCAGATAAATTTCTCAGAATCCTATAGATTTAAGAACAATATTTTACAAAAACACAAAAAATTTTCAAAAATGTTGTAAATATAAGAAATAAAATAAGTTTCCTATGTCTCTGTACAGGAATAAAGGACAACGGGTTGGCTCAAATTTTTGCATAAAAGCCAACGACTTTGTACAAAGACATTGGATAAATACTTTATGTCTTAAATAAATGCAGCTGATTGGTTGAAACAAGGAGGCCTTTTTTCAAAAGGGGTTAAAAATTGTGATGGTAATGATTTTTTTTTTTGCAATTATTTAATATGATAGGCCTAAAGACACATTAGCAGTTACATGTATCATCTTGATAATGATAATTAATTAATTAACTGAAGATCTTGCACTAACAAACTTTTACCTGCAATAGATGCAGATAAATTGAATTTATAGGTCAGCGATTACTCTTCCAATATTTTTAAGATTATTTATTCTTCACTTAATTTTTTCATAAATGATTTACCAAATTAAATTTGGCTGCAAGATGAATTCAACATGTTCATGGAATCCATTTTACTTTTTTTTATTTTAACCAATAGTCCATCATCATAGTGAATACAAGGTTTACAACAAAACTTTTAAGTTCTCTTTTTCACTAGCAAGCATGTTTAAGATCAAGGCATTATCATTTTCATAAGCAATAATTTCCTGTTCCAGTGGAAGTACAAAGGTATGTTGTACATGTATTTCAATGATACTCTGCGCATCTGTTTGACAACGTCTACCAACATGAATAAAAATCCCATTTTTGAGAAAGTTTTCTTTTAAAAATGGCTATTATGAGCCAGAAATTTTTCTCTGCAAATGCTGAATCCTTACCAAATCTGTAGCTATGACATCAACAGATTCATCCTTGAATGGTAAATTACAAACGTCCCATCTTATGCAATCTATGTTCAGTGGAGGCCTGTTGGGAAAAAAATGAAACAAGAAATACATCACACAGTTTAAGCATGCCCTGTAATTAAGTAGGCAGGAAACAAATAGACATACATCCAAATTTATTTAGTTTTGGTATTTATTTATTTATTTTTTTTAAAAAGTCTTAGGAAAACTGAAACCATTTTGATTGAGACACATGACCCATTTTTGCTTATTGACTAATTCTGATATTTAAAGATAATGCCACAGGAGAGAACCAAGGTGGTATAAAAATATATCATAATTATATAAATAGAATAAGTATTACATCATCTGAAATATGATCATCAATCACATCAACTAATAACAGAGTAAATGTGCAAAACAATTTGTCTAATCTTCATCAAATTTCAGTAATATTAAGATTCTACTTTCCATGTTTTTAAAGTGAATTTTTCAATTCCTGCAAAATATTCATCACTGATAAAATACAGAAACTATGGAGGCATTTTTAAAAATCTTTATACATTTACCAATCAAAGATTTTTTTATCAAAACTGTATAACAACCCCTCTCTTTGTGTCCCTCCTTACTGAGTAACTCTTTCTCTGTGTGTTTCTTTTTACGTCTCTATGTTTCTCCATCAAATGTCTCTCTCTACCCTCCTTCCACTCTCTACTTCCACTGTCTCTGTCTTTCATTCCTCTCACTGTCTCTTTCATCCAATCACTGTCTCTCCTTCCAAACATTGATGCTGTGTCTCCTTCCACAAATGCATCTGTCTCTTCTTCAACTCACTCCCTATCTCTCTTTCCAAACATTCTGTTTCTCCTTTCACTCAACTCTATCTATCCTTCGACTGACTGTCTCTCCATCCACTCACTTTGTCTCTCTTTCCACACAATGTCTTTCCTTCCACTGAGGGACCCTCTTCCCCTTTTTACACACTGAATCTTGTCTCTCCTTCCACTCTCTCTATCTCCTATTCCACTCTGACTTTCCTTTCAAATACTTTGTCTCTCCTTTCACAAACTGTCTCTCCCTTTTCACATTCTTTCTCTCCTTTTGCACTAGCTGTCTTTTCTTTCACTCTTTCTTTCCGTTCCACTGTCTCTTTCTGTCTTTCCTTTCCTTTCACTTTACCCCTCCTTTGAATCACTTTCCACCTCTTCATTCACAGGATCTGTCTTTCCTTTTACTCACCCTGTCTCTCCTTTCACTTACTCTGTCTCTCCTTCACGCACTCTGTCTCCTATTCCACTCAAGCTGTTTCTCTCTTTATTCACTCTATATCTCTCCTTCAGCACACCAGTCTTTCCTTTGAGTCATTCTGTCTCTCCTTCTACTGTCTTCAATACAAGCTGTCTCTTCTTCTACTGACTTTCTGTCACAGGTTCATCATGACACACTTCTGTCCTTTCACTGTCTCTCTGTCTTTCCTTTCACACATTTACTATGTCTCTTGTTCCACAAACACTTTGTATCTCCTTTCACACATACTCTTGAGTCTCCTTCTACTGTCTCTTTCTGTCTATCCTTCAATAATCACTCTGTCTCTCCTTGTACTCTCTTTTTCTGCCTCTCTTCCAACTTTTTTTTCTCTCTTTTAACTATGTTTTTGTCTCTCCTCCTACACAATATTTTCCTTCCACTGTCTTCTTCCTTCCATACATTCATACTGTCTCTTCTTCCATGCACTTGCTGTTTTTCCTTCCTGTCTCTCCTGCAACATACCCCTAACCATCTCTTTCTTCAAAAAAATCAGACAAACAGACAATCACAATTTCAAAACTGTAACATACATGTTCTCCTCCTGATGTATCTTGTTGACATGAACTACATTTTCCCATGCTCTGATCAATGCTCTGTTTGCAATCTCACCGGCAATGTGATAAGATCCTGGCCAACTCACAGCAGCCTGAAACAACAATGGTATGTGTATAGTAATCGGCAAAGTAAGTAGAGCAGTGGCTTTGGTAGCTAAATGGTCTAAAGGGTACCCTTAAAGATCACAACGCCTCTCACTACCTGGGTTCCATTCCCACTCAGGACAGATCCTAATGTGAAAAAGTTTGTATGTTCGCTTGCTGAAGGTCAGTGGCTTTCTCCAGGTACTCTGGTTTCTTCCACCATCCCAGAACTGTCCACCTCGAAATAAGTGAAAGAATCTTGACTAGGGCATAAAACACCATTACTCCACTCCACTCTTTTTTATAAGAAATGAAAGATTAGAGAGATAAATACCATGTTGTATATGGATAATTGAATTGTAAAAAGATGCTGCATGTTATTTTGTTGGGTAATTTATGGTGACATATCAGGGATACTTTCATTTTATGGGCAGAGAAAATGGAAAATACCAGTTTTCCTTAGTTTTAACATCTGTGGCAAAACTTGGTGTTTACAATTATCCGTCAGTGGCTTTTAGGCATGTTACAGAAATAGGAAGTACCCATTACAAGAAACAAAACAGAACTGTTTCTTGAGAGCCAAATACAAACATGTACCATAAACCATATATTATACATAAACTAATATTTAATTTTGTACAAATATAAATGTAACTCCAACCCCAGCAGAAACCAAAATTTGACCTTGAGACCTTGACCTTTGACCTACAAATCAAAATGTGGTATGTGAAAATCATCCTATATATATGTTAGTGCCCAGACTGATAAAAATCATCTACAAATGTGTGTTAAATAACCCTCAAGATTTTAAACAAACTGTAAGATAAATCAACAGAAAACAAAAATAGTGATTTCTATGTCACTATCCCCAATCTACACTGCAAGGGGTAAAATACATAAAAGATGTTTAATTTAAAAAAAAAAATACAGGTTATATACTGTTTCAGTTACCATACATGAAAGGGTTTTAGAAAGTACAAAGAACAGACAGTAATCATTACCTGGTACATTTATTTTCCTGAGACCAAAAAATCAATCACGGCATAAAGAAATAAAAAAAAAACCTAGAAGACCAATCAAGCTAGTTCTAATCAACAAATAATTGACTTCCAATTTCTAATAAAACACCAACTCAGAAAGTAGTTTTTTTTGGGAAATAATCTTGAAATCGTGACAACAGCCTACAGATTACGTAAAAAATGTACATGATTTAAAACTACGATTTCCTTTTTTTGTTCGGTTTTCAACATTTACTTCTTACTGAATGTCATAAGCATGACAATAACCATTAATGTCCAATTAACGGCTTTAAAAATAAGACTTCACATGGATATATTGTAAAATGTGAAACCTTGTGTCGGTTAATTTTCTTGAGTAATAACATTTCATTACATTTGCATTCTTTTATTTCAGTGTTGTGGGGTGCCACTGAGTACAAATTTTAGTAATTCACATAAAATTTAAATAAATGAGATTATTTAATTTTCATTTTATTTTTAATCTCAGGTTTAAATGCAACGAAAAAAGCTTTTGTGAGAAATTTCCTTATTTACAGTTTATATATTTCTAAAAGCATATAAATATGATTCTTATCAGTAACTTCAAATAAAGAGAGATTACAAAGAGAAAATCATAAGAAATCTGTGTGTGTGTGTGTGTGTGTGTGTGTGTGTATGTGTGCGTGTGTGTGTGCGTGTGTGTGTGTATGGTGCAAATGTATGTGTCTTTGTGTGTGCACATGCAAGTGTCTTATATGCATGTTTCAGTATGTGCATACATGTGTGTGTGTGTGTGTGTGTGTGTGTGTGTGTGTAATTATTATAGAATCCAATTTCTCTGAAGGTTAAAATTGTTGAATATTTGCTTTGCATGAGAACAACTTATCCGTAATTACATATTCAGATTCCGAAATTGTACTTTGAATTGAGAAGATTCAAGTTTAGCGTGTGCTTCATCTCCTAATTAAAGTACTGATATTCCCCTTCATTAGTTACAGCATTGCTGAATAAATCATTCATATTGATTAAGAAAATAATTAAGATAATAACGATTCGTTAGTGAAACTCTGAATTGGCGTTGATTAGCAGCGTTGTAATTATCACATCGTAAAACATTCATACGCATAAAATGAAGCACTTGCAACGTCACGTATTACAAAAGTTTCTCCAAGCCAAAAATTGACTTTAAAAAAATTTCTTTATGATTCACATTTTATCTATTTCTATCTAAAATTTCATTTGGACAAATGCTGATGACTTAAAGAGTTACATCTAGCTTGGAAAAAAACAGAAGACAGAAAGTAAACCCACATACCTTAAAATTTAGGAGTTTAATTTATATTTTAAAGAGCCAGTTTCAGAATGAAGAACTTCAAGTGAAGAAATAGGGTTAGTCTTAAATGTAGTTCCTCTAATCTAGTGTATAGGTATTTGTTTCCTTAATCATTAGATTCTACATACATGAAAAACAATTTAATTTTTTCCAAAAATTGTTAATATACTTTTATTAATTCTTTTTGTAAAATTATTACCGTAATTGAATGTTGTCTGCATCAAAATGAAATTGATAAAATATTGAGGAAAAAGAAGAAGAAGAAGAAGAAGAAGAAGAAGAAGAAGAAGAAAAGATGAAATTGGTTATAGATAATTTTTTGAGACAGAAATAATAAACATTAGCAACAAGCTTATTTGACACCAAATCTGACTTAGACCCGAAGAATTTCAGAAAAGATTTCAGTTTAACTAGATGAGTCGCCTGACACTGCATAAAAATCAATCAAAGGGAAATAATTCAAAAACGGAACAAGATAGACTTGTGGTTCTTGTGCACTGCACTTCGAGTCATTGCCAGAAACATGTACACCAAGTTTGGAGTCATTTGAACGTATTACACCAATGTTATGCTCCGGACAAGAAATGCTCTAAAAAAATCAATCAAAGGGAAATAATTCAAAAACGGAAAAAGATAGAGTTGCGGTTCTTGTGCACTTCACTTCGAGTCATTGCCAGAAACATGCACACCAAGTTTGGAGTCATTTGAACATACAACACCAATGTTAATCTCCGGACAAGGAAATCCGGATGCCGCAGATGCCAACGACGAAAGGATTCCCTATATGTCACTAGTCAGGCGACTTAAAAATGCATGAACACATGAATACATGCTTTACCATGTCACAAAGTCCTATCTTACTCCGGAACAGGAGCATTTTCTTTTTAAGATTCTGATTCCAATTTTTAGTTGGTTAGAAAATGAGAATTTTTTTTTAAACAAAAAACCACAATAAAAATTTTACTTTAAGATGAGTTTTATTAAGATAGTTTATTAATCTATCAGCATTGGTCATGATTAATTACTTTTATTTCTAAAAGATCTAAAAATTTAATTCAATATCTCTGTCATTTTAATTTTCTTTGCAGAAATCAAATCTGTCTTCAGCTGACATCTGTCATTTCACAAGGATTATTAATTAAAACGAAAAATATAATATTTCTAGTTTTTTGTGTATCAAATAGGAGAAAAACTCGATTGAAATCTGTTAACAAATATTCTAAAGATTGAAATGAAATCAATAAAATTCAGATTATTTACTGGACTAAGATAATATTGTTTTATAAAACTGACCACATGTTCATCTCATATGTTGACTTAAACTGTTACAATCAATTAGTTATCGAAAAATGTCTCGTGAATGACAGGAAAAGGTGAAACGGAATCAAATGTGGAGGAAGAAATCAATCCCTTTTTATCTTGTTCACGGACAAACAGACTAAGTCTTAATTAGGATATAAAAGTATTGATTGTTTTATGTCAATTTTTGTTAATAAATAGCGATATCATTTTTAGCGGGAAAAAAGTGTGCTGATACTCTTTTTCATGGTATAATATGATATGATAGGAGTTAGTTAAAGTAAAAATTAAATTCATGTACTACTGTAACTGTTACCATTTTATTTAATTCAATGAGGTTTTACATCCCAGTCAAGAATATTTCACTTATATCAAGATGTCACCAGCTATAGATGAAGTGACAAAAATTTTGACCTTTACAGTGTGTTTAGGTCAATGTGCAGGTAGAGTTCTGCCATGACACGAGGCATCAGTTTATAGGGTCTCATCCAAAGGACCCTTACTACTGTTATGAAGTGTAATTTTTATGTTTCAAATTGCATAAGTAATTTGCAGATTTTTCAATTATTGTCATTGTGATTATTATCAAGCAAACTTTCTTGAATTCCAAAATCACACATGCATTTCATTGTAAGTTTCACTTTTTTTGTCAGGGCCTTGGTGGCCTTGTGGTCTAAAGAGCAGGCATATGAATCGCAGTGCCTCTCACAGCCATTAGGTTCAAATCCTGCTCATGTTGTGTAAGAATGTTTGTAAGTCCTTAATGAAAGTGATTGTTTTCTACTGGTCCTTTGGTTTCCTCCACCATCCCAGAACAAACCACCTCAATATAAGTGAAAGAATCTTAACTCAGTATAAAACTCCACTGATCAACTCAACTGTTTTTGTCATTGCTCAACTTTTTTTGTCATTACTCAACTTGTTGTCGAAACATACCAGCACATGCATAAAATTGAAATTAAATTTTTCAAAACATTGTGATTATTTCTATAATAATATGGGATATATTGTAATCTAACTTCATCATGCAATACTTTTAAAACCATTATATATGTATAATGAAACTCATCAAAATTAGTTTTGCCAGTGTTTCAGGTGATATACCATAACGCTCATGCGGAACTTTTGTTTTGAAATGGTAAGGAATTAAATGGGATGAGCTGAATTTTTTTTCTGCAAAAAACAACATTATTTCAGGAAAAAAAAATTGCCATGCATCTAACATGATCAATATCACTAAATGCTTGGTGAGAATAATATCATTTTTTACTGGGAAAATGTCAGCGATTGAGATTACGGTATACAATAGATATTACTGTTTAATAAAATGCCATATGATATGCCGGCAAATCTCATTGATGTACTCTAAAACATTCCATATAAATGTTAAGGGGTAGTTATCATGTGGAATGCTGCTGCATCAAACTCCCCCCTCCCCCACCCATCCCTTTTTTGACCAATGAAAGTTAAAACCAAAAATCAATCTTTATGCGCTCGGAGAGTATGAAAACATTTTAAAGTGACTTCCATACTGAACGTACAATAAAACAATATGAGTATTTTCATTAAAACAAGTCATGGGCTTCATCAATGTACCCCTATCACATTGAAACCCCATAATGTTTGTGTTAAACTATTTATCTCTTATGAAAATAGAATAACTTAAGTTGATGTTTTCCCATAAATATATAATAAATAAATAAAAAATATTATTCTGAAAACTTGCAAAAACAAAAAATGTTTTCCAAACCATTCTCTACAACTTTTATTGGGTATAATTCATGTGGTATGCTAGTGTGCCCAATTTATGTTAAATTTCAATGGTTAAAAACTTAACAAATATTCATTTTACAAGTACATGTGTACATCAGGGGCTCAAAATTATCTTTCACGATTAGCCCAGGTCTTTTTGCCTTTATTTTTGTAGGTCCCAAATTAAGATTGGTATGTCACATATCCTCAATGGAAGGTCCATGTGCACCAAAATCAAGATCAAATTCATCTTTATTCTTGATTAAACAAATATAATCATACAATACTTACAAACACTCAAGTGATACTGTTTTCAAAGCAACTGTGCATTGTATTTTAATTTCTGGAAACAATCATAAAATGTTTTAATACACAAAGAAGTGTATTCTAAAAATTGTCCTGACCAATAAAAAAAAATGGCAGGTCCGTCGGACTTTTACAGTAAAATTACAAGGGTCCCAAAGTAAAATCAAAAGGTCCCAGACCTCAAACCTGGGGAATTTTGAACCTCTGTACATGTATAATTTTATATACCTTCACTTGGAAACTGTCACAGAGGAAAAACCTGCAGTCTATATTAACCAATATAAATATGGTGTATACCTGTACTGGAATACTGCCACTGCCACACATAGGATCACATACAATATCACCTGGCTTGATACCTACACAACCTATAACCGATCACAAAAGTATTTTACATAGGCTTGTGTAAACACAACTTAAATACATTACAACTAATCAAAAGTTATTTCACATGGCTTACTATTACAAAATCTATAACCAATCAAAAAGTATTTTACATGACATGTGTAAATACAAATTAAATGTAACACAACCAATCAAAAAGTATTATACATGGCTTGTATACAACCTATGTACATTTTTCAACCAACTGAAAGATTTTTTACATGGAAAGATAATTTGAAAAAATTGAATCCAATCAAAAGTAGTTTTACATGATTTTCAGTGGTTCCACACCAGTACTATTCTTTTCCACAAAATGACAATGTGCTACCCACACAGAGCTATGTAGCTCTTTTAATCCAATCTTTAATTATAAAAAATATGACTGGTTCTTAATGTTCTGCTTCATATTCAGATTTATACTTCCATTTAAAAGCTACATTTGAAGCGAAATGACAAACATGACTTTAATTTTTCTATTGTCATATTTCCATTTCTATGCAGCAATATACCTTCTTTTTCTGCTTATGGTTTATTTCTTTTACAGTTAACAAGTTAAAAAGTATAGTATGATTTAGAGATACTGCAAGCCTATGCTTATCAAGACCCTGAAAAAGTTTTATTTTTGCCATCACTATATTGTTGATTATCCTGGATATACCTGAGGTTTTCATAGTTCCATGTTCCTTTCATCCTCAATTTTGATTTCACACATGTGGGTAGAGCTAGCTAGACAGAATGTGCTTACCCTTCCAAAAAACCCGACCTCACTTCCCTGGTGGAAGCTGACATGATTAACTTAATTAGTCAGTTTTAAGAGTTTTTACTTTACTTTTGGGGTTGTGATTTGAACATGGACTGGTATATTTGTGTTTGATTAAAGCCAGAAGTGCTTGATTTTTTGAGTAAATGAAAGCTCACAGAATTAAAGGAAAAGCTATTTCCCTGATGAAAAATGAAATGAGGCTTTAAAACTCATTAGCTATCATTTACTTTGTCAAATTAGCAATCTTATTATTCAATGGATATGGTAATTTGCTTCAAATCCAGAGCAGAAAAATTATAGATTTTCATTGTGCTCAAATTAAGAAATGCTAATGTTATAGATTTCATTTAACAACAATTATTAATTATTGAGTGTCAGAAATTTGTTAGATATTGGCCGAATGTAGTAGAACACGAGAGAAAAGGCGTACAACATTTTTTTAACAGGACCTAAACAAATCAGGCAAAATGATTATTACAAACAGGGTACCATTATGGTAGCTCAGTTGGTATAGCTCTTGCTTCGTGTGTGAAAGGTTGGTGTTCCAACCCTGGCTAGTTCTGACCAAGACTTGAAAATTGGTAGTTACTACTCTTAAGCCAAGCATTTACAAATGAAACTCACTGGGTTCTATGGAGGAGACCGAAAAACAGATGCCCTGTGTCATGGCAGGCATGGTAAGCTAAAGAACTCTCCCTGCACATTGTCCTTAGTGCAATAAAAAGGTCAAAATTTCTGCCACTTCACCTATAGCTTATATCAATATAAGAGAAATATTGTTGACTGAGACATAAAACCCCATTTAATCAATCAATCAATCAATCAACATTACAAATAGTTATAGATTCTAATTACTGAACTGCTACTGCCAACTTCATGTTATTAAACTGCAAAATGTCTGTCTTCAATCTGCGAATGTTTACACAAAACTGGGAACAAATCTAATTGTTCTGGATGAACACTAAGGGTTCTACAATTACAGTAAATCAATACATTTTTTGTTTTAATTTGTGAGAAAAAAAAATTTACAAAAAAGTTCCTTAATTATATAACCTTGGATGTATCACATAAGTTAGTGTTTGCTCTGAACCCTAAATCCCATAATGTAAAAAATAAAATACTTGATGATACTTGCAAAAATGAACCACTGCAAAAATTTTCTGATTTATAGTTGATAGTACGATGTATTTGAAATTAATTGAATTCCAAATCCAGGGGATCGTGAAACAATTTAATTTTTTTTGTTTTGTTTTGTTTTTTTTTTTTTTTTTTTTTTTTTTTTTTTTTTTTTTTTGGGGGGGGGGGGGGTAGGGGGGGGGAGTAGGGATTATGAAATTATGGACAAAAAAAATGGTGATAAAATAATCATGGTCCACAAATTATAAAGACATTAACCTACAGGTTTAGCATAAACTTTTCTGTACACTGCTCAGAAGACAAAAAGGTAAGAAATTAAGACATACCTCAGTAGATTATAAGCAATTGTAGGTCTTAAAGTTGTTATTCCAAATGATACCAGATTTCTTTTGTGGAGACTTTCTTTTGTCAGAGCCAAGCACACTCTGACATCGTTTTCATCTATATTTAACACAACTTCTATATCAAAATTCTTCATGTCAACATTCCAATGAAAGTAGTTATAAATAGCACTTCCAAAATTACAGGCTGCACCCATTGAATCAAAACTATGATTTTCTCCACTTCTATTACATGTAACTCTGAATGTCGGTTTCAAAGGGTCATATTCTGTTAGTTTTTGTCTCTTAGCTGGCTGCTCATCCTCTATATTACTATTATTAGTATCTTGATTACTCTGGGTAATATCTGCAGTTTTATCAGAACTTGCAATATCACTTTTACCATCTGAAACACTGCTTGTCAAACCCTTTTCATTGGTATTATCAGAACTGTTAATATGGCTGCAAGAACCAGTATTACCTTGACTACTGGTATCACTGTTACCATGGTTACATTCAGATTCATTTTCCTCTTTATTGTCTTTATTTCCTCCACTTTCAGACATAGATTTACTTGTTTCAAGACTTTTTTCATTACCTGCTTCATTTCTGTTTCTCTTGCCTTTCTTTTTGGTCCATTTGTCCTTCTTGTTGTCTCCCTTTTGTGGTTTGTGAATCCTGGATGAAAGAGTAGCCTCCCCTAATGACTCCGGAATAACTTCTGGTTTAGAGACTATTGGATGTTTAAAGGTGTATATCATCTTCCAAACTTTGAGACCCATTTCCCAATCAATCTCTTTAACAAGTTCTCTCAGCTTTGCCATTGATTCAAGCTGAAAAAAAATCATTAAATGGTATCAAAATTACAGAAAACAAAAGGCAGAGATTTTTATATAAAAATACTAAATGTTTGGTTGATGGTTGTAATGTTGTTTAATGTCGCATCAGCAATTTTTGAGCTATTTGTGACAAGACAAGGCTATTTTTCTTTTTAACTAATAATCTAAGAACAAATTCATGTATGTTTGCAATGTATCAAGTGTGCATTATGGTCTGCATTGAACCAGCACATAATCCAAATGGTTAAATAGTTTGTTAGTGGACTAGTTGGATGTGTTTTACATCACATCAGCAAATTTTCAGGTATTTGTGATGTGAATTTTTCTCATTAATCTCAAGGATTAATCTAAACAGAGTTCTGTGTGGTATATGAGTGTGAAAAAAATGTTTTAATCTGCATTGTGCTAGTACACACTTACAGTGACCTTTCGATTGGTTGGTTGTAATGATATTTAACATAGCATCAGCAATTTTAAGCTATTCACAACAAGAGCAAGTGTTTAATCTTTGAGGATTTATAAACTAGAAACAAGTTTGTGTATCTTTTATATTCCTTAAATTTTTTCTACCAGGCTGCCACTTACAACATGCTTGTCCAATCACTGAAACAACCCCCAAAAAGATGCAATGTCATGTATGTACATGTATATTCATACGGTCAAATTCAGCTGATATGAACATCACAAGTCTCAAGAAAAGTTATTTAGAAAAAAAACTGTTGCAAATGTTAATTTACATTTACATTAATTATACAAATAACAATCATGACAATTATACAATGTACATTGAACATAGTAGTAATTTAAGTACACATGTACATCTAAATTCCATCTGATTAAAATTCCTTAAATTCAGAGAGTTCAAATCAAGTAGTCAAGATCTGACACTATTTGTAGCGTGGCTGAGGTAGTCATGGTGTTGGTGTTGTATATAGTAGGTATAACATAGTGGTTTACTGCCAGACTTTCTGGTCCATATATTCTAGTCTTGTGGTGGAGTGCTCACTTATCACCCAGAAGGGCCGGGTTCCCTTGGTCCCTATATGGTTTTTTGACATCTTTTTTACTTTAATACATTGAACCTTGAACAGTAATAAACACATGGAAAAAACAAAATTATAAATAAAGTCTAATGCACTCCAGTTTATTGTTGTCAAGTTTTTATATAAACATGTATTACCTTTTGAATAATATAAATCTTACCTCATCATTAACAAAAGGGAAATCTTTAACTTGAGTCATCAGAACATAACAATTATCAATGCCCATAAGTTTCAATACCTGGAAAAATAATTGTTAGTCTCAATAATGAAATGACTGCTTAAAATGATCTCTGATTTAAATTTACAAAGTCCCATATTTGACACACAGGTGAGACATGGCCAGTAACATTCCCTCTATTGATTTAAACTTATTTAATACAGAAAGATGCTTTCAATAGATTAAAAACTTCAGAATATGTATTTTCAGCATGATGCCAATAGGATTGTAAAATGTGTCATGGCTAATTTCAATAAAAAAAAATAGATGAATGAATGAATGAATGAATGAATGAATAAATGAATAAATAAATAAATAAATAAATAAATAAATAAATAAATACTCTATTGAACACTTCTTTAGGTTGAAACATAGTTCAATAGCAAGATCAAGTAGGAACATGCATTATTCACATTTGAGAGAGAGAGAGAGAGTAGAATCTACAGCATCAGTTTACAGTAGTCACCTTTGGTACGTCTTTGATAGGTAAATGTATGTTGATTCGACCTTTAGCTATAGTTGCTTCAGCATTCAGTTTCTCAATAGCCTCTCCTTTAGCCATTTCTTCGAATCCAGTCGGAACTTTCGCTTCAATAACACAATATAATTCACTTTCAGTTTCCATGTTGACTTCAGTCAAGGAAGACACGTTTTCAATGGGCGCAGACATCTTGAATCTAAAACCGCTGGTCACATGATCTGTGACTGTATTTCCGGGGAAATCCCACGGCTTGTTTATTGATAGCACAAAACAGACGTGTTCAGATACAGGTCGATACAGTTTACATTTTGATCGCTGTTGTTCAATGTTGACACTTAGAAATGTGAAAGTAGAAATTTGAAGAACTTTGCGTGTATGCGCCGAATGGCGTCGATATGAGGGTATCAGTTAAAAAGATAGCATTTTTTGTTCTGGGTGTTTATTTCATGGTGTCCTTTTACACGGGATACATTTTGGTGCTCCGTCGAATTAATAAGGAGGCTTACGATTTACAAAGATTAAGGGCACTCACAGGTAAGACGTTAGTAAAGACAATATCAGTAATGATAAGTTATAAGTCTATATAAGTTTAACGATCAGAGTTGTAAAAAAGTTTAAAATCTCTCTCTCTCTCTCTCTGTATTTTTTGTAATGGATATTTTAAAGAAATTGTTTAAAGGGAAATTCCATATTGCTGAAAACAGTCTATTATTGTCTGATCTTGGCAAAAAGGCTTTTCATTGTAAGTGTGAGAGAGAGAGAGAGAGAGAGCACAAAATTGCATGCTATAAAAATCCTCCATAAAACTAAATGTCATTTAATTTCAAAAATATATATTTAGCAGATCATACTGTTGACTGCTCACTATAAAAAAAATTCCAATTAAAATCAAATGTTGTTTAATTTTAAGTTAGATTTACTGGTTGCATAATAATTAAAAAGTCAATCCAATAAGAGCGAAATTGGACATTGTGAAGTTTTTGCCTGACATTTATTAACCAAGAAGTAAAAATTAAATGTAGAATGGGAAGGGTAAAATTACATAATGTAGATTGATTTGACATTTTCTGTAGGACTTTAGGCACATCATGTAATAACGATGACACCATTTGGTAAAACATAGTGTAACTTCTGTTGTTGTTTAACATATCTGCATTTTATATACACTTATCAAGTTACCGTTATATATTGTATACAATCAACAGGTATATGCATCTGTAATACAGTTTGTTTTCTCTTTTCTTTTGTTTCATTCAAAGTAATTTACTATGAGAAAAAAAATTATAAAAGTGGACCATAAAACTATTAACATTATATGTATAATAATAATAAATTAATATTTGTTTAGTTAGTCACAGCAGTTAGAAAATCCATGCTAAGTCTGGGCTTTTCATTAGAACCTTGAGACTCAGTTTTTAATCTTTGTAATTGAATATAAATCCTGATGTTTGGGAAAAAAGAAACTGAATTAAATGATTTATGGTTTTGAAGAAAGTCAATATGACCTCTGAAAGTTGAGGGTTACTAATAAGTTGAAGCATTGTACAAAACTACAAAAATCTTTTTAAAAAAATCAAATCTATGTGTGAATTTTTTGTCAAAATAAATTTAAAAATAAAAAAATATATATGCCAAAGTTTAGACTGACATAATTAACTCATAAATTCCAGCATATTGATAAACAGATTTAACTTAGTGATTCAATTCAATTCACTTTATTCAACTCAGCCACTATAAAAGTGGAACATGAGGGCATTTACAAATATATACATGTATATACAACGGATCGACAAATACATAATACAATTCAGGTATCTGCATTGCTATGGACATAGCTTGTGATGTCCAAATCCATGCACAAACTGACCAATTAAGATGCCAGCAGTATTTCTATTTTGCCATTCATTTAGACAATAAACATTTTTTTTACTGTACAAATTTCTTAAATGAAGCATTGAAATATGCAAAATACTTAATAGTAATAAATATAAATAAACTGTTGGAGCTGTACTTAGACTAAAGTGTGGGATTTCTTTTTCTTTCTTTTTTCTTTTTTTTTTTTTTTTTTCCTTCTCTTTTTTTTTCTTTTTTTTTTCTTCTCTTTTTTTCTTTTTTTTCTTTTCTTTTCTTTTTTTTTTTTTTGATAAAATAAATGCACTGAACTGTGAAAAATTTCTGAGTGATATTTATAAAAACAGTTAACAATCACGATTGTCAAATCTCTGTCATCAAAAGACTTTTGCACCTCAGTTTTCTATTTGGCTTTTGCTTTTTGAAGGTAAGCTGAAATTTACATCAAATTCTGGCAGCTTGCCAATATGAAATACATTGGCTGAATTTTTTTCAGGAAAATAGAAGAGGTAAAGTTTGAAAAATTAAGACAAAACGATAATTTAGACAATAAAAGGGGGTTAATATACACAGTAAAAATTAAAGGGGAAACTTGCTTAATTTGGACTTTAAAGTATATATCATAATAAATGGAATGCACATATTAGTTTAAACATTAAACAAATGTTTGAAGTTGAATTAACATAGAAATGATTTATCATTTTAGGCTTAAAGCATTTCCATTATTCCATTAACATTTGTTGAACATAATTTTTTATCAAAACTGAGAAGATTCGTTATTATGAATGAGATTATATATATATATGTGTGTATATGTATGCATTCATAACATGTAATGATGTAACAGCTGCAATCATCTCATAAAGACAAGTAACAAATATATATTATCATGATATATTGCAATGATACATCTCAAATAGTAATTACCAGTATCATTTTTGTTGTATAATAAAGAGTTCTTGATGTTTCAAAATTCCATATCAAGATAGCTTTTTTGAAGTCCAGATCAAAGAAACTCTGAATAGCAATTATGACTTAATTCCACCTTGTTCCAATTCATTAAACTGATATAATTATAGGGTTAAAGCAGAACAATTACAAGGGTTACATGCATTAGATATGTGAACCATTCTTAGTAAAGGCGCTACCTCCAAATCCATTTAAACTAGGGAAACTCTAAATGGGAGTCTTTAAAGGCATTACACCACATTTTCAACATGACCTATATTTCTAGTAAAGGCAGTCACGACAGTGTACTGAAAACGAAAAAATGAAAACTATTGATAGAAAAAAAAAGAATCCTGAAAATTTATTATGATATATAGAACTGCCAAAAAATTATAGTTAGCTAGAACTGCATAGTTCTTATCACACATCTTGGACCACTACAAATGTACCCCCCCCCCCCCCCCCCCCCAAAAAAAAAAAAAAAATAAAAAATAAAAAAAAAAAAAAGAAAAAAAAGAAAAAAAAAAAAAAAGAAAGAAAGAAAGAAAAGAAAGAAAAATGAAAAATATATCAGAAGAGATTTTAAACTTATGCTTAAATGTCATGAGTGGAGTGGAGTAATGATGTTTAATACCCCAGTCAAACTTGTTTCACTAAAAGTTGAGGTGGTCAGTTCTTGGTAGAGAAAACTTGAGTACCTCGAAGAAACTGCTTAGATCTAAGTCACCTTTGCTTAAGCGAATGGACAAACTGTCTCCCCCATAGATCTGTCTGAGCAGGATTCATATATAGGTGGTGAGAGCACTATACCAACTGAGCTACCATAGTAGTCACCTACATTAGAATATATCTCACACAATAGAATATATCTCACTCAGTACAGATCTTAGAATGAGAAAGTTTGTTAGTTTACTTGCCAAAGGTTTTGTTTTTCCTTTGAAACTCCAGTTTCTTCTACCATTCCTGAACTTATATTGTTCGGATATAAGTAAAATAATTCTGACTTGAGCATAAGGCTCCAATATTCCATTTTGTTCTTTGGTACCTCTTAATGTACACCCAGGTAAGTGAAAATAGATAGTATAAAATTTGTTGTTTTATGTGCAAAATAATGCTTTTGTATGTATCAGTAGGGTTATAACATGTTATATTATCTTGTCCTCAATTAAGATGTCATAATGTTGTCGTGTTTATGACAAATAAATATATCTTTTATAATATGTGTTTACACGCATAAAGGACGATTTTAGACACATATATGATGGGATTGTAAGAACTATTATACCATGGCCCATTTATTCAAAGCTTTGTTAATTTAATCAAATAGGTTAGTAAAAAATTCAAAATGTTTTTAAAATTAAATACATTACCATGGACACATAGGTTTTCGACTTTGTTTCTATTTAGATAATAACAAATATGATGCATAATCAGCATCTACATTTGAACTGAAATTTTTAAAATATTGACTATGGTATTCTACAAAAGTCAAATTTTTCGCAAACCAGCTCATTAAGCTTTGAACAAATGGGCTCTGATGTCTCCTGAATACTTTCAAAAGTTTAGCTCTCCTTAAGAACAGAAAATATTTATGTTTTGTGAGCAACCACACCTATGTATATTTTAAAGCTTAAATTTGTCTTTGTTGACCTGCAAACTCTTATCAGACTGTTGGTTAGAAATTTCATTGTTTAAATGTTTTATGTAAGACACAAAATGTCTCTAATATCTGATCTGGAGTTATTTTAAAAATTTTGTTTTAAAGAAAAAAAAATTTTGTTTTATTTTTAAAGCTTTTAATAAATATGATATGTAATTTAGGTAGTGAATATAAGTGCAAGTTTTAACAGAGCCACATAGTACACAGTATTACCAGTATATTGGTGTATCTGATAAAGAACTGAAACTATGAAGGACATTAGTAAATTGTGTATGAAGGGTTTTATATCCAAAATATTATTTTTTTATTTTTATGTTTTTATGCTTTTTATCTTATCGAAGACCCAATCACCTATTATACATGTAATAAATGCATGAACAATCCATTCACACTAAATGTGTTTTAAATGATGGAATTTTGACCACATATTTATACACACAAGGATTTTACATATAGGGTATGAAAACAATTTTGATAATACAACCTATTAAATTATAAAAAAGGGAAAGGTGATTTAATTAAACTTTTTTTTTCTTTTGATGATAAAATTACACCATTTTTCCTTTCACAAGTCTTATACAGTACAATTTTTTTCTTTTACAAATAAACTGAAACTTAATGTTTGGGTCTAGATGAGTAGAGTGTGGTAATGGTATTCCATGCTAAGTCAAAATTCTTCAACCTTTAATATGTTGGCAGTCAGGAGTAAACTAAATGTCCAGGGAAAAAAAAAAAAAAATAAAATTAAAAAAAATAAATAAATAAATAAATTCTTTGTTGACCAGAGTAAAGCTTTTTCAGCATTGAATTTTAGTTCATCCAAAGAACCTGTGGCTGCAAAAAATTGTCGAAAGTACTGCAGTACAACATCTTAACATCCAATGTACAGCATACCAGTACACTCTTCGATATCAATTAAGAGACACCACTAAATGAATGTTCTGTAGTCATCATAACATAATAAGTTACCAATATTGTACAAGGATTAGAGGGAAAAAACAAAAGAGTGTGAATTGATAGATGGTTATAATGGTCTGAATATGGTCTGAATATAGAGAAGCTTGGTCACATAAATTTATTTCTAGCCTAGGAAACGTGTTGAGGTCTTCTTTTAGCCATTCATTTGTCTGAGCACTAACAGTTGGAATCAAAGAATAATCTGTAGCCTAAAAATTTTTCCAACATGGATATTGACCTGTAGTAAATTACTGTAGACACTTTATTGTGAAATGGGTAATTTTTTATTAGAACTATATAAAGAACCATTTAGATGTCTCTTACTGCAAGACATAAAAATCATTATCAAATGTAATCAAGCAGAATTTCCAATTTACAAAACTGCTTAATACACCATATTTCTTGAAGCCATTGACATTTTTTTTTATTTCTTATCAAGACAGTAACTGTTATAAAGAGGAAGAGTTTGGCAGTTGTGTTTTTTTTTTTTTTTTTTTTTTTTTTTTTTTTTTTTTTTTTTTTTTTTTTTTTTTTTTTTTTAACTCTATGATTGCTATGTTTATGTACAGGTAACTCAATTGTTTATTTGTTTTACTCGGCACTTTAAAAGTTTACACACTTTTGGCTTGCTGTTTAACTGAAGTAAATCGAACCCCTGAAGTATATTTTCTTAGTTGGTTTTCAACAGGAATTAGCAGGAGTGGACTGAAGTGGAACAGTGGTACTTTATGCTAACTGGAGTCTAATGTACATGTATTTCATTTATATTGAGGTTGCTGGTTCATTGATGGCAGAGAAATCTGGAGTGCCCAGAGAAAACCAGAAATCTTTAGTAAATAAACAGATAAACTTCGCACTAAGATTTGTCTGATTGGGCACCAAATTCGTACCTAGACAGTGGGAGGTGCTGTACATGATTCCATTGGCAAAAGTTAAAGACCACTTAGCTATCCCTGTCCTAATTTGCTGAGCCAGCATTAAGTATAAATTTTTTTCCCATTTATCAATTCACTGCAAATCTGGTCTTTCCTAAATTAACTGATGAATCATTGTTGAGAATTGGAAAATAAGTGGAATACACAAAAAATCAATGTCAGTATACAAAGATATAATTAGGTGATTATACCATGTTGAAAAAAAATCAAAGAGCTTTAGTCTGTAGGGTTTAAAGGCAAGCCTGATGAGTGCAAACAACTGCGGTAGCTCAGTTGGTAGAGTGCTTACTCCGTAAGTGGGAGGTCATGGGTTCGAACCCCAACCAGGTCTGACCCAAGACTTGAAAGTGGGTAGTGACTGTTCTTTTGCCAAGCACTCGGCATTAGGAAAAGAGTCACAGTTCTTTCGGATGAAACTTAAAAAAATGAGGTCCTGCGTCACAGTTTGCATTGCATGATAAAGAACCCTGCTGTATAATGCCATTAGCGCAATGCACAGGCAACATTTTTGCATTTTCGCCTTTAGCTGGGGACGTCTAGATATAAGTGAAATATTCTTGACTGTGACGTTAAACACATGATTAATCAACTGAAACTCTATTGTAAGCAACATTTTGAGAATTTTGATTTTGATAAAAATCAAGGTAGCTAGTTAAGATTATTTTGGTATTGAGCTTGGCAATAGTGTACCAGTATCATACCATGCCACATAACATCTATTTCAATTGGATATGGAGTTTAATTTTTCTCCTTGAGAACTTAATTGTTATTCTTGAATTTTAGATGTAAACTTTTTTAAATTTTTATTTATTTATTTATTTATTTTTTGAATATGTTTGGAACCAACCTGATGGATATTCAATACTTAAAATATTTTAATGATGTTTTGTTTTTTTCTTTTAAACTTTGTTAAACCATAAATTTATTAAGATATTAAACTGGTTAATGGTCATAATGTCTGAGTATATTGAGACAAGTTATCCTTCACGAACGCATTTAGAAAATTGAATTTCACAAAAGATAACATTTATGTATCAGTAATTAGAAGTGTGTCCACATAGATAAAAATTAATTATCATTGATATATGGTAGATTATCAAGCATTTAATTGAATATATTAGATATGCTCTGTCCCTATCTAATATCACTTAATTAAGCAGGTGTCTGGTCAACCTTGAAATCAATATACATCAGTAAAGTCTGAATGTCCATTTGGATATGCCTAACTATAGGTCACCTTGACAGAGTATTATGTAAGAGATTTATTGACCATGATATGCTATGGTCAGTTAATCACTAATAATAACACATAAGTTTATTATACTTGACCATAAACAGGTAAATTGTTCAGAATTGAATGACCAGACTATTAAGCTTTTAAGATTGAATTAAAGGGTTTTAACAACCATTGTACAATTAAAAAACTGTCCATCCATGATTAATACTGCAGTGTTAAACATCTGTTTAAAAAGACCAAGACAAAATTTATTTATTTATTTATTTATTTATTTATTTATTTATTTATTTATTTATTTATTTATTTATTTATTTTTCTTTCTTTCTTTCTTTCTCTCTTTCTCTTTCTTTCTTTCCTTCTTTCTTTCTTTTTTCTTTCTTTCTTTCTTTCTTTCTGAAAAAAAATCCAAATTTTACAATTTCTAAATGAAAATAGCTTAAACCATTTTATTGTTATTTATTTTTTTTTTGTTGAATTTTGTCCATGAATAAAAAAATAGAATTTTGGGTTAAATTATGGAATCATATTGGTCAAAGAGGGGAGGGGGGGGGGGTTAGATTATGTATTGCAGTGAAATTTTATTCTTGTATATATATATATATATATATGTAATAGTTTATCCTCTTTATAAAGACTGTATGATTGTATTATATGATGATTATGATAAGGTAACATTTGTTTTCTATAAATAGTAAAATCAATACATTAAGCTCCTGGCATTTGATCAGGTAGTAATAACATTTAAACAGGTGGGTACTATATATGCCACAGTGTATCCACATGTCATTGACTAAAAAGACTACCTCCAAAATTGAAGAACAGGTCACTAGAATTTTTTACAAGTATTATAATATCTCTATTAAAATTTAATTTTGCAGAATAAATAACTTTGTTTGACACCATATCAGATATTAGATCAATAGATTGATAGATTTGCCCAAATGGCCCTATTGATAACTAAACTAACAGTGATACAAGGTCAAGGTCATCCTTTTTCTCATCATGATCTGACAGTAGGATGTGGACATTTACAATGGACGAACAGCCTGACTGCAAGTTTTTTGCATTAAATTGTAGACAAGAATCTGACCCCCACCCCACCACCAAAAACAATAACAAAAACAAAACAATAACAAAAACAAAACAACAACAACAACAACAAAACAAAACAAAAACAAAACAAAAACAAACAAACAAACAAATAAACAAAAAAAAAAAAAAAAAGTAGAATTGTAAAATTTGTTACTGATTTTTTAATTTTTTTTTCAGAATTCACTGAAGACGACCCTGACTGGAATCCCTGGGGAGAAGAGTTTGAACAAGAAGACAAGGTTGTAGTTCCGAAGTATCAGCCGCCTAAAATATTATGGAATGTAAACAACAATAAACCAGTACATGAGTGGAAGGTCAACAACAACAAACAACATACAGAAGAAGTAAACAACACAGACCAGTTTGTTGTAGAGATATGGGGAAAGGCCGCCATAGGTAATGTACCTTTTATAAAATTCGTAAAAGTGTGGTAAGCTAGACTTGACAGGTAGCAGATAAGCTCCATGCATTATACAGCCTGTTAGCATTGCAAAGGTCTTGAATTCAAGTTCCTGTTTGGCCATCATATTTGGCAAATTAGCTCAATCAATAGAGCATCCTATTTGTTTCTGTTCCAGGCTGCAACATTTTTGTCCCTTTCCTGTTCCAAAAGTAACCCAAAATTCTTCAGTAAACATGTATAGTTTTTTATGACAATTTTTTTTTCAATTGTAATAAAGAGACACCTTTCTTTAAGGTTATTTTTTGTTCACTTGTAAGAAGTAGATAGAGGAGCATAAAGGGTTTTCTGTAGACTGGGTTAATGGTCCAATGTCAGCTTTTTGATTGACAAGATATTTATATGGGCAGTTTATAATAAGGCTATGGTGCAATTATGTTAATTTAGTTCTGTTTTTAACAATTTTTTTTTATTTCCATTATAACACTACACTTTCCATTTTGACCCAAACTTATCTGTGAAAAACTTATATATTATATATACATGTACCGGGGTATATATAAATATGCAATACAGGTATCAGTCACCAAGTTGTATAATCAATAAATGACATGTTCCCAATAATTTTTCTTGCTTTTTAAAAGTCCCTAAAAATTCAAATAAAAACAACAATAATATTGCCATTTTAATAACTTAATATTTTAACATTGGTGAATTGTGTATTTATTTTTCAACTGTAGAAGTGTTGAAGTCAAGGGAAAATCAAAGGAAGTAACTGATCCTCAGAATATTGACCCTCAGCCTACAAAGGTCACCTGCCAACTAACGCTACTTTTAGCCAGTCCCTCAAATAGCCTTTGTAGACAGGTTTTACTGTGTTTCTATTTAAATTTCCAAAATTCTAACTTTTGTCAGTTCCCAAAAAGAAAAAAAAAAAAAAAAAAAAAAAAAAAAAACAGAAAACTCAGACACTAAAGGCCAATGTGAAAAATCAATGAAATTCTTACAATTTCTGATTATGTGTTCAAGTAAATTAAAAAAAAATTTAAAAATAAAATAAAAATAAATAAATAAATAATATAAGAAGTTCCAGTGATAAAATAATTTTGATATGTATAATACATGTAATAGGGTAAACTAGTATAATCACCATTTACAATAAAATCAATTTGGACTTGAACAGGCAGTAACAGCTGATTTTATTAAGAATATAGGCAATTATCTGTAACAATTGCAATAACAATTGTTTGACCAGACTTGAGATTATTTTATATGACATAACATCCCTATGGGGCAAGTCAGCCAGGGATTATAAATAATTTCTGTATAGGGTCTGTTAGCTAATGGATTTACAGAACCACATAATAACCTTAGCCTAGCTCTCTAACTGGCCAGTTTGATACAGATTATAGACAAATGAAATTAGAATCAGCTATTTGATTTATACAATGGAATTATCACAGTGATAAAGCACATCTGTTTGGGTATAATTAGGCTTATAGCAAAGATTAAAGGCAAATCAGTGGATAGGATCAAATAGAAAATTTTCTGATTTGGCTTTGGGTCAGTTTTGACAATGTCTATGCAGGAAATTCTAGAATATTATAAGAATCCACAGGGATGAAAAATTGCATTTGATGAAAACTTTCTCAGGGATACAGAATTGATGTAAAATTGTGATTTTTCTTCTATTTAGAATTAATTTAATCAGAGTGTCTGCAATTTTTCAGTCAACTAATTTTTGACCTTAATGGTTTGATGTGTGCTCATGGATCACAGTGCCTCTTATTGTCTAGGTTCAAATTCTGCTTGAGAAAGATCCAAATGTGAGAAAGAAATTCTGTTTATTTGTGGGAAGGTTGTTTTTTTAGGCACTCTGGTTTCCTTTAACATCCCAGAACTGGCTGTCTAAATATAAGTGAAAGAATATTGACTGGGGGCACAAAAAACTATCCACTTACTGGTTTGAAAGTGCAGTCTTGAAGGTCAACATAGTTTAAATTTTTATTTTATTATTTGTTTACTTTGTGGTAGAAAAAAAGGGCCAGTGACAAAAAGATTCAGGTAAAATAGGTCACTAAGACTAGATGCAGTATAATGGAAGGATTAAGTAGAGTCTTATAAGGGCTGCAGTGTCAGTGGCCTTGTTAGTTAGGTGGTAAAAAGTGCCTCCTAGGTTCAAATCCAATATGAAAAAGATCCTGTTGTAGGAAAGATTGTCGGTTCAGTTGCGGAAGGTTGTTCTGAGTACTACAGGAGAGCCTCAAGATACTAGTAAGTGGAAAAATCTTGTCTGGACATTAAATACACCATTACTCCATGCACTCTACTCTGAGAAATAAATTACTAAGAGTATGTGTACATTTTCTTCTTTGAGGAATGCAGGTTTTTATCAAGGGACTAGCACACCATTTTCGCTTGTATCCTTTTTCTTTTACAATTAGGTAGCCTAATGCAATGTGAAATTAATGGTGTTGCTTAAGGATATGCCACACCATCTGGCTTGGGCTTGAAGCCCTAACTGTTGGATCACAAATCTGCCACATGTTTCTACAGTAAAAGTGTAACTTGATTTAAAAATCCCTCTTAACAATTTAAAGTTGGTAATTGGTTGTAATGTTGTTTAATGTCACATCAGCAATTTTTCAGCTATTCCTGATGAGTTGATTAAATGAAATCATAAGGATATTTCTTATTTTTGCTTTAAATATTTTCAAAGAATGAAGAAAATCGACAGTTATATACCAAAACAGTTAGTTGCTTTATTAGTAAAGAATCTGAATATTTTCTGCTAATCATTTGATTCCAAGAAATTGCGTATTCCCAAAGTATGTTGTATTTGATTATAAAACTGAAAAGATAAAACGTAAATTTGAATTGATGAAAATGAAAGTTTAAAATAAAATTTAAATTGAATTTAGACCTTTAAAACTAATTCACAGAAGAATATTTATATCTAATTATAAGGTAGCTGACAAGCATTGAAGCTCTATAATTCACTCGCACTAAATATCGTTTTATTGCTTTTAAATACGTGAGAGATATTTTTACTGCTGCTGGTATTCAGAATTTTACCGAAATGGCTTCTCTCTATAAGTACAATTTTTGATTTTAAAGACCCTATTTTGGTTTGAGTGATACCCTGATTTTTGAATATATTTTTGTTTTATAGCTTTAGTATGTCCAGAAAAAAGTATAATTCTATTTGATGTAGTACAAGTTGATGGTGACTGTTTGACTTTAATTACCAGCATCTCTTGAACACAAATTTCATAAGGTGGGGGGGGGGGGATTCTTGATGGCTGAGCAGATCACAATGCCTTTAACCATGAAGTTCAAATCCAATGTTCGGCAGATCCTTAATTTGAGAGATTTTGTCTGTTTACCTGTAAAAGAATGATGGTTTTCTCTAGGCACTTTGGTTTCCCCCCAACAATCTATGACTGAACACATCTATATACGTGAAAGAATCTTGACTACGGTGTAAAACACCACAAGATTTCTCCACCTATTCTAGATGATTAAAAGGCCATTATTATTATGATATTTTATACCATTCAATAAAAATCTCTGATGTCTTTGGTGTCAGTTTTGTGGTCAAGCATCTTACCGTTATCTTCATTTCCTAGTTAAATAATGAAATTGTTGCTTTGAATTCTGAGAACTTTAGACAAATAGCGCAAATTAAAACTACAAAAATTTTGAGAACTTTAGTCAATTAGTGCAAAGTAATAAACTGTACTACAAAACTTTTGAGAACTTAAGTGAAAAAGCGCAAATTAATACTACAAAAATTTCAAGAACTTTAGTCAAATAGTACAAATTATAACCACAAAAATTTTGAGAACTTTAGTCAAATAGTGCAAAATTATTCTACAAAAATTATAGAGAACTTTAGTCAAATAGTGCAAATTAATACTACAAAAATTTCAAATTTTTTGTAATCATCTCATTAATTTGATGTAATCTAGGATTAATCCATGAGAAATTGGGTATAATCCAGGTGTAATGAAGTGTAGTCAGGTGTATTTAATACACATCCAATAATACTAATACCAGGTGATTGATTCATACCTCTAAACAATAATTGATTTCTGTGTTTTCTGTTGACATTAAATATTGCGTGATTGATTCCCCGATACTTGTTATTTTTTAATAATAATTGATCATGGCTTCCTGTTGTTTTTGCCTTTTTTTTTTTTTGCAATACTGAATTGATAAGTTCATCCGTATTGAGAATATTAAAAAAATGTAAAAATAATTCATGACACACTTAACATATAATTCATATAATGCAAGGAACATCAATGCAGGGATGTTATTTAAAGGGTCTTAAATATAAAAGCATTTCACTTTATAAGGCATTTGGGATTTTGGAGACGGGAGAAATTGAAAATCTTTTTTTTTTGCAGTTTTGATAGATTAGAATTATACAGGAGAATTAGAAAACATTGTGGTTGTTAAATCAGTTGTAATGCTTTAATTTAATTAATGTCATATTTTATTGAAAAATACCATCATAAAAATCAACATTGTGTTTGTCTTTGATGCCATTGGTTGAATGGTGTTTCAAAGCTTATTTGATAATGGAGTGAAATGAATTCGATTGGAGTGGACTGTAGTGGATTAAGTAATGGTAGGGTAATAGTATAGTATGCCCTAGTTCAGATTTTTTTTACTCAAATCAAAGCAGTTAGTTCCAAGATGGTAGAGGAAACACGAGTACTTGGAGAAAAGCAACAACCCTTGACAAGCAATTTGATGAATTTTCTTACACTAGTATCTGCTGAAGTTGAAATCAAACATACAGTAATGTGATGAATTGTGTTGGTGTGTCGGTGCACATTTAAGACTATGCAGTCATGAAGGCTCCTCCAAGTAATGGTGTTTTGTGCCCTAGGGAAGATAGAAGATTTTGTGCATGCACTTAAATTGATACTGTATTTTTTTTAAATTTTATTTTTATTTATTTATTTATTTATTTATTTATTTATTAATTTTTATTTTTTTGAGTAACTAGAGAAAACTAGAGACCATTGACAAGTGAACTAAAAAAATTCTCTCATACTAGGAGTAATGGTGTAATGGTGTTTTACGCCCCAGTCAAGATTCTTTCACTTATTTTGAGGCGGTCAGTTCTGGGATGGTGGAGGAAACCGGAGTGCCCAGAGAAAACATCAACCTTTGGCAAGTGAACTAACAAACTTTCTCACACTAGGATCTGTCTCGAGTGGGATTCAGACCTAAGTTGGTGAGAGGCGCTGTGATCCATAAGCGCAAGCTTCAGACCACTTGGCCACCAAGGCCCCTTCCCTCGTACTAGGATCTTTTCTTGCTTGGATATGAACCTCTAAATGACACTGAAAGGTTGATATCATTCTCCAATCAGTCAGTTGAGTTCAGTTATATTGGTCCTGGTATCATTTGTCAATTTTTTATTTCCATTTTAGTTTCTCTGCTACATGTATTTGATTTCAAATTAAAAGCTTTGTTGAAATACAGTTATGTCATTTGAACGTCACCATCTAGAGGTGTAGTTGAGGAAATTTTGACCTTTGCAGTTTAGGCAGTGTGCAGAGAGGGCTCTTTAGCATGCCATGCCTGCTGTGACACAGGACATTAGTTTTTAAGGTCTCCCCCCAAAGGACCCCAAAACTTTCAATTCTTGATGCCTAGTCTTGGTGAAAAAACAGTCACTACAAATTTTCAAGTCTTGGTCTAACCCAGACAGTGTTCAAACCCTGACCTCCCACATATGGAGCAGCACTTTACCAACTGAGCTATGGCAGTGGTATATTACTTTTAGACTTGTATCCTAAAAGCTTCAGAATTGGGAGTGAGTTGTTGCTTAATCTCTTTGATATAATAAAAATTTCTTCATTGATATAATTGTAAAGTTAAATATTCTAGCACACAGTCAAGTAATCCGACATTCAGAAGATAACATTGAAATTTTTTCTTTCAATAAAAGTTTCTATTAAAGTGACTACAGTAATTTCCTATGAAATTTCTGTAAAGTAAATTTAGTGAAATTTTACACCTGACAAAAACCATTTGTACCAAGAGATTGAATATTAATGAAGTTAAATTATTTTTTAAGATTTTAGCAGTTGATGGATGAAATGATACGGCTTTTGATGAAATAATCTTGGGTTACAAAAAATTCACTGCATGAGAGGTTAACAATGGTTATCTATGATGTTATTTTTTAAAGTGTAAACATCATTTAATCTCAGGTAACACTTATATCAGGGTCATATAATACCCGTAAGTTATGATTTATACCCCGGGATCAAAGAACTGGGACACATGTTTAAAAAGGAGTAATAACATGCATGCTTGTGTAGTTACATTGAAACTGATTATTTTCTCTGCTGTCTGATATTTGCATAACGTTTTAAGAAGTGTAACTTGGCAGAAATTCCAGACATGTTTTGTTCGTTAGGAGAAGTAAAAGTTTTTCGTCTACTTATACCTACCTGTGCGCTGTAATAAAGTGTTAATTTTGTATACCAAAAATCATTTGAAAAGGTTGAAGTATTTTGTCTGTTAATGCTCATGGAAGTGAAGGTTGAAAAATCATTTTAAAAGGTACTTGTGACCGAGTTTTACAGTTTATTAATACTCACAGAAGTGTAGGGAAAACGCTTCTAACTGAATTGTACAGTTTTATTTATGATTTTTAAGATATATATTTTGAAATATTAACAAATGGTTAATTAATTAGTTGGCGAGTGTTCCCATTGATAGTGAAAACATTTCTGTCAGCCCGCCTTCCTCATGAATCAGTTATATAATAAAATTAATAATTTGATGCAGAAAGTCTGATAGAGTTTAATTACATTTACATGTTCACATAAGAATATTGTAGACAGGTGACAATAGTGTAGAAAAAAATATAGATTTACCAGTAATTTTAACAATAAAGAGTTTTCAATCCACAGTTTAAAATATCAACTGACAGGATAATTTGATTCCAGTTTCTGCTTAAGGTGACTAAGATGGTCTTATGCTCAAACTTCAGGATTAAATTGACTCTTATCACTTACAATGGTAGTTGGTCCTGCTCTGGGCAGATTAACAACATGGGGAAGTTTTGCCAGTTCATCAGTTTGCTCATTAAAGGTTGTTTATTTTCTCTAGGAACTCTAGTTTCCTCCACTGTCCCAGCACTGATTTCCTTTATATAAGTGAAAGTATACTAAAAGGGGAACATATAGTAACTCCATTCAACTCTTCTCTTACTATATTTTGGTAACTTTTATGTAAAGGAAATCAGTTGCATGCTCCTTATCACCACTCACTAACAGATTTATCGGGTTGGTCTTAATAGACGGAATTTACAGTACACAAAAACTCTCTTAACTAGATTTCTTTTGTCATACCTGATGTGGAACATCTGCCGCAATCCCTTATCAGCTTTCAATAACAGATTTCTCTGGATGGCCTTTATAGACAGGATTGATTGTACACAAAATCTGTCCAAGCTAGTTTTCTTTTGTCAAACCTGATATGGAACATCTGCAATTCTTTAAACCCCAATAAATAATAGATTTCTTTGTATGGCCTTTATAGACAGGTTTGACTGTACACATAAACTCCCTAATGTTCCTTTTCTTTTCACAAACCTAAAAAATATACAGACAAATAGTGATTTGTTTGCACTTTTGTTCAGAGGTTCTTTGGATTGAATAAATTGACTTTAAGTAAATTAGAATAAACAGATAGGTTTAAAAAAGTCGAGAATGTTGTTTAAGTCTTCAAATCAAATATCAGTTTTAACTCCAGTTTAGTTTTCTCAGGTCACCTAGATAAACTAGACAAATATATATACTAGTATATATATATATATATATATATATATATATATATATATATATATATATATATATATTATCAAAAAATATAGTGTAAAAAATTCATTGGGTCATTCTCATAGATTTTCTACTTTATCTGACATTGCATACACAATTTTAAGTTGAAAGTTTAAAATGATTAAAAGTTTAGAAAAATTTGGATAGGCATTCTAGGATTGTCTACCTTGCTTTTTGTTCTACCTGAAAAATTTTTAATTGGAAATTTAATTAAAAAAAAGAAAAAAAAAATCTTGTACAATTGTACAATTATAGAAAAACAAGATCTGAATGATTTAAGCGTGTTTTCTTAACATTTTGCAATATTTACAATAGCTAATATTTTGTACGATGTGATTCCTTGTTAGACTCAATAGTTCATATCTTCATGACTTCAGTATAGAACGTGCAGTTATGTGACGTAACAACTAAGGTCGATGTGACGTAACAACTAAGGGCGTAGGAATACACAAAAATTTGTAACAGATGTCAGGGATTTCCTGATCTATTTATAAAAACACATGTCAAAGCACGTGTTAATGTTTATACATAAACCTTTCATAATATCGCGATATTTGTCATATATTGCATTAAAATATGTTATAAACTTGGAACTTTTATTGTTTTGTTTTTTTTATGCGGCCCGAAACAGCACATATACAGGAGTCTGTAAAAAGCTATACAATGTAAGAAGGTTCAAGAATATGGTACATCATGATTTTATACATAGTTAATATTTACCATATTACATAACTTTTAAATATTTGTTTCCCGGTTTCACAATCACACTTAAGTTTGAGTTTCCACTCAAATCTGAGTATACACTCAAATTTTATTGTGAAACGGAATTTGAGTGTAACACTCAGCTGAGTGAAAACTTAGGATATTTGAGATAAGTATTTCCTCAAACTTAAGTGTGATTGTGAAACCGGGACCAGATCAACATACAGCAATATGTATATTACATTTTACAAATTTGTGTCAAATTTAAAACCTTTTTTTTTTTTTTTTTGCTAGGTATATGACTGGTAAAGATTATACAGCAGTATTTTTCTTCAAAATCCCGTCTTAGTCACATTTGTAATTTAATGACTCTTTAAATGTTTTATGAAAGTATGAAGTTTGACCTGTATTTAAATGGTTATATCATATAAACAAACAAATGAGTCACTTATTCCGCTTATCTAGTTTGTCATGTTTATGGTATGTTTCAGAATTTGTTTAACTTAAAAAATTTAGACTTGAAACGTCTTCATTTTTATTTCCTGACATATTTGTTGAATGAGATTACAATATTGTTAGTATTCCCTCACCCCTCTCCCCCAAGAACAGTACAGTGTGTAATGCCTAAATTGAACACTAAATTAATCAGATATCTGTACCAATTCAAAAACCCCATAGTAGCTTAGTTGGTAGAGTGCTTGCTTTGTATGTGGGATTAGTTTGGGTTCAAACTCAAGCCAGATCTGACCAAGGCTTGAAAATAGGTAGGGTCACTGTTCTTTCCTGTTGTGCATAAAAGATTACCATTTGTTTGTAATGCATGGAGCAGATCAGAAAGATCTGCAAAAACTTGTGCACCACAGAAATGTCGATAAGATTAATCTTTGAGATTAAAAAGAAAAACTGCTTCTTATGGCAAAAATGAAAAAAATTGAGATATGAAACAACATTTAACCAACCGACCAATGATTATCATAGATTTATGATGTCTCAGACGGCCAAACACAAAACATGTCTGTGTTGCTGTGATCTTTGTTTGTAGCCACAGATCTTGCACAAATGTATAATAAATCTCATAAAAAAGTTTGCCTATAAATAAAAAAAATTCCTCTTCTTTTGCTTTTGCTTAAAAACTGAGATAAACCCATACAATGTACTAAGGATGGTGTAAAGTATAATATATATGTGTGTTACAGTCACATTTTATTTATGTAATAAGAGTGATTAATTGTTATATAATATTGTTATCAGTAAGGTACTGCATTTTTATGTCATGCAAGGGTCATAGGTCAAAATCAGTTAGGGGGTCATAGGTTAGTATTAGTTCATGATGCCACATGCATCCTAAACTATATATGTCAGAGTTTTTTGCAGTTTTGGTGCATTATGTAAACATGCAATACACACTTCCTCCTTGTTGTAATTTTAAAACGAAAACATGTACGCATGATTTATTATAGCTAATGTATTTTGTTTAAAAACAAAATTTTAATTGCTCGTTGTTTTTCCCGTTTTATATAAAAGCTGTATATCACATGATAAGATATGATAATACCGATTATTAAGTCTATATATATAGAAAGGCAGAGAAGGCGATTACCAGTAATTGTGTCGGACATAAGCAGCTGTATGTGTGTTATTACAGTAGACAAAATAGACAATTATTGCAGTAAATATATATAAAAGATATCAATTGAAATCCCAAATTGACACTTTCTAGCCTACACTTCAATTAAGCCAATTTTAACTATATTGTATTCATTGTTGAGTAAATGTTCATATGACATTGGAGTTTTATGGATTAATTATTTTGAATGTTTTTTTGAGATGATGAATATTAAATTTCAAGCATGTGTCCAACTAATTTAGTTAAGAAATAAAATATTGACTGCTATTTATTTATTTATTTATTTATTTATTTATTTATTTATTTATTTATTTTTTATTTTTATTGCAATATAAAACTCAGCACATTTCCAAATAAATTCATGGAGAAACTAAAATATACGAAATAAATTATTGACTGCTATTTATTTATTTATTTATTTATTTATTTATTTATTTATTTATTTATTTATTTTTATTGCAATAAAAAACTCAGCACATTTCCAAATAAGTTCATGGAGAAACTGATATATTTCATCTGTTTGGACTTACAAAAGTATCTAATAAGGGCTCCTAAGAAAGAGAATGGTGGTATTCTGTGGCAAGGTAATATGTAGATGCAGTGAATTTTAATGTAAGGTCTCAAATCAAAGCTGTATTTCACTTGTTATTTTCTGTTTGAGTATAAGGATCTTCCATAATAACCTATATTTTCCCCGCTTTTATTTGAGACCAATCAGATCACAGATTGTAATTTTTCATTTGTCATTCAATTTGTAAAGTGCTCAACAAACTGCCATTTCTAAAAAGACTGTTGTTCATAACTGACTTGTTGAGAACTACTTTCAATTCAAATAACAGATGTAAGCTGTAAATTGTCTTTGATCTTATTGGACACAAATAAATGAAGGAAAATTATTGTTAATGGAAGAGCTTCTTGCTCAGTGGAAAACAACCAGTCCAATACATCTGTTGATCATATTCCAAATCTGGACTTTCTCATTGACTCTTGTCAATAGTCATGTACTCTCCATCTAGTTATCCAAAGTCCTGAGCCTGCTTTGTCTGTGAGGAACATATTTTGTTTTACACTGCTTAACATAACTGTTGAACTTGAGTTGACTCAGCATTGTTCAGGTCATCTTCAGTGGACATTTTAAAGTCACAAGATTGTGTGTAAAGAGAAATATGAAATTGACCTTAGGTTCAAGACCAGGTGACATTGTATCATACATTATTGAAACATTATCAACCTATTAACTGTATAAAATTTAAACATTATTAAATTTAAAATTTAAGTATAAACACCAACATCTTCAATTCTTTGTTTATTTATGAATGATAACTGTAACAGTCAAACTGTATATACATGTATTTGCATTGTGTTTATCATTAAAATGGATATATTATATTGAGGGTTAATTCTTATTATGAGTCTTCCATAACAGGCAAGTTGTTACAGTATAGTAATGACATGATCTTTAAATCTGTGAACAAACTCCTCCCCATTCCCAAAGTAATCAAATCTGCAAGCAGAAAACTGTGTCATAAATGCTCATGGAAGTAACATCAGTTGACCTATAAAATTGGTAATCAATATGTTCTGTCATCTTTATATTGTTTGTCTTGATGGTTCATGTGACATTTTTTATGTCTTCTGTAATAACATGTATGTTGACTTTTTATTGGTTCCTTTTTATAACCCTCTTTTCCAGATTTAATATGATTATTTTACAACAGCATTTGTTTTGATTAGAAAAGTTATATATACATGTCAACTTTCATTCACAAAATTTATTATATTACATTAGTTTTATATTTTACTTGTATTAGCTAGCATATACACTAAATTACTTAAATTTATTTGTTGTCATTAGTTCATTCAATTTTTGGCATAATAAAGGGGTTTGCCATTTAGAAATTGATGAATCCAAATATAGAACAATTTATAGAAGAAATGTATTTAGGGACTCCAAAATACTGTAGCCATAAGCCATTTATTGGCAATGTTAATTATTAAGGGGATCAGTGGGTGGGTTGAAACAAGTTTAGGTGAAAATTTTAGATCACCCTGACATATTTCCAACAGTAAAAGAGTTTAACTGCAAATTGCAGTTTTCCCACATTTTTTAATTTACAAAATCTATTTTTTTCACAGTATTTAGAATTAAAAAAAAACTCTCATGTCCATTTATTTGAAATACCTGCAGAGTTTTATTATCAACATGTATTTTATATATATTTTAATGTCATTTATAAAATAAATAGCTCAGGTCAAAGTTCATCAAACAATGGCAAAAAATATTTCATGGAGAAATCAAAGTCATTATTGAGTTTGTCAGTGTATTAATAGACCTTTTAGGGGGAGTTGTACTACTACCCTTGATAATTAACACATGAATTTGTTAGCTTTTTTATCAGAGGTATGAGGTTCAAAAGTTCAGTATTAAAACTATATTTTTATAAGTTTTTTAACCTTTTTTTTAGCAATTAAATTTTTTGTCCTAATATTGTAAATCTCTATTGGCAGTTTTTTACTTTGTCACTAAATATATTAAAAAATGTAATAGTATGGATGGATGGATGAATTAATGGTGTTTTACATCCCATTCAAGATTCTTTCACTTTAATTGAGGCAGTCAGTATTAGAATGATGGAGGAAACAGGAGTGCACAAATAATACTCCGACTTTCAGCAAGCAAACTGACAAACTTACTCCAACTAGGATCTGACGGAGCAGGATTTGAACCTGGCTGTGAGAGGCACTGTGATCCGTAAGCTTGGGTTTTACACCACTTGGCCACCTTCTGATTCAATTTTATTATATTGTTAATGATTCTTTATTATTCCAATTACCGGTATGTAAATATATTTACAGGGCAATAACTGTGATACTAAATCCTTTTTAACAAATAATGTATTGTATTTAGGACAGATTTAGATGCACTACATGCATTTCAAAATTGTATTCCTGACATGTTTTGTTTTGTTTTTATTTTTTTTTTTTTTTTTATTTTATTTTTTTTTTGTTAAAGAACTTACTGCTGGCCCTGTCAGTGAGCTTTCACAATCATTCCTTAACTAAGATTTTCCTCATGCAATCAAAATCTGTCAAGTTTGAAACCTTAGCAATTGTATTAATTAATTGTTAATATAATCTTTATTTTAAGATGTTTTTAAAGATAACATCAAGCTCAGATGGCATCTATATTTAATTTTAAAAATAATCATGAGTCAGTTCGAAAAAAGGGATTGCCATGATTTGTTATATCCAAGTTAAGTAAAATCTTAATAATGAAATGATTGTGAAACTGAAACCTGGTAATTGATTTAAGGTGTAATATAGTCAAAGGTTGTTTGTAGAGATTAACACTTAAGCAACCAATGACGTTCTGTAGAGGGCCACGGTTGCTAAGTGGTCAATTTGTTAGTCTGTAAACTTGTTTACTTGATTATTAAAAATCGTCTTATTACCAATAGCTGAATTGCTCATATGAAGCCAAATAACATTCAACCAATCAACGATCAGTGGCTTTTACATAAAAAAACATGCTGAATTTCTTATTTTTTGTTATTATATACCATATAAAAGTCCAATTTTCTGCAATTTTATCTACAGGAAAATTATAAAGACATTATTTTATTGAAATTTTTGACTAGGAATATAGGCTGTTACAATATTACAGAAACAAATCAATGTTTATATTTCATACTTTCATGACAGAATAATTTACAGATTGTCAAAATGCAACTTTTTAAAGTAAAAGTCACTTAAACACTCATATTTTGTTAAGAAAAATAAACATCATCATTTGACATTAGAAACTTCATTGTTAAACCAGAAACTTAAGATTTATTTCCAGTGTGCAAAAATCCCAGCATGCAGTGTTGTGAAAATCCCAACATGCAATGTTGTGAAAATCCCTGCATGCAGTGTTGTGAAAATCCCAGCATGCAGTGTTGTAAAAATCCAAGCATGCAGTGTTGCAAAAATCCCAGCATGCAGTGTTGTGAAAATCCCAGCATGCAGTGTTGTGAAAATCCCAGCATGCAATGTAAAAATCCAAGCATGCAGTGTTGCAAAAATCCCAGCATGCAGTGTTGTGAAAATCCCAGCATGCAGTGTTGTGAAAATCCCAGCATGCAATGTAAAAATCCAAGCATGCAGTGTTGCAAAAATCCCAGCATGCAATGTTGTAAAAATCCCAGCATGCAATGTTGTAAAAAACCAAGCATGCAGTGTTTTGAAAATCCCAACATGAACTGTTGTGAAAATTCCAGCATGCAGTGTTGTGAAAATCCCATCATGTAGTGTTGTTAAAATCTGGACAGAATAATTTACAGGCTACAACTGATAAATTAGTTAAACAAAAGTAATTTACTTACTCATACTTTATTAAAAAAACAAAAAAAACTTTAACATTGCATTCATTTTACAATTTCTCTGTTTTCCGTAATGTTATTAGCAATGTTTGAGAAAAACTTGATTGATTGGCTTTGTTATTTATATGGAAATATTAAAGAGGCTGAAGATCTGATACTTAAATTTCTAAAATCCCTTGAGGAAACATTTTGCGTTTTCAGAATTGATATTAATTTGCCAGAGTTATTGGGCCAATGATTTACATACATTATTTCAAATCAAGCACTTGTATAGCAAGCATGGTGGCTTCTTTGCAAAATGCTTTAAGAGCTATTCACTGATAATTATATATATATACATAACAATCTATATGGATCTCTTGAACATTGAAAGCATGAATTCTTAGGCAGATTGCTTATTGGATAATTAACAGAATTCCCTACAACTGCAATATTTGATACTGAAGTCCTGCTGAGTATACAAATAAACATCAATTACCAGCAGATTGATAAGACCATTATATTACACACAATGGTCATTTTATCAACGAATGGTCAAGATTTCATTTATATACTGTAATCTGCAGGTATGAAATTATATATATACTGGTAGGCAAGAATAAAAATGTCATGACCTCAGAAGAGTTTGTAGTAGAACAAGATTATCTTTTTTCTACTTTGTGTCCTTATTTCTCTCTCTCTCTCTCTCTCTCTCTCTCTCCCTCTCCCCCTCTCTCTCTCTCTCTCTCTCCTCTCTCTCTCTCTCTCTCTCTCTCTCTCTCTCTCTCTCTCTCTCTCTCTCTCTCTCTCTCTCTCACAGTGTGATAGGGAGTTTTGAATTGAGTTGAGTAATCTTTGTTTTAGTCCCAGTCAAGATTCTCTCATATCAAGGTATTCAGCTTTGGAATAGTGGAGGAAACCAGAGTGTCTGGAGAAAACCATCAATCTTTGGCAAGCGAACCGAGAAATCTTCTCACAATAGAATCAATCTTATACAAGCAAAAGAGACAGATAGAGAGAGAGAGAGAGAGAGAGAGAGTCAGTCAGTCTACATCAAAGTTTATAAAATAATTAATGTATTCAAATTTGAAGTTCTTATAACTGGCAACATATATATATTCTATTTTTTCTACAAAACCAGTTAAACAAAATTTTGTTCCTGACTTAATATGCAGGAAGTCAAAAGCAAATGGTGTGCAAGGCAACACAGCACAAAAGGATAAATAACGGTAAACAGTAGAATGACATAAAGTCCTTAGTCACAAATTCCTATACCACATGGAAAGAATTCCTTGTAGGAACAAAAATAAAAATTAATTTCTTTGTTAGCATATGTTTTATTTTAGCGGACAAATAATTTATCTAGGTATTACAGGAAAAATGTCTGTCTGGCATGTATAAATCTTGCAGAAACTTATTTACTGGAAAATACCCTCACATTTTGTCTGTAAACATCCTGTAACAGTTTTCAATAATGTGCAATGTATACCATTGTCTGCATATATATGTGTATATGTATATATGCCACCTGTTATGTTGCATTGTCAGAGAGTTAAATTTATAAATATGGATTAGAGCATATGTGTATGAATTTGTATATTTATAAATATTTATTAATTTGGATTTTATTTAAATACTGGTTATTATCACAGTTATTAGTAGTCTTGTCAAAATATAGTACATAGTAGGTAATTATATAGGTAATTTGAATTGGTTTCAGTAGATTGCTAAAATTATCAGCTAATTGCACAATAAAACTGGTAAAGCCATCCATAGTTACCAGTACATTAAAGACATATGTACTTTATATGGGGATTCCTTTTGGTTATAGTATGAAGCCATGGGGGTGGTGTGGGGTAACAGAGTTCAATGCCCTAAGTCAAAATTATTTAACTTATAACAAGGCAAATGATGTGACATATGTTCAAACATTTGGAATTGGCCCTGGTTTCACAATCATTTCACAGTTCACAAAGATCTCCTTAACTTAGATTTAGCAATTTTTGACAATCTTTTCTTAAATTACAATAAACTTTTTCGTCAAATCTAAATACAGATTTTATAAACTTGAAGTGATCTTAAGATGACACCTTAATTTTCTGAATATTTTAAAATATTTAATTAATTATTTTTGCTGGATTTTAGTTAAAGAAAATCTTAGTTAAGGAATGATTATGAAACTTGGGCCTGTTCTAAGTGTGATTTATTTAAGTAAGTCGTGAGAGGTCACTGGGATCTGTAAGCTTGAAAATTAAACCACTTGACCAACATGGCCACAATGAAGCCAAGACACCCACTGGTCATAATGTGGAGATGGTTTTAAGCTTTTAAGCTGTCACAAAAGTGGATTTTAATGTTTGCCATTCTACTGCATTTAATAAAGAGTAATTCTTGGAATTTTTCCTCCTGTGTCTTATATGTATATGAATATGCCAGGCTGTTTCAGCTTCTCAAGCAATCCAAGTTTCAGAATTTTTTTTTTCAGATAAAAGATATACTTATCTGATAAATCTAAAGTTTAGTTTAGTAATGGTGTTTAACATCCCAGTCAAGAATATTTCACTTATATCGAGATGTTGCCAGCTCCATGGCGAAAGTGCAGAAATTTTGCCTGTGCGTTGTGCTGATGGCATTATACAGCAGGGTTCTTTATCGTGCCATGCCTGCCATGACACGGGACCTCGTTTATTTAAGTTCCCATCCGAAAGAACTGTGACTTTCCATTTTGTAATGCTGAGTGCTTGGCGAAAAGAACAGTCACTACACACTTTCAAGTCTTTGGTCAGACCCAGCCTGGGGTTCGAACCCATGACCTTCCACTTATGGAGCGAGCACTTTACCAACTGAGCTACCGCAGTGGCTGATAAATCTAGACTTAATTTTAAATCTGAGTCTTAGTCTTAAGCTTTAAGACTTAATTAGTGCAAATAGTGTAACTTAGTTGTAAAAATCCATTCTGATTTCACCATTATTTTAATATTGTTGTATGTACATGTAGCTATTATGCTTTTTCTAGGCTGATGGTATAGCTTACCAAGGGAGGAATCAAAACAACAGTTAAATAATGATTGCACTGCTGTGATACAAACATATCAGTGGCAGTTTTTTTATCAAATCGTTTTTCGCTAGTTTAGAAAATTTATTTTAACAAAAAAGGTTAGTTTAAATTGACTGAAAATTCTATTTTGAGTAAAAAACAGCAATTGTTTGAATTTTCATTCATTTGACTCATCATTTCAAAATTAGGATATCAGATTTTCAAAACAACTGAAGAGTAATTCATTGAAGATTTCTGAAAAAAAGATTATCCACCAATAAATTGAGTTATTTCAAGTTTGATATAACGAAATTCAGCTATTTACGACATATATTACACAAAAAGAATTTAAGTCTCCTAACTTTTTTGTAGAAACATGCATTGTCTTGTCATTAATTGAAATTTCAGACCAGTAATGGCAAAAAAAAAATAAATAAATAAATAAATAAATAAATTGTTAACTTGTAATATAATCTTGTAACATTGTTATAAATGTATATAATTGTTATCTTATTTTCTGGTATTCAAATTACGCAATTTAATGCTTGTTTTCTGTAGTATTAACAGCCATTCGATGAGATAATGGCTATATTTCACGCTAAAAATGTGATTGGATATTTTGACAAGCATGACTATTGGGAATCATAAAGTTGTATTTCTGTCAGATTTGTAACTTTACAAATGTATCAAATTGTGGAAGAATTCGATAAAATCTTACAAACCTTATTTGACTGAATGTAAATAGACCGACAGAAAATTAATATGTATATCGGCGAGGAAGATTCTGTAAAACTGTATATATACATATATGAAAATGACTTTCTTGGAAAGAAAAAAAATTATATATACACGACCAATTTCACTGCTTGGTGCCACTCAGCTGTATATTTTATACCCAGGAGATTTTTTAGAAACCCATTTGCAAAATTATCTGTCTTTTTTTTGACAGAATAAAATGTTTTTATTTTCTTAGGTTTCTATTTGCTGGGTTTTATAACTTTAATATTATGTCATTTATGGTATAGAATATTGCCGTAGAGGTGATATAGATCTTAACCATCACAGCTAGACTTGTGAATTATTAGCACAAGAAAAGTAAAGCTATAACACTGTGCCTTTTATATCATGCATCACAGCCATAGAGCCCCATATATCATTAAAGACACAGTAAGCTAGACTTGTAGATTATTAGCAAACACATTAAAGCGAAATATTTTGATGTAATTTAAAGCTTTACCATTATTTATATAGCTTTTTTAGCTTTTCTATTAACACTTTATTGCTTACTTACATAAAGTTGATTGCTTATACAACATGTTACATGCTTGCTTTGTTTGGCGGAATTTTAAGATCTCGATCAGAATTTAACAACAAGATGTACTCTTGTGGTCGTTAAAACTGAATATTAACATATTGCTGTTAGACTGGTGCCAGGAATTTATTGTTTTAGTTATCGTGGTTTGACCATCCCAGTTGCCTGATGGATGGAATTTTACTGATTAGGCAAAAGTAAATCTGTCAGTCTATAAGCTATTAACAGAGGCATTTTGTTGCGACTTAAATGAAAAAAAAAAAGATATTTTGAATGTGATATTAAGGCAACATTCCACCATCATACAGAGCCAGCTTATGGCTAACGTTACCCTAGACCAATATTTTCTCTCAACTTTCCCACACAAATAAATCTTTTCTTGTATTTTGAATGGAGTGGAGTAATTGTGTTTTACACCAGTTCTTGCTACATTCTCTCAGTAATATTGAGACAGTCAATTGTGGGATAGTGAAGGGAATCCTCAGACTTTCCAGACAAAAAATTCTTGCCTTTCATGATAGCCAGCTGACACGATTTCTTACAATTAGGATCTGCCAAAGAAGCACTGGGTTATATTAGATTCATAAGTGCATGTATAAGATAACTTGGTCACCAAGGTTCCTTTTATTGGTAAAAATGCACTTGTGCTTCATGATAAGTCCAATTACAAATATTTTTGCAACTTTCTGTTTTATAGTTTCAGCATTTAAAAATTTGAATGATTTGTCCAGAAAAAAATTGAAGTACAGAATTATGAAAATTTTATTGATGATAACTACATCATATTTAATATATTTACAGTTGAATTTTTTGGCTGCTTTTTTATGCAGTTATATTTTTCATTTCATTAAGTAGACCACAAATCTTTCTGAGCACCTTGTCTCCAATAAAGTTCCCATGTACCTACATGCACACACACATGCTCTGCCGTTTTTTGTATATCATTGCATTACAAAGACCATTAATATTTTAACACAAATTGACTTTATAGATAGCAACTTCTTTAAATAAGTAAAATAATCTAAAATGGGATTGCAAGTCACATTAAATGAATAATAAATGATCCTAGTTTAAACTCTGTAGATAACAATGACCAAACCTTCAGAAGAGAACATATAAATATAACATAAGATAAATCTCCTTCAGTCTTCAAACTATTTAGCCTGACTCATTCCAGAGAAGTTTGTAAATTTGCTACTTTCTTATTAATGGAACATTTTTGATTATAAGCCTTTAACACCCATTCCTAATCTCGTCAGATGCCATTCTTATTGTCTTGCAGATAAATAGTTATATATATTTGTAATCAGTTATTTTATCATGTAGAGAGGCTTGGCTTTCTCTAGTTATAGTGAGGTTTCTGTGTTTATTACTGTTATCTTTGTTCATTATGCACCACTATGGTAGCTCAGTTGGTAGAGTGCTTGCTTTATATGTCAGAGGTCGGGGTTTAAACCCTGACCAGGTCTTACAAAGACTTGTAAAATTGGTAGTGATAGAGGCAGAGGAGACTTTAGAAACTGATGCCCATGCAGTGTTAATTGGCAGGCGAGCCACCCTTAAGGACCCTCACAGTGCACATCACCCTGCGAAAAGCACTGCAAGGTAAAAATTTCTGGCACCCATAAATGGTGATGGCTTAATATAAATAAAACATTCTTTACTGTCTTTGAGTGTTTTCAGAAATGACAATGTAGCCTGTGTTATATTTGTAGACTTTTAATTTTTACTGCTAGCAGGATATATATATATATATACATATATATATATATATATATATATATATATATTGCAATTTTTTTGGTTTTATATAAACATTATTTCAGACATTATTATTGATTACAGAACTAAATAATATTTATACATGTATATCCTATATATCCTAAAATGGTGTTTAGATATAATATTAGAAGTATATTAGACTTTTAATGGATAAAGTAACTGTTGATCAAGATTTTTATTTTCACTTCCAAAAGCTGCTTAACAGCATAACAACATTATTTTCCTGGTTTTTGTTTGTTTTTCGTTCAATTCTGGTAGCCAAGTGCATTATTAGTTTAAAAAAAGAATAAATCCTCCCTTCTTATGTCTGATGTTGTCATTTCTTTGTTTTCCTCAGTGAACATGTACATGGAATTTCCATCAATCATAGATTAGCAATGAACATGTCCACAGATTTCCTATAAACACATCCATGGAATTTCCACATACATGTCCATGGAATTTCAATGTACATGTCCATGGAATTTGCAGTTACATATGGTTCCAATACTTCACACGGACAGCTTACAAAAATAAATAAATAAATAAATAAAAAAACAGAAAAAAAAAACAGAAAAAAAAAACACCATGGAAATTTCATGTTATGGCAATTTTACAAAAAAGTTACAATCTGATGTTGTGATGTCTCTCTTATGACCAGTGTTGTTATTCACTTTCTTATATCTCATATCTTCATTTCCCTTCATTCTTGTCTATTGTTTTTTCCCACTCTCCTAATTTCTGATATTATATTTTCCACCATTTTTATATCTGATGGTTTTATTTTTATCTTGTTCTATATCTTATTTTGTTACTTTACTTCCGTCTTATCTGGGATGTTATTGTTATTATTGTTATTGTTATTGTTGTTGTGGTTTTTTTCCTTCCTGTTTGTGTTTGGTATTTCCTTGTTATTTGTTATTTTTATTTGTTTTCTTGTTTATTATATTTATGTCTCATGTTTTAGGTAAAGTTGAGCAATTAACAAAAAGTGAAAAAAAACTAAGAAAACTTCTTTTTGTATTCTATATATACCAGCACATGATATATTATGTACTTAAAAACAAACATGTATCATAATAAGAAATTTTAATGGTTTTGTAACTAGCATTAAAAACTGTTTGATCATTCCAGTAATAAATAGATAAATAAATAAATAAATAAATAAATAAATAAATACACAATAATTTAATATCTAAATTCGGTCATATCACACTGCAATACAAACACAACGTAAATGCACATGCTCGTTTTTCATGTTATACTCCAATATACTATGCATCCATAGCAACGCTAAAAGTCAATGACGTGATGTATATCTCTTTCCATTTCATTGGCTGAATTTGTTTGTTGATTATAGTTCCAATGTGAAGGAAATTTTTTTCAATTATAAATAAATCAAGAAAAAATAAAACAAAAAAGTTGTTTTATGTTTCAGTTTAAGTGTTTAAAATTAAATTGTAAAGGATAACTTGTGTTTTTAACAAGTTTATTGAGTCATAACATGAAAAATGTTGTGCAAACTTCATAATGCGCTATGCGCATTATGAAAAAGTGTGCACACCATTTTTCATGATATAACTCAATAAACTTGTTAAAAACACAAGTTATTCCTTAAATATAAATAAATAAATAAAATCGTAATGAAAACTTTAAATCAATCAATTTATCAATTAATCAATTTATTAATCAGTCAATCAAAATTTTTTAATTATTTTTAATGAATTACCAGTTATTTTTTCTCTGATGTGTCAGTATACAATAACTTAGAAAAATATTATGTTTATAATTAGCATTTCGTGATCAAAATAAAATTGATCTTTTACAAAGAAATAATTTCAAAGGAAATCAAGTTACAATTAGTTATTTTTTGTTTGAAAATTGATAATTCTTAATAATTAAAAAAAAATGATAATGTCAGAAAGATGAGAAAAATATTTTGTCTTCGTTTTGTGCTCTAAAATGGTTTAATTTTCAAAAAGGGTTATTAATTTACTAGTATTTTACTTAGAAATTCGATAATTTAATGCATATTTTCCTAAATAGATTGCCAAGATAATGTAAATGTTGTCATGGTAGCTACTTAATGTTGCCATGGCAATCATTGTCACAGATTTGTTTGTTTTATATAAGTTTATTTCAGAAATAATTCATAGTTAATTACAATATACAGTACATGTACTTGCAATGCATACTTATTACATTACTGTACTATAGAATGTATCATAGAAGGCTTGTTTATTGGAATGAAATAAACAAATTGTCATTATTGTTTTGAAATATATTACTACATTATGTAAAATTGATTTCATATTTGTAGAAAGAAAAAAAAACAATAAAGATGAACATTATGCAGTTTGCAAGAGAGAGAGAGACAGAGAGAGAGACAGAGAATCTTGCAAATTGATTTCTTTTTGAAAAAAAAAAGAATCAAGATGGACATTATACCATCTGAAACTGAAAGAGAGAAAAAGATAGTGAGATAGAAAAAGAGGGGCCAAGAGAGTCCTGTTACATGAATGAATACTGGTTATGACATTTTACACCTCATTGAATTGAAAGTCAGTTTTTGAATAATGAAGCAAGCGATCTCTGCTTAAAAAAAAAAGAAAAAAAAGAAAGAAAGAAAAAAACACTATATCTTTTTAGATGATAAGAAGATTGGATTGGATTGGAATGGATTAATGGTGTTTGATTTGGAGTAGATTTGAGTAATGATGTTTTATGTCCCACTCAGGATTTGTTCACATATACTGAAGAGGTCAGTTAAATATTGGTGGACAAAACTGAAGCATTGGAGAAAACTGACCTTTGAACTGGCCATCTGAGAGAGAGAGAGAGAGAGAGAGAGAGAGAGAGAGAGAGAGAGAGAGAGAGAGAGTTTTAAATCTTCATATAGGATGGCTTAAATGAAGAGAGAGAGGTGTTGAGACACAGAGAGAGAGAATAGTTAATTTACCATTTGTGATAACTTATTTCTGGTTTATTTAAATCATGATCTTCAGTAAAGATTATTGTAGTAATGAATTGTCATTAAGAAATTTCTGCCTGTATTTATCTATCAATTGATCAAGAAATATCAATAATTTGTTTTTCTTCAACTATTATCTGATGTTCAGAAATCAGGCATATAAGCATTTAACAAACAGATAAGAATTTATATGTGTCAATAACTGATAAATGGCTTTCTTTATTTTATTGTTAACTATGTAATTAACAGGATGATGATTTTTACCATAAAGTTATGAAGAAAGTCCATTTTGTTTATGTATGTATGTATGTATATATATGTGTGTGTGTGTGTGTGTGTGTGTGTGTGTGTGTGTGTGTGTGCGTGTGTCTTACGCTGTATATAGTAAAAATCATGCATTTTTCACTGTATCATATGATGTTAAATGAAAAGAATTCCTCGTGTCTTACATGAAATACACAAACATTTTTATTGGTAATTCTTGTTGCTTTTTTGTAATTCTAAAAATGTGTTGTTTAACTAAACTAGACTATTGAAAATGTAATTTTTTGAACTGATCAATTTTGTAGGCTCAGACCTGGATTGATTTCATGTTCCAGTAGACTTCTCACAGACTTTGGTCACATTTTTCAAAATGGTGTCTGCCAATTACAAACAATGTTTTTTTGTACATTGAAATGAAAATAAGAAAATATTTCCTTTAAAGCAAAGTAAAAGAAATGTGAAATAATTACTTATGATTAACCATTAAATTTAGCAACAATCTGTTAGTACCATGAACTTTGGCGACATAATAAGAATATTTGTATGTGCTTGTATATGGTCAGAGAGGCTTCTTTAACTTTGATCATGGATCTTGCATCTGTGGATTTGATCCACACAGGATGGAGTGAAGTTGACTGGTTGTGACTTGTGAAGATTCTTTCACTTATATTGAGACATTGAGTGCTAAGATGGTGGAGAAATCTGGAGTAATTCAGAGACAAACTCGTAATTTAAGCAAGAAAACTTTCTTTGTACTAGGATCTGCCTGAGTGAGAATTTGAAACCTAAGAAATAAGAGACAATGTGATTAGTAAGTGAGATGATGTGATTATTAAGTGAGATGGTGCAATCATTTAGTGAGATGATATTATCATTAAGTAACATGATGGGATCAATAAGTGACATGATGTGATCACTGAGATGATGTGATCATTAAGTGAGATGATGTGATCATTAAGTGAGATGATGGGATCTTTAAGTGAGATGATGTGATCATTAAGTGAGATGAAGTGATCAGTGAGGTGATGTTATCAGTAAGTGAGATGATGTGATCAGTGAGGTGATGTTATCAGTAAGTAAGATGATGTGATTAGTAAGTGAGCACTTTAGACCACGAGTCCACTGGGGCGCCCTTACAAAGTTAGGATTATCAGCAAAGAAAATCAGTTGCAAAATCAGATTTAATTTGATTGATTGATTATTGATTAAATGGGGTTTCAAGAATATTTCACTTAAAACTCGAGATGTCGCAAGCTATAAGTGAAGAAATTTGCAGTGCGCAAAAATCGAGATGTCACAAGCTATATGTGAAGAAATTTGCAATGCACTTTTAAGGGCAATGTGCAGGAAGGGTTCTTTAACATGCCACATTGGGCGTTGGATTTTGATTCAATTAAAAAAAGATATTTTGATGACCCTGTTTTTAAAACTAAATGTTATTTAGCTCAGATTTCTCTCTGAAAGTTTGAAAAAATGTACATTGTATGTTTGATCTCTTGGTTGATACTAAAAATAGGCATTTTATTTCTCATATGGCTCATAATTTTTGAAATGTTGAAGTTCATTGATTGGTCAAATGAACTCATTGTGTTCAAACAGATTGCTGTAGGTAATAAACCCAGTCTGAATAGTTGTAGCATGCTTGTATTAAGTATTTAATTTGATGTAGGCTGTAGTAAAACGAAGCATTAAGAAGACAGCAAATTCAGTTCCTTTTTATATTATTTAAAAGAACACTTTAAGGTTAAGAGAATTTAGCATAACCATTTTGAAACTAATGCTTTCTTTATTTCTCTTTGAAATAACTGGTTCTGTATGTGATATTTTCAAATAAAAGCAATTTAAACATGATCTGAAAACCAATAATCATGCACTTTGAAATTTGAAATAAGCTTTCAATATATTTGAAATAAATCATCTTTTATTTTTTAATTTAGTAAAAAAAAATATAAGATTTTATTATTTTGCACTAAAGAAATCTTTAATATATCTTCTGACATTTTCAATTCCCAGAAAATGCAACAAGGTATGTTTTAAGTACTTTATATATATATATATATATATATATATATATATATATATATATATATATATATATATAATTTCAAGGCATACAATATTACTTTTACATTCCAGTGACTGACTGAGTGGACAAAGATATCTTATTTAGTTTTTTATAAGCCAATGGGGTCTCATTGGCAGTGTCAGATTGCATATGATTACAGATTACATCATTACAGTGTCTCTCAAGTGACAACTAGGTTCAAATCCCATTAGGGCTGATTCGAGTGTGTGAAAGTTTGTCAGTCTTAACTTGCCAAATCCTGGTGGTTTTCTCTGAGCACTCCAGTTTCCTCCACCACCCCAGAACTGATTGCTTCCTTCTAATAGAAAGAATTTTTTCTGGGGCATAAAACATTATTACTTTATTCTATTTTAAATACAAATAACTCCTTTTAGAATCCATTTATTATGACCTATAACAATTTGAATAAAAAGCCATATGACAGCATAAAATAGTAACCCAATAATTGGTGTTAATTTTTAAATTTTTATTTGAATTTTAAAATTATTTTAAGAATAATCTTTTTAGTTTTTTTTATAATTAACCACTATGTCTGTGGTATGTCTGCAGACTTGTTATAAAAATCAACAAACCATGTCTAAGATGTAAATTTAATGGTAAGATGTTTGTGTAAGACATGAACATAAAAACAAAGAAAATGTTTCCGTTGCCCTATAGCTTACGATAAGTCTAAAAAAATATCTTTGCTGTGTCTATGTAACAAATGTTTTATATAATGGGATAAATAGGGTCTGTAGAGACAGCAATATGTTATATTAATCAGTTATTTTCACTATCATTGGAATTATTGCTACTTAAGAATAGATAATTCATAAAAAAAAACTAATTGCTTTAGATAAAAGTTAGCTGAAACTTTGACAGAAGAGATAACCAGTATTTAACTGTAATGGCATGCTGTTAAGTATAAATTGGGCATATGATTTGACTGATAGATAAATTGGGCTGTTAGATTTTTACTTACTCGGTGGGCTAGATCAGAACTACTGTGAATTTGATTGAATTTGATTAGACTGATAGTGTTCTTTGTCCAAGTCAAGATTTCTTTACTTACCATATATTGAGCAGGATTTCAGGGATGATGGAGGAAACTGGAGTGCCCAGAGAAAACAGTCCCAACGTTCGACAGCAAGCAAACTGACAAACTTTCTTGCACTAGGATCAGCCGGAGTTAGATTTAAACCTAGGCCTTGAGAGGCACTCTGAATGATCATTTGTAGGCTTAATTTTATTTAGTTTACTTTCACCAAAATTTACTTCAGATTTGTTTTTCTCATTTACATGACTTGAAATCAAGTTTTGGTTGGTTGAGTTTTTCCTTTTTCTGGTATTGGATTAAAAAACCTCAAATTTTCTGAATACAAGGGGTCCGATTTTAGAGTCCAGGCCGCAGTTTCACAGGTTATTCACTCAGTTGAGTGTACACTCAACTCAAATTATTCTGCTTTTCCTCTGATCAATATTTTGAAAATTTTTAAGTTTTATGACACAGCATTTGTTTTGTTCAATTAATCCACAAATGTCAAATGTAATAAGTAATGCAGTACCATGTATGTATTCAAACTCAAAGATGTTTAGTTGCATCAGCATTACCAGTAACCTTATAATGAAAGGTAAAATTTTAAGAATTAATATTAATGATTCTATTTACAAAAGAATCAAACTGTCAGTAAACAGAATTACATTTTCGACTATAAATGTCATTACTGCAACCCTGAAACGGACACAAAACTGAACCCTGAAAATAACAATGTTACTGCAACCCTGAAACCAGTACAATTACTGCTACCCTGAAACCAGCACCATTATTGCAATCCTGAAACCAGCACCATTACTGCAACCCTTAAACCAGCACCATTACTGCAATCCTGAAACCAGCATCATTAATACAACCCTGAAACCAACACCATTACTGCAATCCTGAAACCACAATTCTAGATATTCCTGTGTTCCTCATAAGTCTTTTATTACAAATAAAATACAACAGAAATAATTGCCCTTAATACTGACAAGAGTCTTTGATTTACTGATACATGTGATTCTGTCAGTTTCTTACCTTGTTTTTAATTTTCTGGTTTTTAAAATGATTATGCATGGTACACAAGTTTTCAATTTAATACCAAACATTTAATTCTCCCATAATGTCTGTTAAATTAGAAATGCACATGATTTGTTTAGCAATCTATCCAAAATGAAGGAAAACTAAATTAGAAATATCTCTGAAATTGTCAGTTTTACTTTAAGTTACCATAAAAAATATTTCCCTGAAAGTAAATTTAAACACATAAATCATTTAAAAACCTTTTAAGCACATGTAGTCATTGCAATTTTCAAAGTTTTAATTTTACATATGTGTGTTGTCTTGAATTTATTTTTTCAGAATTTTCATTTTTACCATTTTTCAAAAAAGTAATAATGTTAATTTTAGAATCTTTAAGTATATCATCAAAGTACATTGAAGTGTATCTTCGAGTGGAATGGAGTAATGGTGTTTTATACCCAATTTAAGATTCTTGAACTTATATCAAGGTGGTCATTTCTGGAATAGTGGAGAAAACCAGAGCTCATCATTTTGGTCATTTCTGGAATAGTGGAGAAAACCAGAGTTCATCAAGGTGGTCATTTCTAGAATAGTGGAGAAAACCAGAGTTCATCAAGGTGGTCATTTCTGGAATAGTGGAGGAAACAAGAGTTCATCAAGGTGGTCATTTCTGGAATAGTGGAGAAAACCAGAGTTCATCAAGGTGGTCATTTCTGGAATAGTGGAGAAAACCAGAGTTCATCATTTTGGTCATTTCTGGAATAGTGGAGAAAACCAGAGTTCATCAAGGTGGTCATTTCTAGAATAGTGGAGAAAACCAGAGTTCATCAAGGTGGTCATTTCTGGAATAGTGGAGGAAACAAGAGTTCATCAAGGTGGTCATTTCTGGAATAGTGGAGAAAACCAGAGTTCATCAAGGTGGTCATTTCTGGAATAGTGGAGAAAACTAGAGTTCATCAAGGTGGTCATTTCTGGAATAGTGGAGGAAACCAGAGTGCTAGAAGAAAACCACCTTCCAATTTGGCAAACAAACTGACAAACTTTCTCACCCTAGGATCTGCCCAAGTTGGATTTGAACCTAGGCAGTGAGAGACACTCTGATCTGTAAGCAAGTGTTTTAGGCCACTCGGCCACTCAGGCCCCATTTTTTTTTTTTTTTTGAGCTTGACTTGAGTTGATCAAATTACATGTATTAAATAAAAAAGGAAATGTTAAAAGAATGATGTTCCAACTGTTTTTCATAGTATTTTTCACAGGTAATAATAATGTGATAAGAAGCGTTAAAACTTATATATTCATACAGAATTAGATGTCCAGTTAATAATATTACGGAGATATTTTCCCACCACATATTGATTTTCTGTATATAGTATATATAATGTGAAACCATTACAGACACTTAATTTGGTTATAGTTTGACCAGGTTGATGCCCATTGCTTATTTTCAGTAATTACTTATCATTGATACTAACGTTCCAATATGTTCAGCCATATTTTATTACTTTAACACAATCCCCAATATGTTCAGCCATACTTTATTGCTTTATTTCTGGTCTACGAGGATGAACAATTTTCTATTTCATCTTCAAGTATTTACATTTCAGAGATTACTGTGGTATTACGATATACATAATTAGATTTGTGGAAATTGTTGTAATCAAAATTGTTTCTTATTCCAGTTATTCGTAATTGACAATCTCAAACCAAACAAAATAACTATCAGTCACAACCATAAAAAATGATGGGCCTCATCAATCTAATCTTTTAAAGATATAAATCATGATTTTTTCTTGTATTTGAGTTCAGTCTGTGTTTGACCAGGCTTATGAAATAGTTTGTCAGAAAATTATATTTGAAATAGTGATTGAATGGTTGTCTTATAAAAAGTAGTAATAGGGAATTATTTCCTAATGTTAACACTAGAGTAACCATCCTCAAAATGATATAGAACTAATTTGATGTTGCTATGTGAAAACATAACAGATTTCTGTGACAAAATGGATGTTTGATGTATTAAAATTTTTATATTATCTTACTAGTTGAACATCTCCAGTCACAGCTGAGGTCTTGATGGCCAAGTAGTCCAAAGTGCTTGCTTGCTGATAACAGAGCCTCTCACTGCCAAAGTTCAAATCCCACGGGCACAGAGTTTGTCAGTTTGCTTGCTAAAGGTTGTTGGTGTTCCCTGTACACACTGGTTTTCTCTTTCCAAATACTGATTGAATTGATATAAAAAGAAGAATCTTGACTAGGGCATAAAACCTCATTACTCGACTTTAATAAAAATTGTTTTAATCTGAACATCATACATTTTTAGGTCATATATCTAAACATTTGTTTTAGTTGTTATTATTATCAGCCAATAAAAATAAAAATGTACATAAACAGTAAATCAAAATTAATAATAATATACCAGTATTCCAAAATTCAAAAACTTAAAAAGCAATCTGTCAATGATTTTCTAAATCCTGAAACATATTACCCTGAGTAAATTGCATGTGTATTGTTTAAATTTACCATAAAATATTTTGTATAGGAAAGAAAAAATGCCATTATCAGGATTTTACTTGTTGGGCATAGGTATATGTTTACACTTGAAGTTGATTTTAGGTGATTCTGCCATTTACCTGATTTAAAAAAAAAAAAAAAAAAAAAAAACAGTAAAAATTCTGAGGAATTCCTTGGAAAAAACTCCTATAATTGAACAATAGAAAACTAAAAAATATGGTCCAGTTTCATGTTCCTAGAAACATTTCAGACTTACGAGGAAAACCTCGAACTTCCGAGGAAAAACACCTCGAAAAATCTTGGGATTTGTAGGAAAAACCCCTTTGAAAATCTCAGACGTCCGAGGAACACCTTAGACTCTATTAAACCTTGGACACTAGCATTGTCACTTTTACTGTGTCCTGAGATATTCTGTGGTAACTACAGATATTTACAGCAGTTCACTGTTTTGACTAACCATATTAGTCAGTTTTTTAAAAACATTTCCAAATCTATTTCATTTTATCGGATTGTTTTGACTAGATGCAAGTAAGTAAAACAAAATATACCAAAGTTTATTCCATTTTATTTTATTTTCTATGGAAATGGTGCATTAGTTTTCTGTCACAAACACAGTCTCTCCAAAGGTAGTTCATTGCTTCAGTATTATACAAAATACTGCAAAATCACCTGTTGATACCACCTGTATATTAAGACCACCTGCCTTTTTGACCAAATGTGTTTGGGTCACACTTATTCATTTTTCAACCCAAAGAATCTCTGTATAAAGACAACCTGTCTACAATGTCCATATTTTGATATCCTGTCACTTGGTGATCTTTATATAATAATACAGGTTGATGTTACTGTATACTTGTATACATTTTATTTATAAAAGCAAACAAGATTATAATCAGCAATATGCAAATATCTACAACATTATATCTCTCAGATATAGTTTAATAGGCAGTTTAGAAATTAGTAAATGGAAGTTTTATTGTTCATGAATAATAATTCTACACTAAATAGATGTCCATGCAGTAAGCATGTACTGATACCATTAATATAATTTTATCAGATTAGTTGTAAATCATAACTTTTAAATAATTGAAAGTAAATTATTCTGATCTATGGATTTATGTTTTTTTTTGTTTTTTTGTTTTTTGTTTTTTGTTTTTTTTTTTTTTTTGTTTTTTTTTTTTTGAAAACAATACACTAAGCCTCAAAGAACTGTAATTGAATTAAGATGAAATGGACATTGCTTTGTTGATAGAGATTTACGTAATTTGAATGTAATGAAACAACTTATAGTGGGATTTTAAAATAATTAATCAGAAAGTGGATCAGGTATATCTGAAGTTTTAGTTTATATCAAACAAGGTCTGTCTTCAGTCTTATAGTTTTACAAAGTGATTGATTTGTATTTTAATATAAATGCTGCAAATGATATATAACAAAATGTAGGGCACGAAATCATTATCATTTAATGAATGAAATTAAATTCACATTTTCTAAAATTAAAGAAACATCAGAGTACAATTGTAAATTAGATTGTTAAAATTTGTATCTAAATGTAAATATCTAAACATATTTAATATTCTGCTATTTATTTCTATTCAAGTAAAAAAAATGATTTCCATGGAAACTCAAATTGTCAATCAAAGATGTGAAATATCTTGGTAAATCTAAGAAAATGCCAAATTTGTAATTACTGCATTGCAATCTTGAATTGGAATCCAGAATGGCATATTGATGGAGATTAGGAAACATGAAATAAAACAAACAAGTGATTGAGTTTACAATTTGTTTCTCTGTTTAAGAACATTAGGTTACAGTAATATGTAATATGTGTGCATTTCCCTTTTTACATCTTAACCCCCCCCCCCCCCTTCCAGAATTAAATACAGAGTTGAGTTGAGGAATATTATGTTTAACATCCCAGTCTAGAATATTTCACTTATATCAAGACATTGCCAGCTATAGGCAAAAGTGCAGAAATATTGCCTGTGCGTTGCACTGAATCAGGCATTATACAGCAGGGTTCTTTATCATGCCACGCCTTCCATGACACAGGACCTCGTTTATTTTAGGTTCCCATTCAAAAGACCTGTGACTTTCATTTCGTAATGCCAAGTGCCTGGCGAAAAAACAGTCGCTCTCCACTTTTAACTTTTAAGTCTTGGGTCACAACTGTTAGGGGTTTGTACCAACTCCCACTTACAGAGCAAGCAATCTACCACCTGAGCTACCACAATGGTTTCTGATATAGAAACCATGTCTATTTGTATGCCCCCTCAATTATTATGTTTGATCTATAACTCACATCTATAATTGGATTTTGTTCAATCTTAGCACAAAAGTGAACAAACATAAGATAATTTGTTGCAAAGTAAATTTAGATGTGTAGTTCAATTAAGTCAAGGTCACAAGGTCATCAACCTTGTAGATTTTTACCCCTTTAAGCAATGTTGGGGATTATTGCATGGGTATATCATATCTCAATAAACTGCTCTTGTTCTTTTAATTTTTCTTTATGTCTTGATACAATATTTTAATATGCAAAATACGATTAAAAATGAAATAAAAATTTAACATCTAAAAATGATTTATATGGTTGTTCGGAGTGTCCAAATTATTTACAAATATATATTATATATATATATATATATATATATATATATATATATATATATATATATATATATATATATATGAAAAACTCATCTCTTAATCTGACCATCTATTGTGGGAGGTGAGTTTAGTAATGGTGTTTTAGGCCCTAGTAAAGATTTATAAGTTACATTGTATATTGAGTTGATCAGGTCTAGGCTGGAATGGAAACTGTTTTCATTTATATTAAGTTGGTCAGATTTGGGATGTTGAAGAAAACCTGAGTGCCTGGAGAAAACCTCTGAGCTTCAGCCTGCAAATTGTCAAACATTCTCACACTAGTATCTGCCCATCTGTGATTTAAACATAGGCTTTTAGAGGCACTTTCGCTCTGTAAGCATGTGTTTTATTTCACTCAGTCAACAAAGCTCCAAAATATAATGTAGAAAGGGTTTGTAAGATTAACTACCTGTAACACTGCAATCTAGTTAACATTTTGTATTTTGACTCGATCTTATGTAGATATTTTTGATAACAAATTTCATACTTATAGTCATAATTGATTTATTTTTTTAAAATAAAAAGTATCAATGTGGAAATTGTGATTTTATATTGATGCAGCTAAATTGTCCTTTTATAAACTATAAGATCACCATATATAGTAATTAAATCATGTGTAGATTTAGTTTGAACCTCCACAAGCTTCTAATTACAAGAAACTTCCCAAGAGTAATTTATTTAAAAGTAGATACATGTTTTATGATGCATTTACAGACCATGCATGTTACATAATGCAATATACAACTGTGGATCATCAGGTGTCACGTTTATTTCATGATTTTGTTAATTTCATGTCTCTTTTCTTTCAATATGTCATTAATTTCAATGCCCAGGGATTAAAATGCCATTTTAGGTGAAACTTGAAATGAACCACAACACCAAAGTGTCAAACCCATTAAAACAATGGTGAATGTCACATGACTCCACTGATCAAATCGTTGACATTTTATCTAATGGTAAAGTGAGGTTTTAGATAATAAGGTGATGTAGTCATTTAGTGTATATGAGTTTGGTTTCAAATAGGTGTGTACAAACGCATAAAAAAGTGATTCATTTTCATAGGACTCTGGATGTATCTCTATGTGATTGGCAATAGGTGCCTGATTTGAAGATAGTAATAATTATTGTGTTAAATTTGCAAATCAATGAAATGTAATGTTTTTGAATGTGTAATAACATTTGTAAGTTGTCACTTTTAGTATGTTCAGGACTTGAGAATTTTTTAACCTGAATTAAAATGGTACAAGGGTTCCTTTTTGATTTGCAAAATAAAAAAAAGATTTTAGAAGATTTGCAAAATAAAAAAAAGATTTAGAAGTTTTGATTTGCAAAAAAAAAATAATAATAAAATAAATAAATAAATAAATAAATAACTTTTTAAAAAATTTAAAAAATAAAAAAGGAAGAAAATTGTAGATTATCAATAAACTTGTTGTATAGATAGTTTGATTTCACTTCCTTAATGGGTAAAGGAGGTACTGAGTGGGTTAATGACATTTTACACCCTAGCCAAGTTTTTCCCCCTCATATCAAACCCTGATCAGTAATGGGATGGCAAAAGAACCCTCTTTGCTAGTAGAAGATTATATTTTGTCAGAGTGTATAAAATTTAGCCTTAAAGCAGCTTAAGTCTATGAATTGTTAAAAAACATTGGCTAATGTAGTTAGCTACACGGAGGTGCTTTTACTTCTGAAGCACCTGGCCTCACTTCTCTGTTGGACGCTCACATGATTAACTGAATTAGCCAGATTTCAAAGTTTTAACTTTGTTTTTGGTATTGTGATTTAGACATGGACCAGTATGTCTGCATTTGATTTAGCCCACCCAGCCACCAAAGCCCTTTTGTAACTGTTGTACAGTTTATATTATAAGACAGTACATGTAACCCCCCCCCCCCCCATATATATATATATATATATATATATATATATATATATATATATATATATATATATATATATATATATATATATATATATATATATTTGCATAGTCATAGATAAAGTACATGTGTAGGAATAAGTGTTTTAAATAACCAAGGTATATTAAGAGTCATTTCTTAATGCAATATATTTATAAAATATGTCACTGCATATTTTCATTTAATATGTACATTTGTATGTTTTTGTAACTAAAAGTCAGTAAAAAGTGAAAAAGATTAAACCATAAATTTAAAAACAAAAGAACAATTTCATTACAGTTTTATTTTAATTACTTATGGGTTACAGCACCTTTCATTGTCTAATTGACTGGGTTCATGTAGCCAAGTGGTCCACATGGTCACACAGATCACTGTGCCACTCACCATCTGGAGCCGAATCTAACCCAGCAGATCCTAGTGTGAGAAAGTTTATCAGTTCAATTACCCATGGTCAGTGATTTTATGCAGGCACTCTGGTTTCCTCTGTCATCCCTGAAATGACTGTTTCCATATAAGTTGAAGATTTTGATTTGGTACAAACACTCAATAATCTATCCATCATTGCCTAAGTTGGATCCTGTAACTTTTGGCAAATCCTAGTTTGAAAATTTTGTCAGATAGTTTGCTTAAAATTGTTGATTTTCTTTGTGCTTCAAATTTTCTTTAAATTGTCCTCTTACTGTCACCCTCAATATTTAAACAATAGACCCTTGATTTCTAGTTAAAACATCATTACTCCACTTCTCAAATTTGAATATTATTTTTAAAATGTCAATTTATGTAAGAAAACAAGATGAATATTTCTGCATCAGTCTTACATCTGTTACAATTGTATGTACATAATCATTGGTTTTGTTTGAGGTCAGATATTATTGATTGCTGAAATACTTGATAATGTAAGTTTAAAAAAATGAATGAAAAACAAAATAAGCGAAACAAAACCTCTGATTAATTTCTTAATAAATACAATTCAACCTAGCTGCTATAGTGTTCAGAAATATATAGTAGTATTACAACTATAGAACAGTAGTTTTGGCAGTGATAAAAAAAACAGGCATGAAAATGATTTTTGCAAACATGTGGTTGGTGTGTTGGTTGTTATGTTGTTTTACCTTATATCAGTGCTTTTTCAGCTTTTTTTTTGTAAATGATTGTGAGTACAATTTTATATAGCACCATTATGTAAGTTCAATTTAAATTGAAATTTGTTGATGTTATAACTAAAATCTAGTGTCAAAATGCATTAGGATGTCCTCGCTGGCTTAGTGGTAGTCTAAGTGCTCGCCTCGAGAGCAGGAGGTACTTTACAGACCAAATTATGTTTAAAAAGATGCTGTTTGGTAATTGCAGGTCTAAAGATGATGCTTTTAGAACAAAATACTCAGATAAAATTCTTTGGTAGTGTCTTGTGACTCAAACAAATCAGTGTTATTTTTATTATTTGTACTAAAAGTAGTACAACAGGTTTGACCAGAACATTTTTAAGTTTTTCAGATCTAACAAGATGACCATTGGCCAGTCTGTAATTTTATTAGCTGTCCTTCAGCATTGACAGTTTAATCTAGTACATTAAGCCAATAGGTGACAATAGTAGGAACACAGTTGTATTATTAAATGTCCTGCAGTTCTATTCTTCTTAGTCTGTGATTTTAACTTAAGTACCCAATTATGTAAAATCTGTTTAGTTCAATAAACTTCTGAAAGGAATTGTAATTAGATTTCTGACGACTTGATCAAATTTGCAACAGACTTAACCAAATTTTCAAATAGTTATTTAATTGGGTGTTGAGAAAGTGGGGAAATGGAAAGCGCACTTCAATACTTGGTAGACGAATACTGCCTGTGTAACGCAATTAATTGAATTTCGGCTTTTGTAAATAGGCGCAGAAATTCTGATGAAGATATTTTCAAAATGTAATCAAGCGACTTAGAAATAAGACTAAATCATTATTGAGAGATGTAATCAATGAAAGGGCTTAAGAAAAGCATAGATTCTTTCTGTAAAACTGGACATAATCAATAATTGTTTCATCTTGTTGTATTGAATATGAGGACAAATTGGTCCGTCAGATTGTTCACCTTATTATAAGAAACGTCATTTATGGTCGAAAGATCATACAAAAAGTTGTTTGTTATTTTGTCAGCAATTTACAGATTAAAAAACGTTACTGTGTCCGTGAAATTACAGCGAGCATGTCTAGAATTAGGTGACAAATTGCATATTGCATGCTTGAATGAGCACATATATACTATCATCAATCTTTATGTTGTACACAGTCCCAAAGTTAATTCAGACGCAGGATAAAGAGTTTGATAGACTTCCAATATTTCTTCATTTGTTGGAATTATTGCATTAATCAAGATTGAATGAGAGTGATAGATTTCTGTCATCAGCAAGTCCTATTCCAATTCTGGCGATTTTGGTAGATTTAAGTCCAAATTCTTTGTAGACTTCTATGCTTCAAGTATCAAACAGCTCTAGATTAGGATTGACCTCAGAAGCTAAGTTGTCCGTTGAAAGTGCCAGCAAGCATAAAATCATAGTCCCTCTCACCAACTATTTTCAAATCCAACTGGGGCCCAGGCCTTTCACCAACTACATGTATTTTCAAATCCCACTACGGTGTCCCTTTCACCAACATTTTTAATATCCCACTAGGTAGTCCCTATTACCAACTATTTTCAAATCCTACTTGGGCAGATTCAACTGTCAAGAAAGTTTTCCAAGCAAGTTCTTAAATCAAGGTCTGAATCTTGAAGTTCAAAGACCCAGCAACATATGTATGGTAAAATGTTTCTTATGTCTAACTACAAACTGTAATTAAAACAGTAGGTTAATTTGTAAAAGAACCTTTTTTCCCCATATTTTTCAACATGTTGTTTAGATTATTACCATATTCATGGTATCTACAATGATTTAATATAAGTTATGCGGATGCTTTAATTGTTTATTTTTTTCTGGAAATATAGTTTGATTACCAGATATTAGAATCTGGTTTACAGAATCTTACCTAAAAGATCATTTGATAATGCATTCATTAAACACATGAGAAAAAAATTAATGCACAAGTTTACTGTTGAATTCACAGTGTTTGTGACAGTGAATTATTCTAAATTTTCATAGAAAATCCTAATAACTTGAATAAAGTTCAGTATTTTTCACTTACTTTGAGTCTATTCATAACTGAAAATTGCTATGCCCATCTGCAATTACCATAGAATATTTCTTTAAAAAATGCTGCTACAAAAATTGCAATGTTTACACTAGAATTGATGTTTTTGGCAACTGTTTTTACTGTGTTCAGTAATATTTAATGGTTATTGCAGATGCTCTTAAGTGATTTTCAGCTATGACTAGACTGGATCAAGTAAGTGAAAATATTGAACTTAATTCAAATTACTTGGATTTCTATGAAAAATTTCACAAAATATACTTTTACAATTAAAGTGACTCTAACAGGATTTTATTTAACTTGTAAAACAAATTCAATATCACATGAACACGCATTAAAATATTCTCAGTGCAATGAACAATTCTTGTGGGATGATAGTGTTATAACCATCTCGAAATGTTTCAATTTAATGATTCAATTCATTTTTAAGATTCAATGATCAATATTTTTCTGTCAATCATACCATTTTATTCTGTAAATTTCATTTTTGAAATTAAAAAAAAATATATGTTCTTGTGCTATTTAGCCATGCTGTATCATTATTGTATGAATTTTAAATTGCATTTGTTTAAATAGTGGCTTTATATTAAATAGTATTGTAATTAGATTATGATTTTTTGTATAAAAAGTTATTGAATGGTGTTTCACATTTCAGTCAAGAATATTTCGCTCACATCTAGATGTCACCAGCTACAGGTGCTTATTCTGATAATCTGTAAATTGTTGTCAGAAAAAAACAAGCAGATTGCTTACTTGGGGCTTATTCTACATACCCATAAATTGTATTGTATGGAAAAGCCAGGCAGGAATTTATTACTCAGGGCTTATTTTGATTACCATCTAAAACACCTGGTCAGATTGATTACCTAGGTCTTATTTAGATTTTCCTGGAAATGAGATTGTCTGAAACACTGGGGCAGGTTGATTACCTAATGCTTATTTTGATTTTCTTGTAAATTAGATTGTCTGAAACACCTACTAGGCAGGTAGATTACCTAATGTTTATTTTGGTTTTCCTGTAAATTAAATTGCCTGAAACACCTGGACAGGTTGATTACTTAGGTCTCATTCTGATTTACCTGTAAATTAAATTGTCTGAAACACCTGGACAGGTTGATTACTTAAGTCTAATTCTGATTTACCTGTAAATTAAATTGCCTGAAACACCTGGACATGTTGATAACTTAGGTCTAATTCTGATTTACCTGTAAATTACATTGTCTGAAACACCTGGTCAGGTTGATTACTTAGGTCTCAATCTGATTTACCTGTACATAAAATTGCCTGAAACACCTGGTCAGCTTGATTACTCAGGTCTCATTCTGATTTACCTGTAAATTAAATTGCCTGAAACACCTGGTCAGGTTGATTACTTAGGTCTTATTTTTATTTACCTGTAAATTAAATTGTCATAAACACCTAGACAGGTTGATTACTCAGAGTTTATTCTGAAATAGCCAATCAATCAATTGCAAGACCTTAGGCTGATTTTGAAAAACCATAAATTTTAATTTGGAAACTGCAAATGAGTTTGCTTAATTACTTGAAATTTATTCTGAATATCTTTAAATTCTATTGTCTGAAACAGCCAGGCATTATGATTACTTGAGACTAGTTCTGAATTGACCTGTAAATTACATTGCCTGAAAATTTCTTTAATTGTTATATTGGAGTTAAAATGGTTCTTTTATTGTCGTCAACTTTTGTTGTGTGCTGGATGATTGAAAAGTCCAAAATTTAAACTGACATAATTTGACCTAATTTTGTTAAAAAGCTTTATAGATAAAATCGATATTTGAAGTCAGGAAGACATAGAGTACTAACTCAAAAATGGAATTTTGGCAGTAATTGGAGTAAAGATGCTATTTTAATTATATTGAAATACATTAAAGCACTCAGCATTTTAATGGTGAGCTATAAAAATTTTTGAAGGTTTGTTGTTGTAGCTGACAATATATATAATTCTGTTTGACAGAAATTCGATAGAAACGAGAAGTTGGCATGAAAATGCCTCAGAGCTTTAAGACACTTAACTTCACACAATGACATGTACAACTTGTTCTTTTATTGATTACAGTTTCCTTGTTCTGGCAATTATCACCAATTACTTGAAAGATCATTATGATTCTGTGGCAGATCTTCAGCCAAGAAATGAGTTAGCCAACTTTAAATGTCATGTGCAACATTTAAGCATTAAACTGAAATGTTATTTTTAAAAAAATATGCTTTCAAAATATTAAAAATTTAAAAAGAAAATTTGATGAAAAATATTTCATTGTATAATATATTACTGAAAGTATAATTTTTTCTATTTTTTTTTTATTCATTAATTTATTATTTATTTTTTTAATTTGAAAAAAAACAGCAGTAAAAATCATAAAATATTGCTGAAAATTTATTGCCGAAAATAGTGTGATACAACTAAATTGTGTAATCCACACTGCCATAGTAAAACTATTTTAATTGCAATTTTGAAAATAAATAATTTGCACAAAATACGAGTATGACAGTGATTATGATGATGATAAATTGCTAAAAGTTTCCAAGTTGTCTTACAATAATGTTTCGAAATGATGTAGTGGTTTTTTTTTTTTCTTTAACATCATGAATGTCGATGAATAGAATGAAATGGGTTTGAGTTTTTGTGATAGTGATAGCTTGAAAAAGTTTGATATAATTTTTGCTATACAGTCAAACCTGTCTATAAAAGGCCACCCATGGGAATCAGTTAAAAGTGGCCTTTATGGACAGGTGGCCTTTATATACAAGTTCAATTAATATAAATAAAGAACAGCTGGGATAGAATTTTATTGGCCTTTATAAGCAGGTGGCCCTTATAGAGAGGTGGTCTTTAAGGCAGGTTTGACTATACTGAAAACAAAAGTTTGAGTGGTTTTACATTCTAGCCTAGTTTCTACTTTAAATTTCACTAAAAATAATAAATTAGGCACAAGTTTGTTTTAAAAATAACAAAAACTGCTATTCAAAATTTTAAAAATAGCTAAATAGTCTTTATTAACAAATTTATGTGAAAATAAAATGTTGTAAAAAAAGGTCCAGTTGTTAAAATTTCTGGCCCATCATGATGAAAGTAAAGAATCAAAATATCATTGAAATGAACAATAAACACATACAATGTCATGTAAATAAATAATACATAAATAAATAAATAAATAAATAAATAAATAAATTAATTAATTAATTAATTAATTAATAATGATGAGATTGATGATGATGATGATGATAATAATTAATAGATGTATCTAGACATACAATGATGCAGTCAGTTGCTTGTAAAGGAATGTATTCTTAAAATCCGGGAATTATCGGCTGATTGGAATATAGTATGCAATTACAGAACACAGAACCCCCTACTGGTTAAAATTCCCTATTTGTGAAGTTCATAGTGTGAGAAAATTTTGACAGTTTACTTGCCAAAGGCCAGTGGTCAGTTCTGGGAACTCTGATTTCCTCAACTATCCCATAACTGAAGGTTTTCAGGCCTTAGATAGAATTTTTAATGCCACTAGGCACAGTGGCTAGTTAAAGAAGAAAACCACTCGTCACTTGGAAATTTAACTTGACACGGTCATTACATGAAAAACAAGACTTTCTTCTCTTAAAAACTGCCAGAGCTTGTACCAATAAATAATGTTTTCTGATTAGCTTCTTAGGCTTTTCAAGAACTCCGGATTTTCCACTTTCAGTAACCTTTTGAAGTGGCAGGTTTAGAAATGCTCCCGCCTCAACTGGTTTGTTGTTTTGATCAGCGGTAGTCTAATCAGTGTCTTTCGAAAAGTCTTTATCAGCTGTTTCATCCTCTCCTTGTTTGTCTTTAGAGAGTCGCACAAAACAGTTTGTTTACTTTTATTTGACATTCTTAACAGACCGACAAGTATATAAACACTCAGAACATCGGTTGGTTTTTACATTACACTAAGTAAATTCTGAATGCGAAAAATAGGTTTGCACATGTGATGCAAACATTTAAATGATTTTGTTGATTGACGCTTGTAACAGAACAGCCGATGTCTAGAAAAGGGCTCGTTACAATTGACCTCCTTATACAAGATTTTCTTGACAAACACTATATTATCTGTTGTTTATTAATTGCAACAAGCCCCTTGATGTATATGTCTGATAAATTTAACTCGGCACCGTGACCAGTGGTAGTAACAATATCACTCATCCAAGTACAAATTTCACTCGCCAGGATGAGTGGATGAGTGTATAATGGAAGCCCTGGTTTTGTTATAAATTAAAAAAATATCTTGCATGGGGTGTTAAAAAACTCAATTAAAACTAATATATAAAAACACCATTACTCAACTCCTCTTTACTTTTAAAAAGTGAAATGAAGTGACCAACTAGATAAGATATTCTATCCAATCAGAGATGAGCTTTTTGGTTTACTGTTAAGATTTTTTATACATTTAAAGATGGTGTCAGCTATTTGGTTTACGTTTTAACTATGGTTCTGGTTTTTAAAAACATATTTAAGAACTTTTGTATTTTATTAAAAATGCCAACAGAGCTTTAAACAACCAGCCCTAGAACTACAATATCACCAGTATGCAAGATTTTATATATAGTTTTTAAATTTTACAGCAATATCCATTATTAGAAATCTCTTAAGGCACACAGTTAAAAATATTAATAATGTAAGAATCAGTTTACCCACATGGTAACATAATATTGTTGCATTAGAATCTCTCTATTGGCCATTGTACGGAGATTTAGTTGATATTGTTCCATGATAAAATATCCATAGATGATATATTACAGAGTGGGTTTGACAATTTTAGAGATTTGGGAATATCTTTCTCTTGTCATAAAATGATAAAATTAATTTTATTAAAGTTTTTCTGTGAGCTGGATCAATATTTTGAAACAAAGCAGAATATTATTGGCCCACAGGTAATATATAAATGGAATTTTAATGTCTCATGTTTCGTTAAATTCAATTAAATCAAAAGAAACAATACTACAACAATTACTGCATTTGTTTGTCCTTTTTTTTTAAATTGTTTAAAAAATCTATGTCTGTGTCATGAGATATAAAGTTTTTTTTCTATGTTTTTGCTAACTTTTTATTCGATTAAATATATTATGAAGTGTTTCAATTTATTAAAGTATCCTTTGGTGAAAAGTGAATTGTTAGTAATTTATTATAAAATCACTTCATTTTGCTGCAGTCTGTCCCAGGATATATCATTGTTACGTAATAAAAGGAGATTAAAAATGTATGTGTGATTATGTGTGACCTAGTTGTTCAAAAGACACAACCTTATTTTAAGTATTAAAACTACTGGCACAATACATTTGTATTTCTTAAAACCCATTTAACCTTAATAAGAGTTATCTCCCTTTTACCACAGAATTAGGTAAATCAGAAACTTATTTTAATCACATACTAAATTAATTCATGTTTCTTTTCATTAAGATTTATGTTATTATTTTAATTTTATCATGTGTTTAATTATTATTTTCTCAATTATTCCTTTAAATTGAATTTTTACCACGTAAATTACAGAACTGGCTAATTCCAAGTTTTCACTGAAATTTGTAATGAATGAATGAGCAATTTGAAGTGATTATAAAATTTAGATCTTGACATTTTATGTAGAAATTCACAAATATCATGATGTCAGAAAAAAAAAAAGAAAAGAAAAGAAATGTATGAAACTCAAATAAGAAAAAAAAGGAAGAAAAGTTGAAAAAAAAAAAAAAATGAAAAAGGAAAAGAAAAGAAAACAAAGAATATGTGTGAAACTCTGTCTATATCATTGTTAAATAAACCTTAATTTAAAGTATCATTTACTTGATATTGTTTTATTTATCTGTCTTTAATTTATTTCAGGTTTATATCTTTGGGAACATATATTTAATGCAGAACTAGAGAGAAGATTAGGGGAAGTTTGGAGTTATGGGGTGAAGAACATAGCAAATATTGAATTCAGGTAAGCAAGAATGTATTGTGAAACTTGTATGTATCAAGTGAGCTTTTGGCATTAATTGTGAAGCCTTTTTTAATGATATGTGTGATTTTAAAGGCAAGGGTTGTCATACCTCTAATATAAGCCAAACCTTAATGGCTAGGTGGTCTAAAGCACATGTATAAATCACAGTGCCTTCCACTGCCTAGGCTAAAATCCTGATCAAGTAGATCCCAGAAAGTTTGTCAGTGTGTTTGCCAAAGGTTAGTGGTTTCGTTTGGGTACTCCAGCTTCCTCCACCAATCCGGAACATGACAACTGTGACACAAATGATAAAAATCTTGACTAAAGCAAAATAACCAATACTCAACTCAACAACTTTAATATAAGCTCAACTTGGCAACTGTAATATAAGGGCAACTGAGCATCCATAATATAAGCTCAACTCAGCAACTGTAATATAAGTTTAAACTTTAGTAATTGTTAAATTGGGTATAACTGATATAAAAAACTTTTGGAATGAGAAAACTGTTAAGTAGATCTATCTGCTTCTTCTGACCATTAAATTGCTGTTTTTAGCTTTTTAACATATTATTGCTTAAACTCGCATTTTCTGAAATACAATTAAACCTGTAAATGAACACCTCTGGAACCTGAAGAATAATGATTTATATATATATTTGAATATATAGTCTTTTTACTTTTATATTGACCGACTTGCTGAATATGTCTTAATGTTTTTACTGTAAGCAGTTCGATAAATATTTTTATCTTGGATGATGGTTCTTATATTTCAAAAACTCCTGTCTAATAGACTAGTGGTCTTGAAACAGGTGTTATACGGCAATTATTCTTTGGTTGAGTAGCTCATTTGATAGAGTGCTTGCTTCAGATGTTGGAAGTCAGGGTTTGTAGCCTCGTCAGGTCTGACCATGACTTGAAAATTGGTTGTCACTTTTTTTGCCAAGCATTCAGCATTTAGAAATGAAATTAACAGGGTCCTTTGGACATATAAAAATTGATGCCTCGTGTCATGGCAGGTATGACACATTAAAAAAACCCTTTCTGCACAATGCCCTTAGTGCACTGCAAAGGTCAAAATTTCTGCCACCTCACCTATAGCTAGTGACATCTTGATATAAGTGAAATATTCTTGATTGGGATGTAAAACCCCATTAAATCAAATAAATCATTTGGTTGAAATACATTCTTGTAATGGATAGTTGGTCTATATTATAGGTTCTTTTAGTTGTAGTGTGATGTGTTAGTAATATAAAGCAAAGAACCTTTAACAGTTAGGTTTTCATAAACAGGCAGTATTTATATAGAGATGGTTGCTAAAACAGTGTTTTCTGTATATAAATAAATTTAAACATTATTTATTTTTGGGATGCAGGTTGGTCCTAGATTTATTGTAAAAGTTGTTAGTTATTAAAAATACAATTTTTATTTCTTTGACAAGTAATTAAAGTCCAGATGAGCTTATAATTATCTAACTCTTTTCATAGCTCAATTTTGATGTTATTCGCCAAAGTTGAAGCTTATGATGAGAAAAAATTTGGAAATATTTTTGTCTAAATTTAATATGTTACACAGAGTGTACATGTGATATATTGAGCTACTGTTGTTCTTTAGATAGCTTGCTCATCATTAATTGTGAATCTGAATCTTTGAATCCATAAATAGCCACAGATATCGTCACTTCTTATATTGTATTATTATAACAGTCCTATGGGATATTTATGTATCCAATTAAGAAAACCATAACAATGAAGATATGTTATGATATTTTGTACATTGTTATACATCACATAACTGGCTGATTTTTCTTAAATTATATCTAGGGGCACCTGATGTCTAAAAACTACCTATAAATTCTTACAGGTGACAAGTGATAATATCCAGAAATTTTGTTGTTGTTGTTGTTGTTGTTTTTTTTTTTTTTTTTTGTTATGTTGTTGCCTCTCAGCACCTAGGTTCAAATCCAACACAGGCAGAAAAGGTAGTGAGAAAATTTGTCAGTTCACTTGACAAAAGTTGGTCTTCTCTGGGCACTCTGGTTTCCTCCACCATCCCAGAACTGACTGCTTAAATATAACAGAAGAATCTTGACTGGGGCGTAAAACACCTTTAATGCAATCCTTTTCATCCAGTCTTTTTATGTTTTTGATCCATGAAATTGTTTTTAGGAGGTTTCTTCATCTTTATAACTTCCTCTATGATCTTTCTATTCGTCCATAAAGGCAAGATACACTTATCAATAAACCAGTAAATCAGCATCCTAAAAATGTTTTACAATACTATATCAGATGATTAATCATGTTCAATGCTTCTAAAATCATTATGGATCTGACCATTATATGGTATGATTAGATTAAAATGTAAGCATCTTGTCTACATAGAATTCCCAATGATCAGAGAAATTGGAATATTTCACTTCCATTTATAAGAAATAAATTCACATGTTTTATTCATCATTTTGTAATATAGAATTTATGATGCCAATCTCTCAAGAAGAAAGGTACTGACAAGGAATAGTATATATATATATATATATATATATATATATATATATATATATATATATATACTGGTATATGCTATATTCGAATTGTTACAAGACTTCTGTATGTTCTACATGATCTGAGTTTAATACTACCAGTAACTTTTTTGCTGAATGAAATTACAGTGTTTGTATATCATCATTGCTGATCAAGACAACAACAAAAATAAATAAATAAATATCAGACAACAACAAAAATAAATAAATGAATAGAAAAAAAAAAAAATAAATAAATCCATCAGCAGATCTGTTATCAAGAGTGAATATACAATTTCCAATTAGGATTCAAGAGCTCTTCTTTTTTAATATAAAATGTATGTACCGGTAATACTTTAGGGTCACAGAGTAAGTTGATGACACAGGGAAGATTGTTCTCCAGCTTATAATCTCTCTTTTTTTTTAATGAAGACAATTTTTCCAATAGAAATATTTTCTTTGTTGGTCCTCAGTGGCCAAGTGGTCTAAAGATATGCTTACAGAACAATTTGCAACTCTATTCCTTGGTTCAAATTCCACTTAGGCAGATCACAGTGTGAGAAAGTTTGTCGCCACTTTTGAAGGTTTTTTTTTTTTTCTCTCTCAGGTACTCAGGCACTCCAGTTTCCTCCACTCTCTCAGAACTGACCACCTTGATATAAGTGAAAGACTCTTGACTAGGGCGTTAATTAAACACCATTTCTCCACCCACTTCATTCTCATGGTAAAAGAGAAAATAAATAAAACAGTTATGTATGCTTTGTATCCACTAAAGTCTCATCTCAGACTAAACCTGAAATACCTGGCTCTGTACAGTTTTTTTTTTTCATAATACCGATGTTGCCGTTACATAAGTGTTAAAAAAAAAGCTGTTCAAAACCATGTATTTCAGGTCTAGTCATTGACTATATCTACCATCAAAGTTTGTAACTCACATATTTGGCAAATGAACTGTTAGTGTTAAACAAATGTAAAGAAGAACTTTAATAACTTCAATATCATCTTTTCAGATTTGATTGCAAGGATAAATTGAGGTCATTATTTGGTTACCATCTTCACTTCACCATTTTAAAATCAATATGACACTTGATTACTCAGTAATAAAGTTCTGTACAACAATGAGTTATCTAAATTTTACTCCAGTTGTAAAAACGATTGATCCAAAAACCTGCATATCACCCGATTTATCATAGTAATGGACTATATATGGACTTTATATAAAAGAGCTTCAAATTAACATTCCAAAGCACATCTTAAGTAGATATATCAGCTGTGTTAGTAATTTAATACAAGTATTATCTAAGACTAAGTTAGTGTGTTTTCAAAACAATTTATGAAATTTTAACAGATTTTTACTTTTATCGTAAATCACAATTCATCCTTATATCTTTCCGTTAACTTGTTCTATTATCAGTGCACAAGAAATCCATTTGCTTATATAAAAACCCATCAAAACTGACTAATGGATGCCTTAATGTCATTGATACCGTGCCTTTATGAAAAAAAGTTAATTGCAAAATGATGAAAATATCCTTTGAAAGGCGAGAGGATAATTAAATTTTATAGAAATATCAGTAACTGAATTTTGTGTTTCTGTGTAGACATTTTGTTTAGCAAATGAAGCATCATGAACCATATCATGACTGCAGACATTGATGACAACCTAGAGGAAGGAAATTACAGGGAATCAGCTTTACTTAAGGATGTCTTTCTTCTAATGTTATAATGTTTCGTAACTCAATTACAAAGCTAATTTGTTAGTGCAGAGAAAAGATACATAACAAAGGGTATTGTCATGATTAACTTACTAGATATCTATCGTCATTTTTTTTTTTCAATTAACAAATTTGCATATCGTGTTGCCTTGGAAACTCATCAATTTTTAACAGACATTTAAACATTTACATTTTGAATATTTTTGGATATAGTTTTATTGAATGTTGCCATATAAACTTATCATATGTTTTTGTTTTTGTTTTTGTTTTTTTTTTTTTTGTTTTTTTTTTTTTTTTTTTGTTTTTTTTTTTTTTTTTTTTTGACATCAGAAAATAAATTTTTTAAATTGAGTACAACATGTATTTCATTCTGTAATTTTTGATAGCATTTTTATGAAATTCTGAACTGTTTCCATAGTAACTTATGTTGGTTAAAATTAACATTTTTTAAATTTAATATTTTTTTCATAGAATTGAATATATGTAAATGTGTTATAAGATCTGTTTGAAGTTAATGAAATTTAAAACAGTTGCCATAGTAACTTATGTCTGTAGGATAAACATTTTTAAAAAAATCTTATAGAATTAAATAATGTGAATTCATAATGTTGTCTGTTTGAAGTTAATGAAATTCAAAAATCATTACTATAGTAACTAATTTGTTTTCTAAAAGTCTATAAAATTAGGTGCATTCTTATAAATGTTATACATGACCATAATTGTGTTCATATTACAATTACTGGTTAGTATGAACAGTGTCTCTCACTGTCTAGGTTGGAATCCTATTTTGGCAGAGATCTGTAGTGTGAGAAAGTTTGTCAGTTCTCTTGCTGAAGGTCAATGGTTTTCTCTGGGTACTCCGGTTTTCTTCATTATCTCAGAAACGACTGCCTTGATATGAGTGAACAAATCTTGACTGGGGCTTAAAACGCCATTCATCCATCCATCCATCCATCCATCTTCCATCCATCCATCCATTATAATCTTAGTAGGGATCTTGCTTAGGTAGTAGACCTCAGTCGTGATAAGGCCGGATGGGGGACGGTCAAAAGTAGTGCATATAAAAAACTCAGGGGTCTTTACTTAGACCCTGCTCATTTAAATTTGTTAATAGATAGCACTTTGCAATTTTGCCAGGGTGAGAGCTTCTGAGGTTTGCTAAAGAATTAAGCTGAGTTGGATGACTATCGCACTATATTTCCAGCGTAAGGACTTGAGCCGCACAATGCACTTCCTATGCCTGGACCACATTTTGCATGTAAACATTGCCATGTGCTTTTAGCATGATTGACACATTTTCCAAATTTCTGAAAAAATGAATCAGACAAGGTATTGATTTTTTTTGAAAAAGAAAAAAAGTAATATTTGAGGATTCAGGGACAATATGTGCCAATATATGTAGTTCGGGGTTTGTTGACCATCAGATTCTATGAAAATGGTCTATTTTGAGGTAAAATTTTACAATTTTCTGTGTGGTTGCCATGGTAACAAAATGTTTGCTAAACTTGTTAAAATTTGCATTTGGGTCATAAATTCAGTATAGAAATAGTGCTTGAATTCTTCTGATTTTAAAAAGTATCAACATTTCTGGTGTTACTTTAAAAATTATTGAAATATGGGTGCATAACACTAAAGGTGGTATGACCAAAATTGGGCAATTTTGGCTGTCATTTCATGACTGAGGTCTGCTACCATAAGAAAAGAGACAAAAATATGTAAAATCACTAATTTAATGAAAAATGTCTGCTTTCAACTTGTTTTATGTTGTTGAATTACAGTGGGTTTGGAAAAATGCAGAATGAACTCATTTGCAATGTTTTTCAGTGTATGAGGTCAAAGGTCAGTTTAAGTGCAAAAAGGTCAAATTGCCTAATTTATGTATGTAAGGCTTAAAATGAGATGTTTTGAACAATTTTTCTGTTATTTTATGTAATTTTCCTGAAAAATTTGTGAGAATACAATTGTTTTATATGTTAAAACATCAAAACTCCATGGAAACTGTATCAGCATGAACAAACCTACCAGTTTTTCCATCTGAATGAATTTCAGTTTGTGCTCTGTTTGATATTATGTATCATCATAAGAAGCAAAACCATTGCTAAAACTTTTGCCAACTGCATAAATCTAATTTATACATTTAATAATTATCACTTTTAACTACATAATTCTTTATAAAATTCAAATTTTGATATATCATAAAACCAGTGACATCTTACTTTGCCATAATAATGCAAAAAGCACAATTTTAAGTGTCTAAATAATGGATATCAAGAGTTATCTCCCTTTATTTCTATGATGCTGTTAATTTTTTTGGATTTTTAATGAAAAACGAGAGAATTTTAGTAGATAATGTTATAAAATTTTTAAAACTTTATGAAATATTTCATAGTTAATTCATCCATTGCAAATTCTAATTGATTTAGTTCAGTCTGTTCTATACTTTTTACTCATTTTAATGCTCATTTTGTGCGAGTTTGCAAAATTGCCATCAATTTGGCAAATAATTAGTTTTTTATTGCCAAAGTTTGCTATGTACATTTAACATAGGATAACCAGGAATGCATCTTTTCATTTACTTTTAAGCTTTAAACCATGTGTCAACAGCATTTTAACTCAAATGTACATAATCAGTTTGGCAAAAATTGCAAAAATTAGCCCAAATGAGTGTAAATTGGCCACATTATGGAATGCATGCCTATGAATTGATTGTAGCCAATTTTGACAATTTTTGCAAATACCAGCATAGTGTTGCATAGCGTTTGATTCGTAATATTGTCTTCTGTCAGAAAATAAAGTAAAATTATGAGTTTTGAAATTTGCATTAGCCTTATGGTAGTAGACCTCAGTCGTGATAAGGCCGGATGGGGGACGGTCAAAAGTAGTGCATATAAAAAACTCAGGGGTCTTTACTTAGACCCTGCTCATTTAAATTTGTTAATAGATAGCACTTTGCAATTTTGCCAGGGTGAGAGCTTCTGAGGTTTGCTAAAGAATTAAGCTGAGTTGGATGACTATCGCACTATATTTCCAGCGTAAGGACTTGAGCCGCACAATGCACTTCCTATGCCTGGACCACATTTTGCATGTAAACATTGCCATGTGCTTTTAGCATGATTGACACATTTTCCAAATTTCTGAAAAAATGAATCAGACAAGGTATTGATTTTTTTTGAAAAAGAAAAAAAGTAATATTTGAGGATTCAGGGACAATATGTGCCAATATATGTAGTTCGGGGTTTGTTGACCATCAGATTCTATGAAAATGGTCTATTTTGAGGTAAAATTTTACAATTTTCTGTGTGGTTGCCATGGTAACAAAATGTTTGCTAAACTTGTTAAAATTTGCATTTGGGTCATAAATTCAGTATAGAAATAGTGCTTGAATTCTTCTGATTTTAAAAAGTATCAACATTTCTGGTGTTACTTTAAAAATTATTGAAATATGGGTGCATAACACTAAAGGTGGTATGACCAAAATTGGGCAATTTTGGCTGTCATTTCATGACTGAGGTCTGCTACCTTAAACAGAAAGTCAATGTCTATGTAGTGCTTTATTTGACAATAAGAAGCCATTTCTTCTACAATTTTTGAATAATTATATATTTTCCTACTGGCTGCACTTATAAATACAGTCTAGCTTTTGATTAAATAAAGTGTCACATAATCACAAAACTTGATAAATTTACTGTATGATAAGTATATGATAATAATACAGTGACTTGAGGTTATAATGTGCTGCTGGACTAGTGGTGTGATTGTAGTCGAGAATTAGGACATTGGAATGAAATTTGGTATCAGAGTTGATGGCCAAGGCTTTAAATAAAAAAGATTCATGATAGAAATATTTGTGGCATAAGTCTGTAATATTCTAATGTGAGGGAGGACATCCTTGTGAGAACTGAAATGAACTTTATCATAGAGTGGATGTCCATGGCTTTGGGTTCTGTAAACATACTAAATTTATCATGTACATATTTAAGTGCAATTTACATTCTCAACTAATTCGTGTGGATTTAAATTAGCCCATTTAATTTTTTGTTAATTTTTTAGTTAGTTTTTAAGTTTCCACTGAATGACCCCATGACTTTCATTTTTAAGTGCCAAGTGTTTTGTGAAAGAACAGCCGCTACTATTATCAAGTCTTGGTCAGACCTGATAAGGGTTTGAACCCTGACCTCCCACATACAAAGTGAGCACTCCACCAACTGTAGTGGTCTCCAAGTCTTTTGAGAGTTTTATGATAGTCTACAGACTGCTGGAAAAAATCATCATAATTTAACAACACGTTGTTGAGAGATATGTCAATTTTTTGTTTCTATTCCAGTGAAAATTGAATTTATGTATCTTAGGTTCTTACATTTACTCATAAACCAATTTGTCTCTAAGAATATAATTAATCATAATTATCTAAATTATCTTTATTTCCTTACTGATGATGTACAATTTGTGGCGATAATTCAAAACATATTTCTTGTGTTTTTGAAGTACATCATCCTTTTTGATAGTTGTTTTTGTAAATGTTGTGTTTATAATATTTTTTAACATACTTGACTTTTTAAAATTTTTTATTGCAATATTTACCCATAGCTGGTATTTCTTGATTTATAGATGGCCTAAATTTGTAACATGTGTCTACATTATTGGTGAACTCCACTGTTTGTGTTTTGGGTCTTGCCATTATTGTTAAATCTTTTCATTTATAGCTTTGTATAAGATGTAAACAAGTTTTCACATTCTTGGTATCATGAAACTGAATGCATTCATTTGTTCTTCTTTTTGCATTCTGTATTGAAGTTTTTATACTGCAGGTAAGATCAGGTTTCTTAAATATCTGCATAATCATTGCTTTTTCACATAAATATGGAGACTACTGTTTTTAGTCTTGGTGGTTATCAAATGGTAAAAATTTTACAGCTTAAAGTTCATAGCACCTCGCACCACAAAGGTTTGAATCAACTCAATGCAGATCCTTATGCTAGAAAGCCTGTAAATTCCCTTGCTAAAGGTGAAGGTGGTTGGTTTTCTAAAGCACTCTTATCCTCTACTATCTCTAAACTGACTCTAAAAATAAGTGAAAAAATCTTGATTTTGTAATAACTGTCATTTATCTAAACCACTCTACTCTTTAAAAAGAGACTGCCTTGGTGGTAGGACATCCTCCTACTCTATAGCAGAAGGTTGGGAGTGTGAACCCTAGTCAGGTCATATATAAAACTTCAGAATCAAAGATATTCCTCCTGGCTTGTTACATGCGGCCTCGGATGCCGAGTGGCCTAAAGCACGCTTTTACGGATTACAGCGCCTCTCACCGCTTGGGTTGGAATCCCACTCTGGACAGATCCTAGTGTAAGAAAATTTGACAGTTCCCTTGCCTAAGGTCGGTGGTTTTCTCCGGGCACTGTGGTTTCCTCTACCATCCCAGAACTGACCACCTTGAAAAAAGTGAAAGATTCTTGACTGGGGCATAAAACACCATTACCCCACTCCACTTTTGGCTTGTTTCATGGCATTTAATAGGGGATAAAGTATCAACTGGTTCACCTAAAATGACAACCAATGAACTTTTTAAAAATTTTTTTACATACATTTATGTACATGGCCCCTAGTTTCACTCATTTGAGTTTACACTCAACTCAAATATTCCCATTTTCTCTCATCAATATCTTAAAGATTTAAAATTTTATGAGGGGGCAATGTTTTGTTTAGTTCAATAAAATTACACTTAACAATTTAAATATGAAATTAGATATTCAATTTTAACTGTAATGTCTTAAAATTTGACATTGAAATATTCCCAAATTTGAGTTGAGTGTATACTCAATTGAGTGAATGATTGTGAAACTGGGGCATGATGATCAAGGTTAAATAGAATCTCATCACACATCAAATCATGCTGTTTTTGATAACTGTTATCTTGAATGTCAACAAACATCAATGCATATCAGCATATTTTCTGGAAAATCATTGATTATATTGACATTTCCATAACTAGAAAATAAATTTCTTTTTGATGTTCAAAGAAAATGAGTGATTATGTGAAATATATTACTTTTCTTGAGGCCCATTCATGATATAATGAGTTATGATGGTTCTTCCACAAGGTGAAAGTATATAACAGTTAAAAGTGAAACAATTTGAAAATTGCTTTTTGACTTTGTCTTTAGACATCCTAGAACATATGGTCTCAGTTTAGTGAAAAAATCTTGGTGTAAAGTGCGATTACACCATGAGATAACAATTGTTCTGTTGGTTAGTTGATTGCTTGTTGTTCAAGTACATGTTCCTCAAACATCAACTAAATTCACTACTATGGTAGCTCAGTTGGTACAGTGCTTGCTTCGTATGTGGGAGGTGGGGGTTCAAATTCCTGCTGGGTGTGACTAAGACTTAAAAAATGATAGTGAGTGTTCTTTCCCAAGCACACAGCATTTAGAAATGAAAGTCACAGGATCCTATGGAGGAGACATTCAAAACAATGTCCCTTGTCAAGGCAGAGGTGGCACACTAAAAGACCCTTCCTGCACATTGCCCTAAGCACACTGCAAAGATAAGAATTTCTGCCACTGCCTATAGCTGGTGATGTCTTGCTGGTGATGTCTCAATGGAAGTGAAATTGTCTTGGCTGGGTCATAATACCCCATTCAATCAATCAATGAATCAGTTGGTGATAGATGGTCTTAAGCATGTGTTTATGGATCATAATTTGCCTCTCACTGCTTAGGTTTTGATCCTGCTTAAGTAGATTCTTTGTATGAGGATGTTTGTCAGGAGTTGCAGTACATGTGTCTCACAACCTCCTACTCTCAATGCAGATGCTTTACCACTAGGTCATTAAAGCTGCATTAAGTTTTCCAAAGAAAAAATTAAAACGGTGCTTATCTAAATAATGATGTTCTTAATGAACAATGTTGCATTTGGTTCAGTGATAAATTAGCTCGAATAAATACAGAAATTACAGTATTTACCAAGTGAGATGCAGCATTTGGGATCTAATATTAGAACATGGTTACGTCATCAAAACCCGGGTCATTTAAACACAACTTTCAAAACAGTGAAATAAGATAAATTAAACACAGAACTTCCTTGAATTTGTCATTTTTAACTTAGTAAGGGATACATAGCACCATTTCAAATACATCTGGATATTAATGAAGGACAATTAATGCAATCTGTCATGTTTCACCTTCGATTCTAGGGTTTTCTGTACATCCGTACGCATGCTCCAAGCTCTTATTACCATTGTAAAACACTGACCAACCAGTCAGAGGATTCCGTTTATTTACAGCTAAAATAAATGAAATTTTAGAAAATGAATGTCACTGATCGTGGTTAGAAGATACCTATTTTAAAAAAAAATATTTTTAAAAAATCAAAAAAAAAATTCAGAAAATTGAAAAACTTAATGCAGCTTTAAGGCAGTAAAAGTACAAATTATTGCATTATCTAGTATAAAAGTGAAATTCTTACTAGCCTAAATCTTAAGACCCATCATTTTTATAGGAAAATATGAGAGATTTCAAGGTCATATAGAAAAGCTATATATCTCCAGCTGATAGACTTACCCAAATTTTATATAAAAACAATTACGCTTGTCCGAAAACCTAAATGACATTGTATAGTTGTTAAATGGTGGATACCATTTTGATATGGCTTTGAGATTAATCAATCTTGTGATTTTACAAGTAAACTTTTTTAAAATATCTTGGTAGAAGAACTGTTAAAGATAGCATCAGATGGCATGATGAAATAATTAATCATATGACACATCTTACAGCAGGAAATATTTACATCTAAATGGCTAAAAAGCAAGTTTAAATTGATTGTATGGGAAGTCATTATACATTGTACATTGTTATCATTGATAGCCCTGTATCAGACATTTTGATACACACCAAAGGTTTTGTTATTGCAAGTTTTCAAAAGCAATAATTATTTTGTTTCTCAAACCATTGAGATTTACACCCAGAAACTTACACACCATCAAAGGATTTAAATTATCAAAAGAAATTCTGAAAAAAATATCTCTTAAGGGTTCTTACAACAAATAGAAAGAAAAAATACCAGAATGTTTTGATTTTATTGAATAAAAAGGTTTGTTGTATTTATTTATTTATTTATTTATTATATTTATTTATTTATTTATTTATTTATTTATTTATTTTTTGGCCAAAGTTTCCATCTGTTGTATGCTTAAGAGGCTTTGAGCATAAATTTGTGCCAGTTGGTGATGTTATTTAAGCCCCAGTAAGACTGTAAAGTAAGAGCAAAATGTCCCAGGACATCAGTTAATATTGAATTATTTATCTACTTCATTATTCACAGCATATACTGTTGAAGTTTATGCTGCAATGTGGTTCTAATCTTCTTCAATAAAAATAAAACAATTTTTTAATATGTAAACTTGTGTTGCCTTGAAGTGACTATTGAAACTGATTATAATATGGTAGAGTGTTAGGCTATGTATGGTAGAGTGTTAGGCTATGTATGGTAGAGTGTTAGGCTATGTATGGTAGAGTGTTAGGCTATGTATATCAACCCTTTATATTAGATTTGTATTCTGGATGTCATATTCAAAATTGGATTTATAATTATAACTTGTTGATGTTGTTTGGTGTTTGATGGATGAATTTGCTAATTAAATTTAATTTGATTATGTATAAATGAATCACCTATTTCTGGCTCTCTGTCTGCCTGGCTGTACATGTCTCTCTGTAAATTGTGTGGAGGCTATAACTTACTGCTGTTACAGAAGAATTTAATAAAATTATCTGTATGAGTGTGTTGTGTAAATATCACCATAAACCAATGTCAAGATCCTTTAAGGCAAAAATGCTTGGTATTATGTTTGGACCATAACTTAGAAAATTATCATTATACTTTGCACAAATGATCTCCGTGGTCCAAAGGTGGACTGATGTCATATTTTGTGGTTCAAGGTCACAAAAGATGCATGTTCAAAAATTAGGCCCAAACTGCTGTTTCAAATGAATTTCATGAAACTTTTTGCAAATGGCATTCAATTAAATGGAAAAAATTATTTAAGTGATCATTGGATTTTGTTTGTCCAAATCAAGATTAGAACTTGGTTAATGGGGAAAACTGGAACGCTGGGAGAGCACCTGACAAAATTTCTGGATTTGATGAGTAGGTAGGATTCAGACATAGAAAAAAGAGAATTCAAAATCATTTATTCTGCAGTTTAGACTGCTTTAAGCCACTATATATGGCCCATTCCAGAATTAAGGATTAGCAAGGTGACCTTGAAATACCAATAAAAAGAGAAATTAAGGTGAGGTAGAATGAGTTTGAAAAACATGCGAGACTTAATGTAATATAGAGGCTACTATACAGATGATACAATGAATTAGGTTATACTGTTATACAGTAAACAGTGGAAAATGTCTGAAGTAAATTAACTATTGATTCTTGAAAAACTTACCATCACCAGAATGAATATGTCTAGTAATGAGAAAAATATAAAGTGTTAATCTATCCTTTCTCTGGGAACACTTTTAAACATACATGGTATTTCTATTTATATTGAATATGTAATTTTACTTACAAGTTGTATGATGAATGATAATTCAGAAAACTTTCTTTATTTTTTTTTTTTCTTTTTACTTTTTCGTTTTTTTCCCCTTTGATCTTTCATATTTTAAAAAAAAATTCTAGATTTTTTTCTTTTTCTTTTTTTCCTTTGATTGTTTATATTTTTTTAAAAAAAACTTTCTTTATTTTTTTTCTTTTTCTTTTTTTTCCCCTTTGATCTTTTATTAAAAACTTTTTTTTTCTTTCTTTTACAAGATCTTTAATATTTCTTAAAATTATTTATTGATTAAAACTCACAACAAGTAACAAATATTCTCATGTCTTTTCGCTTCTTCAAGATGGGTGAGTTAAGATCTAAACAAGCTAAGCTTTTAGATCACAAGAGCCCTCACAGCCAGAGTTTGTATTCCATTTCCCACTCAGTAGTTCTTAGTGTTAAAATGTTGGTCTGTTTGCTCGTAAAGATCATTCAAATTTTCCTGGCACTCTGGGTTCCCCTACCCTATTTTCATTTTCAGAAGGTGTTTCTGATTTATTCATTTATTTATTTATTTATTTACTTATCTATCTATTATTAATATTATTTATTTATCACTATTTTTTGCATTTATTTATTCTCAAGCTTTATATATTAATCTTTTTAACAGTTTTATTTTTTTATCTCAATTTCCTAAATTTACATGATGCATTCAAACATAATCCGAGGTCTTTATTTATTCATGAAAACAGATTTTGTAAAAGAAATTTCTAAATTATTTTCATATTTTCTGTTTTTGTTAATTGCCTTTGAACGCATACAGTCATATATGTGTGGGATGTGATTATTTTAGCTGTCTCAAGTTGTTATGTCCAAAGTACAATTATGAATACATAATTGACACTGTATAAGTGACCATGCTAGATTTGCTGGTAACTACCCACGGCAAATTGGCTCATTTTTGTAAAAATTGACCGGAACTAAACCACTTATAGACAGTAAATTGTAGCAAAGGTGATGCTGGATCAATATTAATATCTTTGTTGTAAAATCAATAAAAAATTATCGGGAGATATATAAATATATATAGATTGGTTTATTAAACATTAGCAAAACGTATCAACATTTTAAGCTTTCCCGTAGGAAAGAAATAAGCCTTGTCTGATGTTGTTATGTTGTAAAAATTGCTTCAAGGTGAGCGTGGGTGGTAGCAGAGAAAACTGAATGGTATATTACATTGTCTCAGTTGAGATTATTTGCAACAATATTGTGATGCTTAAGTGGAGGAAACTGGAGTACCCATTTAAAATACCAACCTCCATCAAGAAAAAAAATGTCCAACAAAATGCATGATTGATACATATACAGAAAATTAACACATATAATGAGTCTGTATGGTAGCAAGCAATAAGGTAACTTAATTCAAACGATTCAGGTTGTGAATTTACCAATGAATCCAAAAGGTGCTTCAAAAATTGTAAGAAAAACTAAGATAAAGAAAAAAGCAGATCAAAAATATCTTGTTAGGCAGTACACAATATTAACTAATGGTTGATCCATAGAGACAGAGTCAACATTAAGTTCTTCATTCTATCTTGTTTTATGAATTACTGACTGTAAAATGTTTTTACGACTCTGACAAACAGCTATATATCCAGTTTTTCATGCAAATGACATATAAAGTCATATGTATTCTGGAAACTGTGAACATCAAAAGTGTATATTCTTTGATGATCATTGGTTCAAATTATTTATTCTTTGTGTCTCAAAGTTGATGCACATAAATATTTAAATAAAATGGATATTGTTAATCTTTTATCTGTTTGGTTATAGAATTCTCGGATATAATGGTAGGCTTTAATTAAACAAAATGAATACAAATGGATATAAAACAAATTACCTGAATGAAGATATATAAAATATTTATCTTAGGATAATTTAAGATTCATTCTAGAAAAAACAACATTATGTTCTTTGATAGAAACACTGTAAGAAATAAAACCTTGGTACAGCTATGGGGACCAAGGTTACACTTGCAATTTTTGACTATAATAAGACTTACATTTTTCACTTTTTGCTGAAAAATTTTTGTTGTGACATTAAACAATATTGCACCAACAAAAAGACCTAAAACAATCTTGATATAACACACATGTAAGCAAAATTTCATAAAAAGGGAAAATAGAGCCAGCTTCATTTAAACAAAGTTTATAGCTCAAGTTAGATTATGTTCAAATCACAATGGTTCACTTGTGTTAAAATGCAGTAGATCATACTGTTGAACATACATTTATCTGGAAAGGAGACAGTTAACTGTATTCAAAGCTAGGGCAATTATTTTCCATCAAAAAGAAAAAAAAGTATAGAAAGAAATAATGGAAAGTTACCTTATGCAATTTCAACATAGACTGTGAGAAAGTCTAGAAGGAAATATTCTATGATTGGGGTCACATTATGTAATCAACATCAAATACACCATCCAGAATATGATAGTGGCCAGTGGGCATTGTGTGATTGAAAAAGGGAGGAAATGAGAGAAAATGAAGCATTTGACATGACAAACACCTCTCTCTCTCTCTCTCTCTCTCTCTCTCCCTCCCAGATCTCTCTCTAGTTCTGTATATACACATCTGTAAACAGATCAAACATTAATCATTGCTTTAGGAGTTTAATACCATCATTTCAATAAACATATTTTTTTTATATATTTATATATTTAAAAAATATGTTTATTGTAATGATGGTATTAAACTCTTAAAGCAATGATTAATCATTGATCTGCTGATGTATTTATAAGTATTAAGATGAAATTGACGAGAGTAAGAAGCAAAATTTAAACTTTTATATACTACCGTATAATTACTTTGTAGAAATATTGAAAACCTATATCTATTTAACAATGATATATTAGGTACATAACTTAGCTTTTATCTTGTGTCGATTACGTAAGCTCTTTAAATGAATTATGGATAAAATAGCTTCACCATTAATTTGATTAAACATTTAAGTTGTTTAAACATTTAGTATAGTAACTGAGGAGCATTAGAGTCTCATTTTCTGATGATAAGACGAATCTGTCACTTTTTTTATTTTTAACCTGTTACATCGATGTGAAAGGGTTCATTGCACCTAAATATACCCAATAAAAAGTGTCAGGTTTGTAATTCCCTTAAACAATTAGTTGAGTTTAATGAAATTATTGCAAATTATGTTTTTGCAAGCTACATGTAATTTTTTAGCATACAAAAATAAAGGTTCATTAAATGAACATGGTTTGATTGGTAGAGTGGTGTTTTGAATGTTTTAAGACAATTTCTTTCATATTGTGGTTAGTTATGAAATGACCTGAGTACCTGCAAAGTTTATTTAGTGATAACAGGTCGTTGCATCACAGATTAGGCATTGCGACACTTAAAGTTCTTTGGAGAGTAGAATTTGTCAATAAGTTTCATTAAATGTTAGAATGATTTGAATTGAATGAAAGTTGTCTCCCTTGTATTTTACCAGACATTTTCATGATCGGTTCCAAATACATTAATTAAAGTGATATACAGTTATATTGTCCGTGATAAACAGAGAATTAATATTTATTTTTTATAATGTGTTTAGTGCATATTCAGAGACAGATTAATATGAGTGCTTAGAGTCATTTCCATCTAAATACTTAAATGTATGTAATTATTATTATTATTAATCTATTATGGACCTCTCCCTCGGGAACCGTTCTCCTATAGTGTTGTCTGGAGAGGTATAGTGACCTTTCCAGACAACACTATAGGAGAACAGTTCCCGAGGGAGAGGTCCATAATAGATTTAGTACATCACATGTCTTTCTTTTCCAATCTGAGCAAGAATTAATTTTCAAATCAGTTGAATAATGATTTTTTGGGGGGGCGAGTTACATTTTCATTTCGGTTAATATTTGTTAAAGTCAACATGGACATCTATGTGTGCACTTTTAATTTTGCATATTCTGGTGATCGCCAACACAAATAATATTTATATTTTATATATTAGTGTTAGTTTTATTTTTGCATCTAGCTTTACACACAGTTTTATTTTTGCATCTAGCTTTACACACAATAAAACGATCTTAAAAAATTCTCGATTTACAGTATATTAAAACAGCAATTTTTAACAATAGACTATGCCTGAGTGGAATCCAAATCTAGGCAATGAGAGGCACTGTGATCCATAAGTGACTTGTTTTAGACCAATCAGCCACTGTGGTCTCTTTCTTAACTTTGAAATCAGAGTGATTTCACACTAGTGGAATAAAATTTTTGACATTTTTCTTATACAGATTTTTGGTACAGATATACAAAAAAAATAAATAAATAAATAAATAAATAAAAAAAATAAAATAAATTAATTAATTAATAAATAGATAAATAAAAAATTAAAAAAAATAAAATGTTGAATTTAAAATATTTTGTTTTTTTATACTTGCAGGTTTAGAACTGGCCCTGGTGTCATCATCTCAAAAGTTCCCAAAACTACACAAAATTTGGTTCTGATTTTAAATGGTAGAGAAGAGTCTAAAATCAACTATTCCAAACAGTGGCTCAATTTTCTCTCAAATCTTCCTAAGCTTAAAAATGTTGCTGTTGTTTTACTTGGAAATGAAGAATGTTTGAATGACTGGATTCATCCATACCTTAAAATTAATGGTGGAATCGTCAAATTTGTTTTTCTTGTATATGATAGTCCAGAAATAGACAACAAAGTATTTTATCAATGGCCATTAGGTGTTGCAACGTAAGTCATCTTAATTTTTTTTTTTTTAATTTGTAGCAAATTTGCATGCATAGCCCATGGAATTCATTAAGAACTGAAGATAAGCTACCGGCATAAGCTAAAACATAGAAATTAGTTATTGTAGAGAAAAAATATCCATAGCTCGGATTTGAAACTTATTACCTAATCTTTTCTTTTGAGTCTCATTTGACATTCTCATGCAGCATGTCCCAACTTAATGTTGGGTATCTTTTCCCCTTGTCACATCCCATCTTGAGGTAGGGAACTTTTAGGTGCCTTTTACCCCTTTTCACATCCCATCTTGAGGTAGGGAACTTCTAGGTGCCTTTACCCCTTTTCACATCCCATCTTGAGGTAGGGAACTTCTAGGTATCTTTTCCCCTTGTCACATCCCATCTTGAAGTAGGGAACTTCTAGGTGCCTTTTACCCCTTTTCACATCCCATCTCGAGGTAGGGAACTTGAAGGACTGGTGTCTTTACCCCTTTGTCACAACCCATCTTCTGTATGCAGAATATCCTACACTGTAGTGGGGTATTTGTACCCCTTGAATGTCCCAATTTACATTGGAATATTTCAACCACAAGACCTGTCCCACCATATACTACATGTACTTTACCTCAACATGTCCCACCCTAGAGTAGATGTACTTATGTTCTACCCTACAGTAATGTATTTCTTCTACAAGACCTATCCCACCTTGTACCACTTTACTGCAACATGTTCCATCCTAGAGTAGATGTCATTATGTTCTACCCTATAGTAATGTATTTCCTCCATAAGACCTGTCCCACCATGTACTACTTTACTGCAACATGTCCCATCCTAGAGTAGATGCCATTATGTTCTACCCTAAAGTAATGTATTTCCTCCACAAGACCTATCCCACCTTGTAATTTGGTCCTTATGTTTTTCACTATGTCCCACCCTAGATAAGGGCATTTGTATCTCTATCCTACCCTAGAGTTGGGTTATTCTTAAACTACAGTAAGATTTTTAAAAAAGTATGTTGTTGAAAAGCAGTAAGAATTTTTTTGGTGATAATTGAGAAATACAGTTCCCTTTATCACCATGTAATCATAATCTATTCCTGTTTCTGAACAGTACTTGTAATATACTTATCAGACATATTCTGTTCTACAGGTATACAACCTATTTCATTTTCCATTTTCAGATATCGCTATTTCCCTAAAGTAGACAGTGCGTATTTACCAACAGCTACACATAGGAAGTATGTTTGTAACTTCCTGGGTACCATATATAAAAATTCCTCTCGTGAAGTTCTTATGAAAATGTTAGAAAATGGCTCATACAGTAACATATGTTATATAAAGGCCAGAACAGAGTAAGTTATAAAGTCAGGTAACTGAATTCAGATCTGTCTGTAATGATTAAATCAATAGGAAAATGGTATACTATTCCTTTCAAGTATTTTGTGGGGGCCTCGATGGCCAAGTGGTCTAAAGCGCGTGCTTACGGATCACAGTGCCTCTCATCACCTGGGTTTGAATCCCACTCGGAACAGATCCTAGTGTGAAAAAGTTAGTCAGTTCACTTGCCGAAGGTTGGTGGTTTTCTCCAGGTACTTCGGTTTCCTCCACCATTTCAAAACTCACTGCCTTGAAATAAATGATGGAGCTAAAACACCATTACTCCACTCTTCTTTAGGTATTTTGCAGAGGCATAAAGGAGTTGAATTTAAATAGTATCACTTTTAACATGCAGGGGCTGGCCTTGGTGGTTGAGTTGATCAAACCATGTACTTTAAGATCAGAGTTTCTCACCATATAGGTTTGAATCTGACTCTGGCAGATTCTAGGGTGAAAATTTTGTCACTTGCTGAATGGTTTGGTTTTCTGAGGCACTCCAACTTCTTCAAACATCTAAGAATTTGACCTGGGTTGAAGATTAAACACAGATTTTCCCAATTCAGTCTTTTAACATGCAGATTTATCTGTAAGATTAATAATTTTTTTTAGAAAAATCTTATATTGTAGAATTCTTTTGTATTTTAAAATTACAGTAAACTTCATTTTGAATTATTGATGAAAATTTACAAGAAAAAAAGTCTGTCAATGAAGCTCTTTAAATTTCTGAGCTTCTCAAACTTGACAGAAAGAGTGGAGTGGAGTGGAGTAATGGTGTTTTACGCCCCAGTCAAGAATCTTTCACTTATTTCAAGGCAGTCAGATCTGGGATGGTGGAGGAAACAGGAGTGTCCAGAGAAAACCACTGACCTTCGGCAAGCGAACTGACAAACTTTCTCAAACTAGGATCTGTCCCAAGTGGGATTCTTGACAAAAAGACATATAGGAATAAGTTATCAGTGTCACTATTCAGTGTGTTAATCTAATCAATTATTGTTGAAGTAAAGGATTTTAATATTTTTTTATTCAAATATCATGAGGGGTATTCATTGTCTCTTGAATTTTAATTGAACAAGGCATATAAGAATGTCCGGTGATGAACTATTAATAGAAATAATCTATGTCTTACAAATATGTCGCAAAAACCCATGTAATTTACACAGGTGGTTTTCAAGCTAAAATTTGATAAAAAAGCTTCAACTCATGTAAAATTTGCACCTAAAAATTTCCAGAATCACTGTATACTTGATTCATTAAATTTCAACTTTGTCAAAATTGATACCAATACTAAAGTATGCATTTAAACTTTAAAAGTGGATATGAAGTTAAAGGGAGGTAATTCTTGTAAACATGCTAGTATTATGTGATAGCTCTTACAAGTGCTTTTTAAACTGCCATTTTAATGTAAGGTATAACTTAAGTTGATATTTTTAACTTTCATTCCAATCATGTTGTAAGTAATTTATATTTTCTTTAAGGTCACACCTTTTACTTTAACTTTTTTCAACCAATATTACTGAAAGATCAGTTGTCATCTTTTGTATTCATTCACTTAAGTTAAATTTTTCATAGAAGCTTTGTATTGGTTAAATACTGTAGAACTTTTCTTTGGTTTAAGTATACAATGTTTATAGGTTTAAAAAATTTTAAATGTACCAGCTGATCTTAATATAATTTTATTTCCTCTTTACTATTTTTAAAAAATTTAGATGGCTTCCACAAGAAACTGAAGATACAAGAGAAGATTATCTCAGGGCGTTAGCTAAAAGTGATTTAACTCTTAATCCAGTGGGTAAAAATACAGAATGTTACAGAATTTATGAGGCCATATCATATGGTTCCATTCCCGTCATCGAGGATGTCATGACCCCAGGTCATTGTGGGAAATCTAGTGTCTCAGAAACAATTCCATTACGCTTGCTCAAAGAAGAAAGGGCACCCGTTATTTACATCAAAAACTGGGATGAATTGACAAATATTTTGAACAAAGAGTTATTACTTAGTCAAGAAGATAAAGCCAAAAGGAGAAGAGACTTAATTCTTTGGTATGAAAGTTTTAAATCAAAAATGAGGGACAAATTTGTTCAAGCGATAGAGGAAAGATTTTTTGATATACATCGACGGTGATAATTGGGGTGCTGTTGTGTCTCTAGTTCCATACGTCTGTTTTCTGTCATTGTTATGAATATTCTTTTGTCTAGAATATTTTATTTTATTTTTAAAAGATTTTTAAATTATTTTCAAATTATATTTTATTTTAAAACATTGAATAATTTTCTTTATTATACAGTATATATTTTATCATTTTAACATATTTGGTTGTTAAACCTTTTGATGGTATTCCACATATATTATACCTTGGTGAAGTTCAATCTTTTTATCATTTAAGCATATTTTTGGACCTTTGCAAAAAAGACATATCATAATAAGTAAAAGAATCATAATGACAAGTATTTCATTCTTTGCTAAAAATCCTGGTCCATTTATTTCTTTATATATATTCATATATGGTGAAAATACCTCTATAAAACATTTAAAAAGCTTTTTACATTTAAAACTTATGTAACTATTCTACCCCATAATAATTTTATAATTTTTAGCTCACCTGAGCTGAAAGCTCAGATGAGCTATTGCGATGGTTCACCGTCCGTCGTCTGTCGTGCGTCGTGCGTCGTGCGTCGTGCGTCGTCCGTCGTGCGTTAACATTTTACATTTTTATCAACTCCTCTAAAACTACCAACCCAAATTTGATGAAACTTGGTGATGATGATGTCTGGGTTAAGGCCTTTCAGATTTGCACATATGAAGGAGTTATGTCCCCTTGGGGCCCCATAAGGGGGGAAATAGTGAAAAACTTTAAAAATCTTCTCCTCTGAATGTACAAGTGATATACCTTAGTTATTTCACTTATAACATTCTTAGGTCATCTAGTTTTAGATTTGCACAAATGAAAGCGATGGGGCTCAAAATGGGGAAATGGCAAGGAACTTAGTGGGAAAATTGCTAAAAATTATTTATTTGTCACTATATCTTGAAAACTATTAACTTTTTGTATAGGCATTTATATTAGAATATTGTAGGTATTGCGACAACAATCATTTTGATATATGGTTCAAGGTCATATGTTCAAAGGTCAAGGTCACAGCTGCAAAAATAGACTTAAATCGCTAATTATCTTGAAAACTATTAACTTTTTGTATAGGCATGTATATTAGAATATTGTAGATATTTGGACAACGATCATTTTGATATATGGTTCAAGGTCATATGTTGAAAGGTCAAGGTCACAGCTGCAAAAGAAAAGTTAAATTGCTAATTATCTTGAAAACTATTAACTTTTTGTATAGGCGTGTATATTAGAATATTGTAGGTATTGACATGACGATCATTTTGATATATGGTTCAAGGTCATATGTTGAAAGATCAAGGTCACAGCTGCAAAAGAAGACTTAAATTGCTAATTATCTTGAAAACTATTAACTTTTTGTATAGGCATGTATATTAGAATATTGTAGGTATTGACATGACACTCAATTTGATATATGGTTCAAGGTCATTTGTTGAAAGGTCAATGTCACAGTTGCAAAAGAAAAGTTAAATTGCTAATTATCTTGAAAACTATAAACTTTTTGTATAGGCATGTATATTAGAATATTGTAGGTATTGCGACAACAATCATTTTGATATATAGTTCAAGTTCATTTGTTGAAAGGTCAATGTCACAGCTGCAAAAGAAGACTTAAATTGCTAATTATCTTGAAAACTATTAACTTTTTGTATAGGCATGTATATTAGAATATTGTAGATATTTGGACAATGATCATTTTGATATATGGTTCAAGGTCATATGTTGAAAGGTCAAGGTCACAGCTGCAAAAGAAAAGTTAAATTGCTAATTATCTTGAAAACTATTAACTTTTTGTATAGGCGTGTATATTAGAATATTGTAGGTATTGACATGACGATCATTTTGATATATGGTTCAAGGTCATATGTTGAAAGATCAAGGTCACAGCTGCAAAAGAAAAGTTAAATTGCTAATTATCTTGAAAACTATTAACTTTTTGTATAGGCATGTATATTAAAATATTGTAGGTATTGACATGACGATCATTTTGATATATGGTTCAAGGTCATATGTTGAAAGGTCAAGGTCACAGTTGCAAAAGAAAAGTTAAATTGCTAATTATCTTGAAAACTATAAACTTTTTGTATAGGCATGTATATTAGAATATTGTAGGTATTGACATGACGATCATTTTGATATATATTTCAAGGTCATATGTTTAAAGGTCAAGGTCACAGCTGCAAAAGAAGACTCAAATTGCTAATTATCTTGAAAACTATTAACTTTTTGTATAGGCATGTATATTAGAATATTGTAGGTATTGCGACAACAATCATTTTGATATATAGTTCAAGTTCATTTGTTGAAAGGTCAAGGTCACAGCTGCAAAAGAAGACTTAAATTGCTAATTTTCTTGAAAACTATTAACTTTTTGTATAGGCATGTATATTAGAATATTGTAGGTATTGACATGATGATCATTTTGATATATGGTTCAAGGTCATATGTTGGAAGGTCAAGTTCACAACTGCAAAAGAAGACTTAAATTGTTAATTATCTTGAAAACTATTAACTTTTTGTATGGGCATGTATTTTAGAATATTGTAGGTATTGACATGACGATGATTTTAATATATAGTTCAAGGTCATATGTCAAAAGATCAAGGTCACAACTGCAAAAGAAAGACTTAAATTGCTAATTATCTTGTAAACTATTAACTTTTTGTATAGGCATGCATATTGGAATATTGTAGATATTGACGTGGCAATCATTTTGATATATGATTCAAGGTCATATGTTGAAAGGTCAAGGTGACAGCTGCAAAAGAAGACTACAGTCACTTTATGCATATTAGCTGCTTATTGATGAAATGTTACTGAATATTTCTGATTAATTTTTTTGGGAGTTCTTGAGTTTCTTTAAATTTTCTGTACTTGATATATTGTCTGTTGCACTTTGTAAACAATTTTGGAGATATTCTCAGGTGAGCGTTAAGGCCCATGGGCCTCTTGTCAATTAATAGGTTATATTCCTTTTGATATATTTCATAAATTGTAACTTTAATTTGCAAAAGTTTGACCTTAGTTTTGAACATTCTTTTTCCAGAAACTTAGTCATTCTATTTATTCCAAAGGCTTTAAAAGGGGACCTCTGTGGCTGAATGGTCTAACGCTTGTTCTTACTGAATTCTCACTGCCTAGGTTCAGATCCCACTCTGGTAGATTTATAGTGTCACATTGTTTGCCAGCTCACTTGTAGAACTAAAATATCAACTGCTTGCAAATAACCATGCATGTAGACACCACCTCTGCCCTCATTATTTAGTTCAAAATGTCATGGACAATGAAAGCTTTATTTGGGTAAATCTTGCTCTGAGAAAATGTTTTTTAATTTTTTTTCTCTTAATTCCCTTGCCAAAGTTTGGTTGCTTTCTCGAATATATACTAGAAATAACATAAATTGAAGACCCTTGGTCCTAAAGTACCATTGCATTAATCATTCAACTCTCGTCTGCACTCTTGAACCCATAGAGTGGCATTAATTTACAGGTTTTACTGTAATTAGAAACACAAAGATTCTAGACCATATTTGATAGGGACCTTTTGTTGTTTATAGGTAGAAATATTTTTTAGTTAATTTTGTTTTTATTTGTAACAAATATTTTATAGATATTCATGTAGCATTCCATTTTTTTTAAAAAGAATATTGCTTGTGTTATTTTTTTTCTGATTAGTACATTATTTTGGTAATTTTTTTTTTTCTGATTAATGCATTATTCCTTATAATGTACCATTTTTTTCTGATAAGTGCATTAATCTAGGAATGTACCAATTATTTATTTATTTTTTTTTTTTTTTTTTTTTGATTAATGCATTATTTTAGATTATTTTCCTGATTAGGACATTATTCTGGGAATGTACTTTTTTCTGATCAGTACATTACTCTAGGAATTCTTTTTTTCTTAGTAGTGTACCATTCTGATATAGATGTATTTTGCAATATAATATATAATACCTCTAATTTTGTGTTAAGTAATGTTGCATTTTATGAAATCAAAATGATGAAACATTTTCCATGTTATAAAAAATATATATATATATAAATGAAAAACATAACTGTCATAAAAAACAGAAATACCAAAGATTACGTTGGTGCTGTTAGTTGATTCTTCACACACAGGGATGAAAGAAATGTCAATCAAATTCAAAATTAACTTATGAACATTTTTCTCTTTGATTTTGGTTATTTTTTAAAGCTTTCATTATAGTTTGTTTCATAAAACACACACACACACACACACACACACACACACACACACACACACACACATGCACACACACACAGCACACACACACACATGCACACACACACACACACACACACATGCACACACACACACACACACACGCACACACACACACACACACACACACATGGACACACACACACACACATGCACACACACACACACACACACACACACACACACACATGCACACACACATATGTTGCTTAATTATCTTAATCATGAGAATACATACTGTAAATTTGAAAATTTTCACAAATGTTTTATTTTTGTGATTATTCACGAGTTAAGTGAGACGCAGAAATAAACTATTGCTAATATAAAAAGTCAATATTATTTGTGCTGGCAGTCACCAGATTATGCAAAATTTAATCTATGTGAATAGACGTCCATCTTTTTTTTTTTTTTTTTTTTTTTTTTTTTTTTTTTTTGCGAATATTGACTGATTAAAAAATTTCCCAATTTACAGTACGTCATATAATTTATACATTGTTATGGATATCATAAAAGTTTGAGATTTTGTTATACATGTGTCTTATGCAAAATTTTGAATATTTTATTTTATAAATATTCCAAATTTTTGCATATGACAAATGTTTATAAATCTGTGACCAGATATGGAATTCTACTCCATACCTGTTATTTGATGCTGAAAAATAACTTTTAAAAGTACATAGCTTTTGATAGGACTTTTATTAACTGAGACTGCTAATGATTTTTTTTTTTTTTTTTTTTAAAATGAAAAAAAAAATCTTGCTGATGCCTCCCACTTCCCGTTTATCAATGAAGTATCTGTTGTTATTATGTTTTTATAATTGTATATTTTTAAGGTTTCTGTAAATGATGTATACTAAGCTAATTTCAAAAAAGGCATATTTATATGACCCTAATAAAAAAAAGTTTGCTTTAATTTTTTATTTGTCATTTATTAATTTTTACAGTCATACACTTCCAAATAAAACAAAAAGAAAGAAAGATCATGGAAAAATTAAATATGGGAAATTTTGGGACCTTCGATGAGAATACATTTTTAACATAATCTTACTGTACATTGAAGTTTAAGTGTTTGGATCAAACTGGTGACTCCATTTATCTGTTGATAAAATGAGTAGTTTTTTCTTGGTGCTATGCTGTTACTATTCTTGTTTAAAGTTTGAAATTGTTTAGAGTTTCACCTATCTCAGTCATATTTGTGGATTTCTAGGGTGCTTACATACATGTATATTTACGGGTTTTTTTTTTACTTCGAACCATATTGCATTTTGAATTTTTGAATTTCACAAAAAAACTGCATTATATACCTATATAGAAATCAAGAACCCCTTTTTTCAAATCTTCATTTTGAAGAAAGTAAAATGGGAGGTAACTCAGGTTGGATTACTTTATCAAAGTTTGCTAACTTCAACTAATTTTGAAGTTAAGATGAGTTTGTTATTGATTTTTCTACTAACTTTGACTATAGTTTCGCAGTTCAGATCTGCTTCTCTTGGTTTATATTTTTTCCCATTTGGTTCAGATATATTTCAGTTGTAAATAAAACTAGAAGTATTTATAAGCCAAAGTCTTTCACATGTTATTGCTACTAAACTGTTGTGTTGAAAAAAATATTAATAACAAGTTATGGAGGTATTATGCAGATCACAATGTTGTATATAAAACTTATTGTAATTGGTTGTTGTAAATTTTACCGTAGAGGTTTATATTAAACCTTTTATGATTGGTTCAAAGTTTGACTGATATGTAAATTTTGCTTCAGTGGAAATGATTGTTACATGATTGAATGAAAATTTTCATAGACTCTAGTTTAGAAACTTATAAACATCTAAATACAATTATTTTTAATTATGATCATTTGTTAAACTTCAAATAAAATTTCTTTCTTTCTTATGTTGTGAATAGCTGTAAAAATGCTAATGTATCCTAAACAGTATTTCACACATCCTTTCTTTTTTTGAAACAATTTAAAATGTACAGTGTTATCCACTTTATTCTTATAATCTTTGTTGATTTTAAAATTGTATTTTCATTATTTGGCAAAAATACTGTTTGAAATTTTTTGAGTTACTTCCCTTTACCTTATTTATGATAATTGTCGTATTTTACCTGTTCTCATGTCTAAAATTGTCTCGTTGTTTAAAGTAAATGTATTAATCAAGAGTTTAAATATAGATATGTTTATTTTAAATACTTATTATTAAGTATATTTTATTTGTTTTTATTTCATCACTTTCACTGGTCAAAGTTCATTATATTTTTTGTACAGAGCCTGTTTCACAACCCTTCCTTAACTTAGTAATGCCTCTCACTACTAAATCTCACTTTGGACAGATAATAAAATTTGTAGTTTTCGCTTAAGGCAAATAATTTTTATCCAGGCACTTTGGTTTCCATCACAGAACTCAGCTGCCTTGAAATATTTTTTTTTATTTATGCCTAAAACAACATTCAAGTCATTTCTCCATAAATTTTGCTAGATTTTCTAAGAAATGCCATTGAAAGATATTTTGTAGTAGGTTTACAGTGTTACACATGTCTGACCATCTGTACTTCGTTTAAACTCTCAAAGGAAGAAGCATTAAAAATTAAGGTCAAAGGTCAAAGGTCAAGGTCACAACTACAAAAAATAGATTTAGAAATGTCTGCAAAAACCTTATTTTGCTTTACGGAACTGTAATATTTTTAATACACTGATAGATATTCTTGAATGTACGAGGCTTTATTTAGAAGTTCATTAGTCAAAGATCAAGGTCACTGTTACTATTAATATAATTATTGGTTCCATGCAATAAGTTAAGTTTCTTTTCATAGACAGAATTTTATCAAACTTCAAAAAAATTAAAGAAAAAAATTTAAAACACAAAGTTCACAGGTGAAGGTTTTTAAGTTACCGTATTTCTGATAAATTTCCTAGTTTATGACATAAGGTACAGTGACAAGTTACGGTCATTTTCTTACTGGTAATAGATTTCTTTGATCAATTGAGCCTCTGTATTTTTAGTTTCACTAATTTTCGAACTTCAAAAAATTTTAGTTAAGGAACAATTGTGAAATCAGGTTCTTGTGCTTCTTATTTAATTAGAATGTGTATAGATATATTGTTAAATGTAGAATGTGTGTATTTATTTATCTGCTAGAGTCATTCCTTTAGAACTATTTTTATGTTATGTGCTAGTTATATTAAGGTAACTTTTATCTTTTTATCTTGGAGCAAAAGCATGTGAAGATTGACATGAAGTACACATACTGGTATCACACACACACACACACACACACACACACACACACACACACACACAGAAGAAAAAAAAAGCTTACTAAAAATGCATATTTTTAGAATTTTGTTCACAGTTAAGTCAATGCATTGAGGAGGGGGATATGGTTCCTGCATTTTAAAAAAGATTTTCTAAATTTGTTGTCAAAACCAAACTTTTTATTTAAATTTGATTTTTTATATTTGATTGACATGTACTTACAGTGTATGCCAGATTATCTTGTTGAACTTAAACATTAAAATTTTAATATGTCTGTTTTAAATTTTGATAAACCCGCTACTGAGGTTCGGTTTAGATGTACTTTTAGTATTTTACTGTGGAGATAACGATCTGTTTGTAAGTAAGGAATACATGTTATTATTGATGAATAAATATTGTTAAAGTTGCTTATAATAAATAGTTTTAAAAATTAACCAGAATTACCAAAAATTGTTTTGCCTTATGATAACACACACACACACACACACACACACACACACACACACATGTTAGCTGAGGATTTTATTAATTCACATCTGTCTAATATTGTGTGCCTGGTATTTTTCTGTACTGGTAACATCTAGAAAGTTTAGACAGTTGAATATGGTCAATCATCATCTATGACATGCCATAATCACAAACAATGGCATTGGTTATCACACAAGTGACATGGTTCAAAATGCAGATAGGGACTTGTATTAACAATGCCTGTTAAAGACAAATACTGTTAGAGGATTTCGCCTCTGATCGTATTTTCTTCGTAGTAATAGGCATTATTGAAAACAAGCCCCTGTGATAGGATCAAATACATCCCACAACTGGTGAACTGTTTTATTTTTTTATTTTATTTATTATTGTTATTTATTTATTTATAATTCTGTTTCCTCAACAATTGCAGATGTGATTGCCATAATGTAAGTGAAAAAAAATCTTGACTTAAATAACCATAATTTCATTTATGAAAAAAAATGAGTTCATAAATTTGTTATTTTGGTCACAGTATGCAATTCAAGTATCAAGTGAGTCTTAATCGGTAGATTTTAGTTGTGCATAATGCATTTTTAGCTCATCTGAATCATATATGAATCAAGGTCATATGTCGAAAGGCAAGGTCACAGCTGCAGAAGAAGACTTAAATTGCTACTTATCTTGAAAACTATTAACTTCTTGTATAGTCATGTATATAAGAATAATGTAGGTATTGACATGGCGATCATTTTGATGTATGGTTCAATGTCATATGTTGAAAGGTCAAGGTCATAGCTGCACAGGAAGATTAAATTGCTAATTATCTTGAAAACTATTAACTTTTTGTATAGGAATGTATTTTAGAATATTGTAGGTATTGACATGAGGGTCATTATGATATATGGTACAAGGTCATATGTTGAAAGGTCATGGTCACAGCAGCAAAAGAAGACTTAAATTGCTTATTATCTTGAAAACTATTAACGTTTTGTATAGGCATGTATATTAGGATATTGTAGGTATTGACATGAGGGTTATTTTGATATATGGATCAAGGTCACATGTTGAAAGGTCAAGGTCACAGCTTCGGAAGTAGACTTAAATTGCTAATTATCTTGAAAACTATTAACTTTTTGGTATTGCGACAACGATCATTTTGATATATGGTATATGTTGAAAGGTCCAGTTCACAGCTGCAGAAGAAGACTCAAATTATTAATTATTTTGAAAGCTATTAACTTTTTGTATAGGCATGATTTATTAGAATATTGTAGGTATTGACATGACAATCATATATGGTTCGAGGTCATATATGTTCAAAGGTCAAGGACATAGCTGCATAAGTTACTAAAATTGATTAATGATTTGGAAATAATTCATTGCACTTCAGTTACTTCATGCATATAACATGTATATAAGCTACTTATAAATGAAATGTGAGTGGATATATTTCTCATTAAGTTTTGTGTGAGTTCTTAACTTAAGAAAACTTTTAAAGTTTCTGTACTTAATATATTGTCTATTGCACTTTGCAAACAATATTTGATATATCTTCAGGTGAGCGTTAAGGCCCATGGGCCTCTTATTTAAAAATTTTATCGTTACTACATCAAAAAAGTGCATTATGACAGTTACATTTCACCTGTTATATCAGTAAACCAGTAATGTTTCAAACAACGTAATGTGATCCGGCATTGCAACATATAACTGCCTGATCCAACTTGGAACTTAGAAACCCAGTAAAATTGTTTATAAATACTTTTATTTGATCGTTACACAACCCCTATGTTTATTAATGCATTTTTAGCTCAACTGGCAATAGCCAGCTGAGCTTATGGCATGGCGAAGTGTGCGTGTGTGCGTAAACTTTAATTTTCTCCTCTGAAACTACTGAACCAATTTTAGCCAAATTTGGTTTGGAAGGTCCCTAGGTGATGCAGATTAAAGTTTGCACAAATCAAGTTCCTGCGGCATCCAAGATGGCCGCCGTTACTATAAATAGCAAAAAGTGATAAATGGCTGATACACGTTTATTTATCTACCGATTTAGTTCGAATTCAGTATATAAAAAGTAGATGCCTAGTTATTTAACATATATAACAGGTTTTTCAGAAACATTTTTTATTGGGTCGCTAATAGCAGAATATTCAAATAAGGTGCTATATTTAGCCAATTCTTTAAAAAAAACTTCTCAGAAACTACTGGACCTATTTGAAGCTAATTTGGTGTGGAAGGTCCCTAGGTGATGCAGATTAAAGTTTGCACAAATCAACTTCCTGCGGCATTCAAGATGGCCGCCGTTACTATAAATAGCAAAAAATGATAAATGGCTATTACACGTTTATTTATCAATCGATTTAGTTCAAATTCAGTATATAAAAAGTAGATGCCTAGTTATTAAACATATATAACTGGTTTTTCAGAAACATTTTTATTGGGTCGCTATAAGCAGAATATTCAAATAAGGTGCTATATTTAGCCAATTCTTTAAAAAAACTTCTCAGAAACTACTGGACCTATTTGAACCTAATTTGGTGTGGAAGGTCCCTAGGTGATGCAGATTAAAGTTTGCACAAATCAACTTCCTGCGGCATCCAAGATGGCCGCCGTTACTACAAATAGCAAAAATGATAAATGGCTATTACACGTTTATTTATCAATCGATTTAGTTCGAATTCAGTATATAAAAAGTAGATGCCTAGTTATTTAACATATATAACAGGTTTTTCAGAAACATTTTTTATTGGGTCGCTATTAGCAGAATTTTCAAATAAGGTGCTATATTTAGCCAATTCTTTGAAAATCTTCTCCTCAGAAACTACTGGACCTATCTGAACCTAATTTGGTGTGGAAGGTCCCTAGGTGATGCAGATTAAAGTTGCACAAACTGTGACATCCAAAATGGCCGCCGTTACTACAAATAGCAAAAAGTAATGAATGGCCAATACACATTTATATATCATTCAATTTGGTTCAAAGTTGGTATATAGACAGTAGATGCCTAGCCATTTAACATTCGTATCATTTTTTTCTGAAACATTTTAGCTCAACTGGCAATAGCTAGCGGCATGGCTGTCTGAAATTCACATTCAAATAAAGTGCCAATTGAGCGAAAGAGGCCCTTTTGGGCCTCTTGTTATCACTAGCTCACCTGGCAAAGCCAGGGTGAGCTTATGGTATGGTAAAGCATGGATGTGTGCGTGCGTGCATGGAAGGTCCTTAGTTGCTATAGATTAAAAATTGTATCCGACATGTCCGTCCTAAATCCTAGATGGCTGCTGTTACTATAAATAGCTAAAACCTATAAATGGCCATTATAGGTTCATTTATGTACTGGTTTTGTTGAAATGTAAAACATAGAAAATAGATGTCGGGAGATAAAACATATTACGGGTTCAGTTTTCTGTACAATTTTTTCGTTTGTGCAATAATTACGTAATATGTAAATATGGTCTATTTTCAGCCGAAATCTTTGAAAATCTTCTTCTCTGAAAGTACATGGCCAATTGAAAGGAAATTGAATGTGGAAGGTCCTTGACTGGTGTAGATTCAAAATGGTATCCGACATATCTGTCGTAAATCCAAGATGGCTGCTGTTATTATAATTAGCAAATACTTAGTACCTATAAATGGCTATTACTGGTTTATTTATTTACTGATTTTATTGCAATTTAAAACATAGAAAATACAAGTCGGGGATAAAACATATATAATGTTTTTTTCTTTACAACTTTTCGTTTTTGCATTAATTACGTAATATGCAAATAAGGTCTATTTTTTTCTCTGAAAGTATGATGGCCAATTGAAAGGAAATTTATGATGAATATTGCTTGAAATAATAGAAAATATATAAGGATATTGCTATCAACGGTTACATTTTACTGATTGGATATATTTTAAAAAGAAAAAGCCAAGAACAAAATAAAGATGTGCCAGTTGAGCGATACAGGCCTTAACCTATGAGGCGCCGTTTCTATATTTATTCACTATTTTAGCATATGCATAATTCATTTATGGATATCCATAAATCGAATTTAACATATGTAAAATTATTTTAAGATATCCAAAAATAATTTTGCATATGTAAATTCGATTTATGGATATCCATAAATCGATTTTTGCATATGCATAAATACATTTTTAGATATGTTAAAATGCTGGCTATTTTTGCATATGCAAAAATACATTTTTACATATGCATAAATCGATTTTTGGATATCCATAAATCGATTTTTGCATATGCAAAAATAGTCGGTATTTTTGCATATGTAAAAATCGATTTTAACATATCCATAAATCGCGAGTGTGAAATGATTTCTCCCCAACTATTTAGTGCGGGTCTACTTCGTGATTATTATTACGTCGGTTCGTAACATGGCAACTGACTCAATATCTGATATGATATCGACAGCTTTGTCGTCAACATGTCGATCTTCAATTTCCAAACACCTCAATGCGTTTGATATACTCCTCTGATATTCGTTCTTTTCGTTTATTATTTCTAGCAGCCATGTTGGATTTTGTAGCGCGAAGCGTCGCGTGGTAATGTAATGGATCGTAATGTAATAAACATTTTAGTTTTTAAAAATGCGTAGGCTTATATTTTTTTCACTAATATTGAAAGTGCACGTATTAACCAGAAAGAAAATTGACGATTTTTATTTGTTACAAGAGAAAAATATTACTCCCACAATATACCGGAAAGTATTTACCTCGGGATTGATAATTGGGGAGAACTCAGTATTTTCAAATTTCACAAATTTATTTTTGGATATCCATAAATCGATTTTTGCATATGCAAAAATGCCAAATATTTTTACATATGCATAAATCGATTTTTGGATATCCATAAATCGATTTTTGGATATCCATAATTCGATTTTTGCATATGCAAAAATACCGACTATTTTTGCATATGCAAAAATCGATTTATGGATATCCAAAAATCGATTTATGCATATGTTAAAATACTGAATAAATATAGAAACGGCGCCTCATATTAACCAAGCTGGAGAATTCGACGGAAATGTACCGCTCAAACAGGAAAACGGACGGAAAATATAAAAATCCGAAATTTTTTGGAATTTTCCCATTTTTGACTGTAATGATATAGCAGAAAGGCAATGCTGCTAGTTAAAATGTATCTAAGAAGCAACGTCGCGCGTTAAACTGTTAAATATGTACCAATGCGCTAAACATGTCCCGGAATCCGGAAAAAGGTGATTGGTCAGTCTGCATATCTACAAATGATAAAATACGTCTTAAATTTAGATTTTCGCAATTCTTTTCGAAAAAAAAGAATAGAATACCAAGATTTATCTCGAAATTTGGCTATGTTTAAAAAGCGATATTTAAAACGTTTAAAATGTCGCTGGATAATAAAATCACAGAAAATGTTAATCTTTGTGTCATGGGCAGAATTTTGAACTCTTTTTATTACAAAAAGAAATATTTAAAATTCTGCTCATGTAAAGACGTGTGAATATTTCTTTTTGTAAAATTTCAAAATTCTGCACCTGACATTTGCATGATAAAAAAACACGATATCATAGCGCGTTTAGACGATATTTAAATTTACGTTTCCGGTACGCGAAGAATATTGTTAATTTCAAGATTTTTTTTTGGGGGGGGGGTTGGTTTTTTTTTTTCGGGGGGGGGGTACTTTTTGATAATTAACAACAATTTCATAAGTATGTATAAACGGATTCTTTAATAGATAAAACTACACGCAAATCAATTTTAGTAAAGAATACAATCATCATGGCGAAAATCGAGAAAGAACAAGGAAATCGTTGAAAGGAAGTATTAATGCCAATGCATGAACCTATAATCTGAAGTGGCAAGTACTGCGTTCAAACACCAAGGAAAAACTGTCAGTCTGGCTGAACTTACTACAACCCCAGATTTTGATTTTGTAAGCGATTATGTTGATTTTGTATGAGGACATTTAAAATAGAGACTTATATAATTATAATATACTAGTATATATACATGCCAGGATTCGTTTATACAGATATAGGTAAAACGGGTACAAGTGCACTGAAATGCAGAAGGAAATATATTTTCTATGACGATATAATGATGATTATTGTATAAAGGAACACATGGATTTAATGTGGTTTTTAACTTCAAGTCGGCATTATTATTATTTATAATATTTAGTTGTTGCGATCTCTAGTTGAAGTGAGGCTATTATTTTATTGATTTAATTTGAAATTGATTGGGTTATCCCAGTCAAGATTATTTTCTTTATATCAAGACTTCACCAGCTACAGGTGAAGTGACAGAAATTTTTACCTTTTCAGTGTGCAGGGATGGTTCTTTAGCGCGCCACGCCTGCCGTGGCACGGGGTATCGGTTTTTAAGGTCTACCTGAAGAACCCCGTGCCTTTCATTTTTAAAGTCGAGTGCTTGACGATGAAACAGTCAGTACCAATTTCTAGTCTTGGTCAGACCCGACCGGTGTTTAAATCCCGACCTCCCACATATGAAGCGAGCACTTTAACAACTGAGCTACCCAGTGCTTTCATTTTACTGAGCTACGCCAATTACGCGGGGAATTAGTTTAAGACTAGGAAAAAACGGCTCGCTTATAAGTTATGTCTTACCGTCTCATGTTATACGTGAACTATTGCACCCAATATCCTGGTGCAAACTTGTAAACTGTACAAGGTCCCTATAATACTTACTATACCTCCCTGCTTGCACTAAAATTATTGTTTAACTGAAGAAGTCTATAAATGACGAAATCAACCCCTATTGATAATTTTTGTAAAAAAAAAAAAAGTTATTAAAAATAAAAATAAGTAATACATAAAATAAATGAAATATAATATAATAAAATGAAATGAAATAAAATGAAATAAAATTGACATAGAATTTGATGAGCAGGGTTAAAGTGACAATAGAAAGTTCTTTTGCTATTTTTATTTATTTATTTATTCATTTATTTATTTATTTATTTATTTATTATTTATTTAAAAATAACCCATTACGCCAATTTTCAATACATCGCATGACATTTAACTGTTAAGTATGCTTTCATTACCTACAAACATGGATTAAATATTTGTCACCGTTTTATTATTTAACCCGTGTCTCGGTCGTAAGTCAACTTAATTTGTTTTTACTCAATTAATCTACATCATTATATATATTATATCATAACCAACCTTTATTACAAAAAGTAAATCATTTTTGAAAACATTCAGTCAGGCAGAGATGATTCGATATTATTGTAATAAATTTTTAATATTACATAGTTATTGCACCGTTATTTTTCAATAAACCAGGAGTTCACATACAGTGAATTTGAATTAATATTTACGGTTTTTTTAAATCAGTAATTTTATTAATATATAACCTTTTCATAAGTTTCTTGTTTAATTCCTAAGACAATATATTTCTTAGTATAATATTATTTCCTTTAAGCTAATGTCTAGTTTTAAACTAAGAATTCGGGTTATTAGTGCGCACTCGTATATGATTTCTCATGTGGCATGTATTCATTTCATTATATGTTAATCCGCGGTCGTTTATTTTTGAAATAATCGTTAATCCCGAATCTTACAAGATTAATCCAGATAATCTGATTAAGTGTTAAAAAGTATATGGATTTTGTATAAATCTAGATCAAGTGATTGTTTTTCGTGGTTCTATAATAACGGTCAATATTAGTGATTTTGGACAACCTATTACGACTGTTACACGTTCATGATGGTTATCCGACTTTTGTAGAAGATAATTTCGACTTATTCTTCGTAAAAAAAGATGTCGGCGATCGCAGCGAAATTACCTTTAACGGTTCCAGCATTTATACCTTTGGGACCTGTTAAAGAAGTGTCACATCTAAACGCCTTACCTGGGACCGACACTGAAGCTGAACGTTGACGAGAGCGATAGCGAAAATGAAGAATATACGAAAAAGAAACAAAGAGAGAGGAAAAGTAAAGAAAAGAGACAGAGTGAAACAACACAATGGTCATTTAAAAGAGGATCAATTTCAAGTGATAAAAGTGACAAAGGTGACAGCAGAAGAGGTTCAGTAGCAGGTTTTAACACTGACAGAAGTGGCTACAACACTGGAAGTAGACGAAGCTCACTTGCTGGGTATAAAACCGATAGGGGTAGCTACAACAATGAAAGCCGAAGGAGCTCAGTTACCGGATTCTTTTCAGAAAGAGGAGGTACAAAATCAAAGCTTGGAAGACGTAACTCGATGCTTGAAAGTATTAAAGATGATCTTTCACAAATTGTCAGCATCCCTGCTTTGCTGAAATTTCGTCGAACTGTTTCTAATGAAGATGTGGTGACAGAAGATGACGACGTTTTTGTAAAACTTAGGAACATATCTCCCCAGCGACGACGTTCGTTATATATTGGCAGGAGAAGAAAATCGTCTTGTTGCAGCGACAGCTCTGATTTACCCATAGTTACCGATTACGAAATGAGAAAAATAAAAATGCTTCAGACATTAGACGCCATGGGGATGCAAATGCCGAAAAAGAATACTGTTTACCAAGACAATAGTGACGAGATCAGAATTTTGGAGAGCATGTCATTACGAAAGAGACAAAGTCTGAACACAAGATTGCTAGAAGGAACGCGAATAACAAGGCTAAGTAGGCCCCAATACAGAAGAACATCACAAACTGTTATTAAGAGCAGGAGCCCAAGTCTTAACAGTAAATCAAGGAGAAATTCCAGGAGAACACCAAGTTCAGAGCGATCAAGCCAACCCACACCAGACCATTCGACAGAAAAGGATTTATCTAAAGAGCAAAAGGAATTCATGCAAAAGTCCATTGGAATGTTGAAGACACCAGGATCTGATGATTCCAAACCAACTCTCAGAACCCGAGCTTCGCTCTCTGGTGCAGATCTTGCAAGCCATTCTATGGGAATTTTTCGTAGAAAACTACAGCGCAAAAAGGTAGGTGATTGTAAAAATGAGCTTGTAAAGTCACTATTGGTTCAACTTTCAAGACTATGAGCCATTGTAGAATGATCAGATCTCGATTTCATGTAAGTGGCCTCGGTGGCCGAGTGGTCGAAAGCGTGCTTAAGGATCATAGTGCCTTTCACAGTATCTGGGTTCAAATCCGCTTGAGAAAGTTTTTCAGTTCGCTTGCTGGTTTTCCTCTACTATCCTAGAACTGCCCACCTCAATATAAGTGAAAGAATCTTGACTATTATTCACTCCACTCCAGTTCCGTTTCACATCAAAAAGTTATTATTAGGCATTTGCAGGGACTAATTTTTGGGAAACCATGAACTATTGTTAGATAAGGTGCAACTTGAACCATATCACCGGGCACCGTTTTGATGTTATGTTTCATATATTCTAAAATCAGAATCTTATAATCAAGTATCTAAATGTGCTTTCGTGCATTTCTTTTTTGTTAGCCCTATTATTTGGTGATTGTCAGAATGTGTGGTACTCGGCTTAAACTCTACGTGTATATTACATTTGTCATATATAATCTGAATCGATGTCATTCTGTTAATTTGTCATAAATTCTTCATTCGAGAACCATACCACTACGGTAGCTCAGTTGGTAGAGTGCTCGCTTCGTATTTGGGATCAGGGTTCGAACCCTGGCCGGGTCCTACCTAAAATTTAAAGTTGGTGGTTACTGTTCTTTCGCCATGCACTCGGCATTTAGAAAAGTGAGTCAAGGGGTCATTCTGAGGAGACCTAAAAACCGATGCAAAGTGTCACAGCAGGCTTGCACATTGCCCTAAGCGCACTGCAAAATTTCTGCTGGTTCACCTATAGCTGGTGACGTCTCGATATAAGTGAAATATTCTTGACTTGGACGTAAAATCCCATTAAATCAATCAATCAATCAAAGAGCAATATGCTTCTGTGTGTATTTAAGCAATGGTAACTTATTCAGAACCGAACCACCTAAATGTCAGTATGATTTTTTTTAACTCAAAACTCTTATGCAGTCCTACGTACAAGCCTATAAAAACTGCTCAATCTGAGCAAGGGTCTTATGCCATTTCAATTACTTTTCACCTCCCTCAAAACTTAAAAGATACAATCTAGGGTATTGGTCATTTGTAAATAGAGGAAAACCACAAATGTTTAAATTCAATTTCAAGTCTCATTTACCTTGGATGACCATTCAGGATCAATAGATGCCCTGTCTTTTAAATTATCGTTTTAAAAATAAATTCAAAATTTGAAATTAAAGTTGAAATTACATTTTCTCAGGTTCAAAAGTCAGATTTTCATTGATCTTTTAAATGGTGGGCTGGACAACTCAATATTTATTTTTCTGATTAATGACATAAGACTAAGAAGGTGAATTTTCAGTGATTTAAGGCTTATCCGTAGGACTGTATGATGCATACGTACATCCAGCACTCGATGAATAATATGTCCAGCGCTTTCTATAAGAAACAACAGGCCCATAAGCCTTAACGCTCACCTGAGGATATGGCCAACCAGAGGATATATCCAAAATCATTTGCAAAAATACATAAAATATTCTAATATAAATGCCTATAAAAAAGTTAATAGTTTTCAAGTTAATTATCAATTTGAGTCTTTTTATGCATCTATGACCTTGACCTTTAAATGTAAGACCTTCAATCTCATATCAGAATGATTACCATATCAATTCCTACAACATTCTAATATACATGCCAATACAAAAAGTTAATAGTTTCCAAGATAATTAACAATTTCAGTCTTTTTATGCACCTATGACCTTGACCTTTGAACGTATGACCTTGAGCCATATATCAAAATGTTCGTCATGTCAATACCTACAGTATTCTAAAATACATGTCTGTACAAAAAGTTTATAGTTTTCAAGCTAATGCACAATTTTAGTTTTCATTGGCAGAAAAATAACATTTCAGGGGCAACAACTCCTACATATATTATCATACAGTTACGAAACTTTGTACCTTTTTACATTTTGTCATGCTGAACATTTTAACAATGTTTTGGTATTATATATCTCTTAAAATTTTGAAGAAAATAGCCTAAAACTGCACAAATTACAAACTAGGTCATGACATTGACCCCATTTTGAAGGTTATTTCAAGAAAAAGTCAAAACTGAAAACCCCATGTTAATATCTATTCATATAGTCAAGTTATAACAATTTGAAGCCATTTTACAAAATTTTTAAAATTAAACGCAAATATGCGTAACCTAATTTTTTACCAAATTTCAAGAAATGAACAATTTATAAGTTTAAGACCCTAGAGAAGTCAAATATCACATCAGATTTTTTCTACCATCTTTGCTTTCGGAGAAGAAGATTTTTAAGTTTTTTGGAACCATAGGTCACCTTGACCTAGTTTTGGGAGCCAGGACAACGCCATGAACAAATCTGAATTGCACTGGCTCATATATGCATCTGACCAAGTTTCATTGAAATCCACCTTGTAGTTTCAGAAAAGAAGTCGAAAATGTAAAAGTTTACTCCGCGGACGACAACGACGACGACGACGACAGACAAATTTTGATCAGAAAAGCTCACTTGAGCCTTCGGCTCAGGTGAGCTAAAAAAGGGAAAAGTATTGCGAATAAAAATCATACGTTTTAATGATATTGAAAAAAATGTTTTCGATGCGTTTTCCATATATTGACCAAAATTTTTGTTTATTATATGACAACATTAAATACAGCTTCTATATGTTTTTTTTATATGTTTTCCATATTTTTATTTTAATGTGCCTACCATAAGTCCAAAACAATTGTTTCCACTATATTTACTAAAGGGAAAATCTTTGTTGATTATTTTTGCAACTGAACCTAATAATTTAGAGCAAATTTATTATTAATTAAAAAAATTTTGTTTCCTCTTTGTGAAATAACGACGTTATTCCATTCAATAAAATTACACGCATTTCAACATAATAATCGTTTTTTCATGTGCAAATTTATTTTTAAAAAAATAATAAAAATAATGATTTTTAAAAAAGCAGTGACTACATTCTGTTTGCACATTATATCAGATGTCATACCTCTATTATGCAAGTGTAGATTGTATTTTCATCTATAAATTAAACTCAAATTAGCATGTAAATAATTAATAAGTGTACCCGCTAACACTCGAAATTTTTTTTTTACAAAAACGCATAATAGAAGATAAATGGATAGTTACGGCGCTATACACAACATATGAATCATCGATCACCACGATAAGCGTTTATATATATTTTATACAATATATTACAAAACTATCAATCATCATTATAATATAGTTTATATCTTAATGTATTTGTGCATACATTTTACACAACTTTCATTTACAAAACATTCTAACAATCTGTACCTTTTGTAACAATATGTACCTTACAAAAGAAATATTGTTATAATATAAACAATGCGCCGTATTTACAACGTTGTTACACAATTTCATTGTAGGGAGCTGAAGAGTTCCATATACATGTACATGTACATTTCAAAATCTTTAAAACGTTTGCAGTAACCGGAGTTCTCATGTCATCCGTAACATATTTATGATGATGTTTAATCGTTTTTTTTTTTAAATTAAATTAAAATTCAAATATTTTATTTTAGTATTTTAAAATTTTGTATTTTATTTTTGTTTTTAATTCTTTAGGTGGTGGGTGGGTTGGGGGTTGGAAAGGGTTTCCTTCGCTACGCTTATACTTAGCCTACTGTAATTGTCATATACCACTTTTTGAATTTAATCATAAAAATACATTCCAAAAGTGGTATATGACATAAATAAGGATGTCTATGCTAATGATTTTCACTATTAAAGTTTAGTTGAAATTTTGGAGAGTGAAGCCACATATTGAAATGATATTGCTATAAAACAAGGATATTGATTTCTATGACAAAATGCATTTTAATCAGAAATAAGATATGATTTGATATTGCAATGCATTTGCTGTTGGATGATATGGCATTATATTTTGACAATCCATTTTTTTTTTATTTTCAGGGAAAGTTTGGCAACAAATTTGTCAAATTAGCAAAGTTTTTAGTTATACTTCTTCGTGCATGGAGGGTACATTCAAAGAAGTTAGTATATGTTTTTTTATGTTTGTCAATTCGAAATACAATCTCTTACCAATTTTTAGGAGACCTCGGGGGCCTAAGTTGACTTAAGTGTCGGCTTACCTATTACAAAACCTATCTCCGCGCCTAGGTTCGCACAGGTTTTAGTAACATAAAATGAAGTTGTATGATTCTTGTCGATAAAACTTTTTTTCTTCAAAATATACGTTTATTTTCGTTGAATATAATATAAAATACATACACGCCACAAAATTATTCTACTCTGACGTTTTCTCTATGGTTTCTATGTGAAATTGTTTTTAAAAGACCAATTTTGACGTACTTTGCATGTTTCATGATAAACCAGAAATTTGTTTGAACAAGAACTACACTATCTTAAGAAAATGAATAAGAATTATTCTAGTAATACAAATAGGCATTACATAATGTTAAATGTTAAAACTTTTTTTAAAAAAATTTTACATTTGATTTAAAGTAAGAATTGATTAATTGATTTGAATTCAAGTCAATTTGCCCCACGGTAAAATCGGCCCCCGTCAAATTCGCCCCCACTTTTAACAAATTCGCCCCAATGTCAAAATCGCCCCCACTTCGGGCAAATTCGCCCCCACTTTCAACAAATTCGCCCCCACGTACAAAATCGCCCCCTTTTTTTAGTAATGACTTATGAGTTGATTTATGACGACGTGCTAAAGTAAATTCCCCTGGTACCTGTGCTCTCCATCAGCGACAAAGGTAGTAGGTCTAAATGCGGAAGCTCAGTTGGCAGAGTAATCGCACCATAAGTGTGAGGTCGTGAGTTCGAACCCAGACAAGGTATGGTCCAAGACCGCGAAGCATTCAGCATTATGATAGCTGGTGATGTCTCATTATTGAAGTGAAATATTTTGACTTGGGAGTTAAACACCATTTCTCAACTCAACTCTAAATACTGGAGGCTGCTAGACGGTAGTGGACGGTAGCAATATTTCGGTTAAAAAAAGTTTTTATTGATTAATTAAAGATATTATCCATACAAACAACAGCTATCGTCTAGTACCGTCTAATAGTTCCATATATTTGTCCAAGTTGAAACTGTGGACAGTTGGTGGTTAGAGGTAAATAGCAACAATCGTACAAAGGACTTTTGATAATTACCATTTCAATATAAATTATTACAGTAATCACAACACACCTGGGCTGTCTTATGTGTGAATTCAGTCAATGCATAATGAATACTCGACATAAATTGCAACACACACAATGCATATTAACAAATAATATGTTAACAGTGTTAATTTGGCATATTCGAGGTTAAATAAAATTAATAATAATTAAAAAAAATTTAAAAAAAAAAGTTGGGGGCGAATTTGACATGGGGGCGAATTTGCATGAAGTGGGGGCGAATTTACCGTGGGGCGAAATGACCTGATACCATTGATTTTTATTTATTATTATTAAAATAATTATTTTATTTAAATTTAGCGTTAATGAGATATTGGGCCAGTATGATTCTATCGACGCTTTGGCCAAATCTGAATCCACGGAAAAACTGATGTTTGATATGTCAGACTTCAAAGCATCAAAGGAGGTACGTTACATCTACCACCACCGGCACCACCACCACCAGCACCACCACCGCTACTTTCCTTGTTATTCTATTTTATTAATTTTATTATTTTTTTAAAATTTATTTTATTATTATTATTTTGATAAAAGAACTGTTTTTTTTTATTTAAAGGCACACATTTCAAAGAAGGTTAGAGAACTTCTTCAGAAACCTCCAAAAGAAAGAACCAGTGATGACATTCATTATGTAAGTACGCTAAATGTACACGTGTTTTATATATATATATATATATATATATATATATATATATATATATATATATATATATATATATATATATATATATATATATAGAGAGAGAGAGAGAGAGAGAGAGAGAGAGAGAGAGAGAGAGAGAGAGAGAGAGAGAGAGAGAGAGAAGCTTGTGCGTGTGTATGTGTGTGTTCATGTGTTCAATTGCCTCTTCTTTTAACGAGAAGATACAATGCAACGTAATTATGTAGATTTAATATATACATGTATACATTTTTATATATTTGTAGCTCCAGATAGCTTTAAGAAATTATAAGTCCATTGTAGAGTATCCAGTACATATGCAGAAAATGATATCGGAAAAATGCTGGTATGAATCGTAGGTACAAATTTGCTTTTAAAAAATCAAAATGTTCAACTTATTGTTTTAAGATGAATAAGCAATTTAACGTTGGCAACAACAACAGATATAACTCTTCCTTGGGAAAACAGAATGTTCCACTTAGCTATGTCTATTTTGCTAATGTTTTGATGTTAAAAAAGATTTATAAAAAAGTAAAATAAAGTAAAGTGAAATAAAATAAGATAAAATAAAATAAAATAAAATAAAATAAAATAAAATAAAATAAAATAAAATAAAATAAAATAAAAGAGAAGAAAAGAATAGATTAGAATAGAATAGAATAAAATAAAATAAAATAAAATAAAATAAAATAAAATAAAATAAAATAAAATAAAATAAAATAGATAAAATAAAATAAAATAAAATAAAATAAAATAAAATAAAATAAAAACTATTTTATTGTCAATTACTGTTACTTTAAACCTTACCGTTTTTTTTTTCTTTGTAGATTCGATGCTAAGCGTGTTATAGTGAGAGAGGGAAGAATTCCTATGTGTTTTTACTTCATCCTCTCAGGATCAGGTAAAAAAAATTTATCTTTTAATTTCATCTAATCATAACTTTAGAATATATTTGACACTTCTAAAGTGCTAAATTTGTGTTTTTTGCAAAGTTCTAAAAAATCAAAACTGTCAGAGTCCTTTGTAATTAACAGATTAATTTTTACGACCTTGTAAAAAGCTGAAACATTTATTCGAAACACTTCAACACTGTTTTTACTGCAATGTTTCTGTAGAAAAACGGTAAACATAAAGCTATACGTTATATTTGTCATAAATATCAAACGTTTGTATCTAAGTCAGTACCGAATGAGGAAAAAGTTTCGAATTTGGACGATTCTGCAAACTGATGCAATTATTTGTTCCAGAGCTATCACAATAATAAATTCAATTATTTTTTCATCCTACTTTTAAATATATTGACCATATCAGATTATCATGATTGGATGGGATTAATGATGTTTTACGCCCCAGGAAAGCGGAGTGCCAATAGAAAATAACTGACCTTCACCTGACTAACTGTCTAAACACTAGGCTCTGCTTGAGTGGGATTCGAACCTAAGCGGTGAATGGCACTGTGATCCGTGATGGCGCTCTTAAGAACATGCCGTTAAAGATGTCCTCTGAATACAGACCACAGGATCACAATTTAATTCTAAACCTTATTCCTTCAACAGCTGTTGTGACAGCGTTTGATCCAGAGACCAAACGTTCCAAAACCGTCATGTTTCTAAATCGAGGAGATAGTTTTGGTGAGCAGGCGATAATGACGAGATCTTTACGACAGACGACAGTCATCACGCGGGAAAAGATTGAACTACTAGTCATGTCAGATTCGGTAGGTTAAACGCTTTTTTGAAAAAAAAATAATAAAAAAAAACATAGTGGCAGTTGTTTTATAGTTGTCATATGCTACTTTTAGTAAGTGGGAGGTTGTGGGTTCGAACCCCGGCCGGGTCTGACCCAAGACTTGAAAGTGGGTAGTGACTGTTCTTTCGCCAAGCACTCGGCATTACGAAATGAAAGTCACGGATCTTTCGGATGGGAACTTCAAATAAACGAGGACCCGTGTCACGGCGTGGCACGATAAAAAACCCTGCTGTATAATGCCGTCAGCGCAACGCACAGGCAAAATTTCTGCACTTTCGCCTATAGCTGGCGACGTCTCGATATAAGTGAAATATTCTTGACTGGGACGTTAAACACCATTACTCGTTCACTCACTAGCTACTTTTAAATTCTTATGAAAAGGTAGCACATGTCATATGCTACATTTGAATGCATTGTTTAATAAAATTCATAGTAGCATATGACATAGTCAACATACAAGAGAACGAATGCCAGGCTGAAACTGAAAGAAATTTACATCAAAATTATAACACAACACATGATATAAACACAAATATGCTTAAGAATAAGGCGTATTACAAGTAATATTTAATGCATTATTTTATAGTATTATTTTGTTTATTTATTTATTTATTTATTTTGTTTATTTATTTATTTATTTATATTTATTTATTTATTTTTTTATTTATTTATTTATTTATATTTGAGGACTTTGTGGACGTTTTTATGTCTGGAGGTTTGAGCGATCCAAAAGACCCTTTCCTCAGGTAAGTGACACACACACACACACACACACACACACACACACACACACACACACACACGGTTTTTGATATGAGAATTCATTTTAATTTTTTTTGTTCAGTAGTTAGCAATATCAATTACTAATTGGGTTTTAATACCAAATTAAAACATAACTTATAACATTTGACCTTCTTTGTTTTAGATCCCTCAATATTCTTGACGGATGGCCTATAGAGATATTAGCCGATAATCCGAGTTCTGCAATATTCAGTTTCTTTAAGTAAGTATTATTTTATTTTGTTTTGACATAGTGTAGGTAAAACTGTACATAAACAGGTGAAAAAAATTAGATGTACAATTTATTTAATTTTGGTCAGCGCTTTTGAAAATTATTTGCGTGAGTCATTGCTTATGGTCAGTCATTATATGTTAATTCGCTTGGCGTAGATCGGTGTTTTTGGGCACTCCGGTTTTTTTTCCACCATCTCAGAACTGACCTACTCGATGTAAGTAAAAAAAAAACCCAGAAAACTTGGGCGTAAAACACCAATACTCGACTGCTCTACTCCACTTATTATTTATACTTCAATCAACTTATCTTTCTGTAATTAATGTCCTATACAGTCTGTTGTTATAGTATACTCCATCTGGAAGCATTTTTGTCTTGTCCATGGTTCTTTAGAAAAACCTCAGGATGTGAATATTTTTATTATTTTCGTTTTTACTTGCTTACAACATTGTTTCATTTGCACTGCTATTCACTGTCTTTTGTGACTATCATGCTCAATTGTCTGGAAATCTGAAAAGATTATTGCATACTCTGAATTAATAGTCATCTGGCATCGGCATACAATGGTATACTGTTTGGATCAAACGTTTTTGCTAAGATACATGTAGTTAATGGGTTAGATATTCGGTCGAGATACATTGCTTTTTTGGCATTTTTGTCATATTATAAATTTTTGAATATTTCATTCAGAAAAATTCAAAAATTTATAATATGACATTTTTTTTAAATGTTAAGTGTTATTTTGTATTTTTGATTATTATTATAAAATCTTTTATATTGTAGGAGAGGTACCTATTCTGGTACATGACAGCCAAAACAACGATTGGATATTTGTGATCAAATCGGTAAGTATAAATAATTTTAATTTTTTTATCTTAAAATATTGTTTAAAATAAACGAATAAATACAGATAATAATTAATTGTCACATATGAAATATGAAACAAACTTCTATATGTAATTCAGTAACAAAATAGGCATATAAAATGATTCGATTCATGAATCAGTAAAACAGTTATATCTTATTCAAAATTTTTCAATTGAAAAGCATATGCTTTACAACAGCCAATCATTATTTTAACAAACACGTCTCAATACAATTAGTTTATAAGCTCGGCTAAAGAAGGCAAGAAAGAACAAGTGCATATTGGCACGATGGATTATAAGTCTAGACTATGGGCTGTCACTGGAATACATAGCGGTTCACGTCATATATGCATATGCTTCACTAGTTTTCATGTCTAAATGTTTAAGTGTGCAAAGTTTTTGATGTCAGACCCCAGTTTCACAATCATTCACTCAACTGAGTGTACACTCAACTCAAATATTCCCAGTTTATTTTTCTCTCATTAACATTTTAAAATTTGTAAGATTTATAAGACAATGTTTTGTCTTGTTCAACAAACCTAAACTAAACAATTTGAATATAGCATTGGATATTTGATTTTAAGTGTGTAATGTCATAAAAATTGACATTGAAATATTCCTTGATTTAAGTTGAGTGTACATTCAATAGAGTGAATGGACCAGACGTGCTATGGTAATCTCCGACGGTTTTGCTTTTGCATATTTCAGGGAAGTTGTAGTTTGTTAAAGAAATTAAAAGATGTTAGTTATAATAAACCAAAATCTAAACCAAAGAAGAAGAAACATTGGAAAGAACAACGTAAGTACAGTTAAACCTCGATAACTAGAAATTGGCGAGACTTTGTTTTAGAATTCGAGACTTAAACTACGTGAATAAAATAATGTCTTCGAGTTATATACACTTAATAACATCCCAGTTACTAAATTTCCGCTTTAATTTTAAAGTAATAAAGTCTCTTCATCTTGTGATCAAATTTTATCAATTAATATTGCATGTCTGGTCTAAACAATGTACATAGCTTTAACTCTGAAAGTTTTAAACAAATGTTCAACTTACTTAAAACTTTAACACAATGTTAAAGAGCATGAGAAGGGATACCATTCATCAATCTGTTAAGGAATATCTGTTAAAATATTTTCTTAGAAACTTGCTCCCCCCAATAAAATGAAAGAAAAACATCTATCATGCACAATGTATCAAAACATAAAATGCTTTTAAAAGCCTAGGAGATGTTACGTTTCAATTCTAAAATCAATATCTTAAAACATATTTGTCTTTTACTTATTTTACATTTTAAATAAAAGAAAAAAAATTATAAACAAAGAAATAAACGCGGAAATGATTTAAGCAAAGCAAAAGCTTATCAGAGTTTTTAAAGCTCCATCTTTTCTGAAAAAATTACGTTTGTAAAACCACTTTGGTTTTTTTCTTTGCTCCATGCATATTGCATAAACACGTAATGAAGAAATGAATTAACTATCAATCTAAAGCTAACAGAACCTTAAATAACAAAAAGTCATACATGTACACAATGTATAATGTATAATGATGCTGAGGAAGTTACGGAGACAAAAATAAATATTAACACACCTACATAATTTCATTTTCTATAGTGGCGGATATGGCAAATAACATTGGAGGAAACCTGAATCACGAAGAACAAATTCAGCTTCTTCATCATCAGGAAATAAGGAGACTGGAAGAAGAAAACGTGACTTTACGTTATTATGCGTTACCGGAAATAAACGTCGCCACAAATGCTGCGTACGCAGAACTTAGACAGATGCATACAGATGTAAAAGCATAATAAGCATATATTACTTCAATATTAAACAAAAAGACCGAGAAAATTTATATAGTTTTAATAGACTAAATCTGATTTCCATTTTTTTCTATTTAGCTATATTGCAAATGCTTAATTAGTCAGCAAAGGTCAAATCCTCAATGGGAACATCAATGCATTTTATAGCCAGTTACTTGACGCAAAAAAATAAATAAATAAATAAATAAATAAATGATAAAAATAATAATAATAATTATAAAATAAAAAAATAATAAAATAAGCAATTTTGCATATAAAAAAATACTGCATATCCATATAAGAATCTGTACGCATGACAAAAATCCCACGGAGTCAGCAGAAAATTTTAATCATCTCTAAAAGATTAGGTTACTTCCAAAACAACATTCTGTGTTTGATATTAAAAAGAAAAAAATCAATACATTTTTAAAATTACATATATTTCAACTCAGATCTTCAAAAATAAATTGCATTAGTTAAAATATAGTTTTGTTTCTTTAAAGTCTGCAATTATAGTCTTTTTCCTTGTGTTGTATTTGTTGCGACTGTAGATGTTAACAATTTCTGTATGTTTTTAGTTCATGAATCAGACTACTCTAACGAGAGCTCTTGGTAACATACAAGATTTGGATATGGAAGACGTTGGTTCTGTTACCGGATCGGTTCTTACTGAAATCATTGGCGATACCACAGTTCATCAACGCAGAATGTCCCTAGTGGACCTAGGGGAACTTGTAGCCAAAGTGAGCAAAAGAAAAAAGTATAGCTTTATATATTAGCGTGACCACGCCTAATGGGAGATGAAGTAAAAAGGCAAAAATAATTGTCTTGATTGATTGGCGCTTTGTGATCCGCGTACCACTTGCAAATATCACAATAAACATGTTGCATATCACATTTGACCTTGATTTTTGCTTACAAAATGGACTAAAAAACTTTGTTCTTTCCTATTTTTTCTTTTCTATGTTTACGGTTTTAAACTATGTTTACGGTTTTAAATTTTGAATTTCCTCTCTTTGGCAAGTAACGGTATTTAATAATTAATTAAGCACATGACAAATGTTAATAATAATAATACTAATAATAATAATAATAATAATTTGTAGAAAACAAGCAAAATGATAATCCAATTCAACTGTTTAAAATGAATAACAACACAAACGATTGCATACATTACAACTGTACCATAATTATTAGTTTTTTTTTTATTGCACTTCTTTTATTTTCAGGGACCACTTTTATCAAAAGCAGAACTGATTCATCACCTGGGTTCAGAAAAAGGTAAAAAAAAATGTGTATTTTGTATATTAGTTCAGTGTATTTTGTATATAACACTTTAATTCTTTGAAATCATTTATTTCCGATGTCTTAATTTCGTGCATTGATTCTGAAGAAAATCTCAATTTGTTAGGTCGCAAATTAATGGTTTTTGGTTACCGTTTGAGAAGGTAAATATTTCAAATTTTTGACATGTAAATTTATGGTAATAAAAATTTGGAAACCTGTGAAAATTAATGACTTTTGTTATAGTATTCTTAGAGATAGACCACACGTATAATTTTTAATTTAATTCTGTATACTTACTACGTATTTCCGAAATTTCTGTTTTCAGATGAAATGTTCTTTAATTTTTCTTTTCTCTGACAGATCGACATCGTCCGGAATCACACGACCCCGATGACGATAAAACAACCAGCTATGGTGGAGGTGGACAAATACAAGTAACAATAAAACCACCATCGGCGACAACCATGGACCAGGTAAGTACACACACACACACACACACACACACACACACACACACACACAGTAACAATAAAACCATCATCGGCGACAACCATGGACCAGGTAAGCAAGCACACACACACACACACACACACACACACACACACACACACACACAGTAACAATAAAACCACCATCTGCGACAACCATGGACTAGGTAAGCACACACACACACACACACACACACACACACACACACAGAGTAACAATAAAACCACCATCTGCGACAACCATGGGCCAGGTAGTACACACACACACACACACACACACACACACACACACACACACACACACACACACACAGAGAGAAACAAACAGTTAAACCACCATCGACGACAACCACGGACCAGGTAAGCACACACACACACACACACACACACACACACACACACACACACACAGTTGAGTCAATAAAAGTAACCAAAGAAACACATTCAGTGTTTACTATAGACCAGACCCAGTTTCACAATCATTCACTCAACTAATTTACACTCAATTCTCCAATTTTTCTTTCATCAGTATTTAAAAAAATTGAAGTTTTATGAGTCATTGTTTTGTTTTGTTTCGTTACGCTCCACAATTTAAATATAACATAATATATTCAATTTTAACTTAAGAATTGACAATGAAATAATCTTCTAATTTGAGTAAACTGAACACTCAAATGAGTGAAAGATTGTGAAACTGGAACCGGGTACATCTAAGTAAACAAGAATGATGGAAGTTGACAAAAATGAGTGAAAGATTGTGAAACTGGAACCGGGTACATCTAAGTAAACAAGAATGATGGAAGTTGACAAAAACAAATTACAATGAAACCTCCACCAGTTGCTGCTGTCATGTGCTGATTTTAAATGCATTATTTTAATAGAATTCAAAATCAGCACATGGCACAATCATAAACCGTATAAGTATACACATAACCGAGATTGACAAATTCAAGTGATATTTAAATTATCACTGACGGCTATCATTATGGAATATTGTCGGTCAAATGTATCAGCTCTATTACATATTGCTTTTGTGAAAAACGGTAATTGAACAGCATTGGCATATGTAATACGATTCCCGAAAATGAACAATGCGATGAAAGTTAAAATACAACAGGACCTGCTTAATTATCAAGATAAAGTGCAAACCACTGGTAAGGTAAATCAATACATAAGAATTTCTTCATATCGGGTACCTGTTGTTTTTTTTTTAAAGTAAACAATGTATAATTGGTGAATAATTTGCAATAAATCTATCTAAAACATTCGTATCGTGCATAACGCTGTAATATATATTTCATGTTATGAATTGTAACAAAACACTTCAAAATAATGTGATCACCTATGTTCCTTACCATTCGGAATGCATCTGTAATTATCATTCATTATCTTATCTTTTATTGTAGATAAAATCCGCAGTAAACCGAAGGGAGAAGGATACAAGATTTGTGAACGTGAGAACATTGACAAAAGGCCAACATTTCGTAAGGTTTTTTTAAGTGAAAACTTTCTTTAACGACCATCGCTAAAAAAATACCAATTATCCGTTCTGGCCATTTTTTCAAAGTTCCTTTGCTTTAATTTGCTACCAAAAGAAAATGTCTCTAGAATAAAGACAAACTATCATTTACAACCTGAGTTTGGAGGCACATTTTGTATAATGACCACCTGTCCATAAAGACCACTTTTTTTTTTTTTTTTTTTTTTTTTTTTTTTTTTTATAGTTTTTTAGATTCATATTGCAATAACAAAATAAATAAATAATAAATGAATAATAAATAAATAAATAAAAGTTAACAAAAATATTAATAAAAAAATAATAATAAAAAAATTAAATAAATCTGTAAAAAGATGGACTGTTGTAAAATTTATTAACTTAACTTTGCAATCTCTGTGTCGAGACAGTTTGTTGTATTAATATAATCGTTATTTTATAGATCTATCGAATGACGCATGTTTTACTTTACTATACTCTTTTCTTTAGGGATTGGAACACATTTTGTTTAAAGAGCAAGGCAGCTTTAGTTTAGTAAGTAACGGGGTAGAGGTTATAATGATCAACAAAAAGTTATATTTAGAACATCTGGACCATAACAGACGGATACAGCTTATTGATAAGGTAAATTGTCACCATGGAAACCAATGGTGTTCTTCGAGGATCAGAAGGTTTGAAATTTGATGTACTTATGTGCTATACGTAGTGTTTAAATAATGTTTCTATAATTGTTATTGCTAAGACAGTACCAATGAAGTTGAGAGAGAGAGAGAGAGAGAGAGAGAGAGAGAGAGAGAGAGAGAGAGAGAGGGAGAGAGAGAGAGCGCTAAAAATGTTTGAAAAAATGAATAAGCTGTTGAAATATGCTTACTTACAGATCGTTACTTCTTTGAAAATCTTGTTCTTTCTCTGAATAATTCCTACATATCCTCTGAAAAAATGAATAAGCCGTTGAAATATGCTTACAAACAGATCGTTACTTCTTTGAAAATCTTGTTCTTTCTTGGAATAATTCCTTCATATCCTCTTAAACTGATTTACAGATTTTAAACGTACATGTAGATGATTGAATCATTGATGAATTAAATAATGTTTTACATCAAAGTCAAGAATATTCCACTTATATTTTTATGTCATCAGCTACAGGTAAAGTGGTAAAAACATTAAATGGGCACCATGCTGAAATTTGATCTGACATAATGACTCTTAGTTTCTTTATGACTCTGTTTCTTTATTCTGTATTTATAGGTTTATCCTTATCCAACAGATGACGAGTTACAAAACAGTCTTGATGATTATATGTATTGGGAATTCCACAAGAAACAGACTTTTGAAAATGCATTACGTGAACACAAAATACTTAAAATAAAACCACATGATTGTAGAGCTATACTCGAAGTTCCACCAGCTATTTAGCTAATATAGTGCATGCTGCTGTTCATCAATAATTAAGCAACTTTGTGCATCATACTGTATTCATTGACATTAAAAAATATTTTAACTGTTAGTTAATACTGCAAATAAGTGGTACAGTTACGTATGAGAGAGAGAGAGAGAGAGAGAGAGAGAGAGATGTAATTTATCCGATTTGAACTACAGAGCTATCTGAAGTAAAGAAAGCTATTAAAATCCATTGGCGTACATCGTATAATTTAACAAGATTTTATATGTTTCTTCAGAGAAAAGGTTTTGTTACAATTCATGAAATAGAAGTGCTATATATAAAGTAAATGCGCGCGCGCGCGCGCGCGTGTGTGTGTGTGTGTGTGTGTGTGTGTGTGTTTCTAGTAGATATTGTACCTATGAAGATTACTTTGTTAAAATCTGTTATTTGTTATCTCATATAGTTGTTTTTAAAATTGTGATATTTCACATTGTTTATTGTGTATTAGAAGTTTTATTTCATTGTGTTGGTGCATTTTTGATATTGTTGTTTAATGTCACAGATTAAAAATCTAGTTTGGTATTTGTTACGTGTATGATTATATTATCTAAAAGCCTCTAACTCTTCATTCTGTGGAAAACACCAATTTAAAAAAAAATCGGAAAAGTTGGCAAACTTGTAACTGGCCACCTGTAGAAGAAAAGTCAGCTACTAGTAGCCAGTTAGAAGTAGCTAGCTTTACCAATCTCCAAATTAATATCAAATGACTTTAATGCATTTGAGATTAAGAAGAACATTTAGTTGAAACTTCATTTTTAAATATGATGTATAAAATTTGCACGAGCTCCATGGCAGAAGGTTGGTTTGTTATGATGTTGCCTAACGCCGCATCGGCATTTGCAGCTTTTCGCGACGAAAGCAAGGTTATCAATCTTTAACAACAAACTCGAATATGCGTGTATTGTGTAAGTGTGTTTAACAATCTGCCTTGTACTAGTGAAAATTCAGGGCGACTTTTTGTTACGGTGCTAGCTTATCGATGTATTATTTTGCAGAAAAACAATATACTCCCAAAATCACATACTGAGCGCCAGGCGTGGAAGAAGTATAACATATTATTAATTCTAATGTATGCTCGGTCGAATCCCCCGCTTCTACTGAGCCAAGAGGCGGTACCATGTCAAAAGAAGCCTTATTGTAATTCACAGGATTAAAAACCATTTTAACAATTTTGGATGTGATAATGTTTTGCCTTTTTGAGTACTTTTAATTAAAATTTAATTAATTTTTTGCAAAGAAAAAATATTTAAGAACGGATTTTAATCGTTGGTTTAATTGTCTAATGTAGACAAATCTTTATTTAAAAAACATGGTAATTTCAAAAGTCTTTCATTATTTTGAATTATTGCTAAATAAACGCTGTAAATGTCCTTTCTTAAAAGTACTGAATTGTATATTTTACAAATATTAAAAAAAGTACATGGGATTAGTATAAAAACAAATTATAGAAAACATTGACAAATTATAGTTTCTGTTACTTTAGTTGCATGCTGATTCCTGTTTACTGCCGTCTTTTGCAAGTTGAATGCCGCTTTTGTCATGTCATATTTTGTCTCTAGCCGTGTGCCGTATCTCGCTGCATAATGTTTGCTTCCACATCACGGTTTGTAGCATTCTTTGCATGCTTAATTTTCTTTTTGATCATGTTACGCAGGCTTAATTCAGTTCGCAGACGCTTTTCGCATGCTTAATTCTGTTTACAAACTGACTGTCGCATTCTAAATTTTGTTTTTCATGCTTAATTCTGTTTGTAGCTGTCACTTGCAAGCAAGCTCTATTTTGCATGCTTAATCAGTCATTACAATTTATAACCTTTATATTTGTCATATCTTAAAATTATTAACAAATGTAAATCCTACTTTATACCACTACTTATATTGTTTTAAAACTAGAAAACAGGATGTTTCTGATTGTTGAACGCGGAAAGCAGAATTAAGTATTTTTTGCTTGGTGAATACGTTCTAAAAATCATGTGTCTAAAACCATTTTCATAAAAACTTGCAGATATGATCAAATTTTCAAGTAAAACTAGTTTCATTGTTACAAAATTTCCATAGGCATGACATGTCCTTGGATTTCAGAAATTTCTTGAATCGATAAACTTTCAAACTTGCACAATCAACAGCTTTACACTTGCTGACATACATCTTTTAGATTTAGAAAATAAGTCATCATATCTCTATTTATCAAAAAAATAAATAAATAAAAATAAATAAATAAATGAATAAAAATAAATAAATAAATAAATAAATAAATAAATAAATAAATAAATAAATAAATAAATAAATAAATAAATTAGAAATTCGATTTAAAGCAAGTCATTATATTAGAAAGTAAATGATGTTCATTTGTTTTATAAATTCAAAGTACTATAGATAAAAATAATTATAATTTCACAATGTCTGAAGGGAACAAAGAAATTCTTAAATCCATTTACTTGAAAATAACCAATCCACCTTGATACACATCATAAAAGTCGCTGATAAAAGAAGAAGAAGAAGAAGAAGAAGAAGAAGAAGAAGAAGAAGAAGAAGAAGAAGAAGAAAGAGAAGGAGAAGGAGGAGAAGGAGAAAAACGAGAGGAAAAAAGAAGTAAAGATACAAACTGAACCACATTTACACTACAACAACCCAACTTTTGGCAGACACTTGTAGCGTGGTTCAAGTGCATTTGCACTTATTTTTAAGTCTATATTTTCTAAAAGTATGTTAAAAAGTTTTTAAAATTGTATTTTCTACAATTTTACACAATAACAAATAACCTTTATCAACAGAATTGAATAAAGATTCTACGTCATTTAGAGAATTAATCTATATACACATTAGAATACCTAATGTTGTTAAGTTTATTTATCAAATTGGACATATGCAAACTAGTGGTACAATTGTAACCAACATCGTGTCGATGTGAGAGTTAGTTAAATTCGTTCTTGATTTGTGTAAATTAATTTTGTCTTGTAAGGGTTAGCGGAATTTGTGTAACATTTAATTTTATCATGTATGAACATCACGTAAATAATTAAATCTTTCTCACTTAAGAGGTCTGAACGGCTTTACATCAATATTACTGCTAATCATATACACAGCTGACTCTACACTCTTCAACAAGAATGGATAAATAACACCAAATTAACTCTTTTCTTAACCATTTCCAATATTCCTGTCTTCACTGTCCATGGTCTTTTTATTCTAAAATCAATTGTCAATTTCTTTTTTGCAGAATTGTGATTGCTTTCCAGTTTTTGAAGGCTAACAATATTGCACATTATTCCGTCACGAATTAATAACAGGTTCTTGAACGTCTTAAATGAGATAAACAAATTGTAAATTAACTCATAGTTTTACAGCTTGTCACCGTCTTTTGTAAGCTTTGAGTATTTATTAAACGACTAAACAATTCGGATTGTAAATGACGTACAAAAAGTTTTTATTCTGAATTTTGTCTGTAGTTATGGCAAAACTGTTGCTTATGAGGTTGGCGATTGCTAATATACAGCTGCAACGCTGTCAATACGACAGCGGGTCTCTAAAATAAATTGACATTTAAGAAACTGTTGTAACACTATCAAAGTTTGGCCCTGAAGTTCAATTTTAGTGATTTAAAAAAGACTTAAAACATAAAAATTGAGCATAAGATACAAATGTAGTGAAAAAGGGAATTTGCAGGAAGTTGATTCAACAATAAAAACGAAAAAAAAAATGGAAATGGAAAAGAATGAAGTAATAAGACAGAAAGAAGTGAACAATGAAAGAACAGTTTTAGTTCAAACAGATAGAGAATTGCAAACGATTCCTAAACCTGTTGAATTAAAAATGGACGAACTTACACGAGACATGTGGAATGGAAAAATAGAGTTTGTACTGTCCTGTGTAGGGCAAGTGTATTGGAATGGGCAATGTCTGGAGATTTCCTTATCTGTGTTATAAGAATGGTGGCGGTAAGTAGATTTTGTTGCTATGATATATGTATGACGTAATACAGGAGATAGAGTCCAGTGGGTGGAGAAACGGAGCTTAAGGCCCCAACCACAAGATTCTTTCACTTATAACGACGCGGTCAGTTTCAGGAAACTGGGGGTAAACCGATTGACCGGTAAGACACACTGTTCTTCGACAAGCGAACTGACTATTTTTCTCTAAGATGGTCCTGAGTCGGATTTGAACCTATACGGAAAGAGGCACTGTGGTCCGCTTCAAAGAGCTCGACCATTGATTTCCCTTTTTTGACCGTCATATGTAGAAGAAAGGGTATCTGATGTATCCATACCTTTTTTAAAAAAATTTCTTTGACAAAATTAGCGGGGTTGTTTTTACCGTTCTAGTTTTGAGTTTTTGTGAAACAAGTAACATGTCCAATGATCAGTTTTTATCATTATTATTATTATTATTTGACAATACCATTCCATGAACAAGCATGGACATTTATTTATTAATAATTTAACTTGTTACACAACCGACTGTTGAAAGCATATGTTTAACTGGCCCTATTTTACTGAGTGTACCTTTGATACCAAATCGTGCCCAGTAATAAAGTGAAAATTCTGTAAAAGGATCTTTGTGCTTAACATAAAAAAGTTAAAACCTTGTGCATTTATATGTGATATGCTTTTCTGCATGACTTACAGAACAATCAGTACGTCTTTCACTTTTCCTTGTAAAAAAAAATCTCATAAGTTCGATGAGAATTACGCGTAAATGTGTGCATTTAACTCCCTATATGTATGTATGTGTGTGTGTGTGTGTGTGTGTGTGTGTGTGTGTGTGTGTGTGTTGTATATACTGTATGTATAAAGAAAGAAAAATTAAGAAGAAAATGAATGAGATCTGGTCCTAGAATTATATGTCATAAAATCATATTAAACGATCCTGATATGTATCTGAATTAATAGATATTTGATTGTGTTTAAACAATATATTCATTTTAAACATAGTCATCGTCAATCAAAATTATATAATTCATCTACAATTTAAAGGTTATTTATAACAATTTGATATTACAATTGCCCATGGTATGATAATTTTACTACAATTAGATATTTAAGTTTGAATATTAATGTTGATTCAAAATCATTTCATTTATAGTATGAAGTTCCCTTTTACACTTCATTCGCCGAATGAATTGTACTGGATTTATTGTTCTGTGACTGCAGTCTACGATACGATGAGAGAGAGAGAGAGAGAGAGAGAGAGAGAGAGAGAGAGAGAGAGAGAGAGAGAGAGAGAGAGAGAGAGAGAGAGAGAGCACACATCAGAACATTAAGATACTTACTTTTTGCCAACAACACTGTCCCAATCAACTAGCAAAGTTATGACGTCAAATCGCTTGCTATCAAATTAGCTTATGTGAATGTGGAATATCATAATCGCCTACTAAATGATGGTTGATTGGTTGAATGTTGTTTTACGTCACACAAGCATTTTTTTCAGCATTTTTAACTTTAAGAATCTCGAGAAACAGTTTTTCCATAGGTTTCATGTGGTGCGCGAATGTGCAAGTGATTCTGATTCTTCTTCTACTTGTACACACTTATGACGGTTTCAAGAATACTAGTAGACTCGCCCTCGATGTCGAAGACACATTGCAGAAAAATCAATGCATTCCACATGTTCCGTGCCAACCAGTAAAATCGAACGACAAGAAAACCCGTTTATCACTTGAGGTCGATCCCACAACGGTGAAAAGCTTCGAGTTTGAAGGCAACGCCTTTACCACTCAGCAATCGCGAGCTTACAGAATAAATGAACGCCTCCAATAAAACTAGAGATGATAATTATGACATTATGATATTATTAGTTATGGTTGTAGTTTATCAAACTTTTCTTTATTCTAAGAAACAACAAGGCTCGTCAAATACTACAAAAGTTGAACTTTTAACTTTTAAGTAAAATATTTTTGTTCTATTTTGTGAAGACAATGCCCTTTACATGAATACACATTTAGGTATATAAAATAATCTTACTACATGTGATGAATTTAAAATGTCTTAAATGCATGTACGTTATCTAGTTAATAATGCGTGTGGATACGAATACATCTATAGTATAAATTAACAAAAAATATTGTACGTAAACATATCTGGCTGCGTTGGGCTGTCATTACTTTACTGAAAAATAAATGCAAGAATGTTAAACGATATCGTTATACATCCTTTGTAAAGAGGGAAATCGACATACTTCTTATTCAAAAAGAACCAACCGTCATGTAAATGGTGACGTCAACATCCTGTCGAAGACCTCACATTGTCCTTAAAAGAATTGGAGGAAAAAGTTTAAACAATATCACTGCCATTTTAAAATGGAGGAAACAAATGTTGAGTTAGAACCTTTGTCATCAAATGGTGAAAAAGCAGTAGGACTTGAAATTGAAAACGAACATAATCCAGTTAAAGGGAATAAGAGAGAACAATGGAATGGAAAAGTGGAATTTATATTAGCCTGTATGGGTTACTGTGTCGGACTTGGAAATGTTTGGAGATTTCCATATCTTTGTTATATAAACGGTGGAGGTATAATTATATATGTATATATTAAAACTTTTAATATTATTAAGTCAATTTCATTGAAAACAGAATATAAACACTAAAATACCTTTTTAAATATTTCTTAATGCGAATCCAAAATTGATAATTGGAATGGTCTCTAAACCCCGTAATTGGATCATTTTGTATTTTTTTTTACAATCGTCTAAATATTTATTTTAAAAAAATAATTAATATTTTATAATATCTAAAAGCTAGATATATGTTCAACTTTAAAATTTTGCATTAAATTATTGAAAAATAATTGTCATGTATGAATTTTTAAATATTTTTTTAATAAATAAAACTGCAGAATAAAGAATTTAACACAAAATTTTGTCAGTTATTGCTCTCCGTAATTCGGCTATCACGGTGGTACGTTAAAATATTATGGTAGTTTTTACAAAGGTCAATGGAAGTAGGAATGATGGATTTGTTTTTAAAAGACTTAACATTTTCCCATGTGTAAGTATATTGGTACATAAGCTGTTTTTTTCACACGACTGTCAAATCGCCTGACATTGTATAAAGATGTTAGTAGTAAAACGCGCTTGGTTTTTTAGAGTGTGAAATTGAATACATCTAGAAGAAAACTCATATTAAAAAACAAGAATGTTTACACTGTCTGACATATTATTTTCGCCTTTTTATAAAGTTGTCCTGGCACATTTTCAAATAATGTCTTCATTTGTTGGGGTAGCAAGCTAGCTCTCTCTCTCTCTCTCTCTCTCTCTCTCTCTCTCTCTCTCTCTCTCTCTCTCTCTCTCTCTCTCTCTCTCTCTCTCCGAACTTCGTTTGTGTCGGTAAAAAGAATAAAAATGTCTTTTTAAAAATAATTTTAATGATGTAATATTTAAAAGGTATATATAAAATATTAATTAAAAACTTAAATTTAAAAGAAAAAATAATAATGAACAAATGAAAAATAAAATAAATAAATAAATAAATAAAATAAATAAATAAAATAAATAATATAATATAAAATTAATTAAATTAAATTAAATTAAATTAAATTAAATTAAATTAAATTAAATTAAATTAAATTAAATAAATTAAATTAAATAATTAAATTAAATTAAACAAATAAAAAATAATAAATAAAATAAATAAATAAATAAATAAATAAATAAATAAATAAATATTTGGTTTTGGTGGGGTTTTTTTTTTTTTGATGATACAAAATATTAAATGAAAAGATGAAAATTGATAGCTAAAAAGTTTTCATCTAAATCTGTTAATTTTAGAAGTAACACATCTGGCGCATCAACCACGCTAAATTAAAACTTATTGCACTTTTAACAAAACTTTTTTACATAGAGCTACAAAAATACTCTTTTGGATATAAACTTTGTTGGTCCTTTGATTGCTGTCATTTCACGATTTTCCAATACGCAGCTACGGTAAAACCTGTCAATAAAGACCATTTATGGGACTTTAGGAATATTAACCTTTAACAAAAGTGGTTTTTATAAGGAATGAAGTATTTTTGGTTAAATTTGGGGGCATATGGGGCCTTAAATCACTGGTTGTAATAAAGATTGGTTAAATGTTGTTTTACGTCAAATCAACAATTTTTTCCAACTATTTATGACGACGAGAAAATATTTATTAATCTAGATAATTAAGCTTAAAACATTTCATGTGGTGCGCGAGTGTGTAAACGTTTTTGATCTCAACTGTACCATTGTGCATTATGGCGACCATAAAGATACTAGTAGACCCCCCCCCCTTGTCGCAGTTAACATCGTATACCATCACTACACTATTACGAAGCCAACCAGAAAGAACCTACGGCAAGAAAAAAGACTTTCTCACTTGCGGTCGACCGTTTTCGAATTCATAGCGGTGATATGCCTTGGCGGCTAACGACCTAAACCACTCGGCCATAGCGGAATTTTATGAAAATGTGCTCTTTACATACAGGTGGTCACTATAGCAACTATACTGTATTTTCTAATTCAAAATGTCCTCCTGACTGCACGCCATACTGGTGTGGTCAGATGGCAGGTTGCGCTTGTCTATCCTATAGTTATTATTTTGTAATCATAATATGTACAAAAGCGACATTAAAATATTGGTTATAGTTGACATGTTAATCCTTATATAAATATTGTCTTATATTACAGGTTTTACTGCATTCTCTTGTTTGTCCTTTCCAGGTGCCTTCCTCATACCATACTTTCTAGCCGTTATATTTGCTGGCATACCTATGTATTTTATGGAGCTAGCATTAGGCCAGTGGCTAAGTATAGGCGGATTAGGGGTTTGGAAAATAACCCCGATATTTAAAGGTAAGCAAAAGTCTATCATTTTATTGTAAAAAACATTCAAACTGTTTCATTTAAGAAAATCATTATCTGAAATAATTCACATAGAGTAAGTGGGAGGTCGTGGGTCATGGGTTCGAACCCCGACGGGTCTGACCCAAGACTTGAAAGTGGATAGTGACTGTTCTTTCGCTAAGCACTCGGCATTACGATATAAAAGTCACGGTTCTTTCGGATGGGGACTTAAAAATAAACGAGGTCATGTGACATGGCAGGCGTGGCACGATAAAGAACCATGCTGTATAATGCCGTCAGCTCAACGCACAGGCAAACTTTCTGTTATTTTGCCTATAGCTGGCGATGTTTCGATATAAGTGAAATATTCTTGACTGGGACGTTAAACACCATCACTCAACTCAACGAAACTTCACATAGAAGTTACTGATATTGATTATTAAGCCTTATTAATCCCCAAAATTCAGAACCACTACGGTAGCTCATTTGGTAGAGTGATTATGTCGAATGTGGGAGGTCGAGGGTTCGAATCCCTGGCGCGTCTGACCAACACTTGAAAATTGGTAGTGACTGTTCTTTCGCCAAGTATTTGGCATTAAGAAATAAACGGGGTCTTTCGGGTGAAACTCTAAAGTAAAGTACCCTCCCTGCACATTCCCATAAGCGCACTGCAAAGGTCAAAATTTCGGCCACTTCACATATCACATGGGTCGTCTCGATATACGTGCGATATTTTTTGGACTGGGAAGTAAAACTTCATTAAAATAAATCATGATTTAGATGTTTTAGTCTTTAAGTGAAACATGTCAAGGAAACACAGGATAACTTTGAAAAAATAAAAGTCCTATGCAAATTTTTAAATACAGATTTAAAAAAAAATAAAATACTTTAAATTGTTTTTAAATACTTAATTAAACACACACACACACACTACAAGAGAAGGGAACGTTTACATAGCTGAAAAGACGTGAACAGACTTAAACAGACGTAAACATTTACAAAGCAAGAATGGTGTCTGTTTATAAAATCCCTGGCCCCGGTTTCACAATCATTCCTTAACTAAGATTTTCCTTAACTTAAATTTGGCAAATTTAAGCAGTATCTATCTAAGTTACAAATAAAATTTGTGATAAAACTAAATGCAGATGTTACAAGCTTGAAGTGATCTTCAAAATGACACCTTAAGTTACTAAATATCTACAAAATTAACGAAATAATCAAGATTTCAAATTTGCCAGATTTAAGTTAAGGAAAATCTTAGTTAAGGAATGATTGTGAAACCGGGGCCTGTTATTATCAAAGTATGTAAACTGTTTTGCCATGGAGTTTCCTTTACTTCATTGGAAATACATATTTTGTTGAACAGTGAATGGTCACTACTGTGTTATATATCCGTTTCTATGTTTATTTTAGGTGTAGGTTACGCTGCTGCAGTTATGGCGGCCTGGTTGAACATCTACTATATAATTCTCCTAGCCTGGGCATTATATTACCTCTTTGCCTCCTTTACCTCTACACTACCTTGGTCAACGTGCAATAATTGGTGGAATACTGACGCATGCAAGAAAGATGACATGTTTTTCTTTAATTGTACCAATGGGACTTATTCGCTAACAGCCAACGTTACTATTGGTAACAACATAACAGCTGCATTATCACCCTTTAGAAATTTTAATTGTAGTAAGAAAGAGTTCACTTCACCCGTTAGGGAATTCTGGGAGTAAGTATGTTAAATCTTTCTATTTCATTATATTTACATACATTTTAAATTGTTTAATTTGCCTTTTATTCTTTATATTTATTTTTCTCTCTTTTAGATTTAGTTCTTTTTTGATTAATACCTAGTAACCTGTGTCCGAAGAATATTCTTATTGAACGTTTTTAACTATTCAGCAAAACGGCCAACTTTTGACCTGCCTACACTTCGTGCGTTTAATTATCTGCACTTTTTTTTGCAGATGAAAAAAAGGAAGAAAATTAAAATACAAACATCATGCTCTTACACATGTATAAGAAACAATAGCAAAAAAAAAAAAAAAAAAGAAAAAGAAAAACAAAAAAGAAAAAAAAAAAAAAAAACCGCACAATTGGGATGTCTGATTACTTTTTGTAAAGCCAGTAAGAATTGCATTTTGTAAAACTGTTAACCATATAAAATAAATGAAATCGTAGCAACTTAATAAAGATAAAAAAGAGATAAAACACACAACTTTAGAACCATATATTATAATATTGTAAACTCCGAAGATGTATACAAAAGTTTTATATAAAGTAAAAAATGTATAAAAAGACCACCCACGTGACTCAGCGTACATGGACTTTATAGACATGTGCTGCCTTTTTAGTTATTTTTTCAGTGTTGCAATATGAAGTTCGACAATTTTAAATCATTGGACTTTTATTATAAGCAAGTGCTTTTTATATAGGGGTGGTCAGTATTGATATAGGGGTGGTCAGTATTGCAGAGTCACTGTATTTTTTCAGACATAATGTCCTCCAGATTACAGACGGTATAGACCAGCCTGGTGAGGTCAGATGGCAGCTTGCTCTATGCTTATTGGCTGTCTGGGTCCTTTGTTACTTCTGTATATGGAAAGGCGTAAAATGGACGGGAAAGGTACATATCTTTTAGGTTTTAATTAATCTTAGAATTATAATTTAATTAATTTTAAAATATATAGAATAAAGATAATCTTTTTAGACGAGACATGTGATCTGTATATTTGTTTTTGGTGAATTTTAGAACGTGTAACATAAATTTTTTAAATTAAATAATGTTGAAAAAAAGAATTTACAACATTTGATTTTCTTTTTAAATGTTAATAATGTTACATGGATAACTAGAAAAAAAAGACTGAAAATAGACAATTTTTTGGTGAAAATTATTTTTGAAAATAAGTCTATGTACGTCACATACAATAATTGAGTAACATTACAACATGTACAACTTACTTCTGAACACAGGCGCTTACGGTCTGGTTTTTGTTTATGTCATTATTTTGTTTTATCAGACAAGTATTTATTAATTTTATTATTTATGTCATATCTGGTATCGTTTTGAATTGAATGCGTAAAAAGAAATTTATAATATTGCATTTTAAAATTTTCTTCATTTGCTCAATGTAAAAAAGAATAATAGTATCAATTTATTTTTTACGCATTCAATTCAGGACAATACCAGACATGACAAAAAATAAAATAAATAAAAAATAAAAATTAATAAATTTCTGTCTGATTAAACAAGATAATAACATAAATAAAAACCTGGCCTCAAGCACCTGCCATGGTGTTTACATCTGGGTCATATTTTTTATAACTAATAGCAAGGCAGTCAGTTCTGAGCGTCAATTGATCTTCGTAAAGAAATCTGACATACACTATTGCTTTAGCATATATTCTGGTTTGAACTTAAACCTAGATAGTAGGAGGCTCTGTGATACGTGAGCGCACTCTAGACAACTCGACCAACGTGAGTATCATTATCATACAAAATGATTTTCTTTGTTATGTATTGCAGGTAGTTTATTTAACAGCCAGCTTCCCATATATACTCCTATTTATCCTGTTCGTCAGAGGAGTAACTCTCCCTGGAGCATTGGACGGAATCAAATTCTATGTTTATCCAAACATCGAAAAACTTAAGGAATCCAAGGTAATTTTATATAATAGTTAATGCAACAGAGGTGTATCATTCTTAAAAGAGTTTTCGAAGCTGACACATAAAAAATTAGCAAAACACACGTCATAGTTACATAGGTCAATACCCGGTCCTTAACCGAGTAAATTGCACTCAACCATTCAGAATAGAGGTAAGTTTCTTAATCATTCAGAATAGAAGCAAGTTTCTAAACCATTCAGAATAGAGGCAAGTTTCTAAACCATTCACAATAGAGGCAAGTTTCTAAACCATTCAGAATAGAGGCAAGTTTCTAAACCATTCAGAAAAAGGTAAGTTTACAAACATTAAGAATAGAGGCAAGTGTCTCAACCATTCAGAATAAAGGCAAGTTTCTAAAACCATTCAGAATAGAGGCACGTTTCTAAACCATTCAGAATAGAGGCAAGTTTCTAAAACCATTCAGAATAGAGGCACGTTTCTAAACCATTCAGAATAGAGGCAAGTTTCTAAAACCATTCAGAATAGAGGCAAGTTTCTATAACCATTCAGAAAAGAGGCACGTTTCTAAATCATTCAGAATAGAGGCAAGTTTCTAAAACCATTCAGAATAGAGGCAAGTTTCTAAAACCATTCAGAATAGAGGCAAGTTTCTAAAACCATTCAGAATAGAGGCAAGTTTCCAAAACAATTCAGAATAGAGGCACGTTTCTAAACCATTCAGAATAGAGGCAAGTTTCTAAAACCATTCAGAATAGAAGCAAGTTTCTAAAACAATTCAGAATAGAGGCAAGTTTCTAAAACCATTCAGAATAGAGGCAAGTTTCTAAAACCATTCAGAATAAAGGCAAGTTTCTAAAACCATTCAGAATAGAGGCACGTTTCTAAAACCATTCAGAATAGAGGCAAGTTTCTAAATTATTCAGAATAAAGGCAAGTTTCTAAAACCATTCAGAATAGGGGCAAGTTTCTAAAACCATTCAGAATAGAGGCAAGTTTCTAAAACCATTCAGAATAGAGGCAAGTTTCTAAACCATTTCGAATAAAGGCAAGTTTCTAAAACCATTCAGAAAAGAGGCAAGTTTCTAAATTATTCAGAATAAAGGCAAGTTTCTAAAACCATTCAGAATAGGGGCAAGTTTCTAAAACCATTCAGAATAGAGGCAAGTTTCTAAAACCATTCAGAATAGAGGCAAGTTTCTAAACCATTCCGAATAAAGGCAAGTTTCTAAAACCATTCAAAATAGAGGCAAGTTTCTAAAACCATTCAGAATAGAGGCAAGTTTCTAAACCATTCAGAACAGAGGCAATTTTGTAAACCATTCAGAATAGAGGCAAGTTTCTAAACCATTCAGAATAGAGACAAGTTTCTAAACCATTCAGAATAGAGGCAAGTTTCTAAACCATTAAAAATAAAGGCAAGTTTCTAAACCATTCAGAATAAAGGCACGTTTCTAAACCATTCAGAATAGAGGCACGTTTCTAACCCATTCATAATAGAGGCAAGTTTCTAACCCATTCAGAATAGAGGCAAGTTTCTAACCCATTCAGAAAAGAGGCAAGTTTGTCAACCATTTAGATTAGAGGCAAGTTTGTCAACCATTCAGAATAGAGGCAAGTGTCTCAACCATTCAGAATAGAGGCAAGTTTCTAAAACCATTCAGAATAGAGGCACGTTTCTAAACCATTCAGAATAGAGGCAAGTGTCTCAACCATTCAGAATAAAGGCAAGTGTCTCAACCATTCAGAATAGAGGCAAGTGTCTCAACCATTCAGAATAGAGGCAAGTGTCTCAACCATTCAGAATAGAGGCAAGTTTCCAAACCATTCAGAATAGAGGCAAGTTTCTAACCCATTCAGAATAGAGGCAAGTTTCTAACCCATTCAGAATAGAGGCAAGTTTCTAACCCATTCAGAAAAGAGGCAAGTTTCTAAAACCATTCAGAATAGAGGCAAGTTTCTAAATCATTCAAAATAGAGACAAGTTTCTAAAACCATTTAGAATAGAGGCAAGTTTTTAAAACCATTCAGAATAGAGGCAAGTTTCTAAACCATTCAGAATAGAGGCAAATTGCTAAACCATTCAGAATAGAGGCAAGTTTCTAAACCATTCAGAATAGAGGCAAGTTTCTAACCCATTCAGAATAGAGGCAAGTGTCTCAACCATTCAGAATAGAGGCAAGTTTCTAAATCATTCAAAATAGAGACAAGTTTCTAAAACCATTTAGAATAGAGGCAAGTTTTTAAAACCATTCAGAATAGAGGCAAGTTTCTAAACCATTCAGAATAGAGGCAAGTTGCTAAACCATTCAGAACAGAGGCAAGTTTATGAAGTTATTCTCCTTCCAAAAGTACTCTGTGAAGCTCGTGGTATTGTTATAGGCAAAAAATACGAATGCTATTTAAATTCATAAGAAAGTATGTGAATTGATAAACGTAATCGTGGTTTTCAACCTCATCTCGGAACAAAAAACCATGTCAAACATTTTGCGGTTCTTGGTAGAGAAGAACGATATCAAAACAACTGATTAAACACGGTAATGATTGAAACAGAATGATCTATTGAATGAATTATTGTTTAAAGCCGCATCAGCATTATTGCAGCTTTTTGAGGTTAAGATGTTAAAGATACAATAGTATAAATAAAACATAAAATTATTGTAAAAACTAGAATACATGAGATTATTTTAAAACTAGTTTTCACTGTACAGTTGGCGTGCTTAAAAGCCGCATCAGCATTATTGCAGCTTCTGAGGTCATAGAATTTTTAAGATACAATGCTATAAATAAATGAATTATAAAATTATTGTAAAAACTAGAATAAGTTTTTTTAACGTTCAGTTGTAAGCCTAACTGCTCAGTTACTGCCAAATGCGTTTTTGTTGGTGTGCTTAGTATTAGGTTAACTTGGTTCATGTTTTTCTGTATATTAAGGTATGGATAGACGCCACTACACAGATATTCTTTTCGTATGGTTTGGGTCTAGGATCGCTTATAGCACTGGGAAGTTATAATCAGTATTCCAACAACGTGTACAAGTAAGTACTCTACTGTGATTTTCTGAGTACCCAAAAAGAACAAAAAAATGTGAAAAAGAGATTGTCCCTTCCTGGCACGAAAAAGTTGTACCTGTACTGTTATTATATAAAGAATCAAGAATTGTATATTCAGTTGTCTCTGTGTTTAGCCTTTCATTTTCATTCATCAATTTTTTTCTAGTACATTATTAGATTTATTAGATTTTTTAATTTTAAAATCAAAAATACACGGACCAAAAATTTTGAATATTTCATGTTAAATAAATAGCCGTTTAATGCCATTCCAGTTATTGACTAGAATTTGATTTTGGTGGTTAAAAGCTTCTCCACTTTACAGTTTGTGGATGAATTATATGAATTGGGTTTGATATTTGCAAGTGTCATAGCCGAGATCTAGATATAGGTAACTATTAACCCGGAAACCCCCTTGTTTGGATACAATCAAACTATTTGAGACTTAAAAAATCGCACCCTTATTGTGAAATGGAATGGGGTTATCTCAACCTGAGGATGGAAAATCTAATCCCAAACGAGCCTTGCAAATACGACATATGTCGTCACCAAAAACCCCATAAAAGCAATAGTTTCCTTTCTACAAAATTATTCTATGGTAATCACGGATGTACATAGCTATTTTCGGTTTCGGCTAGACCCAAGTTAGCGAAAAATACCAAACTTTATTCAAGGTTTTCTATGAGAAAGTTTTGCATAATTCACAAACACAGTGACTTAAACAATAAGGACTTATTGTGTTTTGTTTATGAAATGAGTTTGACTAAGTTGAAACCAAAACAATTACGTTGATGAGGTCTTTTTAATTAATAAATTTACATTCCATAAGACGAAATGTTAGTATCTTTAGTACAATAAAACCAGAAATCTGTGAAGAAAGTAAATATTTTAGGTGATGGCACAAATTCTGAAAACTTGCGCAAAATGTTCTAGGCTAGGGGTGGACAAGAAAATCTTGATTAGGGACCATGCAAGAAATCTGTCCGCGTGGTGAAAAATAATATCTTCGTTTTAATACAAGACCGTTGTCAGACATTATCTTATAATTTTCAGCAATAACTGTTGACACCTAGAAACGACCACAACTATATTTAAAAAACATCCAGGTATAAAAACAAATATATTAAAGCTGCAGAAACCTAGGTCGAAAATAATTCTTAAAATGGCCGCTGATATCTATGAGGCAATGAAGCTCTCTTGACCAGGACCTTTGATTACAAATAGCAAACACACGTTTTTGTAGTTTGTAAACTGGTGCAAGTTTAATACAATAAATCAATTCACGCTCTAAATGAAATAATCGTGTTTTCTTTTATTTTAGAGACGCTGTGTTCATTTCAATGTTAAACAGTTTCACCAGTATGTTTTCTGGGTTTGTCATCTTTTCTGTTGTGGGTTTTATGGCGCATGAGCAACATAAACCTGTCAGTAGTGTAGCAGCTTCCGGTAAGTTTGAAATTATTGGAAAAATTGACAACCTGTTCATTAATAAACATAATGTTTTATATAAAACTCTTGATTGATTCGAATAATGCAAGAGGGGTTTACAAACAAATTTCTCAAAAAACCGATGAAGTCTAAATGTGACTTTTGTGCAATTTGACAAAAACGTGGTATTAAAAATATTGTACATCTTGTGATGACGTTTTATTGGTGGCTCTTAATATTTCCAACTATTGTATGTTGCTGTAAATTTCAATATTTTTAACAGGTCCAGGTTTGGCTTTTCTTGCGTACCCGAATGCTGTTTTACACTTGCCTATATCTCCATTGTGGGCCATCTTATTCTTCTTCATGTTGTTGATGCTTGGAATGGACAGTCAGGTTTGTAACATTTTATTGTTAATTCTGTAGTTTGAGATATTTTAAACGTTAACTGGATTAAAAAAGAAAGCGAAATATTATTGTGTATTTTCACGTACTATGCTTTAATCAGAACACCGTAATGACCTTATAAATGATTGATTCATTTAATGGTGTTTTATATCCAAGTGAAGAATATTTCACCTATATCGAGACGTTACCAGCTATAGATGAAGTGGTAGAAATTTTGACCTTTGCAATGCACTTAGGGCAATATGCATGGAGGGTTCTTTAACGCGTCACGCCTGCCGTGAAACGGTTTTAAAGGTCTCATCCGAAGGATTCCTTGACTTTATTCTAAATGCCAAAGACTTGGCGAAAGAACAGTCATTACCAATTTTCTAGTCTTGCTCAGACCCGACCGAGGTTCGCACCCTCGATCTCCCGCATACTCGAGCACTCTTCCAGCTAAGCTACCGTAGTGGCAATGACGTAATAAAGTAAAATTCTATATTTACCATAATAGAACCTGAACATCCCAATACCTTTGTCATTTTTCATCAATCAGTCAAGTAAATTCAGACAGGCGGATTTGCAAGTATAACAGAATGGTTTCAAGTAATCCATAGTAGTCTCATAATTTTGTTTTAGTTTTTTCAACAGTAATAATATGTTTTTTTCAGTTCTGTACAATGGAAGGGTTTTTCACTGCGCTTATTGACGAGTACCCACGAGCACTACGAAGGCACAGAGAGTTATTTATAGCTGTTGTTTGCTTTTTGTCTTACCTTGTCGGGTTATCCATGGTTACAGAGGTAAGACACACGAACACATAGATTTAATGAATTAAATACCTTTATTGTATTTTGGCATCGTTTATAACGACCTGCAGATTCTTGGACGAATTGCTTAGTAATAGTCATCAGAAGACTCTATCTTTGAACAGCAACTTGTCAAGTTCGAGGTTACTCCCAAGCAAACCCCTTTTATAAAAAGCTTATAGACTTGAGCAATATCAAACTAAGTGTCTTTCAAAAGACTCTAAGGTTCGAACCCACGATTAATCAGACACAAGTCTGCTAGCTTAAATACCTCGCAAGATGTCTCTATTATATATATGTGTGTTTATTGTTTGTTGGTAATTTTCCCCTTTCCTATCTTTTCTGTTACTTGTTCTTTTAGGCTTATGCATTTTTATACACTATTGTGTCCAGCAGCAACTTTTTAATGTTGTTGGATTAACATTTTTTCTATTTTAGGGAGGGATGTACGTATTCCAGATCTTCAACACGTATTCAGCCAGTGGTTTGTGCTTACTGTGTCTGATCTTTTTTGAATGCATCGCTATTTCTTGGGGCTATGGTAAGCATAGTTATAAACTACTCTCTTAAAAAAGCTTTAGGTACAACAAGTCAAGGTTTTTTCAGTTGTATGGAGGCAGTAGGTTCTTAAATGCTTGCGAAGACCATCAATATCGGGCAAGCGAACTGACAAATAATAACACTAAAATCTGCCAAATGGTGATCGAACTTGGGCGTTAAGAAACGCCGTGATCTTTAGTAACCGCGCGCTTTATTTCTCTCGGCAACTTAAGTCCCTATACAGAGCAAAGGCAAGCAATGTTCCGTCTATTTATAGTATCATTTTCTAGAAAAAAAATAATTAAAAAAAAAAAAAATAAACAAATAAAAAATATAATGAAACAAAGCTTTATAATATAATGTACACAAGGAATCATTTATGCAATAAAATATGATCCATTTGGCATAGAGTTTTAAGGGTTACCAGGAAATCAAATATTTAAACCCAAACAGAAAATGTCCTGCAGTTAAAGAAAGAGTAGAGTGGATTAATGGTGTTTTACGCCACATTTAAGATTTTTTCACTTATTTCGAGGCGTTGAACGGAGTGCCGGGAGAAAACCACCGACCTTCGGCAAGCGAACTGACAAATTTTCTCACACTAGGATATGTCCGGAGTGGGATTCGAACCCAGGCGGTCAGAGCCGTCGTGATAAGTAAGCGCGCGCTTAAGAGTTAAAGAAAGAGCTTTTTTATCTTTACAAAAAAATTTCAATAACGATCCGCTGTCTTCCGTGATTTCAACGAATTCACTTGAAATGATTTATTGTTTTATGTCTATTGTTTTACGTTTGTTTTCACAACATGTTTTTTAGGCGTGGATAGATTCTACGAGAGCCTGAAGAGTATGTTTGGATTTTATCCTAGCAAATTCTGGAAGTTCTGTTGGACCATAACTGTACCTGGCATATGTTTTGTAAGCATTCAGTGTTTATTTTAGAATATACACAGATACGGATCTCAGTTATATACCCTAAGTAAATCGACATATATATGTGCAAATTATACATAGAAACTAACATAATGTGATAAAGTTTTTATGTATATAACATGAAATACTGCATACTTGGACCGGCGATTAGATGCATAACAAAACTTAAGGCAATAAGACTGGCGTGAAGCTAGCCCGCAATTTATTTAAAAACCGCCAGCCCGCAATTCTAAATTTTTACACAGAAAACTAATATTTCATAACCTTTATCATTAAGATCAACATTATTACATCAATATAACGTCAAGAAGAAGAAAATACCTTTTTATAAAAACCACCTGTATATAAAGACCACAAGACAAAGTTTTAAACGTAAAAACGAGATATTACACATCATGAGTCAGACGCTTTTCCCCACCTAGGCCTTTCTGTCACAGATACATCTATCCAACTAGAAGATGTGGTAAAAATTTCAAGAACCCTAGAGGGGTAGAACAGTTCTAACAAGATCTCAGAAGGCAGATACCCCCTCCCGAAAAATGAAATTTTGAATAAATGTTAAGATTGAAGTAGCGTATCTGGCGTCAGACGGTTTTCCCCACCTAGGCCTTTCTGTCACAGATCACAGATTCCTTTATCCAACTAGAAGATATGGTAAAAATTTCAAAAACCCTAGAGGGGTAGAACAGTTCTAACAAGATCTCAGAAGGCAGATACCACCTCCCGAAAAATGAAATTTTGAATAAATGTCAAGGTTGAAGTAGCGTATCTGGCGTCAGACGGTTTTCCCCACCTAAGCCTTTCTGTCACAGATCACAGATTCATCTATCCAACTAGAAGATGTGGTAAAAATTTCAAGAACCCTAGAGGGGTAGAACAGTTCTAACAAGATCTCAGAAGGCAGATACCACCTCCCGAAAAATGAAATTTTGAATAAATGTCAAGGTTGAAGTAGTGTATCTGGCGTCAGACGGTTTTCCCCACCTAGGCCTTTCTGTCACAGATTCATCTATCCATCTAGAAGATGTGGTAAAAATTTTAAGAACCCTAGTGAGGTAGAACAGTTCTAACAAGAGCTCTGAAGGCAGATACCACCTCCCGAAAAATGAAATTTTGAATAAAGGTTAAGGTTGAAGTAGCGTATCTGGCGTCAGACGCTTTTCCCCACCTAGGCCTTTCTGTCACAGATTCATCTATCCAACTAGAAGATGTGGTAAAAGTTTCAAGATAATGCAAAAATATGCATGCGGATGTCACAGAAGTAGAACTAGCATTGACATATAATAATATAACCAGTTCTCTTTGATTCGTTACTATAAAGAATGCTCATAAACATTAATTACCCACACTGATGATTTGAATTCAGATTTGCTAACACGCAAACATCGAATATAAACAAAGAAAAATGGCGGCTTTTTTGCCAGACATTTTGCTTATAATAATAAAAAAATTATATAAACTATGTTTATTCCTAAGCCTTTAGTATGCTATATATGTACTGAATTTTCTTTTTAGGGAGTATTACTGTTTAGAATTATCAAATTTGAGCCGGTGAAGTACTTGGAATACGAGTTCCCTAACTGGGCACATGGTATAGGTGGTTTAATGGCGATATCATCCGTCTCCATTATACCCGTATATATGATATACAAAACTTTAAAGACGGAGGGAGATTTTAATACTGTAAGTTTTTTTAAATTTTAGCTCCTATTTCAATTAACCTATATCAAAATCGAGCTACATCATGTTTCTATAGACGAAGTTTGTATATATACGTTTACAGATCCTCCCACAAAGTTCAATGCAGATTATGTTTTTGGGATATTTTAACGAAATACATAAAAGAGAAAGCTTAAAGGGTACCTGTAATGATTTTCAGTTTTGACATGTTTTATTCGTCGTACTTAATTATGGCTGTAGCGAAAGTTTCATAAAATTCCAATTTGACAAAAAATAATTGCATATGAAAATAACTAATTCTGTTACCTTCTTTTAAATTGAGACATATTTATATGTCAATAAATCATAATTGTACCTCTCGTTTTAGCATCGAGGTA